>BSDZ01000079.1:4610000-5810000 GCA_030268105.1 Volvox africanus
AGGTACGCCGCCGCCATCAAGGCACTGGACAAGCTCTTGGCGTCGGACGATAAGGCGGTTAGTACCGCAGCTGGACGAGAAGATATCTCCAATCTAAAACACAAGTGGGTGGAGTGAAGTGTTGATGTTTGCGAGGGGAAAAGGGGGGAGGGATGGCGAGGGAGATGTCGCACAGATGCACGGGTTATCGGGAATCTTTCCGTCCCCTCCCCCCGAGGTCTTGTGCTTACACAGAGACACACACACACACACGCGCGCGTGTGTGTGCGTAAGGCCTTGTTACATGTGTTGCATAACCGCTAAATCAAACACACACACAATACACATGAAGACACACAGACAGACAGACACACAGACAGACACAGACGAACTGCCGACTGAACACGTGCGACTTCCCCCGTGTGGCTCTTAGGGTTTTTCTCCCTTCCCCCCCGGCTCCCCCTCCCTGGACTAACCCAGGCTGTACCTGGCCCTCGGCTGGGGTCACTGGGCGACACTGGAAAAGGAACTGCAGGTATGCGTGTATGTGTGTATGTGTGTTTTAGGTATCGGGGGGAGGAGTTGGGGAAGGTAAGAGCCACAGCAGATACGTGGGGGTATAGAGAGAGGGGTTACGTGTCTATGAAGCTGGCGGGAGGAACACCCCGCACCCCTCACCCCCCCCCCCAAATAATCAATTTAAATGATAAAGACATTGTTCGTTACTCCGTGGTCATTCGTCCGTCCTTACAAACATCAGGCATCACCATCAGGCACCACAATCACAAGATTGTTTACCCGTACATTTATGTTTTTTTGCCGTACAGGCGGTACGATTTCCCCGGGAGCTCACGCGGATTTGAATGGGTTGAGCACGAGACACCGTGTTTGTGTTTTTGTACGTGCATGCGTGCAATTTTTGGTGATTTGGCTGAAGGGGTTTGATTTCCCCAATCTTTAGTCAGGTGGGGCGGATTGGATCATTAGGTCGGCAGTAGCGGTGTTGGCGACGGCGGGGGTGGGGTGGGGATGGGGTGGGCAGTTAACGCGGGTGGTGATGAGGGTAACTTCCTTCCTGCCACTGCTCTAAGACGCGTATGTGTTTTAGCCCCACCTGGAGCCACGAGACCACTCATAACCTTCGTGCGTGCGGCGTGTGATATCTCATCCGGCACTTATTCCGTCCGTCACAGCTCCTTATATACCGTCAAATATATATCGGTACTTTGTCGTTCTCCTCCTCAGCAGAGAAGTGCGACCCTCGCTTGTTCCCCCGTTTATTCTTATCTGTTGGTTTCTGAGGTCCTTATGGAATATCTGTGATTCGTCTGCTCAGGGTATATGGTGCCTATTTAGGAAATGCATACATTGACGTGCTTATTACCCGAAGGATGTCCTAAACAGGAAAGCCAATTGCGTGCCGACATCCTGGCATGCCGTTTTCTGTATTTGATGGGATGTGATTTTATCCATCTTCCTGATGCACCTGACACGTGTGTTTGTGTGTTGTGTGTGTGTCTGGTGGGGAGGGGCGGATGAAGACCCTAGTTCCTAGGGCTCATGGGGGGGTATGTTGGCTTTTGGCTGGGGAGATGGTTCGAGCTGTGCAGGGCCAGAGAGAGCAAGCGGCGTCGTGTGGTGTGTGGCGGTGTCCGTAGCGATGAAGGCCGTATATATGGCATATGTGTATGGAGTAGTTGTATCACGGGTCAGGCTGTACATGAGACAGGGTATATACTGCCAAGAGTGAGACAGCAGGGTACGGATCTCTGCTGCTGAACGAGCGATCAGAGGGCCGTATCCTCTCCAACGATTTGCAGGATATCTCGAGCAGACGACTGAACCATGAGATAGCGGGTTAATTCCAATGGCAGGCGCCGAGGTACCAGTGCGACGAATACTGCTGCACAGTGCAGATATGTTTAAGTGCATCTCACTCTCACTCATTACACGTATCACACTTGTTGATATGCGATATATTTGCATCGAATATTCGGGCACTGAGGCGCCGCCAGTGGAATACGTGTGTGTATGTGTTTGTATGTGTATGTGTACGTAATTGCTCGTCCAACCAAAGGCGCCAAACGACTCCTCCCCACCGCCGAGGAGGTCGCGGGCGCAATACGGAGTATTTAACCGCCAATGTGTAAAACGTGTTGTTGTGTTCGGCGGCAAATTAATAACAGACGGCCCGGCCCCCCCCCCACACACACATACATACACACATACACACCACCACCACCACCACCACCAACATCATCATCTGCTCATTAAACCAAATTCCAAAAGGCCATAACCTCCTCCACCGTCTCGCCCCTCCGCAACAACACAAAGTCGTGATCCGCCCCACAAGCCGCGACCACACGGACCCTGCTGCTGCTGCTGCCAGCCGCCCACGCAGCGGGTAGCGGGTGCTCTTCTACCGGCGGAGGCGGAGGCGGCGTTTTAGTCTTAGCTGCTACTGCTGATGCTACAGCCGTCGCTACCGCCGGCGTCACTCCAGCAGCAGTGGACGTCTCGTCCTCCGGTCTCGTTTCCAACCGCCGCTGCCGTCGGAAGCCCCAAACCGGCGGTGAACAGCGGCTGTTATACCTGCTGTACATCGACAAGCAGTACGCGCCGACATCGGGTACGACAATCCAGTCGCCAGGATGCGCTGGCGGCAGTAGCACCGCCTCCGCCAGACGATCGCCTTGGAAGCACAGGGGCCCGACCACGTCGGTTGGGAACAACGAACCAGGGCCCGATGACTCGTCAAAGTCAGCTGCTTCCCCACCACCTGCTGCGGATCCTGTCGTGCCGCAGACTTTTGTCTGGCCTACACTGTCGTACAACTCCACGCGTACCGGCCAGGTGTCAGGGAGGTAGACAGCACGCAGTAGCAGATCTCCCCCTAGCCCCGAAACCACCACCCGCCGGCCCCCACAGTGTTTGCTGTACTCCACTCGCCCCGCCGCGAATACGGATTTTGCTACCAGACAACGACCGAATTCAGTTACTAGTTGAGGGGCGATGGTGAGCGTATTAGTTGTGGCGGTTGTTAAGGTAGTTGAGGAGATGAAGTTATTGTCGTTGTTTGTGGTGGTGGCGGCAACAGCAGTTTCAATATTACGATTGTCATCACATCCAACAAATATGTACGGCAGTCGTTGACGAAGCAGGTTGGCGTAGCGCTCAAAGATGCTAATGACGGCCTCCGTCTCCGTCGTCTCTGTCATCAGCGTCGGCATCAGCGTCGGCGTCGGTGTCGGCGTCGGCATCGGCGTCGGCATCGGCAACACTGCTGTGGCGGAATCTGCGGGCACGGAGCCAAGCAACCATCCTAGGTCATCATCGCCGTACTGTACGGGCAAGCCTCCACCGATGTCCAGGGCCATAATTCTTCTGCACCTTCCACTGCCGGCGCCGCTGCCGTACGCCGCTGCTGCTGCCGCCGCCTCCACCTCCGCCATCAGGTCTGCTACTCTTGCGACGCCCTCGACGGTCAGCTCCAGGGGCACTCCCTGTCCAGTGGATGCAAACCAGGCAAACAAACCAAACGAACTGACAAACCAACGAACTAACGAACTGACAAAACCGCATTTCATCATTTAGAAGTCATTTTGACTCGTAATTCCCTGTTTCCGTCCTCGTCCACGTCATCCAAGAAAACCCAAACGGTTCTTATTTAAACATCTATGTGTCCGATGTGTCCATAAGGCTCATCCCCACCACTCGACCGTATCTTTTATCCTTTTTAAGGCCCACGTTCCTACATCCCGTCGCCGTACCTCGTTTTCCCGGACTGTCGTCGTACATTTCGAAAAAGGTTTTCAAGCTTATTTTGCTGGAAGTGTACCAATATATTATGGGGATAAAACTGCGGTATCAGATATTAATAAAAAAGCTATAATCTATGCCAACGATTTTGAAAATGAAGATTCTTTAATCGAGTATATAAAAGCAACAGATAATAATGACGATAATAATTTATTGCCATGATTTCTGCGGTTAATTTTTCGTCCATTTCTAAGCCCACTTTGATGGCCAAGCCCACCCCCCAGACATACACATACATACACATACACACACGTACGTGCCTGTGATCCGACGTGCAAGTGCAGCGCGTTGATCCAGGGGTGGTTCGCGAAGGCCGCCAGCAGCTCCCCCCGGGAGTCCAGGAGGGGGATGCCAAACTTGGAGACCCTACCGGCAGTGGACAGAGCAGCAATGCGGCCCTCACCAACCTGGGGGCCGCATTAGTAATTGCCGTATTTAAATATTAGTTGTTATCGTACAAATATTGTTTATCATGATTTGAGCTAATGGAGTTGATCAGGATAATAAATACGAATATCAGTTTCGTTATGTTATATTTAAGTCGTTGCCGTCCTCATGTTAGTTATGTTTATTGTGTTGGTTAGCAGCCGAACAACTTCGGGAGGGCAAAAGAGTAAGAGTGACGGAGCCAGAGATAGGCTCACCTTGAGGGGGGAGAGGGGAAACCAGTTTTTTGTCGTTTCTATGTACCGCGTATAAAATTGCCAAGAGTCAAACATTATTGAATTTATTACAAAATATGGGTTCAAAAATAATAACTGGCCTAGTATTATCAATGCACTACTTTTGCACCTTTTGTAACTAAAACTATCGACTCACGGTATACTTATTTACACGGTATATTCAGATCGCACCTGTGGGTTGACCCGGAGCCCTATCAACCGCGGTCCGGCCGTACTGCAGTCGCCTGCCGTACTGCCTAACAGCTCTGGCTCAGCAGCCAGCAGCTCCGCCACACGTTGGACCTCCTGGGGGAATAGAAAGGGGAAGAGGGGCACGACCCGGCCAGGGTTTGCATGACTGTGTACAACACCGTACGGGTTGATGAAGGGTCAACAACACCGGAGGGTTTGTCAGTTGTTAGTTCAACGACCTGGACACCCTTGAGCCACGTCACGTCAGCCCGTACCTGCAGATTATCCAGGTTGAGCCGTACTCCTGAGCGCGGGTCGTCGTACCGACCCGTGGGTCCAGGGTGAAGCCGTGCCGACCCGTAGTAGATCGCCGTAGATCGTCGGTTGTTGAATGATGCCGTATTTTGGAGGTTAGGGCCGGAAGGCGAACAGGGCGCTCGGCCGGAAGATGAGCAGCGCGGATGAGATCTAAAATGTGAATGTGATCTGATGCTTCCGGAGCTCTGGGGAAGGCCAGTACCGCCGCTGCTCCAAACCTCCGAGTCCGCCTCCCAATCGCCACGTCAACACCAACACCGCCACCACCACCAACACCAACGCATCAAATTGTCTACGTGACAGTGAAGGCTCCGTCCCCGTGCCACCCCGTCCCCCGCCTCCTCGCCTCCTCACTGCCCTTCTCGGCTCCCCTCCTTCCCCCCTCCTCCCCCCCTCCTCCCCACCTCCCCCCCCTCCTCCCCGCCTCGCACCCACCCGCACTGAGGGCGAATCTGAGCTCCTCGCGGGTCTTAATGGGCGAGTCAAACACAACTCGGTCCGGCGGAAAGCCGCAAGCTAAGGCCTGACGCAGCTCCCCTAATGACGCCACCTGGGACCAGGATTACGTAATCCGTACCCCAAATCCCAAAAGTGAATGAGCGAAAGGGAGGACGCCGCGGACAAAAAACAACGGGATTTGGGTCGTGTGTTAAGTTTTATGTACGCTCTTCCTGAATGCAAGATAGCCTACGGATAATGGTAATAATAAGAAACGAACAACGGCAACAACGGCAAAGCACAACGAACAACACTAACCCTTAACCACGTACGGTCAACATACGGAGAGTTATCGGTTATCTTGTTCTGCATACATTCTGATAATCGAATAGCCTTCCTGCCCCCCTCGCCCCTTCCCTGGTCTGCAGAGGGCGCGTGTGGGAGCTATCTGACCTCGGCGCCCATGCCGGCGTCGCGCATGAGCTCCAGCACCCGGCCCACAGGGTTGGCCTTGACGGCGAAGGTGTGAAGCGTGCTCGGAGGAAAAGGGGCGCGCTGCGGCACGGCGAGGTGTGCGCAAGGATTGGTCAAAATCTGATTTCGGCACCTTTGGGTGCCGCTGGAGCGGATGTGCGTTTTTCGACTTTTCGTCGGGTCGGGTCGACTATTGAAAAATATATAATTCCGTAAAAATCATATATTATATAATTAGGGAATGAAAATGAAAAGAAAGGTCACCGTTTGGTCACGGTTCGGGTGGACTCAGAGTGGGATGGAATCAAAGATATGCCACTTCGTCCTGGAAGTTAGGAATACCTTTAATGTGGCGATGGTTGCATGCAAGAGGTCGAGGTCCATGAACATAGCTGTCGCGCTCTCATCGCCTTTTCCTAAGATTCCGGCTGAAATGGCTGCCGCAAGAGCTCCACGACGCTGCTCTTGGATGTGTGCCATTATCAAAAGCCTGAAAATAACGCATACAAGTATAGATTGATAGTTGATGCGATACTGTTTTTGAAGTTATTTGTTAATCAAAAATCTGAAAACCTTTGGAATTGGTTAGCGTGACACGACGATCAACCACCACGAAACGAGCATTATTTCTGAAACAGTAAGCTGAACGTAAAATAGCTCTCAGAGATAATAAAATGCTTTAACATGTAGAAATATTCAGGGTTAATTGAGATTAGCATTAACATCCTCCGGGTCGGAATGGCCCCGGCTTCATTCTCAACGCTACAGTCTCTGGGTCCCGTTCGCGCTGGACACCAGTTAGACCTTAAAGCACTCCAGGATTACCTTCGAGATCAGGCTCCGGAGCTATTCCGCGGCGCGCCAAGCCACGGCATCGGCATTCAAGTGCAGCAATTCAGTCATGGCCAGAGCAACCCCACATTTATGCTGGCGCTCCCTGGGTCCGGCCAACGACTGGTGCTGCGCAAGAAGCCTCCTGGCAAGCTGCTGGTGTCGGCTCACGCGGTGGAGCGCGAGTACACAGTAATGGCCGCGCTGTCGCCCACAGGATTTCCTGTCCCGCGGCCAGTCCACCTGTGCAGCACCGAGAAGCCGCTGGGAACACCATTTTATCTTATGGAATGTGTTGAGGGACGCGTTTTCCTGGATCCAAATCTTCCGGAGCTGCAGCCTCAGCAGCGTACCGAGATGTATCGCCACATGGCGCAGGTCCGAGCCATGTGGCGATGTGCAACACCGAGCTTAAGATCATCCAAACCCGCCCCGTGACGGCGGTCCCACTGCTATCTCAGATTCCTCTGAGTATCCGCATTTTTTGAAGATCGCAGTTTGCACCCACATACACCCACATACACAAACACACACACGCTCCCCACTGAACAGACACCATGGCATTCCTCCCATCTTCCACGTCCCCTCCTCTCCCCTTCCGATCCGCAGGTTCTGGCCGCCCTGCACACCCAGGACCCTGCCAGCCTGGGCCTCCGCTCTTTCGGCAACCCCAACCATTACTGCGTACGGCAACTGCGCCGCTGGTCGGATCAATACACCGCCTCCATGCCATCACCCGCACCCGATGTGACCCGACTCGTGGATTGGTTGGTCGCGCACGTGCCGCCTGACGATGCAGCGCCGCCACGACCAGCTGTCGTACACGGCGACTTCCGTTTGGATAACATCGTGTTCACAGCCGATGATGCGGCGGCGGCGGTGGCAGGGCCGACGGCGGGGTTTCGGCCGCTCGCGGTGCTCGATTGGGAGCTGTCGACTCTCGGTAACCCCTGGGCCGATGTGAGGAGGGAGCAATCTAGGGAGGAAGAGGAGTACGGCATCGGGCGGGGTCGTAAAGTGCAGATGGAGGGAATGGAAGGGCGAGGGCCGAGGGTGGGAGGGAGAGAGATAGAGCGGGAGGGAGGGGGAGATGTTTTTGTTGACGGAGATACTTTGTTAGCTCTCAGGGGGAGGGGGGAGGGGGGAGACACGTAACGTGCGGGTATGGTGATAGGGGGAAGGAGAAAAGTATGAAGGCAATACACCATCACCCATATATACACACACGCACCACCTGTAACGCTTACACACACACATACATACACACACATACACACACACATTAATTTCCCGGCCACTTGCCGCCCGGCCTGCCATAGGTCGCGTACAACTGTCTGCCGTACCACCTTCCCCCCGACCTGGTCGCGCTGCAACGCCTTCGCCGTACACCGTCCCTGCCGGCGGGAGTGCCGTCGGAGCGCGAGTACCTTTCCTGGTACTGCTCCGCAGCCGGGATGGCGGCGCCGCCGCCGGCCCACTGGGCTTTCTACCTGGCTCTGTCCCTCTTCCGTCTGCTCGCGATCTTGGCCGGGGTGCAGGCGCGGGCTCGCCAAGGCAACGCCGCCTCCGCCCAAGCGGCGCAGGTGGCGTCGGATGAGGTACTGGCCGCGCTGGCATCGACCGCAATCGGAATCATAGAGCGGGCGGAGGCTGAGGTAGCTGGGGAGGCGGCAGGCTGCCGCTGCGTTCTGCCGACCTGCACCTGTGGCAGCGGAGGCGGTTTCGCTGCCGCCGCCGCCGCCGCCGGCGGAGAAGCAGCAGCAGCAGCAGCAGCAGCTAGTGGTGGGGGTGGTTGCAGCTGTAGCGATTGCAAGTCTGCGGCGGCAGCCAAGGAGCCGAAGGCCGCCACTTCCGTCATCGCATCCGGCGGCGCCAACGGCGACGCTGGTAGCAGCGGCGCCGCCGCCGCCGCCGCCGCCGCCGCTGCATCCCGCGGTGGGGCCCTCCTAGGCATCAGTCCCCGCGCGGCGGCCCTTCGGGAGCAGCTGGCGGCCTTCATGGCGGAGCACGTGTATCCGGCGGAAGAGGTGTTTGAGGCGCACGCCATGGGGCCACAGGTACTGCATTTGTGTATAATTCCCCTCTAATGTCGTACGGCTTAGCCCAGCTCGTTTCCGTATCCCAACAGCACGTCATCTCAAAAACAGCTTAATCTTTCGTTCCCTCCCCCATTCCCTGGTTTACGTCCCGGCTAGTTTCCATATTTTCCTGCTGTGAACGACGTCAGCCCGACCCTCAAGGTGGTTAGTCCTCGTTTCTTCAGTGCCAGGTGGTTAGTTTCATTCCTTTTCACCCCTTCCCCCCTTGGCTGAGGGCTGCACGGGCTGACGCGTTAATTACAATAACATAAGTAAATCGAATAGGATTTATCCAAGTAGTCTGTTTGTGCATCCGTTGGGCTCAGGAGACGCGTTGGACCGTCCATCCGCTGATGGAGGGGCTGAAGGCGAAGGCGAAGGAGGTGAGGGAGATGAGGGGGGGGGGAGAAAGAGGAAGGGGGGGAAGAGGAGGGGGGGGAGGGGGAGAGGAGGTGGTCGTTAGGCACTGATATCTGCGGTGCAGGGGAGAGATGTTTGATGCCGTCGATACTGCGCCATGAGGTGCTGTAATCGTAAGTCATGTGTATGTGTGTACGAACCCCGTGCTGCCTCCCCCCGCCCCATCCGTCCCAATCCTGCAGGCCGGGTTGTGGAATCTCTGGTTACCGTACTCTCTAGCTAACCGTCTTAGTTGGCTGGTGTCGCACGCAGCCGCCACTGACCCACGGGACGCTAAGGTGCTGCTGGGGGCAGGGCTGTCGAATCTGGATTACGCTCACCTGTGTGAGCTGATGGGTCGCAGTGCCTGGGCACCGGAGGTCTTCAACTGCTCAGCTCCGGACACGGGTGTGAAGGGGGCGGGGGGGGGAAGGGCGCTGTTGGGGGCAGAGGGGGAGTAGATGAGACTTGGAGACCTGACTGCTGTTTAGGAGGGGAAAGGAGAGGGGAAATGCTGTGTTGGTTAATATCTTCGGTCAACTCTCTTCCAATACACCCTCCCCCCCAACTCCCCCGGGTTAGGCAACATGGAGGTTTTGGCCAAGTACGGAAGCCGCGAGCAGCAGCTCACGTGGCTGCTGCCGCTCCTCCGCGGCGTGATCCGGTCGTGTTTCGCGATGACGGAGAAGGCCGTGGCGTCCTCGGACGCGACCAACATCATGGCGTCCATAACCCGCAGCCCCTGCGGCAACGCCCTCACCCTCAACGGAGTCAAATGGTGGACAAGCGGCGCCATGGATCCACGCTGCAAGGTACGACAGACGTACGACAATGTTGCGACAGGGAGGGGGCAGGGGAATGCAATGCGTAGGAGGTGGGGACGTGGTGGTGCTGGCAGCATGGGTTTCGGAGGAAGGCCGTACGTTGTACGTGTATGTCGTACGTGTCTTTTTCAATACACAGTGTCTCTCCCACTCATCCGTGTGATTTGATGATATTCATCACCCCACCCCTGCCGGACTTGATCAACCCCCGATCCTTCAGGTGGCCATATTTATGGGGAAGACCGACCCACGGGCCGCCCCTCACAAGCAGCAGTCCATGGTGCTTGTACCAATGGACGCGCCTGGGGTCAAGGTACGGTGATGATGGCACGAGTGGCTCAAGAGGGTGGAGGTGGTGTTGGGGTAATACCCTGCTCGCGCACCCCATGCGAAACGGGAAGCCAGGGCAGAGAGGGAGGAGGGAGGGAAAGAGAGGCGGGAAACGGGGAGTCAGCACAGCTGGTTTGTACGACAACACATGGTACTGAAGCCCCGTGCGCGTCCTTTGACCTGGTAATGCCCAATTTGACCTGGTAAAACCCTTACTCATTTATACTCTTTATTACCCATCACCCGGCCCTCACCACTGCCGTTTCCTGTCCCTGACGTACACTGGGACTTATTGCCGTACGCAGGTGGTACGGCCCATGCTGGTGTTTGGATTCGATGACGCGCCCCACGGTCACGCAGAGGGTGGGTGCCGCTGCCCGGCTCAGGGCTGGTTATGGAGGGAGGGGCTTGAAGCAGTTAGAGGGGCTTGTTGGAGGGGAAGTCTGTTGGGTGGAGGGAAAAACTGATCTCGTTGTGCTGAGAGCTAAGTGAGTGCGGGTGACAGTTGAGAGCGTCAGAAACACTAACTGTCATTGTAACTGCTTTCCCTTACCGTTAGGATGACGGTTAGGGTTTTATTCGCGACATCTCGTAAGCTCTCCCACTACGTGTCTCCCTTCATCTCCAGGTATTCCTGTTTTTCGTACCTCCTAATATTGCTGATTTTCCTGGGTACACTCTGACCTCTCTGCCCTAACAGCTATATACAAAATTCAATATGACTCTCATCATCTTAATATTCAATCTTTAAATTGATTAATTTCAATATTGAAGAAATAAATTAGTAAATCTCCCCCTGCACCGCTCTGCCTGCACCTCGCCGCCGCAGTTCACTTCAGTGGTGTGAGAGTCCCCGCCGCCAACCTGGTCCTGGGGGAGGGTCGGGGATTTGAAATCGCTCAGGGGCGCCTGGGTCCCGGGCGGTTGCACCACTGCATGCGGCTGGTGGGGGCGGGGGAGAGAGCGGTGGAACTCATGACGGCCAGGGCGGCACAGCGCCGGGTGTTCGGAGGACCGCTGGCAGCGCAGGGGGCATTCCGGGCGACACTGGCGCAGTGCAGGTGGGGAGCTGGAAGGGGTGAGGTAGGGGTGAGGTGGGGTGGAGGAAAAAGGGTGGGAAAGATGGGGGGGACATCGGCCATCCCACTCCTACGTTGTCCGTCATCCGTTGTTTATTGGAGTCTGGTCTGGGGGCCTGTGGGGGGGGCCCGCGTGTGTGTTTTGCGTATTTGAGGCGGTATTCGTTTACACAGCTCCCTTAGCAAAGGGCCCCGTGTGGTTAGGTGTAAATGTATCATTTTCCCAATTCCCCATGTTTTCAATCGTCCTTCAATTGTTGGGATATTGCTACAAATATGATTTTAATAATGTGATTTTAATAATTATGCTTATCAGAATCGAGGTAGATTCCTCCCGGCTGATGGTGTTGGCGGCGGCGGACGCTCTGGACCGCCAGGGCTTCAAGGGCGCGGCGGCGGCAATTGCGGCGGCGAAAGTGGCGGCGCCCAACGCGGTGCTGCGGGTGATCGACGCGGCCATTCAGGTGATTGGGAGACCCGGGGTCAGTGGACCACGCCGGCACGTCGACTCGTCGACGCGGGTTTGCTTGGTGGTGGTGGTGGATTCCATGCTTTGATCCGATAAATAAACACGGCCCTCACTACGCTCGCTGCCGCCACACAAGAATCTGTGTGTATGTGTATGTGTGTGTATGTGTATGTGTATATGTGTATGTGTATGTGTATTCTGGAATGGTAGTGGTGGTACCGTCACGTGGGGGATACGGCGCAACTTGAACAGAGGGGAAGCGGGGAGAGGCGAAGAGAACTAGCATATACGTACATTGTCGGGGCCTACTCGGCATGCAAATTGTTTGTTAATCGGTGTGTACGGTTGAGTTGAAGGGTTCAGGGTTTAGGAGGGGTAATGCTGTGCGGTTCTGCTCTGTGATGTTGCTGCCAGCTTGTACGTCACTCTGTTGCACAACACCTGCTGTGTACGGATGGTCGCAAGGTAAACAGCCACCTCCTGGTTTGGTCCACCTTCCACTATCCAGCAGTACCGCTCGCCACTCTCACACCTCAATCCCCATACCCAGAGACACACAGACACAGACACATGCACGTGTGCCGCAGGCCCACGGCGGTGCGGGTGTCAGTCAGGACTTCGTGCTGGCTCGGCTCTGGACGGCTGCTCGCACGCTGAGGATCGCCGACGGCCCCGACGAGGTGCACCTGGGCACAATCGCGAAGATGGAGCTGAAGAAGATGGGGGCGGGGAAGCAGGCGCGCTTGTAACAATGGGGGCGGGGGCGAGGCTGGGGGTAACTGACGGCGTCTTCGTGAGGAGGAAGTGGCGAGGAGGAAAAACCTCCGCGGCGTTGATGCTGGAAATGGGTGTCGCATGTTTGGCTTGTGGAACGCATTGTCGGGGAGCAGCATGTACCCGTGCCGCTCCGAAACCGCTCCGAAACCTCCAGTTTGAGCTCGTCCGGTCTCATGCATGTGGTGCAAATCCGCGAGGATGGCTCACCGGTATTTAAGGCAACAAGCTACACGACGATGCAGAGCGAGTGGTGGGGGCTGAAAGTGAGGGCTGGTAGCGGGCGGCGGATAGTGACTAGATAGTGAGACTTTAGACCCGAAAAAAAGCCAGGGCCGACATAAAGGGTGATGGGATCGGCCATGTCTACATGATAAATCTGCGGATAATTCGTGTAACATCATGTAATGTAATGCAATACTTATTAAGGTCTTGCATGGGTGGTTGTGAAAGGGTGTTACGCGCAATATGGGCGACTTGCCCCGCTGACGTGTGTACAAGCACCTACAGGGGCCCGATCCCCGTTAACTGGATTCTGTATATTCATATAGATAAGTATATATAACTGGATTCTGTATATTAATAAACAAATAATATATTTTAATTATGTGAGGTAGCGATATCCATCTCAGCTATACATGACTGGTACCAGGGTAGGGTAGGGTGTCCGGGAACTGTGTCCGGGAACTGATGTCGGGAAAGAAAACGCACAAAGGACCCATGGGTGATGGGTCTGTGCAACCCAGCCACCACCTAACCGAAACTTTACTACGAAATTACCCGATATGGTTAGAGCAGGGGTTAATTTTTAAAAAGTGCGGGTCGATGACGTCACGCATGCAGCGAATCCGGATTCGAGACCAATGTCACGTGTCAGTGTACGACTAACAGAACGTGTCGTTAGCGTGTTACCTGTAGAACGAACTTCTTGCCATTTTAACGACAACTTCGCCCGTCACCAGCTGCGTAGCTGCTTCCTCGGGTTTTACCAAATACGGTCGTCGCGTTAATAAAAACCGACACCTCAGGTCATGGGGGAGCACGGCCTAGCAGCCGCAGACCTAAGCAGCAGCAGGTGCAACATGGAGGTGGAGATGGAAGTCAGGGTGCTGCTTCAGACCTTCCCAGAAACCTGTCCGCTGATCTACGGCAGGGAGATGTGGCCGTCGGCCGAGGCGCCAAAGCGCCAACTCCCACACCAGCCTTGGGCCCCGGTATGCCCCCACATGGCCGCCAAGGATGCTGGCGACTGTAAAAGGACTAACCGCCAACTAACAAGGGCAATGATGGAACTATCCAAGCAATAGAGGCAGAGATGTGCGAAAACAATTAGTCAAATGCACTTCTTGCCCTATATGTCGTCAACTGCATTTTAGATTATTGTCCTTCCAACAAGTTAAGTTCTGCAAGGCTAGGTTCTTTGGATATTCTATATCCATTTCTATATATTACGTACGGCATATCCGACAGCACTCTGCCCATATGCAGCTTTGGCTGGAATGTATGTATGTGTGGTATGTATGTGTGATGTTGTGCGCCGCATCAGTTGCTTTTGGTACATGGTACCCAGCCGTGCAACCCATGGATATGCTATTACTGTTCTACGGAATGGATATAGATGAAGTACGGCTTCGAGAACGGCCCTTTTGAATGCCGGCTGTCAGCAGGATGGGGGGGACCTTGCAATGTTCGTACGCGGATGCTGCCACGTCCAGCTGTCCAGCTGTGACGTCCAGCTTCATGTGCAGCTGCCACGTCCGGACCTTAGTCCAGACAGCATATAGCGGCGCCCCCCGATCAAACATGGCTATAATCCTCCGGAATAATTAATTATTAAAACAAAGGAAAAAAGGAGCAGACGTGGCAAATAATTCAATCCTTTCGGACAATCTTGCGCAAGCGTCACTAGAGCATCACCACACCTCACCGGGGAGGCATTTCCCTCCCTCGGGAAGGCGCCGTCAAATGCCTGTTCCTCACATGCATACACCCACATATATACAATTGAGCTAACCTCTGCGCACGCTTTGTGCTAATGCCACCAAAGAGTCGCCATCCATGTCCTCGTGGTAGCAATTGAATCACAGCACAGGTGATGCAAATGCACGAATTCGTCAATCAAGAGAAGCGGAAGCCAGCAGAAGGATGATCCAGACCTCCACGACGTCAGCGCGAGCCTGTGGTATCTGTAGCAAAAACCGGTTTGAGTGAGAAGCGGATAGCACTCCATCCCGTTGAAGCCATGCCATGAGGGACCCCTCCGTCCCCTCGCACGTACCGACCCCTCGCACGTACCGACCCCTCGCACGCACCAAGTCACTGCAGACAGGTAAGGTCGCAGGGCTATCCCCTGCGGTATGTCCGCAGTGCTTCACAGAGCTTGGAGAGCCTGTTTGAAGAGGTTGTGCGGCCTTCCCCGAGATGACGGCAACGGCACCGCAATCCCGCCACGCCCACCGATGCTGCCAATGCTGCCAAAGCATGGTTGTACGGAAACCGATACGGGACGTGCAGGCAAGCACATCCGACACATTTGATGTATTTCCTAAGCAAATTACGAGTATGCTTCACCTGGTTCAATCAGCAGCGTGGAGGTCGTGTCCACTGCACTGCACTGCACTGCACTGCATGAACGTGTGCTAACTAGTCCTGCACTGGACAAAAGTACAACACACAGCAAACACTATACGGCCTTCTCAGCCGCGACACCCCACGAGCGATATCCTCGAGAGCAGCCCTTTTTGTGCAGCCCCTGATGAAGTCTGCGGGCGCCAGGACAGAAGGGGAGGAACGTCTATTCTCTATAGGGCGCCAGGACATTCCTCCTATTCCTCCTATAGACGTTCCTCCTATTCTCTATAGGGGGCGCCAGGACAGAAGGGGAGGAGCGACCCCTCCTTCCCTTCCTTTGCCTTCGCTGCCACGAAATCAATGCAGTTCACAAGTAGTGATATTACTATAGGGCAGTTCCTTGTCTTCTCACAAACCTGCCCCATTTCCAAAAAGGCAACGTGATCACTCCGGTGGATCTGGGGCCCTACGGAGGGGTGAAGGGGTCATCAGCCAGCTTTCCCCTTTCTGAGGGAAGCAAGCAGCTGACGAGAGCCATGTGGATAGGCCCCCCATGTGGATAGGGCCCCCTAACCCGCCGGGCCCAATAACCGCGTGGGGAACTGTCAGGTGCAGGAGGAGGAGCATCTTGATGCAGCCATAATTCTCACGCTGCAGCTCCTTCATTCACTGTTAGGCCTAACAATGGCGGCCTTCGCAGTGCTGCTATTGTCGCACCAGACTGGTCATGTGACGTCCGCTTCGGCGAGCACTGCCCTATACAGCTCGCCCTTAAGAATACTATCATCTCGAGTCATCCGGAAGGGCCTTTCCGTCGGTCGTCGCATCAGAGCTGTTGTGTGCTGAGGAAGGAGGGCGCTACGGCAATGCTGTACACGTTACCCGTCACATGCTCCAGTCGGGACTTGCGCTGCGATGCGCGGCGGTCCAGAACAATCACTTCCCAAAGGTCGTCCAAAATCTACAACGGCAGGAAATACAGGTCCGAGAAATCAGGAAAGGCTTTAAAGAATGGACGTATGTAAAGGATGTTGCGAAGTCGGCACGTCATGCATGAGAAGAGGTCAGCCTGGGGCGCATGCAATCCTCTTTCACACTTCGTGATTTATCCCAGGAAAGGGCGGAAACCCCCAATCCTTCTGGGAGCTCCCCTGTCCAGCTGCCCGTTCATGGCATGAGCATCTGCCCCGGTGGCATAGAAGGGACAGGGACAGGGACAGGGACAGGGACAGGGACAGGGACAGGGACAGGGACAGGGACAGGGACAGGGACAGGGACAGGGACAGGGACAGGGACAGGGACAGGGACAGGGACAGGGACAGGGACAGGGACAGGGACAGGGACAGGGACAGGGACAGGGACAGGGACAGGGACAGGGACAGGGACAGGGACAGGGACAGGGACAGGGACAGGGACAGGGACAGGGACAGGGACAGGGACAGGGACAGGGACAGGGACAGGGACAGGGACAGGGACAGGGACAGGGACAGGGACAGGGACAGGGACAGGGACAGGGACAGGGACAGGGACAGGGACAGGGACAGGGACAGGGACAGGGACAGGGACAGGGGCAGGGGCAGGGGCAGGGACAGGGACAGGGGCAGGGGCAGGGACAGGGGCAGGGACAGGGGCAGGGGCAGGGGCAGGGACAGGGGCAGGGACAGGGGCAGGGACAGGGGCAGGGACAGGGGCAGGGACAGGGGCAGGGACAGGGGCAGGGACAGGGGCAGGGGCAGGGACAGGGACAGGGACAGGGACAGGGACAGGGACAGGGACAGGGACAGGGACAGGGACAGGGACAGGGACAGGGACAGGGACAGGGACAGGGACAGGGACAGGGACAGGGACAGGGACAGGGACAGGGACAGGGACAGGGACAGGGACAGGGACAGGGACAGGGACAGGGACAGGGACAGGGACAGGGACAGGGACAGGGACAGGGACAGGGACAGGGACAGGGACAGGGACAGGGACAGGGACAGGGACAGGGACAGGGACAGGGACAGGGACAGGGACAGGGACAGGGACAGGGACAGGGACAGGGACAGGGACAGGGACAGGGACAGGGACAGGGACAGGGACAGGGACAGGGACAGGGACAGGGACAGGGACAGGGACAGGGACAGGGACAGGGACAGGGACAGGGACAGGGACAGGGACAGGGACAGGGACAGGGACAGGGACAGGGACAGGGACAGGGACAGGGACAGGGACAGGGACAGGGACAGGGACAGGGACAGGGACAGGGACAGGGACAGGGACAGGGACAGGGACAGGGACAGGGACAGGGACAGGGACAGGGACAGGGACAGGGACAGGGACAGGGACAGGGACAGGGACAGGGACAGGGACAGGGACAGGGACAGGGACAGGGACAGGGACAGGGACAGAGACAGGGACAGGGACAGGGACAGGGACAGGGACAGGGACAGGGACAGGGACAGGGACAGGGACAGGGACAGGGACAGGGAAGCCAATAGCCAGGGGCAACGCAGGAGCGCAGAGGGGCTCGCTAAGCTGGGCGCTTCCTAGCTGCCACTGAAGCAGCAGCCTTGATAAGTCTGTGGCTGAGTTGCACTAAAGAGCCGGGCATAAGGCCTGTAAGCGTCGAGCCAAGCTGTAAGCTGTCCCAATACGCACAAACACGCAGAAATGCATACATGTACGGGGGTTGGGGGGTTGGGGGGTTGGGGGGGTACGGCCAAACTTACCTCCCGATTGAGCGCAAAATGGGTGTGTCGTGTGGAGTTTACGTTACTGGATATGTACGACAGGTCGATGACGTCTATATCCAGTGGAAGCTCGGTGGCGGGGTCCTGAATCTGGTAGATGCGGCGGCCCTGGAGCGACATGCGTTGGGGTCCCCAGTTCAGCAGCCAGCGAGCTCTAGTTCAAACGCCATCAGCGGGTCAGCGGGTCTATCGGGTATCGGGTATATTTCCTGAGTTCAGCTACCGTGTGTGTGTGTGTATAAACATATGAAAATCTCACCAAGCTGTGTTCAAGCCAGCCGTACAGCGGTGGTCTGTGAAGGGGACGGCGGTAGTTGACCACTTGCTCGCTCCACCACGACAGATCCGCCACAGATCTGTTAACTGCGCCCGTGATGGCGCTGGCGGCAACGCCGCCGTGACCACTTCCGTGACCGCTTTCACTTGCTGCACCGTGATCCATCGGGTCACGCACTTGCCGGCCGGCCGGGGGACAGACGGCCGTGGCGGCGCTGCTGCCCCCGCCATTAGGCTGCTCTAGCCCAGTTGCCTCCCCAGCCTCTCCAGCTGTCAACGCCGCAACATTCGACCTCAGCACAGCGGCCACTTTGGCGGCGCCTAGGGTATCACCGGCCCCCTGGCCCATGCCCTCTAAGATCTCCAATTGAGCTGGCTGCGGCTGCGGCTGGGGCTGCGGCTGGGGCTGGGGCTGGGGCTGGGGCGCCTGCATTTCCAGTAACAACGGCGGTGGCAGGTTGGTCCGTCGACCGGGCTGTGGGGGAGAAGGTACCTGCGCGGATTTCGGTGGCGGTGGAGGCGGGGCCGGCGCTGGCGCTGGCGGTGGGGGTGGCGGTGGCGGTGGCGCCGGTAGCTCCGACACGCTCTCTGCGGCAGCGAGCGGTTCATCCGGGGACGCAGATTGCGTTTTCTTCACCGCCGCGGCCGCAGCCCGTACCACCGCTGCAGAGGTATCCCTCAGCATCTCACTGGCGTTACTCGCCCTCTGCTGCACTGGCTGCTTGTCCTGCTCCCCGAGGTCTCTATGTACGGCAGAGACGCCACCCTCCGAAACCAGGGCAGGTACTGTGTTGCCGGCGTCTGCAATCCCCGCACCGGCATTCACAAACGGCCTCGCAAGCGCATTCACGACCTCCTGCGGTCCGCCCAGCAGCGAGAACATCAGGCCCAACAAGCCCATCAGGCGGGTTCGATTTTCTGCCTTCACCTTATCCGGTGGCCGGAGGAAACGGGAGAACCAACCGGAGCGAGCACCGAGGATTACACCCTGGCTTACCGATGCCAACCGGGTCTCCTTTGTCCGGTAGTTACGGGATTGGTTTTTAATAGTACATGTTCTTTGCGGTATAAGGTAAAAGCTAGCAATACATAGATAGATAGATAGATAGATAGATAGATAGATAGATAGATAGATAGATACATAGATAGATAGATAGATAGATAGATAGATAGATAGATAGATAGATAGATAGATAGATAGATAGATAGATAGATAGATAGATAGATAGATAGATAGATAGGTAGATAGATAGGTAGATAATATCATAATGCATATACTACACACACATCTATGTACATACATCTTGAATTGCCGGCTACATATATGTAAACACACACATACATATGCAAATTATGTATATGTATAATGTACATATATATACCTGAAGCCGGCAATATAAGACTTGACTACATGGGCTCTCTTCCTCATTGTCTTCACCTGAACCCCCGAACCCGAACCCGGAACTGTACAACAGCCCCGCGTCACCATCTTGGTTCCCAACCCGTCATGCCTCACATACTGTGCAGCTGAAGCCTACCAAAGAAGCTTCACATGGACAACATGAAGCGCCTCCCCAGTCCCCCTGCTTTGGTAGCTCCGAAACCCACCGATAGTCCCAACGCCCCATCCGCCGTATCGCCGTATAGCGTCACGTGAGGGCACAGAGCCCGCAGCCGCGGTCCCATATCCTCCACGAAGCGCTTCAGCCCAAAATCCGGATTGCAAATAGTCACGGTCCGCAACTTCATACGCGTGCTGGTGTCGCCACTACCACTGCCACTGCCATTGCCACTGGCATCGGGGCCGCAACTGTACCCCTCGCTGCCGGTATTTCCACCATTACCAGCGGCAGTGGTGGTAGTAGTGGCGGCTCCATCCTCGCCCAGGATGGCTTCCAGATGCGGCAGCGCGTTGGCGAGCACGCGGGTACCCATACTGTGCACCATGATGTGGAGGCCCGCGAAGCCGTCCGCAGCCAGGGCTCGCACAGCGGCAGCTAACGAGAGACCTGTCGCTGGCGGTTCAGCGCCCCGATACCGTGCCTGCGAGGAGGCCGCACGTTAGGCGCAACCAAGCATTAAGGTGCCTTGTTGTCGCTGAGTGCAGCGGCGGCAGGCTTAGTCCAACGCGAATGGAAGCCGTAGAAGTTCTTGATCATGAACTCAGGCCAGCCCTATCCCCACCCCAGACATGAAGACATGGAGACATGTCTAGTTTAGGGGAAAGGAAAGGTGTGGGGGGATAAGGTACACATGAGGGCAGACGTGATGAATCTTGGTTACACAGATAGTAAACATCTTGATGATGCACCCACCCACCCACCCAGAAGTACGCCACAGGGACGGATGACGGCCATGAGAACAGCACGGGTGTGATGTACGGTGGAAACCCGATAAGCGCCATCATTTGGGCGTAGTGGCGCAGGGCCTTGTGCAGATCCACTCCCAAGCCATGGACGAACAAGACCGCCTCTGGCGGGCTGGGAGGGAGAGAAATGTGTGTATATGTGTATGTGTGTTTTGGGGGGCATGAAGTTGGATTCTTGAAAGTGGCACCCGCAGTCGGGTCGCGGTCGTGTGCGGGATGTGAGATGAGGGGTCTAGAAGGGGGGACCTGGTCGGCACGGCCGGCGGGAATGGGCGTATGGTGGCTTTCTGGTGCAGCGGTTATTGAAGTGGTTGAGGAGCATTTTCACATGCTGAATGGCAGCTGCGAAAGAGGGGCCCGACCGAGCGAATGGGAGCGGTGGGATTCTAGCGAGCTAGCGAGCGAGCGAGCGAGCCGGGTCCGTGAATCGAAACGCCCAGGACCTAAAAGCTTAACACCGAGGAAGGTACTCCAGCCACGTGGAGTGCGACCCAGGGCGAGTCCCGCCCCGAATGTGCCTCATACAGATCCAGATCCAGATCCAGATCCGGATCTGGATTCAGGTATCGGTCCAAGACTACCTAGATCTGGAAATTTTCCCGCCTTAGTGGGCAGGATCGAATCAGAACCCGACCCGAATCCAGGCCAATCAAAACGGATTTCCTGAGTCAGAGTCCGACAGCCCGGATGCTCGTACAGATCTCACCGGTCGAAAGTGAAGTTCAACGGCGGCGGTCGGGCCTCACGTCTCTTCATCTCCGGCATGTCCCCAAAAGTAGCCGGCGTTGCTTTTCCCGCCGCCGTGGTTCCCTGCTGGAGGGACTCATCGCGTTGGCAGTTGCTGGAACGTTCCGACGGGGCATTCATGTGCATCGAGCCAGACGGCGACCCATGGGTCGGTGTCCTTAACTCAGGACCCGACCCGCAGGTAGACGTCCTTGACTCGTCAATGGGCTGAAGGGAGCCATGCCCACTGCGGGCGACTCCGCCGCTACACGCAGCACCCTCGGGCCACGAGCTCCCGTGGGTGCCAACAGCGGCGGCACTTCCGTGTCCCCCTACCACCGCGAACGGTTGTGAGGAACGTATGAAGCTGATGAGAGCCCTATGATATACCGGCCCGTCACCGTCTTCGGCAGCAGCAGCCGCTGCCGCCTCCGCCGGCCCTGACGGTGATGCCACACTCGCTCCCGGTGCCATCGATCCCGGGTGTTGGGGGCTGGCGGAACGCCGGCCGTAATGGGTCCTCTCCGAAGCTGATGACGACGAACCATACTTGGGCGACGCGCCCGCTCGGAATCCGGACCGCAGCCGCCACCGCAGCCGTTGCGAGCTACCCTTGGTAATTGACGGCGGCAGTCCCGCCGCTCCCGCTGCACCGGCAGGCCGGTGCCTCAGTCCCACATCGGTTTCGGAGCCCCAGCCAGGTCCCCAGCGGCTATTCTTCCGTTCAGTATCAGCGCCTGCCGCGCGTCCGCTGCCGCCGGTACTTCCTCGATCTGGCCCTGCACCTTGGCCTACAACCAACGGCGGTGATTGACGCAGCGGGTTCCGGCGGTGGACGGTAGTGGTTTGTGCCGGCTGCATGGGCATTAGCATGCTTACCAGACGCGGCACATGACCCATCCCGTTGAAGAAAACGCTGGCAGTGGGGGCTGCATCGGCAGGTGCTGAAGGTGCCGCTATTCGTTCACCAGCCGCGGCCTGGAGCGTCGTAATACTTGGCTGCAAGGTGATTCCGGCGGCGCCGCCAGGGTGCCGCAGTGAAGGCGCCTGCAACGCCATCTCCGCTTGCAGAAACCCGCTCAGGTTACGCAGCGGGGCACCCCTCTCGCAGGAAGAAGCTGGGGGCGCATTGCCGGCTTCGAGGCCGACCCCGTCATGAGCTCGTCCTGACAACGCGGACTTGAGGCGTGCCAGCGTAGGGATGCGTGTGGGAGGTGGCCCGCGCTGCACTTGTGAGGGGGCCGAGCCCGAGACCGGGTACACCAGTACTGCGCTGTGACTCCTGCCTGGACCTGTGCTGGTCGGGGCTGAGGTGACAGTGATGTCGGTGATGGCTGTGGCAGCGGTGGCGGCAGTAGCGACAATGGCAGTAGTGGCAATGGAAGTGGTGACGGCGATGGTGGCGGTGGTGGGGGTGGCGGTGGTGGTGGCTGTGGAGGTGGTGGTGGTGGCAGACGATCGAGTCGCGCTATCTAGGCTTCGTCCTGGCTTCGTCAGCTTGGCGGAAGAGACAGGGCTATTTCCCTGCTCTAACGCCAATTTTAGTGTAGGCTCAGGGCAAGCAGCTGTGGCCGCGGCGACCGGTACTCCTGACGCTCCTTTGACGTAGGGAAGGGGGCGGGTGGGCAGGTTCCATGCCCCGCATCAGCGACGGACGAAAGCGGCGATTAGACAGCGAAATGGCATGACCCATAACTGGGGCTCTTCAACGCTGCGACTTCCTTACCTTGGCTGGTGTCCTTGGGAACATTTCCGCCACTGACGGCACCCACGTTGTCAGAGGTGGAGGTTGGGGCGGCCGCTGCAGCTTCAACCGGCGTTCCCTTCACGGCACCATCACCAACACCAGGTTGCTGCAGCTCAAGCGGCGTCTCGGCATCGGGATACGACGCCGCAACCAGCCGACTTTGCTGGCCGGCGTCGGGCCCCCTCATGGCTATGTGTACGGGCAGCCTCCGGCTGAAAAGGGCGCTGACGCCGGTGCTGCTGGCGTCAGGGCCGCTGTACGTGGAGCGGCGCGGTGTGCAGAGCCTTGGTAGCGGCTGTGGCGCGCAGGTCTGCGCGGATTTGGTTCTGGGGGTCAAACCGGCGCGGTGGGAAGCCGCGGGTGCAATGCGGCCCTCTACAATAGCAGCCTCCTCCTCTGCAATAAGGCCCTCGGCGATGTCGACCGGTGGCAGTAGCTCCCGCAGCCGCGGTAGGGACTTAAACCAGGCGCCGCTGGTGGATACTTCACAAGCCACAATGCCGAACTGGAGCTGCAGTGTCATTGAGTCGTACCGGGTTTCAGTTCCGATATGCTAAGGAATTCGATTAACATTATCATAATATATTTATAGTATTGAACTTGATATATTTAGCGGTTTTTAACATCTTTTGGACTTGTTTATCTGGAAAATCTATCAAATTATATAACTTAAATTATAAAATTTCTCATTATTATCATCTAAAATCAAAATAACAATTAATTTAAATAAGCAAAATCGAATTTAAAAATGTTTTAAAGAACTTGGAGTGTAAGTAGAAATTTATGTAAAAAGCGTTTAAATGTCTTAGCTTCCGATCATAAAGCCGCTAGAAGGTGCAAAACTCCGAGCCTGAATGATAAAATATAAACCGTTTTTATAAGTTTCTGTTATGATGTAATATATAACATATATAGATAACACAATACAATGTTTTACATCTTATATAAACATATATGTATGTGTTTACATATATGTATATATATATATATATATAATACACATATATATAATTCTGTAACGCTTCCGGAGCCGCGCACGTACCGGTTTGAGCTGCGGCAGACACGCCGCCTTCCGGAGCGCCTCGCCACGGTTTCGGAAATATGCTATCCGCAGGTTGACGAAGCCCGACGCGGAGCCGGTCTCCCGGCTACGGAAGGGGCCAGTGGGGATGCCGCGGTGCCAGAAACCCGTCAAGTGCTCGCCGTGCCAGTGTGTGTCTCGCCACTCTCCATATCCCGTGGGGTTTCCCGCGGCGTCCACCTCCCCCACGTAGGTGACCGACTCGTGGTGCCCCATCATAGGCGCATACCTGCGGAGCGGGGGAACAGCACAACGTACACTGGGTCCACCACGACCGGACCGAGGTACCGCGGGAGGGCGCACCGGGGGACTTTGCCGCCCGCAGGCGCCCACAGAGCCGGAGAAAAAGTCAAGAGTCACAAATCATACAACCAACGGACGTAACGTCGGAGCAAGGGAACAATGTCAACGGACCGACTGAGACCACCTCGCCATACTCCTGGTGAGTTTTGGGAATGTACGGAATTCAATACTTAGTATCAAGGTTGTACATTTCAATTATGAAGGTACTTATAGAGAACGGCGGACATATCGGTCAGGTCGATCTGGTAGGTCGCTTTGAGGGGGGGGAGGCAAAGAAGGAGAGACAGCATCCGGACACGGAGAGATATATGGCAGCACGCGGAGACACACAGACAGCCGCAACATCACACGCAGCAGACAGACAAACACAGGCAGATACACAAGACACAGACAGGTAGACAAGACAGGAGGACAAGACAGGAGGACAAGACAGGTAGACAAGACAGGAGGACAAGACAGGTAGACAAGACAGGAGGACAAGACAGGTAGACAAGACAGGAGGACAAGACAGGTAGACAAGACAGGTAGACAAGACAGGTAGACAAGACAGGTAGACAAGACAGGTAGACAAGACAGGTAGACAAGACAAGTAGACAAGACAGGTAGACAAGACAGGAGGACAAGACAGGTAGACAAGACAGGTAAACAAGACAGGAGCACAGACGTACCAGGGGCTGATGTAACGGATGACGCAGGCCACAAGCCGCCGTTCTGTCGTCAGGCTGTAGCCGGGGGGGAAGTCGATAAGCGATGCCACGGCCGCAGGGTCTGTCAGGTCGTGTCGCTGCGTAATACCGCATCGGAAGAGCAGCCAGTTGCGGCGCACCGCCATGGGCGTCGCGAAACGCACCGCGAACAGCGCCACCATGTAGGCAAGCCCCACCCAAACGAAGATCTGCAAGGGGAATGGTACGGCACGAGGGACCGGGCCACGAGGCAGGTTGCAGCGGTGAATGGGTTGGGCGCATGCGCAGTCGCTAATGCATGTTACCTCGCACTGCTTGCCCCATCGCCCGCTGCTTATCGCCACATGTGGTGGTTTTCATCACCCACAAGCCCTTTGCTTGTCGCTCGAATTCAACCCATTCTCCTGGCCATCCAGGTGCAGCATCAGCAAGAGGAGGCGGAGGCGGAAGAGGCGGTGGAGCAATAACAGCAGGAGGCGGAGGCGGAGGAGGCGGTGGAGCAATAACAGCAGGAGGCGGAGGAGGAGAAGCGGATGACGAGGAGGAAGAAGAGGCGGCGGAGGATGCGCAGCAGCAGCAGCAGCAACAGCAGTAGCAGTAGCAGGAGGTGATGGATGACGCGGCCGGAAAGTAGCGACCCACGGGTTCGCGACGATGAGTTCCCACCTGCATGACTAAGTCCTGGGTCAGGAAGAAGCCGTTGCTGAGAGTCTTGCCGTCCTGGGCCACATCCGCCGGCATATGGCTGCGCCGACTGAGCACCACCCCAAACAGTACCACACACGCGACACCGAGAGCCTATGCAGGAGGAAACGTGATGGGAGGAGGACACGGAAACAGACCACGGCGACAGGACCCCACGTGGGAGCGGGTCAGGCAAACACTCACACACGAGGGGCAGGGATAAGGGCTAATGGGCTAACAGGCCAACGCTGGTACTACACAGACAGCTGCGGGGAACGTCGTCGCCTTGGCGTTAGCACCACAAGGCGAGACAGAGACATGTTCTTGACGGCTACACGGCGACCCGTAAGCAGCGGCAGCGGCAGCGGAGGCTCGGGGAAAAAGGGAAAGGAGCCGACGGCGACGGCAGGGAAGATAGGAAACATGCACTGAGGTGATCCACGTAATGTCACGTATGGCATCAATCCATGCAAGTTCATCGCTAGGTGGTGGGGGTCTGCAACATGACAGCGCACCGTGGATCGCTAGGAAAAGAAGGACCCGCGGGAGGCTGTACCAGTGTTTTCTCACGCTTATCACCGGCGGTTTCCTTATAGTTCCCGGCCTAACCGCTGGCATATAAGGATGGGGGTTGCGCTCGTTGCGGGACTTAACCCAACATCTCACGACACGAGCAGACGACAGCCATGCAACACCTGTGTGTGGTCCAGCTGAACTGACGGTTACATTTCTGTAACCTACGATCACCATGTCAAGGGTTGGTAAGGTTTTTCGCGTAGCATCGAATTAAACCGCATGCTCCACCATTAGTGCGAGCCCCCGTCAGTTCCTTTGAGTTTTAATCTTGCGATCGTACTCCCCAGGCGGAGTGCTTAACGTGTTAACTACGAAACCGAAAGAAAAACTCCCGATACCTAGCACTCATCGTTTATAGCGTGGACTTCCAGGGTATCTAATCCTGTTTGCTCCCCACGCTGTCGCGCCTCAGCGTCAGTTGAAGTCCAGATGACCGCCTTCGCCACCGGTGTTCCGGTGTTACAATATCTAAGGATTTCACCTCCCCCTGGCTCAAGAGTCCTCCACCCACCTGCATGAATGGATGGTATCTGTTGACGTGTACGGCAACCATGATCAACATAAATGCCATGAGCATGTACGTGATGATATTCAGGATGATGGCATTGGTGGAGCCTGGCGTCAAACCGTTGGGAAAGCTGTACGACAAGGACAGCACAACACCAAAATCGTAGGATTTTGTCGTACGCTCAATGAAGCCCGACTGAAACGTCCATAGTACAAAGATGACCAGCAACATGAAGGACACCCTGGACACGTTGCTCGGGGTGTACATGCCATTGAAGCTGTGTGTGAAAAGGAGGTAGGGGACAGGACAAAAAAAGGACCGCTTGTGGATAGAGGAGAAAGACGTCAGAACGACAGAGGTGAAGGATGAAAGTCCAGTAGCGTGCATTACGTAGCGTGCATGGCTAAGTTCCGATGTAATGATTAACATGGGGCCATATTATTGTGCCAGTGGGGAAGAAGGTTTCCTGACCGATGCCCTGCTAAGTACGCCCTCCGTTTAGTAATCACAGGAGCTCCATTGTCCATTGAGATAACTCGACCGGTAAGCCCCTTTACCCGGACTCACAAGCGCAGCTTCTTCCGGTATTGCATGTACGGCAGCACGATGTTGAGGTTAAGGACGACTGGTGAATCGGGAACTGCATGGTGGGCTTGACCTGCCGGAGCCCGTGATACCTCTTCCATGGACCTTCAGGTGCGGGCCTGAAGGTGTACGCCACCCTCCTCGGTCCACAAGTTATTTGCCGTGATCAAAGGTGTGGGTGTAAAACCTATCTCTTAAGGTTCGCATAAATGACGGACTTCCACGGCTTTGGCACATGTTATAAATATTGTCCCGACTAAACACTACGAATATGGGAATGTGGAAAGCATCTCCTTACCTTCGGGCGTGTATGCAAGCAATACATAAAATATATTCATACGAGTTATGAGGGACTGCGGCACTGGCTTAATAACTTAAAACAAACATTTTCCTGGGTACTTACACATTCCACTGCCTTGTAAAACCCTTGCCTAGGATTCACGACAACTGGGTGGCCGTACGGGACTCTGGTCGTCGAATCAAGATGGCAATAAATTTTAAGTTTGTCCATAATTTTATTGCTCTAGAAAACGAACTCCTTGGCGTTGCAGATCAATTTCTATCCCAATATAACTAATCACAATGCCCTGAACTCGATAGACGCAACTGCTGTGCGGCAGGGGCAGAAGCATTCTCTCACTTGTGGCAACGCTTCTGCAATATTATTATGATGTCTTACTGTTAGGTAAATACGTAGAAGCCATCAATGGCACGCGACGGGGGGATAATTGCGCCGTTGCGCGTTGTCGTTTGTTCGCTTGCGTCGCTCTGTATTTTCTGGGCAGCATCAATTGCGGCGGTGAGATTCAAAGCATACGTTTATTACATTATGGTAGTACAACTCGTGCGAATGATCCGATACATGACCCATGCCATGTCGCCGCTGGCGTCTCAGGGGTCGCCGAGCCCGCACACCATCGTTTGATCACTTGATCCACCCCCCCAGGAAACTCTACCTCACATCAATGACTGTTATCTGTGCCAAAAATGCCATACGGGCAAGCCCAGCGGCCGACGAATGCTCGCCCAGGGCTCCTTCCGCGGTGCGGACGATGCGTCAGCATCGCGCAGGTTAGCGTCATCGACGGACACGTCTGCCGCTGAAACCTCTTCAGTAGACCTGCAGAGGGGGCTCTACGCGTTGGCATCTTTATCAGCACACGCTGGGGGCAGTGGGAGGTCTCTCAGGGCGCAGGCGCAGACGGAGCAGATGTACGTCCCAGCTGACTTCAAGTTCCAGATCATGCCGTTAAAGAACGAAATTGACATGAAGTCATCCAAACCTAATTGCACGGAGTGTTACGGTTGCGACACACAGATTGACCCCTTGCAAGGGGTAGTCACCGCGGCGCACGGACAGGAGCTTCGAGCGGAAGTGGGCGCGTCACCGGAGTGGCTCTTTCTGGCCGGTAAGGGATATGTGGCAATCAAGGGACCTCATGAAGGTCCCTGGTAGCTGTTGCGGAATGGACCTGCGGAATTTTCACCCTTTTCCATTCCCGCTGGAATCTCTCTGCGGCAAGCTGATGAGCGGCAACGACTGTGTGTGTGTGTGTGTGTGTTCACTCCCAGCCCATACCCGGCCTCGAGCTTCCTGGTTCTTCTCCTGGTGTTATCCAACCATGAATGATAAACAGCCCCTGGGCCTGCTCGCATCCGGCTCGACTGTACCCGTGCATGCGCCTTCCCCGCACTGCGGTGTTATCGTTCTCTTACGTGCTGCTGCTGCACACTTAGCCCGTGAGCTCATGTGAGTGGAAGTGACCCTAGGCGCAAGAGCATGGGGTGGAGGGCCTCGTGGACGCGGACTGATAATTGAGCGATGCCTTACTTGCTGGTCTGGGCCACATTGGTTTGCCACGGGCATGGCAGGGCAGGGCAGAGATTGTCCAGTTGAAATCAACTGGATGGATGAGGGGAAGGAGTTGATGGGCTGTGCTGGGCAGACTGGTGGGCTCGGTCAGACTGGGACATATGCTCGGTCCGAAATCACTGAGTGCGCAACCGAGTGCTGGCAGCCATGGAAACCAGACCGATGTGCTCAGGGCCCTGGTGGAAATGCCTTTTGGAGCCTCTGGGTTGCACCAACGGATAACATTTTGCGAAATGATGCAAACGAGCATTTGTGACCCGTGGCCTGTGTGTGTGAGGACGCGTTGAGAGGCGTTTCTGCCTTTGCGCTAGCTAATGACTGTCACGTTCTGTGACATGTCACATAATACTGACTGAGTGCTTGTCTGTCAATATTGACTGTCTGACATACCCTAAGTGCGAGTGGCCTTTTGACACCGCCGATGTTGGTGTGTCGTCGCCATCGGCGTCGTGATGCGCGGTTTCGCAGATTTACCAGACACCCAGACGACTGGAAAGCGCGCAGTCGTCAAGGTTTGGTGTATGCCCGTTGACAAGGTGCACGGTACGTTTTCTTGGCGCTGCGGCAACACGGGCGAGGGCGCGAAGGCGGTGCAGTTTCTGTTGGCGCAGCAGAAGGTCATGGAGGAGTGCGGGCTCATGGACGTGACGATCAAGGTACGCCTGCGAAGCTAAGGGCCTCTCATACTTCCGAAGTTACGAAACTGACTCCCCTGCCGCCATAATAAATCCCCGAAACCATCTCGGCCAATAAGCACGCCTGCCAAAACCGCTGACCACCACCGGTGGTGCCTTTCGTTATAACTCGTCTCCGCACAGGTATGGCCTGGCCGCGTGAACGCAGTACTTCCCGGCCATGGCTTACACGTTTGGTGGGACGGCCTTTGGATGGAACGCGCTGAGGGGCTGTCGCTCAACCAGATATCCTACAAGCGCACACGCAACTTTGTGACCGGTAGCCTCAAGACCGTCATGGGCGAGCAGCTGAACAGAACCTTGATCGTGCGGGCGGCGTTGTACGATCTGCTGACGAGCCAATGCGACCGGCACTCGCAGAACGTTTTTATAACGGAGTCGGGTCAGATTAAGCTGATCGACAACTTGCAAGCGCTGCAGTTCAGCTGGGTCAATTGCGCCATGGACTCCATCTTCTTGCCGGGGAGCCAGAAGAACATGGTCATCAAGTACGTGTGTATATAGTACGGGAGTTGTGTGCTGGGTTTTTGGCGCTGGGCGGGGTGAAGCGCTAGACACTAGGCGTGTCGACAGGAGCTGGTGTAATCGCACTTTCACACCCTGGCTTTGATCAATCATAGCTCCCGAGCTTTTCGAGTAAGGGGGCATGTAGTAAGTACCCATCCCTTCAAGGACTCCAAATGCCCACATCGGAAGTATAAGCATGTTACGCTGGATGTCCCTGCGTCATACATCCTGAAGAGCGGGTCAAAGACCCTCCACAGGTTGAGGGCAGGGTGCCCCCATGTCGATGGACGGTGAAGGACCCGATTATAGTAACCTGCGAGCTGACCCGGTGCGGAGTTGACGTCTTAGTTGATTCGGCAGATTTTCGCTGGATGCCGGTGGTGGGTGCTGAACCCGGGAAGAGCACTGATTTCGGAGAAGTCGGCATGGGAGACCGGATGAGGGTGCCCCGAAATACCGGGGAAGGTAGGGACTGCCAGGTTAGTGGCCACGGGTGATGTACCCCCCTATCCCATACACAACTATCCTGATATACCCGTGTCGCGGATCCTAGGGTTCTTCCCTACGGAATCCGCAACAGACACTACCGCCCTACCGGGCGTGTTATCTACTTCGAAGCGCCGTCACAAAGTAATAACCGCGACACTGTCGTACCGTGTGCCGTGACTTACCAGGTGGGGTGGCAATGTAGCCTTCAAGATCCGGCACGCGCAGGTGCGGAGATCAATCAACCCCATGGTGGTCTTGGACTACCGGTGCTACGTGGAGGGCGGGCGCATAGGGAAGAACTACGACCCCAAGATGCAGCAGTGCCTGACCAAGTTGAGGGACATGACGCCCAAGCAGATCCAACTCGAGTACGGGTTTCCGTACGTATCGAGCGCGGCAATCCTGCAGCAGCGTGCGTCAGGTAACGTGTCGGGCTGCTGGCTGAGGCGAAGAGTGCGTTTGTCCCGAACCCGGATCTTTAGGTTACAACCCGATCGTAGACCCGAAGTCTAAAAAGTCTAACCCTAAATTTTGCCTTCTAATTGATACGCAACGACCTTGCTCCACACGAAGATGGGTGAGATTCTGGTAGTCTGCCATTGTTCCTACCTCGTTGCGTCCATTATAGTGACCACCCAAGGGCTGGGTTTAGGGTTTTAGGGTCTAGGGTTTTAGGGTTTAGTTCATGACTACCCCGAGATTACTGCATATATCGGACGTGACCTGTTCAACGCCTTCGTGGCGGCTCTTCGAATCACCACCCAAACGCAGATATGATAAGCAAGGGCTTTGAGTGGACGCTCCGCTACGGAAAACCGCGCAGCTTCCCGCCAAAGTCCTACCGCCCTCAGCAACCCTGCTGCGGTCTGAACGTGACGCCTAAGGGCTTACTCCATTGTGCGCATCCATGGCCAAATCGAGTAGAGCTACCTTACGGTGATCCACAAAGCGGCGGGGAGTGGCACCGGCCATACCCGGACCCTGGCTCGCATGTAGGTGGGACTTTCTTGGACTTTCCCCAGGAGGGCGACTACTAGCTGCGTGCGCAGGCCCAGTTATCCTGGCCCACGGGCTGTACGTTTGAGTACTGGGGCTATTGGAGGACGTCAAATGCCATCTATTTGTCGAATCATGGACCGAGTCCTGGGACCAGAAACAACGCAAACAGCTCCGGCACGTCTCGGCTAAGGTTTCTTGAGACGTATTAGGCGATTCGCTTCCCGCCTGGTTACTGGTTCTCTGGGAATCACCTGGGTCGAAGGGGCCTAAGGTACGGGGACTTTGTTACCAACTCGCCAGCGTGGAAGCTCGTGATCTTGACGGATGTATCTCGGACGTGCGAGAGGGTCCTTTGTTGTGGTTCATTTTGAGCGGGAGCGCAACCGACATCAACTTACCGCAGCACGTATTGGGCGTAAGTGTGTTTGGAACGAAATGGCGAAGAGCAGCTGATAAAGGTTTGTGTATGTGTGTGTGTGAGAGGGAGGGAGGGAGGAAGAGAGAGAATGGAAGTTAACAACTGAGCCGCGAGAATGTCTGTGATCACAGCCGCGCGGCATGTGGTGCAACCGTATTGCCAGGGCGGCGGGGCGTACGTCATGTGGTTTGGGAACCCCGAAGTGTTATCGGCGTGCTTCTTGATCCCGTCACGTCACGCCTTTCTGCGTTTGGCGCACGGGGAGTAGGACGATTGATATGTCGGAGCCGTATTTAACAGGCTAGCAGCCACTGGAAATGGATCGATCACCACAACGAATCGCCACGCATCGGCTACTTGTTTGATGAATTGGTCCCGCAGGGTTTGGCATTGCAGAATGCTGTTTCTGACCGTGTGCTTGAATCCTGTGTCCGGCACTCCGGATAGGTAAAGAACCAGGGAGGGGGGCGTACAGTCCTTGTGGGTGAACTGGTAAGTCTTGCATGGCGCGCCACTGCCCCGCAAACCGTGTGGCTTTGACATCGTACTCCGGCCCTTTCTAAGGGCAGTCGTTTCCAAGTGCACAGACGACGCAAGCACCAATTTTGTTCGTGTGGCTAATGTCACAGCCGGCATTAGCACCGGCTGAAGGGCCTCATGGACGGCTCTTAAGGCTAGCACCAAACAGTCCCCGGAGGCGTTACTGATTTCGCTTACACCGCCACTGATTTCCTTACGTCACACACGTGTGTGAAGTGTCCACATGGCAAGCCCAATGCTGCTGCGAAGAATTCCATGATCCATGTGGAGGAATTGCACAGGATACGCCTTGTTTTGTGTCCGCTCAAGCCGGCATACATGGGGCGATGCAGCCTTTTTGCATCAAAGCACATCGATAGTTACAATCACGGCGTCTTGCAGCAGATTGCCTGCTGGAATGCGTTGAGAGGATGGACTTCCTTTCGTAGCGGATTACAGTTCTTGTACGATGGTACGAGAACGTCGTACTCTCTGTATACGTGTTCTGTGCTTACCAGGGCGCTAGACTGCATCTTCTATTGTTGAGGCATAGGATTCGTGGGCCGCTTCTACTACCCCAATCGTCATTCCTAGGATGGGCAATGCTGTTTAGGGCGGCTACTGGTTCCGTCTGTACCCAGGTATCCAGGTCTTTTGCCCCCAGTTCTTGGTTTAGCCCAGTTTTCAGTATATGGAGTGTTCAACAGAGAGGTCGGCTCGGCATGGCTCTTGCCATGCACGCATGGACCAGACTTCCTCGGTTTTAGGTCAGTGACAAGGAACCAAGTGGCGTTCCTCCGGTTTAAGTAGCCATGTCTCTACGATCCCCCTCATCCGCTGGGACGTGGAAACTGTCGGCCGCTAACGGTGGTTGTGCAGCATGTTCTGTTGCAATGCCGCCTCTGACAAAGAGTCCGAACGAGGAGGAGGCACAGTTGTTTTCCAAATTCAGAACTGTAATGTACTGAAGGAGACAAAAAAGCCGCGGTTATCACGCCGGGCAGCTCAACTATACCGCTTTCGACTTTCAGGTCCACAAGGAAACCTCATTCACTGCCGAAGTATCGGCACAGCATTTGCCCTCTTTCTGTTGACGTTAGTCTCCCCGCAACCCCGCCGCCGTCTATGCCAAGAGGGGGGAGGGGGGTCTATCGCAGGGGAATCGCTTCCATCGCTGGGGAACCAGTACCAAGCCCAGCCGAGATGGGGGGGTGGGCTCGGCGGTCTGCTGGAAATTAGTGTTCTGTACCCCGACTGGGTTACATCCGAGTTACGGGGGGGCCTGGGGCTTGCGATGTCTGGCAAATCATACCTGCGGGGCAGCTTTTGGGAGCTAATATTCCAAGCATTTTGAGGACGAGCGGCAGAGTGGCACAAGTACAGGTGATTTCGTTTACCTAGGGGCAAATGAAAGCCCGAGTGCGGTAAGATGTCCTTGGCACGAATTCGGCGACTCGGAGAAGACTATTCTAGCGGATAGATACGTCACGAACCATGATTGCGCAACTATATAAAAAACGAGCGTACCATATAACATATACATGCAAACATAGCTGATTCTCAATACCATTGAGTGTATGGGTGTGGTCAAGTTGTCTTAGCGGTGGGTGGTCCAAGCTCCAAGAGCCGTTGCCCGTACATCGGATCCTTGTTTTTTGTGTCTATCGATCAGCGGCTATGGAAACGCAATCCCTACCTTTGTAGTCTGCCGATGATCTTGTGGCTTATTCAATTTGGGTACTGATAGTGAGTCCCTGTCCCTGATTTTTGAACAACTGCAAGACAGCTTCTATTTTAGCCTTGCGCCGTCCACAGTCAGCGACTTGATCGCCTCGTATTTAAAGATTATTATTTTGTTCCGGGCTAGGGCTGCAAACGTGATTCCCAAGACAGCGGACTTCGTTTTCTTCCACAGTTGAAGAATGGCTGAAGCTGCACCGGGAAAGAATGGACAAGCAACAGGAGAATATGAAGGAGTCAACGTGCAGGTCCTGCTGAGATGCAGGTGCGAATTCAACCGTATTGACCTAAGGGCACAGACGGCTATCGATGCCAAAACGCGGCCCTTCATATAGGCCCATGAGCGAGAAGGAAATAGCGGAACGGGCCCCTCAAGTAATCTCCTGCAGCGAGACAACGCGTGAGGTTATCCTGCACCAGAACGTCAACGGCAAGTTGATGAGCAGGACATTTCGGTTCGACAAGGCGAGTATTCACATAGCACTTCTGGGCAATGCGGTAGCAGAAATTATTTGTCTTGGCTTCACAGTGCACTCTGCGCTGGTGCGCCCTTCAACCAATTGGTTCGCTGCAGGTTTTTAGCAGCGAGGCCTCCCAGGAAAAGCTTTACAGACAAGCCATCGTCCCAATCGTCCAGGAGGTGATGGATGGCTTTAACTGCACAATTTTTGCTTACGGGCAGACCGGCACGGGCAAAACTTATACCATGGAAGGGGGCCCCCGGCGTAGCGATGACGGGAAAAGCTTGTCGGCGGAGGCAGGAGTCATCCCCCGTTCGATCAAACAGATTTTCGATTCAATTGACGCCAGCAATGCCGATTCAACAGTCAAGGTGTCCTTCCTCGAGCTGTACAATGAGGAACTTACGGACTTGCTGTCCTTCGACGATGCCAAGGACGACAAGAAAGCGCTGCGGCTGCTCGAGGACCGCAACGGGGTGGTCGTACAAGGGTTGGAGGAGGTATCGGTGAAAAGCGCAGCAGAGATTTACCAGGTACGGCCATGCGACAAACTGGCTGCCCAACGATAGCCTAACGGGGCCCTCTGCAGCCTCACCTATAGCGTGTATAGTGCACGTCAGCTACACAGCACCCCTGTTTGAGGACCTCTAAAAGGAAAGGCTCTGATATGATTCACTTGCCCCCTACCGTGCTTTGCAGGTGCTAGACCGGGGGACTGCTAAGCGGCGCACCGCTGAGACGCTGCTTAATAAGCGTTCCAGCCGCAGCCACTCCGTGTTTTCCATTACAATCCATATGCGTGAAGTAACTCCCGAGGGCGAGGACGTGGTGAAGGTCAGTACATTCACAAATGTATAAGTACATGACTAGGGGGAACTCGGATCACCCATAGGAGCACGTCTGCTCCATCCCCAGGTTGGCAAGCTTCATCTCGTCGACCTGGCTGGCAGCGAGAATATCTCCCGCTCCGGCGCGAAGGACGGTCGAGCACGGGAGGCCGGGAGCATCAATCAGTCCCTCCTAACGCTTGGGCGCGTGATCACGGCATTAGTGGAACACTCTGGCCACGTGCCCTATCGGGACTCGAAGCTTACCCGCCTCCTCCGTGATTCCCTCGGAGGCAAAACGAAAACCTGCATCATTGCGACGATTGCGCCAACGGTGCAGTGCCAAGAGGAGACAATTAGCACCCTGGACTACGCACACAGGTAGGGAGTGAATCGTTGTCTGAGTCACGGGGCTGTGCTGTTCCTAACGGCGCTTGTGGAACCATACACATGCGCACATAAAGTTTGTTTTGCTCACGTTCCGTAACTGCCCCTGCGTATTGCGTTCACTTGAAGGGCCAAGAATATTCGAAACCGGCCTGAGATCAACCAAAAGATCTCAAAGACAGCGATGATTAAGGAGATGTCAACGGAAATGGAGAAGCTCCGTTTGGAGCTTGTCGCCCAGCGGGAAAAAAACGGTGTCTTCATATCTGTCGAGAAGTTTCAGCAGGTATGGCATGAACCTGGCGTGTAATATGTAAATTCATCGGGTATTGCCTTACGTATCGACGGACGATGGTGTTAGAGACACAAAACAAGTCAGCATATAAGCGATTGCATTGTCTTGGCGCTCTACATGAGGGTCTACCGGCCGGGTCAGCTTCTGCCGTCTCCAACTTTGCATCAACAGGATGAACTTGAGCGCGTGCAGCTCCGTGAAACGGTGAAGACCCTCCGAGAAGAGATGAAACTAGAGCAGGAGGAATTCGCGCAACAAATCGAGCAGCAGAGGACCGAAGCGGAGAAGGCAATTAGCCGTCTCGAGGTGGGCCAGTAATTGTTTCGTTCATTCTGGTGCGAATGATGTCACCTCTGTTTCTGCGCCTGTACTTATTCCTGTCCCGTTAAACAGGACGGAGATAGAAGCTTCGGTATTGCTGCAACAATTTGCAGTCCGCAGTAGCCCGAGGAAATAACTCAGCTTATATGGAATTGCTCCAACCCCTCGAAACCCCACAGTCTGAGTTGGCCACGGCGAAATCTGACCTGGAGTATTTGGATATGAGGCTCCAGGAGGCCAGTCGCACCATTCACGAGCGGCAGTACCTGATTGCAGAGCACCGGAAGGCTGAAGAGGACATCGCAGAGCACGCAGAGGCAGTACGAAGCGAGCTGGCCGATGCAGTTCGTGACATAGGCGAGCTGTTTGCATCTTTGGAGGAGCTGTCGAGTGTCCACGCGGCCGATCAGGATTCTTTCCAGACTGCTCGGGGCATGCTGAAGGTGCGTATTGGTGGATTTTGTGATCTGCAATGAAGTCGATATGAACTAAAGAACAGATTGGCACGATGAACCTGGTTTTCGTCGCTCATCACGGGCTGTATCCTGTGACTTACAATCCAGGCGCGCCTAGAGGATATTGGTACTTCGCTGTCGGGTGCAGTCGACAATCAACGCAAGCAGCTCCACGCCATGAATGAGGAACTGGCATCATTTAAGCAGCGAAAGCAGGACGACCTGCAGCAGCTAGTAGCCCGCGTCTCCACTGTCCAGTCGACAATTATGTCGATCAAAGAGACAGTTGATGACCGGGCGCTGGCGGCAGACACAGCTACTGGCGAGGCTCTGGGCCGCGTCCGCGAGGTGGCCTCGGCCCATGTTGCAAGCGCTGTTTCCGCTGCCCAAGTCCTCGAGGCCACGACACGAGCTGCCGTTGATGCCCTGTCCCAGTCTATTGAGCTGCAGACACGGGAGCTCATATCATTTGCGGAGGAACAGGCGTCCTTTGCCGATAGCTCCTGCAAAGCTTTGCGCAGCACCATGAAGCGCTTCACAGAAAGCTATGGAGCTCTTCAGGCCACAGCAACGCAGGGTGAAAGCATGACTGAGCATGAGACGACGTCGCTAAATGCGGGCTTGGGTTCTTTCGCCACCCGCTTCAAAGAAGAGTCTATGAGGCAGCAAACGGAGCTGGTGGCGCAAATTGCTGCGCTCGTGCATGCGTTCACGGAGACACGTGCCAGCGAGGTAGCCAGGGAGGTTACAACCCTTCAACAGCAGGCAGCCGAGGCAGGCAGTGTTATTCGGGGCAAGTTCAGCGACATCAACCAAGCGACCACGACAGCAATTCGACACTTGCAGGCAAGTCCCCATGTGCCGTTGAGTTCTTGAGGATGATAGAAGGAAGGGGAAGCCAAAATGGTGTGCAATATGTCATTCAAACTGAGTGTGTGATTTGATAGTTGACAGGTTCAAACGTAACCTGTAATCACGTGTTGATGATTGTACTTAATGGCTTCTCCTTGGGTCCATGTCGTGCAGGACGCTGAGGAGTCTCACACCAACAGCATTAACTCACACCAGCAGCAAAGTAGCGAGCGCACAACGAGCATGGTCTTGTCTTTGAATATGGTCAAAGAGAAGACGAATGCTTTGCATGAAGGAGTTACGAAAAGAGCCCGCGGCAGCGCGGCGGCGGCCGAGGCGTTCAGCCAGGTGAAACGTATGTTTTGTCTTGTTATCCCTAATGCCGCATCTGTAAAAAATGTTTGCAACGAACAGCAGATTAGCCGGTTCAAAAGATGCCACTCTTGACGTAAATTTTATGGTCCTTCGTAGGATTTTGGCCAAGTATGTGAACAAGGCGTTGCGACTGTGCAAGCAACTGTGCAGACTTGCATCAAGGAGACAAGCGACCAGGTGTCATCTGCCCGGCATACGCTTTTAACCTTCAATGAGGCGCTGCAAGAAATTACAAGTAACTCCCGTGCTTCAGCGGACGAGTGGGCTACGTTGTGCACCGAAGTGATCTCTGATATGACAGGTACGACAGCTTTGGTGGTAATCCTTCTTGTTGTCTTGGGTATTTCGTCGCCTTGGGCTAATGCAACGCGAGTGGTTGGTTTTGTGCAGTCATGAACGAGCGACAGGCGGCAGATTTGTCGACACTCAGCATTGACGCGGAGGCTTTAGTCCAGCAGCGCTTGGATGTGGCGCTGAAGATGATGCCTCCTGAACAGCGGGATATCAAGGTGCCACCTTCTTCATCGATTCGCGAGCTACGGTGCCTGCCAGAGGAGCAACTTGTGGCGAGATGTCACATCGAATTCCCGCAGGTCTTTGCAGCTCCCTTGGTGAGTAAAATTCATTTTGGTGTATGTTAATCTAGTATGCATTCCTGTGTACTTAAGCAACCCTGAAGCAAATCTTTTTCAATTGCTTGTAGGTGCAGCCAGCCCGAGAAAGTCCGCGTGCAGGTCTTGTACGTGTGGCCAGTGGACCAGCCGCGCTGGCAGGCATTGAGAATGCGACACCCATGCCGCTACAAGTCGCCATAGCTCCCGCTAACGGCAGTGGTCCAACGTCGCCACGCTCTTCAATGGCAGGTCTGCGAAGCCGGATCCCCTCAAAACCATCACTCGTATCTAGCTCGCCTGCCAGCGTCAAGGACCAGGCCGCCAGCGCTGTAGCCCGACAGCAGCTTTCGGACAGGACGAATGCGGGACGCCAGGGGCAAAGCATCCTGGCAGAGTGGTGATTATGCGTTATTGTGTTAAACATACCGGTTCTTTATTAAGAGAATCCATACTACTGAGGAGACAGCCGTAACATGTTACATTTTCCGAGCGTGTCCTTCAGGGAACTTGGATGCTGCCCGCAAGCCACCCCCTTCCAGAATGGATGACAAACGGATTAAGAGATGTCGCATTTTGGACACTCATAACACGTCGAACTCATGAATTGCGCGCTTAATGTATTGCGGGTCATCACAGCGGGGGAGTGTAGCCCACACGTTGCCACACTTTCGTAAGCGCTGCGGTCGCTTGCTGTCTTGGCAACCCTGCCAATTACCTCCCCAAGCGCCTACATGGCTGTGCATGTAAAACGGACGGACTCAAGCCGAACATATATAATGGCACCAATGCATGCATATAGCTTGTCGCATAAAGAACTGATGAGCTGGCAGAGGCCACGCTATTGAGTGCTTATGAGTTATGACCATCTCGTCAATTGCTTATATAAATGCTAATCGGAAAATCTACATGTGTATCGTATAAATTCATGTGCGTGTGTAGGTTTTCGGGCGTCAGCTTGGTAGGTATCAAAAAATATGTGTCGCAATTAGGACTGCTGCCTAGGTGGCCTTTGCCGCTTCAAGATGCCCACTGTATGTCATTGCGCTGCCATAAAGATCTACACTACTTTGTTTCATCAATTACTAAGTCAACGACCAAGTCCCCTAAGTCCATGTTCAACTGCTCCGCAAGCACGGACTCCAGATGCTGCCCGGCCTCAGGCGTCATCAGAGCTCTCTCCACAGCCGCTGCAAAGTCCGCGCCTTGTACCTCAACAGTCGCAGTCGTAATAGAAGTCAGTGTCGTACTGCAATGAACAGAGAAGTGTGTGTCAGTTTTAAGTAGGGAGACATTGTCATGGCTCCTGGATCTTAGATAACTCTTAATACCATGCCTATGTTCACTGCATGAGACTAGGGAGGACTCACTTGCAAACCTTTAAACACTGCTGCATAAGAAGGTTGTGCATCAGGGTGTCCATCCTCAAGAACACGGTGCCCCCCATGCCCACCTGTTACATGCTATCTCATTTATAGTGGTGCTAAGGCCGGGTGCTCCAAGCACCCGCAACGTTGTCATGAAGGCGTCCTGCATGACACACAATGCTTGGAACATGCTGTTCAACTGATTTGGGAGGCAGTTAGGGGGTCCTTGGGCCGTAGCGATTTTGGAGTCGCCCTGAACCAAGGCCCCAAGTTCCCCTTAACCTTTGGATTCACTCGTCGACATGAAGTGCACAGCAACGTGTCGGCAGTGACAGTGTTGTTCTGGTCCCGTACCTGCATAACGCTCCGTAGGTCGCCAGGTGAAGTATGGCCGATGCAAGCAGAACTATTCCATGCCAGGCTAGCTGGATGTTGTTTCGATGCGACCTGGTAAGTAGACGTGTGTTGGCAGGATCAGGCGCCAATGAAGTTGAAGGTAACGGACCATAGGAGCAGTTATTGGCCGCAATGACCCATCCCGCTTATCTGAGATTACCTACCGTCAAGCCAACCACAACGTGTAATGGTATAGTGACCCAGCTTTCGAAGCTGCCAGCCATTTGCACTTGAGCCGCCTGCAGGTAATCGAGAAGGCAAGGCACAGAGGACGGTGAGTCCGGAAAACCCTACATACACAAGACACAACTAACGATAGGTTCAAGAAGAAGTCGTCTTTACTTCCAGCCACCCACACAATTCCCTAAGCCAAACACTGCGAGCTAAAGTAATGTGTGATGGATCACCAACACACTAGATTGCTAGGGGTTCGCGAACAGGTATTGGCCAGCCATAAGCGAACGCGGGAAAGAGGGGGTAATGTCACGCAAACATAGTAACGATGTGTAATTCATGTAAAAAAATACATAAGCAGTTGTAAAGTGGCATATGAACTTACATTGTCGTTGGTCCGGTGAAGAAAAGTAATTGGCACAGCGACGGCTGCAGCTATGGCGACGAAAGTCAGGACCGCCGCTGATAATGCAAGAATTGAGCAATTGCATCTTTGGATTGGTACCTATATAATGACCAACATCGCAATCTTAAAACGTCCCAGTATACATCATCATGAGCAAGGTCTTCCTCGCAAATCACACCTCTGGCTTTGCGGGTTCAGCAGATAGGCAAATGCGGACTTCAGCAGCCGATTGAAATGCGCATTCGTCCCAGACAAATATCGGGACTGTACTTGGTGCGGCGAGAACACTCGGCGAGCTGAGGCCCGACCGTTGGGTCTCCTTCATGTCAGCATCACTGCAAGACTGCTTAGCATAAGATTCTGAAGTCAATTCTGGGTCCTTGCTTCGTGGTCCACAATTATATAGGTGCGTGTTTGTATGCAAGGTAACTATAGTCCCTATCTGCACATGAATATTACCGATGCATTATGGCCAGTAATACTTGTTACATGACTTTAAATAAAACCAACAAAACATAAGTATTGACCCAAGCTTTTCAAAGCTCCGCACGACACTCTCTAACCGAAAACTGCTACAACCCACACGCAAGTTGATCTGGCGCCGCTGTGATCTCTTGCCGCTAAAATCGAGGACCGAAGCGTTTATATTTATATTTACATTTATATTTACGTAAAAAATTCTTCAAGTTACCCAGGCTGCTTTTAACGGGGGCGAAAAGCCCCAATTTCGCAAATGCGGCGATTCTCAGAACGATGAAGTCATTCAAGGACATTATATTTAAATTAACTGAGGCTTGTCATAAGCTTCCGTAGTTTGGAAAAGCCGTGGCCGTGGGGCCCAAAGGTGGGCGTAATTCAATCTTTATCCATGAATCAACAGATGATTCCATCATATCATTCGTCATATATTCGCAACAATTCTAAGTGATATTCGTGCCGATAAACGTTATGTGTGAAGCAGGAAAGTCACGACGGCATTAGAATACCGTACCTACCCTATCCCTCGGCATGGATCAGTAATAGTGATCTTATTGAGATTCAAGTGATTAACTCAAATGAAAACGTATGAGTACTGGGTATTGCCATGTAATCTGTGTCCAGGTCATGCCACACAGGACAACATGGCTTCACCAACCATCGCCGATTACATTACACTATTATAAGCCTTCCCTGGGTCATGAAATATCACGATAAAGGTTCAGCGTACCAAAAAACATGAAACAGGCTTTGAATCCAGGCGTCCTCTGCATTCTTTGGAGCTGAAGGAGCCTTTACCTGTCATCATCATCAACTGAGCGGCGCCTTTGGCAGATACAAATGGACGCGCAGTTTACTACGAACTTGACCCCAAAATCGCTCCGTCGTAGGAACAGCAGGACCCGACAGTCACCTGTTCAATAGCTTCCGAACCGCCGGCTTCTCCGAAGCCACGGATGCTAACCCAGCAACCTATTCACTACTCTTTTTAAGCTGATTGCAGAGCTCCAGACCCGGCCCTATGGAAAGAGCTCTTCAGGCTTAATACCGCTGAGGCAGACATCCGGTTATCAGGTCACCTTTGCGTCGGCTCCCTGCGAGGGCGTCGATCCGGGATCAGATTCTTGGTTCATATCCTGGGGTGCTGGACCCCGGCTCCCGGCCCCGAGGCCCGACCGGTGCCCGAGCCTCCTTCCCTGGAGTTGTGCCACTCGTCAGGGGTCCTGACCTTTCGCTATGCTCATCCTCTGATGGTAAGGAGCAAGAATATCTCTTGCATGGTATGACCAATCGTTAGTGATGCGTTAACCAGCATCCGGCCGGCACGCTCGCCTGGATTTCATCTCTATGCCATTGCCTTTTTAACTACCTTAATGCCACCGGAACTACGGTAAGTTGAACGCCCATACATTGCCCGTACGTTCGTACATCCTGCGTGTCCCAACAGGTGTCCTCCGGCACACATACACATACACATACACACACGCAGAAGCCAATGCCAACAAACGTGTTGATTGCTACGTGCGTTCACTTCCGCACTTCACTTGATACCTAATGTTGCCGTACTAACGACCCTACGCGACTTCGGCTTTCTCGTTTTTCCATGATGTCACAAAGATGCGCTTCATCGGTCTCATCGTCTGATCACCTCCCTCAGACAGCTTCTCTTTGCTCAATGAGTTCGTGACTGCTCGACTGATTGTCCATTTGGTGAACCTGTCTGTTTTGGAAACTGCGTCATGGGAGAGAATGGCGGCCTGGTTGGCGGGGGCGCGTTCTCTTTGACAGGAAACGAAGGCAGAAACAAGCCGGGAGAGGAGGCAGGTTGGGTTGACTCGACTGCCGGGCTTGGTTGCGGAGGATCAGTGGCGCTAGGAAGGGGATCAGGGTTCTGCTGGTTGGGCAACCATGGGGAGGAAGTTGTCTCCGAAATTTGTACAGGCGAGGGTAGCGGTGGGGAGTCTGGCGGTGGCGGTGGCGGTGGCGGTGGCGATAACAGTGGTAACGGCGGCAGGCTGGGTGGGGCCGGGAAAGCCGTTTGTCCAGGCGGCTGCTGGGATTCTGGTGCAGCCGGAGGTCGTAACAAGCTGGGTGCCGAGAATGATGGTGGTGGCGAGGAATGGGGACCAGGCAGAACAACCGGGGGAGGTGCGGGTGAACTTGTGTCTTGCGGCCGTGATGGGAAGGGGGTGACGGGTGGCGGTAGCGGTGGCGGTAGCGGTGGCGCCGGCGGCTCCGCTAACGGGACAAAAGGCGGCAGGATATTAGGAGGCGATGGCACCGTTGAGACAGGCGCCGTGGGAGGCCAGGCCGATGGCGGGTCTGGCGATGGCGGTATCGGCTGAACTTCCGTGACCGGCACCTGCGGGGATAAGGTAAATTTGTGGCGACTGCAGCGTTGGGGGCTTTAATAGGGACCTGCAGTGGCAGCTGCTTTTCCTGCTTTGGTGGAGAAAAATCACAGCTGGCCGATGGCGGTGGCGGCAAGCTATATTAGATATCTGGGATGTGACTCACCGAGGGTTCCGGGACCAAAGGCAAGGGTACAGCTGGATCCCCCGGTATCGGCGGCGGTGGGTATGGCGGCGGCGTCGAAGGCCATGGCAGGTAGGAAGGAGACGGCGAAGGCTGCGGCGGCGGTGTTGCTGGCGGCGAAGGCACCGGCTGCATCGGCGACAGCGGTTCAGGCACTGGCGGCGACGGTGATGGCGGCGACGATGGCGGTGGGAAAGGCGCCGGCGGCGATGGTAATTGCGGCGAAGGCTGTGGAGGTGGTGGCGAAGGTGGCGGTGCTGAAGGCGGTGGTCGCCTACTTGGGCTGGGTTGCGGGCTGTCCGGAGGCAGCGGCAGCGGCAGCGAAGCAGCCAGACTGGGCTGCGGTACGGGCGGCCGTCGCGGTGGCGGCGCCAACGGCAATGGCAGCAGCGCTCCTTCATCGCTCACTGCAACGAACCGCAAGATCTTGAGCTCGACTGGCGAGGCTACGTCGATTTGTATCGCCTCTGCCAGCTTGCGCTCAACCAGCCCTCTGCTGCCTGCCCCGCCGTCGCCAACCCCAGCCGTTACGGCATCACTAACCGCTGTGACCGCCTCAGGACCGCTGCCTTCAGGTAGCAACACCTTGAAGAGCAACGCCAGCTCTAAGGCGCTGTCATCCTGCGGTATGGCCAGCAGCAATCGCCCAATGAGTCGCCCAGGGTTGCCTGGCAGCGCTGTCGGCGGCGACGCTGCAAAGCTAGATTCGCTTTTTGAGGAAACCCTGCTACAGGCCACTCGGTGCACTGTTACGTTCAGCCCCGGAGCACCCAGCTCACTGAAGGCAGCCTGCATGGCTACTGCCATGAGGGACAGAGGCCGCTGATGTTGCGGCATTGCGGCTTCGAAGCCCGTGAGGGAAGTGCAGGTAGCGGGACACGCTGCTGCCGCTGCCGCCGTTGACCCCAGTGCTTGGCAGCGCAGCTGTGGGCATGATGGTGGCAGTGATGGTGGGGTCAGCGGAAAACAAATAACGCGATACGGGCAATTATTGGCGGGGCATCACACTTAACGCCACTACGACCGGGCCAGATCAGCGCTTTGCAGGTGCCGGTGCAATGGCGTGCTTGCCGGTGCACATGCCAATAGGATCGCAGCTGCAGCTGCAAGCAAGCGCCAGTGCCAGTGCCAGTCACGCAATTGGGTACTTTCCCATTAGCGGTGCATCACGATGCCGTATAAACTTAGATATCTATCAGCAGAGATACATACTGCATCCTTCGTCTAAAAGCGTCTTCCGGAAGCTGCGCATCCCGAAAGCGCCTGGGCTCTTGTAAAGAAGGTTGAACGTTTGCATCGAAAATATTTAATAAATGAAAAACGTTTCTGGGGTGTACTCATGGCTTCACACTGTTCCTATGGACCACAATCGCCGACGAAGTCCCAACAAAGTACGAACCTGCAGAAGCACGTCAAAGAACACAAACGATGGCGGGTGGCTGTCGGCCACTCCCGTGGGTTGAACTGAGACTTGGTCGTGCTGGATCACAAAGAATAGGTCGGCACCCGATTAGGTAGGGAGTTGGCCGCAACTTAGCTGACTAGATCTGTGAGCTAGATCCCGGCCAAAATATGGGGGTCAAAGGACCTCTGGTCCGAAGGGTGGCTCACGTCCTGTGGGTGGCTCCCTGTCTGGCGTGATGTCGGTGGCCTACCTGGGCTTCGGGCATCCCACAGCCTACGAGTGTACATGTGGGCACGATGGCCACCACCATAGCCGCCACCACCAAAAAGACAGCATTCAAGATGAGCGCATTCGTAGTAAAGCAGCTTCGAGTTTGGCGCTGTGGAGGAGGGAGAGGAAATGCCGTCTTTCACTCATTGGGTACCAAGGGGAGATCGGTGCGGAAGTGAGTCACGACTCACGAGTCACTACTCTTCGTGACAGATCCACTTTTTCTTGAGTCGAGAAACCAAGCAGATAAAAGAGAGAGAGGGGAAGAGAGAGAGAGTGTGTGTGTGAGAGAGAGAGGATGGTGAACCAACCCATCATTTAGATTTGCGACGTTACGCGAATGATATTATGTTCAGGGAACATTATGACAACCAGGGCTGCAGGGAGTATGACAACCAGGGCTGCAGGGAGTATGCTTCGTATGTGTGTAAAAGTCGCCATTCTCAACTCCCTTGTCAACCCCCTTGGCAACGGGCGGTGGGTGCGATACAACTGCGAGCAACTGCCGGTCACCCTCGGTAACCTGCCTTACGCAGCAAGCTGGAGGACGGTTCCGCGATAAGGGCATCACGGTTACCAGAGCCGGGCACAAGGGACCCCATGCGGCGCAGCGAGGAGTCGCTGAATGCCAAAACAGTCGCATTTATCGAGGCTGGTTCCTTAGTGGGGACAGCTGGTCGCGATGGAGGTTGAGGAGGCATCCAGACGGCCGGTTCGATGTTTGATACTTCGGATACCTGGTGCGGTAGATAAGGAAGCTGGTTGCTTGAGCTGTCTTCGGTAAGGTTTGGGTCAGGTGAGGAGTGAGGAGCTGAAAGCTGCATTTGGAAATTCGCCTATGTTCGACTGCTTTGCTTAGGGGCAGCATAGTAGGGGAATTGAAGCACCTAATGCGACGTACATCTCAAGGAAATGAACTTATGCAAAGACCCAAAGCTAGTTTTGACGGCGGACGCCCAAGGTGTCCAAAAGCACCATCGCGTGGGTCACGTCGCTCTTGGGCGTCAGCAGCTGCCAACCTTCCAGACGTTGCCATCCAACCAACAAAACCATGTTCTGTATCTTCCGCAAGTAACCCTAGTACGGCAGCAGCCTCCTGCGGTATCCTGATTTGGATATCTACGGGCCTTATCTGGGATAACCAGTTGCCTCGTGGACATCTTCCGATGGGGCCTTTTCTGGATGATTCTAGGCGGATATGAAGTAGTTACACATCTCATGAGTGAGATAGCAGATGAAAGCAGCCTCGCAATCGATCCCCATCCCGGTATGGTAGCACCGGCGGCGCATACATGACTATGGAAATTCAATTAGGAGCCTGGTGAGGATGACTGCTTTAATGAGCGATAGGGTAACCGATAGTCCTTCGAATAGATCGAGAGAGCTTGCAAGGTGTATCTTGCAAAGCGCCCCGTCTATCGGACAGAATGCCAACGTGCCAAGTGTCATTTTTCTTTTCACTATAACAACAGATTCGTGCGTTAGGCTCGCGTTAGGCTGCGTTAGGGCGCGTATGTGTGCGTAAGGCTGCGTTTTGTGCGTTAGAGGTTGCGTTAGCCTAACGCGAGCCTAACGCAAAGAAATAGAAAACTTGACAGAACGTCTGTTATAGTGCGTCGTTTTCAAGTTCGTTTAAATGAAAACAATATTTATAATGATTATAAAAGTTCCCTGTAATTTTTATTACGTTTTGTGGTGCTCGAAAATCGGGGGCTTGCGTATGTTCTAACGCGAGCCTAACGCAAACCTAACGCACGCGATCGCAAACCTAACGCACGCGTTAACTTTACGCAAACAGCTTGCGTATATCTTGCGTACAGTGCGTTACGATACGCACGTAACGCACTGTAACGCAGTTTACGCAAAGTTTATGTAGATAGTGCATAATAATGTTCGGAGCACGGGTTTGCCGGATTTATTTAGTTTGCTTACTTGCTCTTATTGTGCAGTAGTCTCGAGACTTTGTGCATAAAATATCTTCAAAGTTAATTTCAATTTAGCATAGCGCTATGAATACTAGTCGTTGTACAAGAGATTGCTCTGGTGAACGCTTGTTAACATCGCTAAATCGCTACCATTATACGAATTTAGAACCTGTACATGTGGCTTACTTTATAACATAGAACTCTGAAGTGCCACACATGGCTGTTCAGGGCTACCTTTCTAATTATGGAAGGCTTTCTAATTATTGAGCAGCAAGCTGCCGGAGTTAGCAAGTCTGGGTAAGGACCGAGGAAATTTGGCAACAGCAAACCTTACACAGTAGCCAGGCAACAATGTTTCCAGATGGAGACCCAAACAAAGTCACCAAGAGCCACAGTTACACATCGAGCAGGCCCCAAAAATTAGATAGCCTTGTCCGGCAAGCATCATAGCAGCTTGGCGTATGTGTGAAAATTGACCATGAAAACGAGCATGTGTGAGAGGTACTCTATGACCCCAATGCTTCCCCAATCCAGACATATTGCAATGCAGAATAGTTCAATCGCTGCACGGGAATGAATAGTTCAACGGATTCACGCCACAATTTTCAGCACGGTCATTATTTTGTCCTTGCATCAAAAACGTCATGCACATTCCTAACCAGAATTGTTTCATGGCTCCAGAAACTCCAAGCACGTGCCTAAGCCGATGACGGCGCTGTACTGAGGGCTGCCCAGAACCCTTGCCTTCCATCCCATCCCGCTGGCCCTGGCTCCCAAGACGGGGCACATAGACGGGGCATCTCAAGTACAAACATTGCAATGGTGATTCTAAACATCCTCGTCACAATGAAGTCACTTCTCATTGCTACTAAAACCAGGAAGAGCCAAGCTTTGAGCCAAGCGGCTGCTGCCTTGGTCCATGCCATCTAGCAGATCCGATGCAATGTTGCCTTCTAGTGGCTCCCTTCCAGGCATGGCACACTGAAAATGTTCCTGACTTTCAGGGGAAAAGTGTTTTTGGGATGTAAAGAGTTTCATACGGGACTTTCCATCATAAGCAGAAGGCGGCTCCATTCGTTACTGAAGCAATTATTATTTCTTTACAAATATATTATTAGCTGTTGATGCTGCAGAAATTATAAGTATGCTGCCTGCGCAAGCAAGGTTGTCCAATAGAACTGCTACCCTATGACATGGACGACCTGACGACTGTGTACATTGGGTGGCATTAAATGTACATATAAAGGATGTTGTAAAGCAGGGTTACGAAACATTGTTGCTTACATGGGATTGATTGGCAGCCGCACAACCCTGGACGGAGTACGGAAGCACTACTCTTCGCTTTTAAGTAGTACGTATGCATAAGATTTGTATTTTACTTGAACTAGTAAAAGAATAAATTATTTTCCTGCGTTTATTTTTGTCGTGTACGAAATACTTTATTGCTACCAACCCGCAGAAAAACGGCCGAAATGACGTGCCATTAGGAACTCATAATGGGCGCCCTAGCAAAGGCCAAAAGCAGCCCGCGCATGGTGAAGATGCATCGATGATGGTGCTGGCTGCCAACGCAGCTAGCATACATCAGAAGGAGAAGGAGGTCAAGGCCGCTAGACGCTGACAGGTTAGTGCAAATACTAGTAGTACGGAGAGTGGATGATGGGGTGTGCAAATTACCAGGCGTGCTTAGCAAAATTATTGCTGGATGGGTGATGTACATTATGGATCTCATATACAGGGATGTACAGATCATTAGTTGTTGCTCTCGGAACAAAAGCCATTGCCATTTCTGTTATAATTGCACTGTGCTAAGAAAGGCCTAGGTCAAGAACCAAAGGCCTGACGAACCAAGGAAAAAAATCAGCAACACTTCGGGCGATGCGACAAGGGATGGGCGGGCGGGCGCGTGCTGAACAACAAAAACAAGATAAAAGGAACGACTACACACGCGAATAAATACAGCCCTGAGGACACGGGCTGAGGTAAGGCCCTTAGTTTAAATGCCTTACCGAGGCCTTACACCTAACTAACCCGGCTTCCTAACGCAAGCCCGCATTAGTTGTTGCTCTCGGAACAAAAGCCAAAGAAAAGATACCAGCGCTTAACGGTTAAAGTACTGAACTCCAAACGGTGCGACCCGGCCAACCGCTAGAGGGCCAAAGAACGCTAAGGCTTTAGGGCAGGCACGAACACCTAAGTCAAGATAATGCTCCCGCAAAGCCGACGAATTAGTACTCCAACCACCAAAGGCTACCACAACCACCATGGGAACACCAGCTGCACGGGCCGCCGAGGCACCACCTCACCTTAGACTATACAGAGTGTGCACGCCCCGAAGGCTCTGCAAACCAAACTGACCAAGCACCAGGTCGAACCAACGCTCTGCCCCTTGAGTAGACTGACGGACAGGCCAAAGACGAGACTGGTCCTGAGCTAAACGCTGCAACAAGGCAACTCGGAGAAATGGAAGACCACAAAGAGGAAACTGCAGTACTGGGGCACGTTCAGCAGACACTACCCTACCTTTCCAGTTAAGGGGCTTGTACTGGAAAACCGGGATACCTCCCAACTCCACCACACGTGCCCAACAAACCGACAGTAGGCAATCCGGACGCAGGAACAAACAAAACCCCAAAACAACAAATAAAAGCGGCAAGAAAACTGGAGAGCTAACCGAAACTAACGGTAACACCTCATACAGCACCCAAGCACTCTCCGCACTGAAGGCTAAGACTAAAGAGGAGGTGGGGGAAAAGGAGACCTGAAGACGTTCCCAACCCTTTCTGAAGGCTACAAGCAAGGCATTGTCTCCCGCACAAGGCTTAGGGTAGCCCAGAAGGTCGTGAATCGTGTTAACAGCACTGAAGTATGGCTGAGCAGTACGCGCCTGGACAGTGCCTTTTGCCGCAAGAAACTGACCCCACAACAAGCCTGCATAGAAGGAAACCGGAAGGAACTCCAAGCCCTCCATCACACAAAAACGCACAAAAGCCGCAAAATGAGATCCATAAGACCGCCAAGTACTAGCACCATAACACGAGCCATCACGATCTGTGCTATCTGTTGGAGACAGGCCGAATGATCTAACCCTGCAGCTCCCGATTGAAGATGAGAAACCAGCAGGTCCGAAACCACGGGAGGGGCAGCAACCAAACCCAGATTAAGGCCATATCTAGGGGCTACCCTACCAACGGCATTTGCCTCAAGAGAGCGAGCCCATTCTACCACTGCACCCGTACTGCTACGACCTGCCAACTCGGAGGAGGAAGGAAGGTGCTCGAACCTCGCATCCCAGGAGCAAACAGCACGGTGTTGGATGGGAGGAAAACCAGGTCCACTGCTAGCTCCATGAGTTGCTGCCACCAAGGTTGAGCCGTCCAGTAGGGGACCACCAGGGTGACACATGCCTGCTCTTCTCGGACCTTCTGCACCACGGCCATCAAAAAGTCCGGGTCCAGGGGTGGGCAACCGTAAGCGTTGTGCCCAGTCCAGGGTTGTAATAGTGCGTTCACACCTGATGAACCCGGGCAATGATGCCGTGAGAAGAAGCAAGGCAGCTGCGCGTTGATATGCGAGGCAAATAAGTCCAGGTCATGCGGACCAAAACGGTTTTCAATAAGCTGAAAAAGGTGAGGGTGCAAACGATAATCATCCCGATCTATCCAACGAGAAGCTGCATCTGCCTCATTCTCCGCACTATCTACCCGTTCCACCTGGAGGATAATGCTATGTTCCTGCAGGAAACTCCATAAACACCTCATCTCCTCATGCAAACACGGGGATCTAGAAGACAGACGTCCCAAAACTGCCTGCATGCAAGTGTTATCCTCCCTGATAAGCACAACCCGCTGGGTGACATAAGGAAGAAACGACTCCAAGGCATGACGAACCACATGCAGCTCTTTCCAATTAATATGCGCCAGGTAGTCGTTAGAGGACCAATAACCTCGAGCTATCTGACCATGTAGTGTTGCACCCCAGGAGTGGCGGGATGCATCAACAGACAAGTCCACCGCGGCAGGCCCTATGTGAATAGCGGCAGAGCAATGCCACATTGGGATATCAGCCCACCAGTCAAGATCCCAAAGGGAACCACGTGATAGACGAATACGGCCTGACCAACCTACAGGTTGCATGATATCATCACAGAAGTTACGAAGAAAAAGCGGGGCTGGGGTAAGAACCAACTTAACACTCTGGGTGAAACCACAAAATTTTGCTAACTCACGCTTCTGGACCACCCGACGATTTTTCTTAGCCGTGACCCTCAAGCCAACTGCCAGCCATCGGAGCTTGGAAAGCTTCTCCTTGGGTACCTCAAACAAACCAGATGCGGTATTGACAGTGATGCCTAAATGATAAACTGCCTGCGAAGGCTCCCACTGACATTTTGTTGGGTGACAAGCTAAACCTAAAAACTCAATAGTCTCCCGCACCCACCGCGCTCCAAGACTGGCCTGCTCCTTGGAAGAGAAAACGAAAAGAAAGTCGTCCAGGTAGGGTAGAACCCGAGCTCCAAGACGGGCTGGTCGTCCACTGCCACATGTTGGGAAAAACTGATGCGGCGGCATGGGAGGTGTAACCCGACATTTCTTGCCACCGACCGCTGCAATAGGATCCCTCCAGAAACGCACTACATTCCGCATAATCTTCGTGAACCAGTAAGGACTATTCAACCAACCCATGGGTAGGGCATTCATTTCATACAGAGTGTCGCAGAAGCGGAAGGTAAAGAAACGCCGATCCACAGGACGGATGGGAATATGGTAAAAGGCATCAGCTAAATCCACCTTGATCATCCACGAATTCTGAATGCCCATACGATGTAGGGTACGGAGGGATTCATAACGGCACTTATGAGCCTTCTGCGCAATGTTCATCCGCTTAAGGTTGACAACAAGGCGCCAGGAAGCACTACCCTGCTTTGGCACACAAAAGGCATTAACCACATGCTCAACCGTCCATGAGGGGTCCACACGGGAGATGGCCCCAAGAGCAATGAGGCGGGGTTCTTCTACCTCCTGCCACCACCGTTTCTGTATCTCTGAGACCGGAAAACTCGGGAGATCAAAGGCAGGGGGCAGACAAACATTACGAAACTCCACTGGAAGCCCCTGCTTCAGCACATGTAGCGTCCGAGTGTCCACCCCAATAGCCTTCCAAGCCGCTGGGTGTGCTTGAACTCGAGCATGCAAAGGGGGGCTTATGTTCCAAAACTATTTCAATTCTGCCCCGGGGCACTAGCACCCGAGGTGGAGCTCCCTACCACAGCAGAGGCACGATTGGGCGGGAAACCTCGCCCTGCAAAACCACCACCACACCACCAGTGTTGGCGAGTGCCATTAAAAAGGAGAACTCCAGTATTGCCACCAGTACGAGTCTTGTGCTCCTTCTCTGCGAGATACTTTAAGGAAACCTTCTGGCGGGCACGGGCAAACTCATCATCATATTCCCGCAGAACATCATCATGAACTGCACGTTCTGCCGTGGCAAAATAATGATGGTGCAGAGCCACAAGGCCGTCCCTACCACGCGAAGAAAACTCAATAATGCAATTTATGCGGGCGGATATCAGCTCCCGGAGCCAGTTCATATTATAATGCAAGGTGCGATGAGTATTGGAAACCACTGCCAACCAACTCTGATTCAGACCCATATGCGCAACACTCTTTATCAAAGATTCAAGGCCGGCAGCAGTCAGCTCTGCAATTGATAGAGCTGTCATTAAAATTCCGAACTCGTAAAGCAGGGAGCCTGCACGGTCCGGTTGTCCTCGCTGCGCATGCTCTAAATCCCGCCATTCCGGAAAGGCTTCGTAATTAAGCAGGACGAGATTATTAGCATTATTTCCTCCAGATGGCAGGCCAGATATGATACGTCTAGGGAAAGGGAAGCGTCCCGTTTCCGGTGATTGCTGCGCTCGCGGGTCCTGATAGTAGCGCGACAGGAATTCAAAGTCCACCATTCCCGGTTGCCCACCTTGATTTAACTGAGTGGACAGTGTCTGGACATGTTGCTGCAGTTGCAGGATTAGAGCCGTTTGCTGTTCGGCGACACTTGGACCCACATGTTGCATCATTGCGACCCCCTGATGATTCAGGAGTGTCGGTCCCACTGGTGTCCCCGGGTGGGAATAACCTCCAAGCGGGTTGGTGTAGGTCGAGCCGCTGGCCGGTAATCCTCCGCCGAGGGCCTCCATGGCAAGGGCGCCATTCATGACGCCCACCAGCACCATGATGATGTGGATCATTGTAGAAAGTAAACAGAGCGATGTAGGAGGACGCTCTATCCGATGGGTCCTGCTGACAAGCTGAAAGCACAGCGGTTTTTTATACAGAAACGCGCCAAGGGGCGCGGGATCCGCTTCATTGTTCAGCGCGTGCTGAACAACAAAAACAAGATAAAAGGAACGACTACGCACGCGAATAAATACAGCCCTGAGGACACGGGCTGAGGTAAGGCCCTTAGTTTAAATGCCTTACCGAGGCCTTACGCCTAACTAACCCGGCTTCCTAACGCAAGCCCGCATTAATGTCCTTTAACCTGTTTTCTCCTTTCTGTCTTTTATGTAATTGTTCCTATTCTCCCCAAACGTACTTCCTTTTTATGTAGGCAAAGAGTACACAGCCCTCTACGACAAGGAACTCCAGCAGGAAAGCTAGGAACTCAAGCAAGGCGGCAGCAAAAAAGGTACAGCCCATTCATCCTGTCTTCCTGTTTTATTGAGCTGTAATTTCATGTTTCGTTATATTCTTTTCATTTGCTGTGTGCTTTGTCGTTTGATGTGCCATATGTCGATTTATTTTTCTCTTTTTTGATAGAAATTGTAAGCTTGTAATTTCTCAAATCATATATGTATGCTAACGTCGGCCCTTGAAGGTAACGAACGATGACGATGTGCGGCCATCCACGAAAGTGAGGCGACCAAGCACGGGCACCAAAAGAAAGGTACGAAATATTGAGGTCAGACATTACTTACTTTTTAATATAACCTTTTTATTACTACCAAGTCCCTTCACGTATTTTGGACCAGCAGGTGCCGTTGGAAGACAAGTCTACGGATGACGATGACAGTTACGACCACCAGGGACAGAAGGTGATTTCCTTAGTTCAGCTTATTATCTAAATTTCCTTCATGTTTGAATGTATAATTATAATATGTGTTGTTTCGACTGACAAAGGTCAAGAGTGTTTCGGAAGGTGTGCGATGTACACGGGCACTACGTCAACGTGGGAGCTCAGGGAGTTAGCAGAAACAGGTAACAAAGTGTCCAAGTACATAGTACAACAAATGAAAGACTATGCTTTTAGAATGATTAGTGGTACTTAAAAGCACTGCCCACCCTAGACATGATTAAGATTATTGTAACCGGAAGTGATAATTGCTGAGTGGTGACAGCTTAATTTACATTTATACATATGAGCGAGGACGAGAACATTGAGGACGAGCAGGATGACGCCACCACTGCGCCAGAGGAGGACGACAACAGAGAGAGTGAAATAGAAGACTATTAGATAGAACTAACATCTAACATGTTTGTTTCTAAGCTTATATTAGAGCGGGCTGCTAAATGTGCGGTGGCAGATGAAGTTAGGATGTATGTACCTAATGATGATTGAAATGATTGGTGCATGGTACAAATGATTATTGAACTCATAAACAAAATTTTATTGGCAGGATTGGATGTGTAGAAATTTGATTGTTTCGTTGAATTAATGCGTACTCACCAATGGCTGCTTACCTGGATGCTTTCCGAATATTGAACTGTAAAGTATTGCCTGGAATATTTTCATCTATCAAAACTGAAATCCTATTGATATTCTTCATAACAGCTACGTACATTACGACAGGATAGTTTCCGTACACACTAAAATAATTCTGCAGCGGGTGGGCAAAACAGCAAACAATAACAGGAACGATAACTGAAACAGTAAAGAAATAACCAGAACGACCAAAAGTAGTTACAGTGAGCAAGAATGCGAGGCTGCCTCGTACGCAAAGCGAAAGTGGCGCGAATGTTGCTATCGCACGCGTAAGACCTTGCGAAAGCGTGCGAATATGTTAGTTACATGCGTTTAAGACTTTTACGCAACCCACAACTGCTACCTGTGTACGCATTATTCGCAGCATACGCAAGCATGCGTTAATGCGCGTTAATGCGCGTTAGGCGTGCGTATATTGTGCGTTAGAAAACTTTAACTTCCATGCATGCTATGTATTTTTGCTTGCGTATGGGTCTCTAACGCTTGCGTTGCGTTAGGCCTAACGCACACCTTAGAATCTATGTGGGTGCGTTTGACATTGCGTAAGTTCGCGTTAGGTTGCGTTAGCTAACGCAAAGTAAACGCAAACATTTTCGTTCCCTCCCAAAAAAGTTTATTTGCGATTGCGTTAGGTGCGTTAGGATTGCGTTAGCGATACGCAAGCAATAACGCAATGCGTTTGATTTGCGTTAGGCTTTGTGTTAGCTCGCGTTAGTTCGCGTTAAGCTTGCGTTAGGCTTGCGTTAGGGGTCCCTAGCGCGAGCCTAACGCGAGCTAACGCACGAATTCCTTGTTATAGTGTTTGAGTGTACATGGCTGGTGGGGCCCACCCGCATCTCTCGACCACAATGCAGTTGAAGACTGTCAGTTGTTTGCAATCACGGCTCGGCGGCTGCAGACGCAAAGCAACTCGTGGGTCGCATGGATACTGTGACCAGCAGCCTGGATGCATGACGCCTGCCAGGCGCCGATGTCCTCTTGTTGCTCGGGAACTGGTGAGTAAACACGGATGCAGTGGCTGGCGCAGGAATCCACGGACATATCTTCAGCCCCAGGTGTGTATAGCGTGCCTAAAGCTGCAGATCTTGCACTGCAGTCATGTGCACATGCGGCATCACTGGTGATGGTCCTACGCCCATGAAGGGTTGCTGTAAGGGGTGGTCGTGTGCATGGGGGAGGCAAAGCAGCAAACCTCCTGGCTGGCTGTTGTATCTCTGTAATAATATCCCCCTAACAGCAAGGTGTCCATATTCCTGATCATCCCGGATCTTAGCCGTAGATACCCCCAGGTATCTATGGCTGGCTGAATCGTAATAAACCAGTGTTAAGGAATTCCCAAACTGTTTTTCACAAGACATACCTTTCTTGTCTTGCAGAGAACATTCAACGCTAACTCTCAGCCAAAGTATTCGAAGGGCATTGCCACACGTGCACGTGGGTTTGTGGGTGGATTCCGCCATAAACCCATACTGGCAAACATGGCCCCGCTTTATACCAGTAATCCTGGACTTGCCGCTCTTTGGCAGCTTAATGCCTGGCTTTGGCTACGCGATGGCGTGGATGCAGATTCTGCATTCTCTGCCCCATCAGGTAAGCCATATGGATGACTTGGCAAACTCGGGGCTGAACACGTGGGCCTGGCTGCGGATGCACTTTAATCCCTATCCCCAAAGCAGATGTGTGGCGGCTGATGAGGTACCTGGCGGAAGGTGTGCGTACGATTGGGGCCCGATGACCTTAGGTGCCAGCTCGCCCTGGTACGTTAGGAGCCGAGGCAGAAGTGGTGTTGTGACTAATGGCCCCGCCAGAGGATGTGGATTTGATCCCCCTGCCTAACTCTGAGCCATCAGAGGGGTGATGAGTTAGTGGGCAACCCCTATCTAGTCGGTGGATTGTGTAGTACGTCATTATAATGGCTTGCGAGCTCACCGGGAGCAGACTTCATTGTACTATCGATCAGCTTGATTCTGCTGGACTCTGGACAACAAATACATGTTGAAGTCAATTGGGGTGACGAGCGGATGAGGGTGTCCCCTTAAAAGGTGGAAGCAGGGCTCCGCCCAGGATAGGTTAATGGGCCGATGCTGAGGAACGCAACGACCACTACCACCATCCTTACATACACACCTGGAGTTCCAAGTTCTACCCCGACCGAGAGCGGGCCAAAGACCCCAAAGTTAAGGGCAGGGTGCCCCCATGTCGATGGACGGTGACGACCCCAATTAAAGTGACCTGCGAGCTGACCAGTAGCGGAGTTGACGCCTTAGTTGATTCGGCAGATTCCGCTGGATGCTGGTGGTGGGTGCTGAACCTGGGAAAACCACTGATTTCGGAGAAGTCAGCATGGGAGACTGGATGAGGGTGCCCCGAAACACCGGGGAAGGGACTGCCAGGTTAGTGGCCACGGGTGATGTACCCCCCTATCCTACACATACACACATACAAAATGCTCTGTAGTCCCTCTACGGCGCTTTTCTGCGCCGTATGTGACAGTTCTGACTACATCTTTTGAAAAGGAAAGGATTGGGGAAAGGTGGGGTGGAGCGAGGCTGCAGCCGCGTGAACACCACCTCCTCACCCAAAAACACCACCTTGTAGTAATCGATTTGCCTTACATATGTCCAGATTCTTCCGGTTTTGGTTTGACCTGTTCGAGGTTCCAGTACCTTTACTACTATGCAGATGAATACTGGTTTTTCACTTTAAAATCTTAATTTTGGTGACAACATTTTCAACTTTGCTTAGGGAGAATTACGTATTGGCCCGGCACACTTTGATGAAACCGCAGGGTTTGGTCGGTTAGGGTCGAGAGTCTGGGCAGCTATGTCTCCCAGTCAAAGGTTGGGCAATACGTGGGAGTATACAATCGTGGGCGCCACAATTTAAACTGATTTTACCAGGAGTCCAAATTGCGATCTGATATAAGTTACGGTACTCTGCTATACGTAGAACACCACGGAGAAAGGCATCGATGTAAAGCGCCAAATTTATTGCAAGTCCTAATAGGGTATGTCATGACGGCATGATCCTGAATAGTCGACACGGTTTGTGAGCCAGCGTACGTGTACGTACGTAAATGGCTGCTCTAACGCGGTTTCCTTATAGATCCTTGACGAGGGACCAATAAGTTTCTCCCTCGCACGCCCGACTGAACTCCCCAACCACGTGGGCAAGATCGTGGATTCCATCCCAAAGTTTTCCCAGAGTTACGCTCTAAATCATGCTTAAAATATTTAGACGTGAAACTTCCGTAGTCCACAGCGTCATAAGGGACGAGGTCCCATCCTCACTATCGCGCCATGTCCCGCTAACTTCTACATCGCCTAAGCTCGGAATCAGGTATTCATGTTTTAGTTACTATCCCAAATTTGCCACGGCTTGTTGAAAGTGGGCAACACTCATATACAGAAGAATGTCAGATCAAGTAATACGGCCCAGGAGGGGCCGGGCGCTTTGCTGACTTTCACACGGCTGACGCCGGGTAGGCAACCTTGGGTACCTTTTCATCTTTCATCTCTTTTGAGCTCAAGTCTAAATATCTAAAGCTTCGATTTTAATGATTATCTTGCCTACTTGACACTCCAAACCCCAGATTATGATATTAATTTTATGATGATGAGCGCGGTTTACAGGAGCGCGACTCTGCAAGAACATTATTTTTATGGACTCCAGGGAGCAGTGCACCGGGTTAAAGAGTTCAGTCGGGGCGCGCCTCTCTTTCTGACTGTGATCACAGAACGTACCTATAGGTAAGTGTGGAATAAGGGAACGTCATCCGTCAATGATCACAATTTACTGACGATATACGAGACGTTTGTGACGTGCTTTCCTTAATCCAAACCGTTTCAGTGGGTAGGCCGCGTGCGCTTTGCAGTGGCGGGGGGCAGCACTTTCAGTTACATAGCGCACTTGCTCCTTAAGATTTAAAACCTGGCTACCAAATTATTCGTCTTCATTTATCGTATGCCGGTTGATGGATGTATACATAATCACTTCGCTTGTGGCAGCTGCCATGTTCGCTATGGCAGCTTTCTTTTTCGCTAATCGTTCCCTGGTGGAGCTACAAAGAGACTAAACATTGAAGGCTTGCAGAACTTCAGGAAGGTTTCAATGTGGTCCGAAGCAGTAACCGAATTATCCGCCGCTTGATGCGTGACTTAAGGTGCCAGATGAGCTTGCGCTTTGGTATTACCGGGTATCCAAACCTAGCGGAGATTCCCTGACAACAGAAGCGCTCGGAGCTCAAAACCAGCTGGCCAACTCCGAAAGTTGGGTACCATTACCAGCACAGATAACTTTCACATTCATATTTACCATTCTTGTTAGATTATTCCAGCAGACGCATGAAAAATTTGTTGGGGTACTTGATGACCCCACAAAAAACTAATGAAGTGCCAGATAGAGCGCACGATAGGGTAGGAATTAGGGAAAAATTAGTTAGTAACCGGCCGGTTCCCACCCTCTGAGCGCACCTGGCGCGCCCGTACGCATTTGGTAAGCTACAACCGTGATCACCCGCGCGTGAGCCGAGTTTGACCCAATTGCCTGTGTGTTGAGTGTGACCCGAGTGATGGGCGGCTGAGTGAACCCCAACACACAGGTCGTACTGTGCCCCTGCTGGCTCTTCGGGACGGTGCTTGGAGCATACTATCGATGGATGTCATCGTGCGAAATGGCACAGTTGGGGCCTCGAAGTCTTGGCGGTTGCGAAGCCACGAATTTGTAAGCCACAGAAGACGGAAGTGCAGCATCGAGCCAGTCTGAGGCAGACGTAAAAGTCAGGATCGGATAGGACGTAAAGCCGCTAATCAGCCCTTGCGCCCTAATCAGGGCTAATCGACTTGCTTAGGCCTACGAAATCCTGGTTCTCGAATTGTTGGCTGGACTCTCCACTGCGCACCTCAGTCCCTGGACAGGGCCCGCCGCCGTAGGGGCTGCAGGGGTCCAGGCATCAGCTGGGCATGCTACACGTAAGCGGTGTTGGTGTTCCCGTGCCTCTACCACAGGGTGCACCTCTTCACACCGGGCTTGTTGGCACTAGAAACCAGCCGGCCGCTTCAGCCGCAGCCATGGGAGGCAGTGGCAGCACAGATGCCGCCTCCGACTCCATGACGCAGCTGCGGAGTCAGTGCACGAGTGCAATGCTTCAGGCGATCCGGGTGTAGCCCCACGCACAGAATGAACTACCGAATATGAATACCTTGAAGATTAAGATCCCTAGGCGGGCGATCCGTACAGGCGGACGCACTGCTGCCTTTGTGCCAAAACATTGTGGTAGCAATGAAAGGAGCAGGAACTGCCCGGCCCGGCCCAGCATCTGTGACCGCATCCATCACTCCATGAAGAAACTGCGCTACACCGACAAGGAGTTGAATTCCATATTCCCCCCGATGGCCACGTCAACCCAAATAACGGTAACTGAAACCTAATGTCACGCGGGATTACCGTACTGACGCCATACTAAGTGCCATACACACTACCTTAACCTAACCTCTAGCTTGCAGCCTGAGGTGGTAATTGAGGTGCAAACGAGGCGGCAGCCTTACAGAAGTTGCGAGGTTCATTATTGCATGAAGTCCGTCTCAGCTCCGTTGGGGCTCGGGTTCCGCACGCATTCGCGAGAGGATGGAAGGGGAAAACGCGGCCTGTCAGGCGAGGATGGAAACAGTTCATTAGCAGCACACGGATTATACTATACTATATAAAACATCATGTCACGCATTCCGATCGCTGCGCAAAGCTTTTGGCCTCTCGTACACCGTCTGGCTATGCAGCTGGGCTTCAATATTGGTCGTAGCGCACAGACAGCACGGATTGCCAGGACGCAGGACTTCTACGCTGCAGCCTCCACGCTTCGACATGCTGCATATCGAGACATCATTTTCCCCACCACCAAAGAGACAACATTACAGAATTCAAAGCTTTCAGGCCTATGCCGCAGCAGATGAATTGCATCCTGCAACACACCAGGTTTCCGAATGTACAATACCCCTCGTGACAATCATCAAAATATCTGCCTATCACACACTGTATATTGAAAGACGTCTCCCGACCTGAAGGCGCGTCATCAACCGTAGCGGTGCAAGGAGCTCCGTTCCGAGTGCTGTATCGCGCTCCAAGAGTCCGATGGCGCGCGCTGTCGCCTCATACGTGGTAACGAAGCCCTCCTGTGCGACGACGTAAAAGAACAGATAGCAATACAGGAAAAGAATGGTAATTATGTAGAGGTATGGCGCTCTCTCTCTCTCTCTCTCTCTCTCTCTCTCTCTCTCTCTCTCTCTCTCTCTCTCTCTCTCTCTCTCTCTCTCTCTCTCTCTCTCTCTCTCTCTCTCTCTCTCTCTCTCTCTCTCTCTCTCTCTCTCTCTCTCTCTCTCTCTCTCTCTCTCTCTCTCTCTCTCTCTCTCTCTCTCTCTCTCTCTCTCTCTCTCTCTCTCTCTCTCTCTCTCTCTCTCTCTCTCTCTCTCTCTCTCTCTCTCTCTCTCTCTCTCTCTCTCTCTCTCTCTCTCTCTCTCTCTCTCTCTCTCTCTCTCTCTCTCTCTCTCTCTCTCTCTCTCTCTCTCTCTCTCTCTCTCTCTCTCTCTCTCTCTCTCTCTCTCTCTCTCTCTCTCTCTCTCTCTCTCTCTCTCTCTCTCTCTCTCTCTCTCTCTCTCTCTCTCTCTCTCTCTCTCTCTCTCTCTCTCTCTCTCTCTCTCTCTCTCTCTCTCTCTCTCTCTCTCTCTCTCTCTCTCTCTCTCTCTCTCTCTCTCTCTCTCTCTCTCTCTCTCTCTCTCTCTCTCTCTCTCTCTCTCTCTCTCTCTCTCTCTCTCTCTCTCTCTCTCTCTCTCTCTCTCTCTCTCTCTCTCTCTCTCTCTCTCTCTCTCTCTCTCTCTCTCTCTCTCTCTCTCTCTCTCTCTCTCTCTCTCTCTCTCTCTCTCTCTCTCTCTCTCTCTCTCTCTCTCTCTCTCTCTCTCTCTCTCTCTCTCTCTCTCTCTCTCTCTCTCTCTCTCTCCAGCTTTACCTGTGGCCACTAACCTGGCAGTCCCTACCTTCCCCGGTGTTTCGGGGCACCCTCATCCGGTCTCCCATGCCGACTTCTCCGAAATCAGTGCTCTTCCCGGATTCAGCACCCACCAACGGCATCCAGCGAAAATCTGCCGAATCAACTAAGACGTCAACTCCGCACCGGGTCAGCTCGCAGGTTACTATTATCGGGTCCTTCACCGTCCATCGACATGGGGCCACCCTGCTCTCAACCTGTGGATAGTCTTTCGTCCGATCTTGGTCGGAGTCGAACTCAGAGTTCCAGGGCCAACCCCATCCCCCATATTGCATTTCTTAAGTTCTTTTGTAATACCATGTGTAAGTAATAGAGATCCCTTCTTCCATCCCCAACAAGACACCGATCCGCTCTGAGATTCGCCCTTCTCTTTTTGAAACCCCAAAACCTCTCCCCACCACAACGCCATCGTGCTGTCTCGGAAACTCCCCACAGTAATCTAGTTCGGCTGCTGTGTGTATGTGTGTGGGATAGGAGGGCTTTGCTTCACCCGTGGCCACTACCTGGCAGTCCCTATTTTCACCTGTGTTTCGGGGCACCCTCATCCGTTCACCCATGTTGACTTATCCAAAATCAGTGATTTCCCGGGTTCAGCACCCACCACCAGCATGCTGTGCGCTTGACTTGTTTTTATAAAGACTTTTGTCTTCCCATTAATAACTTGCGTTTTCAATTCACGCCAAAAAGACTCATCACAGATGTATATACCGCCACGGTTACATTTGTCCCACCCGAAGCGCACCATGGGTTCCTTGCGGATCAAACACGGCATTTCCGGGTCGTAATAAGCCGCAGGCTCCAGGCCTGAGTCCTCATCACCCCGGTCCCCTTCCACTTCCGCTTCCACGTTCCCCGCCGGCCCAATCTCTGCGTTCTGCGGCTCCTGCTGCCTCGCCGCATCGCATTGCTGCTGCCGGCGCTTTTGCAGCCGTATCGCGGCAGGCAATACGTCCGACGGCTTCAGCGCAACCTGCGATCAGGGCAGGCCGTGGTCGTATACTGCTATCGCCTGTAATTCCCTATTACTGATCTCAATGCACTGCACCCTACGGTACGGTATATTCAAAATGAGAAAATTAGATTTAATAACTAGATTAGCAAGAGCTTATAATACTGTGGTGACTGACGATGGCGTTTTCAACCGTCCATTGCGCAAGCCGCTGTTTCTCATCCCGTACCCTTCCCCAGAGAGGTCCGCCTGCTTCAGTAGATATTGCCCAACCCCGCCCTGGGTGCCAAGCAACGCAGCAATGTGGCAGTGACGAGCGTGCGCAGCTGCTTCGGCTTTCGCACCGGGCAGCCTTCCTCTCGCATTCTGCAACCTGCCACCTGCTACAGCCTCATCGCCATTTGGGTCAATTATGCTGCGGTATGCAGGCAAGATGCAACGTGCCAGCCCATGCGCTCTGTCCGGCCTGCTGCTGTCCATTATCTCCGGCGTGCGTGCGGACTAATATGCGCTTGCGGAAACAACACAGCAGCTGTACACGAGGCCGCGAGGAAAGGGCGGTGCGGTGCTGTGCGGTCGGGAGAGGGGAGGGGCGAGGGGCAAGGGGTGACTTGCCTGGATACCGGGAGCACCGGGCGGAAGGCACCTTGGGGCCACAGCCTGCAACAGCGATGCGTCATACACACAATGTTCATAATATCTCTCTTATCCCATACTATCATCATTACTACCCTTATTCCCATTCCTATCACCACAAGTAAACCCCCGTAATATCATAAATCTTAAGTAATGACAGTGATAATGATATGTCAACAGGCCATCATACACATTGTTATATTATATCATATATCACACTACCTGTAAGCATCGTTTTATCCTGTCCAGTATCATCGTTATCATCGTTACGTTTATCATTACGTTTATCATCGTTTTATCCTGTCCAGTACATAATAGTATACGATCGTTCATCTCAGCCTGTCCCTGACTCGCTCTCAGGGCGGGAGGGACCCGACGAAAGTCATTAAACCGGGGGGACAGACGACAGAGGCGCGTCAGTCCCCCACTCGCTCAACCAATTTCTTGCCGATGGGTCTAGCAGAACACACCGACTGAAAGGAGCAAACGGAGACGACAAACAACCCCGTCTACCAGCGGCGATCCATGTACAGAAACGAAGAGGAAAAAAACCCTAGGACACCCGCAATACACCCGCTGTGTCTGCATTACATGCAATTATTTTCTTAAATTTCGAGAGCGCAGATCATACGTTATCAGGCCGCGCTCCGGCAGGAACATCGCCAAACCGCACCCATCCTCGCCCTCATGCCTCACCCGATACATCTCCCGCGCCTGCCGCCACGTGCCATCGATAACAAGCAGTAGGTAGGCGGGCGGGGGCAGCTGCGTTTCCAGGCTATGGCACTCTCCGCTTCCTGAGACGTCTGCTGCCGTCTTCCAATCCTGCGCTGTGGCAACAGCCTCTGTCAGGGGCTCGGGTGCTGCCCCTCCATCCCGCTCCCCTACTGGCGCCTGACCTGAGTTGGGAGTCGCTGTATTGCTTGTGCAGCATTTGGGAACTCCGGACGCAGTGCCTGGCACCGATGTTTCCAGAGCTCGTCCTGGAAACCGAGGGAAGCCGAGTCCCGGTCCCCCTTCGGGGTCGGCGGCCTCTGTAGAATATAAGAGCTCCAGTTCCTGCTTCTGGCTCCGCAAATACTGTTCCTGCCGCTGTGGTCCTATCGGGTGACTACCGGTAGTGTTAGGAGGTGCCAGCTCCGACGCGGGCAGGCTGATTTGAGCTGCTTCTTCCAGGCCTGCTTGCTCAACCCCTGCATCAGCTGTGTTAATTTTGGGTGCTGTTGCTGGTGGTGCTGTTGCTAATGATACTGTTGGTGATGAAAGAGAAATGGAAGGGGACGGACGAGAGCCCTTGGCCGTCCTCCTGCCGGCAGCGCGCAGCAGTGTAGTGGCATGCATCGGGTCCTCAGCCAGCTTCGCGAGGTCTTGGGAGCCTGCGGACACAAGCTGATGCAGTCAGGGGTTGCCTAACCGTTCACGTGCACAGCACGAAGTAAGGGTGCGAAGCCGCTGTGAGTAATATCATTAGCAGCGCACATTACGTCTGAATGCCAAGACGGACAGCTAGCTCCCGATCTCAGCAGCCGTTTGCAGCAGAAATATACGCTGGCCAAGCTGGGTGGAATGATTGGGGTACTCAAAGCTCGCCACGGTAACAAACAAGCGCATCATTCTGTGCGGATGCGGCTTGGAGAGACCCGACATCAGATCCAGATCCAGATCCGGATGCACATCAAAATGATTGCTGGGCCTTACCTGGGCCAGGGAACAGCACGTATAAGGGGTATGTACCGCGCTCTGCTCCCTCCAGCAGTGCATCTACGACAGCATTGAAGCCGCGCTGCTGGACAGAGATAAGCAGCGGGCACAGACGGAATGGGCAACGGGAATAGGACGGTAAAATGGCCACAGGCTTAAGGGAGGCATGAGCGACAAGCTGTACCACCTTGAGCGATACGGGTCAGGGTGCCGCAACACAGGCGCATGCAGCTTCACCGACGTCTTGTAATCAGAGAGGTTGTAGGGTTTTGGGGTTTTAGGTTTTTTGGCAGGGTTTTGGGGCTTTTGGGTTTTAGGGCTTTTGGTAAGGGTTTTTGGCAGGGTTTTAGTGCCCTGATCGGGGTTGGATATTGCAAAAGTGAGCCCGAGGACGCGGTCCTGCTTGTGCAAATCCTTGCATGTCAAAAAGGGGGAAGGCTAAGGGACCGCGATGCATGTTCCATGCAATACTCCGTCGCGCACCTGCAACCTTCGGCCCGTGACCACAGTCAAAGACTCGTCGTCCAGACAGCATTTCAACAAGGGGACCGTGGCCAGGCGTTTTCTGCGCAACAACGCCAGTCATGAGCTGATTGGTTTTAAGAGAACAGCTCGGACTTCAGAAGTGGCTCAACCCAGATCCAACGCATCCGTGGCGCTCTGTCTGAACACTTCCCGTGGAAAGCTAAGCGCGTCTTCGGTCGCCCCGTCCCCTACGCCCGAAAACCCGTTCTTCTGCCAAGAGATCACATAATCATCGTGTTGACAAGGCTTTCTCTGCGACCCTGCAATGTTGCGCCTCCGATGCTTTTGCAACCGCTATCCCCACCTCTCCCCATCCTCCCCCTCAAGGTACATTAAGGGTCTGTAGCCGTGCCCTGGCCTGCAGAACTTTGCCCTCATGCGACTTACTTCACCTCATGCGGGTGCTGGAGAATCAGTATTCGGCCAAGCAGGCGCATGGGGCGGACAGGCAATACCGTGCACAAACATAACCGCTGCGGCCGCCTACAATAGAACCAAATTATGTTGCGCGACACGGCATCATCAGCGACAACATATTTCCAATAGCTTACTTGCATCTATCGCATATCGGCCGACCGCTTTCTTTCAGCTGTTGACTTGTTGTCGCCCGGCCGTCAGTAATCGCTTTCATTGTCATCGGCTTGAGTTTCGATTGTACAGAAATTGCAGAGACACTTGTCTTGTGACATGATTCTATCCTGCTCATTCCGCGTTCATTATGTCGATTCAGGCGATGTCCAATTTCCTTGCGCTGTTCCATTCGACCATTCAAAATGACTGAACGTATGCATATACATTTCAAAGGTGAACACTAGATACAGTAAGCAGCATGCTTGCGTATTCGCGCGATAAATGAGAGGTGACCGGACCTCCGCCAAAGCGAAACCGTTACCTGCAACCTACGGAACGGTATTGTAACCGTTCATACCAACGGGTAACAAGGAAAGAAGGGGTCAAGGGAACAAGGGATTAAGAGCTCGAGGCTTCGAGCATATGAGACAACGGGCTGGAAATCCGTTCAACACTTCATGTTGTCCCGTTCTGCCGCCGCCATTGCCTCGGCCTTCCTCCCTTCCACACCATTCTTAAGGACGAACTCCCTGAAGACACATTGTCGTATCGGCTCGCGTTGCTTATGTCATGAAGAAGCTTCAAGATAACTAACTCCAGGGCATACATGCCTCCTGGGATTGTATTGTGTATCATGCCGAGACGCCATGCTCGCGCACGTTTACTCGCGCGTTGCCACATCCCTAGCCTGCAGATCGCCCGGATCAACATCACAAAGTAAAAACGCATTTACCGAACCTGTTCAGTAGCATCTTCAGGTCACCGTCACAGAGACGGAGCGCACGCTGGGACGCATAAGTATGGTTCAATTGCTAGGTCACCCGGCGTCAGTGGCCAGGTGGGCGCTACAATTTGGGTCAAAATTAAGCCGGTCAGGGGCGGTCATGGTCCTTCGCCACTCAGCCGAAGAGCGGTTGCCACGGGTTATCCGGGGCGCGCTGGGCCCTGCAGGGGGGCAGGGGAATCCGTCCGCAGGTTCGAAACCAAGTATGTCGGCATTGCACTTAAGCGTTGTCCTTGGAAGCCGGGGTGCAGATCTGGCCTACTATCTAAGCTATCTGCTCAAATCATGACCAGAACCTTCGGGCAACCCATTCTATGGTTCAAAGAACCTTGCAGTGAGAACACGTTTAAAGTATTTGCAAGCTGGGTTGCCTGAGCCTCGCAAGTGACCAATCTTCCGTCGTCTGTACTAACCAGTTATCAGGCGACCAGGTCACGCCGTTCCCGCTCTCCACCAGGTGCATCGAGTACGAATGGCGGGAAATGGGGCTCGTATTCTCTGCCGAGTAGTGCACATTCTCCCCGTGCAGCAGCACGAGCGTGCCCGCAGGGCACTCCAGCGGCACGAAGGCAGACATATCGTACAACGGCTGCGGCACGTCAAAGTGCACGGTGCCATCGGGCGCTTTCAGAAAGCGGCGCTTGAGCCCCTCCGTGTGGATGCCTGCCGGGGCACCGAAGAAGAAACGACGCGGGGGACAGGGGGATACGGGTAGCATTGAAAAGACGCCTCATGCTCCACGGCGGACGCAGTACAAAATGCGTGTCTGGTCTTCCCGTCTGGCCTTGCGGCGCAGAGATTCGCCGTCTTTCATGCGTATCGAACCAGGACATAACTTCGCACATGGGAGTGCATGGGAGCACAATGCATTTATCATTGCACCTCGCGACATAATATCAGATCGTCTCAGGGCCTAACGCATGCACACAAAACGCACAAGCTGTACAAGGCGGACTACACTTTTTTAAGTAAGCGATGACGTTCTCCGCACCTGGTATTGCCCAGAGACAGCCGTTGTCTTTGGTGGCGTCCTCCAACGCCCACCAGAGACCTGTAGTGGCACACGCAGGGTGGAGCAAATAATACATTCACAATCGAAATGCTGCAGGTACCAGGGCGCGAAAATGTGGAGCAACCCTGATGTAAGACAATATAATTAAGACCTTATTACATGTGCCGGTGGACTTCTTCACGGGCGAATCCCGTAAGCCAAGCTCAGGCTGTGGCGGCTAGGAGGGTTGTAAAGAGGATTTTCTAGGGTTTAAAGTTTCCCGGGTTTCACAAGGTTGCCGTTGATGCACCTGCACGCCGCCCAACGTACCGATACAGCTCAATGGGGTGGTATGGATGAATGTGGAGTCCTGGTGCGGCATGACCTCGCCGCCTATGGACGGCTGCTTGAATATGTACATCGACTGGCCCCGCAGCCATCAGGTGAGGAGGCAGGGAGATCAGGAAACGGTGAACATCAACACCCGAATGAAAAACGAAGAGAGGAGGTCTTTAATCTAAAAAGATGTGAGCTTTTTTAAGCGAGGGGGGCGCGCACGAGCACAGTTGGTTGGCAAAAGGTCACACACTTAATGCTGACCTCGCGGGCCTGCCATCCGCAAGCCAGCAACACGCCCCACAGACATAGTACCCCCATGTCCCGCCATTGGCAGTCATGCTCGAAAAAGGCAAGTTGGCTTCCACGCAGGTTCCGCGTCCAGTGCATGTGGAGTCCCCGAGTCCCGTTTGGCAGCAATGGCCTCACCCACCTGCACTGGCAGCGGTCGCTTGTAGCCCAGACTGCGCAGCACACTGTAGACCGCCGGTGAGCGAGAAAACTCCCGAAAAATTGGGTCCAGGTCGTGGAGAGCTGTATTTCCCGATTATGATGACGGACAAACGCACGGCGATACCCAAAGAGGTAAAGTGTTAGGATTCAACCTAAGGTGTCAGAGTATCGGGCTTCGTTTAGGAAAAGATGCGTTAGTAGGAAAAGTTATTGACGCCGGAACTGATAACGAGATTGGGCTGCGAAATGTTGCTGGCAACGTAAATGCATTACAATACGCCCGGAGCATTATCGCAAAGCGACGAAATTGAAACGTACCATGTCCGACCTTGTTAATGCTCAGCTCCTTGGCCTGGCGCAGCTTACCGTCGTCGTCGAACGCCTGGTAGGGAATGGGTACACTTGAACCCACGCCAAGCTCTCCGCAAAACGGAAGAGATCCGTACCAACCTTGTCTTCGAAGAAAAACCCCACGTCGCTCGCGCTGTTGAGGAAGTAGTTATCCGTCTTCTTGGCCTTCGTCAGCCATTCGCGAGGGATTTTTAAGGAGGGAAGCCTATAGGGCCACGATGTCCCTTGTTGCAACGGGGGGTTAAGTGGGTTGGCACATTATAAACCCCAATTACCCTTGCAGAGGACCCTTCCCAAAACCTTCCCCTTCTAGTTAAAAAAATATTAAGTTCACCTGGTCCTTAGTCGTAAAGATAGATATCGTCTTTGGATCGAAGTCGTGGAGAAGGGTATCCATCCGCCTTCGCAGCTTCGCACAATCCTCCAGACTGGCGAATCGTTCTAGTACCAAGAATCCTGAAGCATAACATACGGCAAACTTTGAGAATCTGAGTAAACTTCCGTAGAACCTGAACCCTTCGCACCATCTCGCTGAAACTGCGCAACTTGCTCCGCTGTCAACATCCCATTTGCAGTAGTTGCCGTTCTATACGCAGCTACATGTGATGCACGCTTTCTTGCAGATATATTGGTATGTGTTCCCCGTAAGATATTCTGTCTACCTTGGCTGCCAAATTGCATAGACATCATGTTCGAATACGTCATAAAAGACGTAGTGTTTCTGAGAGGTAATCCACAACCTTAGTAATTCCTTAATTCCTTTGTCGCGGGCTCTAAACACAAATCACAGTCGCCACTACAAAAAAATTTCCTTACACATCCATTCCACGATACAGACATTTAAAATTCCGTATGCGACTCAAACGGAGGCTTGCAGAAATTGTACTGTACGAGAAAAGGAAATTGTACTGTACGAAGGACCCTTCGCATGCATATCAACCTATCCATGGAACTAGTATCCTAGAATCAAGGTTCCTAACCGCTTCAACAATTATATGACATTTATGTACAAGGCCTATGGCGTTCTGCGCATTCTGGTGCTGTGCCTGTACGGCTCCCCGCACGCCTTGCACGGATCTACAGCTGCTCCAGAGTCATGATGGAAATTGTTGTGTGCTCCTTGCGAACTTCTTATCAACGAAGTGTGCTGCAATTGTCCAGGTCAAATACTTAACCTTTCGTTTGATAAACTTGGCGATTTTAGAGGCTTTGTAAGGTTGTAAGGAGACAGAGCGAACCCTCATCAGGCAGCATTAGTTTGTATGCGTTGCTTAGTCGTAAATTGTATGCGGTATCATGTAGATTAATGTTGAGGTTTTTGAACAACAGTCTGCTTGCGCTGGCGCTGAGAGTACAGCTTGGCTCAACATGGAGGCGCCCGAAACCGCAGCTCTAAATGCATTGAGGTCAGTTTTTGGACTCACATTCTTTCGACCAGGGCAGCTGGAGGCTGTTTTAGCAACACTCGCGGGTCAAGACTCCCTCATCATCCTTCCCACGGGAGGAGGAAAAAGTGTCTGCTTCCAGCTCCCTTGCCACCTGCGCTCTTGTGGATTTACCGTGGTTGTTTGTCCCCTTATTGCTCTGGCTAAAGACCAGGTGTGCAAGTCGTAAACATGCACACATGCTCGGCGTTAGTCCATACGAGCCCAAGTTAGCGGCCTTAGTTCCCCCCATACACATAGGTAGACAGATGTGACGAGCGGGGCATCTATGCTGAGGTAAGTCTATGGCTGGATGGACGGTCAGTCGCCTCGACCATAAGTGAGCGAATCCCACAAATGTCTCCTTGTTGGGCTTCCGCATGTACTTCTCTGCTATTGGTTCTGCAATAGATGTCCAAACTTCCAACCTCTTTGCTTTCAGAGGTGGAACTGTGAGGTTCCGGAATCACGAAAGGCAAGCATTGCGAGGGATATGGTCAGCGATGAACCGAGCTTACGGCTCCTGTACATAACACCGGAGGGCCTCCGTCACCCGAAGTTGCTGGAAAGCCTGAAGGTAGGAAGTCTGCACCGAAATGGAAGCGCTCTTGCCTAACTAATGTTACAAATACTTTCACTTACCTGCAAACCCTGCAGGAGGCGTGCGTCAAGAACAATCTGGTGTCCTTTGCCGTTGACGAAGCCCATACGGTGCGTGCAAATGTATGCGAACACACGTGCATACTCCTGTGATGGCTGACACCAAGACCGTACAACGCCGTTGTTGCCCATATACATATTTGCAGGTCAGCGAATGGGGTCATGACTTTCGGTAAGAAGATATTTAAGCATGCTGCATGCCTAATGTCAGACGTCCGTGAGCTCCGCATCACTAGACCTACATCCGATTGAAGGACGTATAACGCATCACGAGGTGCCTGCCATATTGACTATAAGGCATCAGGCGCTCCAGGTACTAGGTACTAGGAGCGCACCAGACCTGCATCCGTTTCAAGGTACATCCCCATTCTGCTACGTGAAAATATCGCTCGCTGGGAAATGGGTCTGGTGATGTGAAGCTCACGGACTAAACACCAGTGGAGGACTCAATCCATCATCTTTCCATACATGGACGCTGACTCAGCCGCACCGCACCGGCACATAGGCCTGCCTATTTGGAGCTGTCCTGCCTCAAGCAGGAATTTCCAAGCGTACCTGTGGCTGCTTTGACAGTGAGTGTGCGTTGTAGTCCCTAAAAACCCATTTGCTGGTGTCGAGGTCGAGGACGTATTAGGGGCGGCAGCACCTCTTCATTACACAACCGTGTTGCACGCACGGAGCAGTCCTAACAAGAATGCGAAATTCAGGACGTGCGTTTCATAATGTGAAAGGCGGGTCTGAGAGGGTGGTGCCCATCATGTTCAACTTTTCCGTCACGAATCAAACCGAAGCGACCCTTTTTTGCAGGCGAGCTGCACCTCCAAAGTGAGCGACGACATCATTTCGTTGCTGCGGCTGCATTCTCCCCGTATCATCAAGGGCTCCTTCAACCGCCCTAACATAGCGTACCAGGTACATAAGCATCAGGGACACGTCGATGTGGCATTAGATGTGTGGCATGGAACGCAGAAAAGGATAAGAAACAACTGTTCGAGTTTTTTTATCTTGGTATGCTTTCCGAACCTTACCTAACACCAGGTGCGTTTTAAGGAGCTGCTAGGAGAGGGCAGCGACACCGCAGCACTGGAGGTAGGAAATGGCTCGGCTCGTCACACACAAGCAGCGTCTTCGTTTTTTGCAACATCCATTTTGCAATCTACGGTCATTCGCAAGACCCAAGCAGTTCAATACTAGTTATAAAGTTTCATACATGTACGCAGGACCTCATTCATTTTATCCGACAGCGTTCTGACCAGTGCGGCATCATCTACGCACGGCTGCGGTGAGTGTTGCAGCTCGCAGCTTCCCACAATATTGGTTACAGCAGGCCAAGACTCGCCCTTGCCAACCAATCCACAGCGACCCTTCATGGTGGTATCCTACGATTGATTCCGCACATCAACTTCCTGGCTTGCCCTCGTGACCCTGTACACAGTGCGACGTGCGACTGGCTAGCATCCGCTTTGGCGGCCCGGGACATTGACGTTGGTTGTTACCATGCTGGCAAGAGCACGGAGTCCCGCGCACGTGTGCAGCGTGACTGGAGCTCAGGAGGCGTTAACATAGTCGTCGCAACAATTGCATTCGGCATGGGCATCGACCGGGCCGACGTCAGGTGGGGTTTTCAACAGCTTCTGGGCGACGTCTGATCTTGAGTGGCTTGCGCATACCACCCTGCCCGGACCATCATAGGATAGCCCCAACAATCACCAAGCTGCCGTGGTCTGACCCTGTAAACTGGTAGGTGGGTGGTCCACTGGAACGCGCCCTCCTCTATGGAGGGGTTTTATCAGGAGAGTGGCCGCGCGGGGCGTGATGGGCAGCCCAGCTTGTCCATCATGTACGCTAGCCAGGCAGACTTGCAAGCTGCGCATAAGATGGAGCGCGGAACCAGGACGGGCGCGGTGGCAGAGGTGGCAAGCTATGTACATGGCAGGAGCTGCAGGCGAAAATGCATTCTAAACTTTTTTGGGGAACAGAGGTGGGATCTTTTTGGACAAAAATCATTATACAATGCTGCCATCCGAACGCGCAGTGAGTACTAGTCGCATTTGGAAGCTCGTCTGAGTACAACATTTGCTCAAGCAGCTCCTAACGTTAAGGACATTTTGTGCTGGCCGCAGTGGACCATGCAAGAGTGAATGTGATGAAATATGCGATTATTGCGCCGACCCGCCCGCTGTCCAGCGTGCGCTAACACAGCTGGAGAAGCGAGAGACCGCGCAAGGCAGCAAGGCAGCTGCAGTACGTGGACGCATGATGGGTATCCGCGTTGAGTCGGATACGGACGGTGGTAACGGCGCAGATCCCGAGAGCCACAGCGCAGGTATAATGCTTAGTCTCCTCTGTATACCTGCATAATAACTAACCTGTCTTACATGTTTTTGATAACACCCTCGTAGGTTCCACGCAGTTCCCCCGAACTGCGAGGGCAGCCTGGACCCGGGCGACAATCTACGACGGCACGCCTAGCGCGCCTAACACCACTTTGAAGGACCCTGGGGACAACGACTTGACTCTCCATAGCCAGGAGTCAGGGTGTATTTTGCAACAGAATTTGAAATTGTACACGAGAACACAATTCGGTCATGAAGGCCCGGATGGGCACACTGGCGTATTGCAGGTACTCCGGCGGCCTCCGGTGCTCAAGCGGCCTCTCAAGGCTGCCGCTTCCGCAGCTGCCGTGCCTGTAGGTGCTGGAGCTGTGTGTCCTGACACCTACCAGCAGCCCCCGTCCTCGCATGGTTGCTTTCAGCCGGAAGCCCGTGGTCTGGGCGTCGATGAGGTTGACCTGGGCTTGGTGCGGCCTAGCCACACACTAGGCAGCAAGTCCTCCCATTCAGCAGCTGGCCGTTCGTGCACAGGTAATCTGAGCGACGCAACAGGTGCTGAGATTGATGAAATCCAACCCCGGCAACGAGAGGTGAAGAAGTTGAAAGCTAGCGCACACCTACCATTTAAAGCTCCGGCTCGTGCTGCGCGTCCCCTTTTGGCCAGATTGTCTGGGGCCGGTCAAGCCGAGCAGGGCATATGCTGGGATGGAGAGCGCAACACCGATGCGGTGGGTGAAGGAAGGTGGTCCGGTGTGGAGGATGCGGCGCATTGTCAGCTGGAGGCAGGACCGTCGCAGCGGCTGCAGGTCGCGGCTACTTCAGTGAACGGGCTTTCTCTGGCTCCGCCCATGGAGACAGATGACACTGACAGCGGCAAGGATGCCGCGTGCCCACGCGCACAGCTGCTTGTTAAGCGGCGGCTGCCATTTAAGCCACCCGTTCGGATCAAGCCAGTTTGAGGTTGTGGTGGTCGTGCTTACCATTTTAGATGTATCATTAATGTCGCACGGATAGCGTTACATTCATACTGTACCATGAAGCCTATACCAATCCAATATTGGGGGCATGACGCGCAGGGTTGAGTTCAGACTTGCAGAACTCTGCAGAATGCGCCGCTAAAAATAGGATGTCACCTACCGCTACGTGCATTACGAGACGGTACCCGACCTGTATAAGTATTTCCTTTTCCTTAGTGACAGAGCGTAGCTGCCACTGCCATGCGACCCTTACTCCCAGCGCCAAACTACGGCCTGCCGTGTAAGACTCCAAGGACAACGTCAATTTTTTCCCGTCCCCCACGGCTGTTCAAACTTGCATATCCACAGCGCTGCTCAATTCAGGGCCTTACATCCCCAAATAGCTGACGTAGTCGACCGAATACCAATGCGAGGACCTGGAGCATTGACTCACTCCAAATCGAATGCCTATGTATGAAAAAGTAAGGTCCACTTCTTCCTTCGGCCATGCTTGGGCATTGCTATCTACACCTGTTGGCAAGGCGGGGTAAGGCCCGATTGCGCAGTGCAGCCCTCCGCCACTCAAAATCCTGTCAGACCTTTGGCGGCGCCAAGCCCGCGTTATAAGGTGCTGCGCCTGCATAATACACGGGCACTGCGCGCAAAAAAGGACAGGGTTCGGCATGCTTTCTCATTTGTCATGCCTTAGAAACTGTACGGTTGAAAATGTCAGACTTCATACATATAGATACATATTACGATCCTCTAATCGGAACCGTCAACTCTGCCATGAACTGCCATTCTGCGAAAGTTGTATGCGGCCACGACATCTGTTTGCTTGCCAGCCTGCTGTGACGCCTGGTATCGCTGTGCGACCCCTGTGGTTTCACCATATTCGTTGCGTGCACATCCTTACCTGGTGCACCAACGGCCATGACCTGCGGATTTACATCAACTTGTGCCCAATAAGAGCCGTGGACGTGGCCGATACTGAGTGTGGCTCCGCCTGCCGCGAAAGCTGCTCGATGTCGTTGAAGGACTGCCTCTAGCTGCGCCAGCCAAGGACCATAGTCCCCATTGGCATCGCTGAAGCAGCCAAATCCAATCACCAAACCTACAAAAGGTGGCCCACCATTATTACAAAACGAAGATACCAAGGGGGAATAGGGTCGCAAGTTTTGGCCAAGTGCTTGAACGGCTGCCTTGCTGCTGAACACGGTCGTACAGAATTTGGCACGCATTCACACCTACCCCTAATCACAGAACTTCACCGGTAGATATTACGAAATACTCACAGCAGAGAAAATTTGCAATCCAGTCACAGCAGTACGCCACCGAAGGTAGCTCCTTGTAAGGGTGGTTATGAGCCAGTTGACTCAGGTCAGTAATAAAGACTGCCCACACCTTCAATAAAAAAACATAAAAAGGGACAGTCACTTATGTCCGAATAGATAGTTTTGCAATTTGTGACCGATCCCCACTCGCGAAAGCACTTGCCTCCGGTGATATCCGGCCTAGTAACTGGGGTGGTAATATCTGAGCATTGTGCGTCAATATGATATCGCGATGAGCACCTTTGCTTGCTTTTTTAAACTGCAAAGGGTTACAAAGGAGCAACCTTAAAATTCTTCATAGCGTAAGCCAAGGAAACGCGACATTTACCTCGACAACCACTCTAAACTGTGTTTCTTGCCACGGTGCAACCATTGCTAAGAACTCGCCTGCTTTACAGGAAGCAATTAGAGGCCTGAACTCACGTCCGCCGCGAAAGCGACTGAATGAAACTTTGTAATGATTTTTATTAAGTATCATTTAATATAATGCTGCACCCAAAGCAAAATTGAAAACAATGAGCTCTGGGTGCAACCTACACAGCGCCGTACATATTGAGACCTATCCCGGAAAATACGCTACTCATGTTGCTCTCATTCAGCTACTGCGCTGCTTTAGAATATTAAATGAACTGTCATTACTGGATCTGCAAACATTTTTAAATCCTCTTGGTCTGCACTCTGCAGATATGAAAGCTTGCAACGAGCCCTTCAGGTCGCCCTCCAAGACGTTGTTCAGTTGAAAGTTAGCTTAATACAATTGAAAACAATGAATGCAAAATATCAAGATATTGGAGCCTGTTTACACCTCGCCTGCATGGAAGTAACCACCTAACGACATTTCAACAAAAATGGTTGAAACATGTGGATTCACGGAATCGCTCTGAATGAGAGAAGTGTCAACCTGTTGGTTTGCAAACAAGCTAAGTGCAATTATTAAAGGCATGAAGTAGCGGGTCTCTGTCACCTATACTTGCTCGAACGCCTGAAGGTAAGAAATGCACCGCAAAGGAAGCATCGTTGCCCATCAAATATTACATAGCTCTTAATTTACCTTCAAACCTTGAAACACTCAGCAGGAAGCGTGTGTCAAGAACAACCTGGTGTCCTTGACCGTACCGGTGACGAGGTAGGCCCATACGGCCACGCGTGTGTGCATGTTCCTGTAAAGCAGCCATACCCAATGACCAGACTTACAGAAAACCAATTATGTAGCAGCTGATGCCAAGACTGTATAACACCGTTTTTGCCCATACACATATTTGCAGGTCATCAGCGAATGTGGTCATGTAGTATCCTGGCGTATCTACGCGTAGTGTCAAGGATCCTGGACCATAGATGGTCATCTTTCCGATCGGGCCTTTGCAGGCCGACACAACAGAGATACAACAGGTCATGACTTCGGCAAGAGGGTATTATTCTTTTGGTTACACCGCCCTTAACCTGGTGTGTGTTATGGGGAACCCCGAGGGTTAATTACACACCATTGGGCACGTGTACCACTAGGGTTCACTGGGTTGTTTGATTTCGCAGGTTTTCTTGCTCCCTGCGGCCCCTATCCATGTGCCAGCCCCGATTGGCCCACCTACCGGCCTAGAGGTGGGTTTCTAATCCACCCCAGACCTCATGGCCCCTTTTAGGGGCCATGGGTTTGCACTTTTCAGGCGGGTTTGCACTTTTCGTTGCTGAGTCCCACCAGTGAGGCGGACAAGGACAACGAATTAACCGTGCTGCCCCGGATGCTCATTCTCTTACTGTGGCCCACGCAGATTCTTTGCCAACCCGATTCTCTTTAAGAAACAAGTCCGAATCTAACTTGCAGCCGCTAATCAGCATTCTCGGTACCCTAACTTTCAAGGCCATCCTAGGAGTTCCAGGAAGAAGCAAGGAAAATGCTACATGCCTAAAGCTAGACAATGTTACCCTAAAGACCATAGTCACCACTGGCCTCACTGAAGCAGCCAATCCAATCACCTGACCTACAAAATAAATGTGGCCCACCAGTATTGGACATAGAACTTTCCAGGGGGGCACAGATTCACAAGTGTAGCCAAAGTGCTTGAACGGCTGCTTTGCTGTGGGTCACGGCCATTGTAATAGTCATATATGTATGGTAGACGCTTCCATGCATGATATTAAGGTGCACAAGTACCTTCTCATCCGCATCTTGGGAAGCCTTTGCGGCTCTCAACTACAACAGCCGTACAGAGTTAGGCACGTATTGGCACCTACCCCTGATCACAGACCTTCACTGGCTGGCAGACACTACGAAATAATCACAGCAGAGAAAATTTGCAATCCACTCACACCAGTATGCCACCATAGGAAGCTCCTTGTAAGGGGAGGTTGTGTGCCAGTTGGCTCAAGTCGGTAATAAAGACTGCCCACACCTTAAACGGCCATTTATGTCCCAAAAGATACTTGCGTGCGTGTTTTGTGACCAATGCCCACTCATGAAAGCACTTGGCCCCAGTGATATCCGGCCTGCATAGTAACTGGGGTCATAATTACTGAGCATTATGCATGCATCAATATGATCTATCTCCAGATGAGCACGTGACATCTACCTCGACAACCACTCTAAACAGTGTTTCTTGCTACTATAGCTAAAAATTGGCCTGTTTTACAGGATGGAAGTTATGGGAAGCCTGAAGTCACATCTGCCACGAAAGCGACTGAATGAACATTGCAATCATTCCTTACTATTGCACCCGAACCAAAACTGAGTACAATCAGCACTGGACACAATCTGCATAGCGCCGTGCGATACCAAAACCTACCCTGGAAAATACGCTCCTCATCTCCTCTCTTCTATCACCATCTAAACAAAGAGCTCACGAGTTAGCGTCAGGGTTAGATATCATAATCATCGACATGATACTAAGATTATTCCCCGTTAACAGGCAGCATTGTCACCCCACCCAGTCAAATAGATCCTGACGGACCTAGGTTGGATTTGAATCCTCGTGCATAGCCTGATTTCAGGGCACCCATCTCCCAAGTATCAACCCCAAGGGGGAGACGCACTTAGAAGCCCACATCTAAGTCAAATGGAGTATCGGACCCAAGCCGTCTGGTCTCAATACCAACTCGTTGTATCATCATGCTCTAAACAAAGAGCGCACAAGTCAGGACGTCAGGATTAACTAGACATCCTAACCATTATGATGAGCCTATATCCTCTCATTCAGTTGCCGCAGTGCTTTAGGCAATTAAGCTGCCATTACTGACTCTGCAAGCATTTTCAACTTCTCTTGTTGGTCTGCAGATATGAGAGCTTGCAACGAGTCCTCCAGGTCGCCCTCCAAGACGCTGTTAAGATCAAAGTTCTGCTTGATACGATGATCTGACACACGACTGTCCTTGTAGTTGTAAGTCTTGATCTTCTCCGAACGGTCGCCAGTCCCAACCTGGCTCTTCCTAGCCGCGTAGATTTCGGCCTGTTGACGCTGAATCTCTAGATCATATAGCTTTGCACGGAGAATTTGGAATGCTCGCTCCTTGTTTTGCGCCTGGGTGCGCTCCTCTTGGCAGAATACCCGGATCCCAGTTGGTTTATGCATTAGGTCCACTGCCGTCTCCACTTTGTTGACATTCTGCACATTAAAACAAGGAATGCAAAAAATCGAGACAATGGAACATGTTTAAACTTAACTTGCATGGGCATAACCACCCAACGACATTTAAAGGGAGATGGTTGAAACAGAATCTGGATTCACGGAATCGCTCTGAAGAATGAGAGGAGTGCCATCCTGCTGATTTAAAACGAACTGAGACAAGCGCAACTATTAATAAGGCATGGAATAACGGCAGGTGGCGGTACTTCCATGATGCATCTTTCCGAGCTGCAAAAGCACACTGAAGTGATCACGGTTAGGAATCATGGATTGCTTCACATGTTGTTAGTTTTTGCCACCTGATCGTACAAATCCGGAAGGTGCAGTGGTAGGATGCTGTATTATCATTGGTGGTGTTGGTTGATCTGAACGTACCTGGCCTCCAGCGCCACTAGCGCGTGCAAATTTAACCTCAATGTCATTCGGGTTAATCTGTACGTCAACATCCTCCACTTCAGGCATAACTGCCACAGTTGCGGTAGACGTGTGGACACGGCCAGCAGCCTCCGTCGCTGGCACACGCTGCACGCGGTGCACACCCGCCTCCCATTTCAGCTTGGAGTACACACTGGAACCAGATATCTCCATGATAACCTCCTTGTAGCCGCCGGACTCGCCTTGTGTGCAGCTAACCAGCGACGCCTTCCAGCCCTGCCTGTTGGCGTAACGCTGATACATGCGTGTCATGTCGCCCGCCCAAATTGAGGCTTCATCCCCCCCAGCTCCCGCACGTATTTCGAGCATGATGTTGCGATCATCAAGGGGATCCTTTGGGACCAGCTGCAATCGCAGCTTATCTTGAAGCTGCGTGAGGGACACCTCGAGCTCCGCAATCTCCGCGCGCGCGAACTCGGCCATCTCTGGGTCATCCCCGACCTCGTTTTTAAGATATGTCTGCGCATCTGAAAGTTGCTTCTCTGTGTCCTTGTACGCTCGGTAAGTCGTGACCGTCTCCTCCAAGTCCGCAGCCGCCTTCGCTACTTTTTGAAACTCGATCGAATTCGCAGCAACCTCTGGATCAGCCATCTTCATCTGTAACTCCTTGAACGTTGCCTCAGCCGCACCGAGTTTTTCCACCATATACGACTCCAGTGCTTTGCAAGCTACGCTGCCACGGAGAACTTGGCACAAAGGTAATGACGGGACCACAGGCACAAGCCGTGCCGGTTTGAAGGGAACCATGGCTCGGCATGGCCTGCAAGGCCGCATCAAATGCTGCTGAAATGTTTGTGGCAACATTTTCGATTCACAGATGGGCTACTCAAGCTTGCGGACTTAAAAAGGATCTGCGCTGTAAATGCAAGAGTATTTTTCGTTGATGACGCAGATTTAGAACTTTCGCTTGCACAATAAAGTATCGTTCGCCTCATACGAGTTGTCCATAATTGTCCATCATACATGGAAGAATCGAATGACAAAAATGTTAGTAAGATGATTGTGATTGTATTCCATGCGGTTGGTTTCAGAGCGACTGAGAACTGGAAGTTTCCCAGGGCCCCAAGCCGACGTCCACAACTTTAAAGCAATTCTTGTGCTCTGACTGACCGTATTGATCTATTTACTCCTTGCGACTGTCATAATTTTATCGACACGATGGCTACCTTCAAGATTTCGTCCGGTTGCTGCGCCCGCTTCGCTATGCGTCCGTCTGTAGGCAAGTAATTCTACTTGGAAGCTGAAGAAATAACCAATCTACGAACTGCTAAGTCTTGAGCATGTCGTCTTGCGGCTGCGGCGCACTTGTGCAGGACGTCGGACTGCTGTTCGCGTGGCTGCATCTATCACTGCGGAAAAGGCGTCGCTTGACATTACGAAGGTAACCTCGGCGGTCGGCACAGATTGCCACGTGGCCTGACCCTGAACCCTGTGACGACTCATCTACCGGTATGTCCTGACCCTGCTTTCCTACTGTCCCAGATGACCCCAATCCATGACCGCGTGCTCATTCGCCCGATTGAAGAGGAGGCGGTGAGTCGAATACGATTTTGTGTGTTGAATATTGCCATCGGGTTTGTCTTTTATTGCCTATAGCCTCGCGGCACAGCACGAGTCCGCTTCCTCCGCAGCACTGCCTTTGTCGTGCATCGCACACTGTGTGGCATATGTTCCCCCGCTGGCTTCTAAAGAGAGAGCAAGGACGAATCATGCGGAGGCGTTAAGTGAGCACTTTCCCATCCGGCTGTGCAATGTATGCAGCGAACAGCGGGTGGAATCCTGCTCCCGAAGGCTCCTCCTAAGGCAAACTCTGACGCTCATATCGGAGAGGTACGTATGCCTCGTTTACGGAATACTGTTGACTAGATTTTCAGCGGTGATGCCGACAATAGGGCTGGAACTTAGGAAGAAATCAGGGAGGACCTTTTCAGGGAGCTGAAGCATGGTAGGTGTTGGGAATGCAACGCAAGCACGCACTTACGCATCACAACGAGCTGCCTGCCGTTTATGAGGAAAACCCCTCGTGTGTGTGCGTATGCGCTGCAGGTCCTCGCTGTTGGCAGCGATGTTTCTCTGGGTCTGGCCAAGGGAGATGTGGTGGTCTTCCAAAAATACGCCATGGCGGAAGTGGAGGTTAAGGAGGGCCAGATATTGTTTGTGGCTGAGAAAAGTATCATGGGCAAGCTTGAGCATTGAGGACCGGACACGAGGCCGGTATGGGCGGAAATGTCGCTTGGGGTGCTCAGTGATGCGCTCTTGTGCTTTTGTACAAATGTGTGGGGATATGGACTGAGCTCGTGTGCACTCGACGCCTGTAGATCAAGATGGCTTAGAAGTCCCTAGGGTGAGGAGGGTTCGCTGGGAATGTCAGGCCGGTCTGCGGTGCAGGGAGCGCCGTGGTTTAAACAGGAAAAGAAGCTGCGACTCTTCTGCTGTTGATAAGGTGCTTCTCCAGTTTTGGTTAGTGTTAGGGGATGCTAGGGTTCAGTGGCATGAAAAGTGCACCTGCGGGTGGAGTGTATATACTGCAGGCTTGCGATGTACTGCGATATAATATTCTGGTTGCCGTGGTCCGGGTCCTGTGTTGTCCCATTTGCAGATGAACCACCCTGATATATGACAAAGCGAAAGCAGGTAGTCCAGTGCAGAATTACAGATATACCCGTGCAGCCAAGCTAGAGATGAAAGGGTTCTGGAGGTGCGGAAGATGACTGCAAAGAGCGGAGGCGGCTCACCGAGCACTCTACACCTGTCAGATGCACTGTTACAGCTTTTGAGGAAAATGGAGTATCCGATTATAAAGGTGATCGGGGACAAGTGCAGGCTCGAAATTCCCAAACTAAAGGACTTCTTTACAGGCCGGAAGCAAACACGTCCAGGACCTTGATCAGTGCGAGGGTCATGCTACAACAGCAAGGAAAACCACAGGAAGCCCGATATATATGGGACGTCCTGATATGAGCTATGGTGGAAGTTCACCAGCATCTATAAGGTCACACTGGAAGAACAGAGCAGACGTGTGCAACGATAATGGTGCCCGTGTGTGAGTCCTCTGCACTGACTGGACTGGCGGGAGCAATGCTGGCAGAAGTGGAGGTGGAAGTGCAATTACCCCCGGCGCTAAGGCTGCCCCTACTTATGGAACTGCTGTTTAGGGGGCTGGGAGTCAGGAGGCTGCTATGCTGGGGGCTGCATAATGTGGAAAATTCTAGATATCGATTATTCATGTATGTTCCTCACGGCTTCGGGGGATTGGTGCTCTGCATCTGGTGTGATTGTCCACACTCACAACGTAGCCTATTTCCATCCTGAGCAGAACGATCGTTTATTGGCTCCTCAAATGCTAAGGCACATACTTCATAACAAATATAAGTTCGAGAGATGAAGTGGGTCGCTCGTGCACGTTGTTTGGGCTCCATCCACTACGGCCTTGACTCGGCTTTTTGATCGCGCACGGATGGACCCTTTGGTGCGGAGCAGCGTCTATGCAATGTATGCTCCTATTTTTAAGTTGCGGAGGAAGATTTGTCATCCCCGAATCGGTCTACGGTACTTCCATACTAAAGTTTCGAGCCATCCTTTCCTGTGGAGTTCAAGTCTGGGGACCTTACCTTCTGTTACAGTAGTTGGGAGGCCACGTGACACGCAAGGCAGGTATTGTTATCTTGATGTTGCTATGCAAGGTTGAATGGTTGAGATTCAACGTACGTTCCTCATAATTCTTGCGTCGGTTGGCAGATAGAGTTCCTTTCAGGGTGTTCAGTCAGCAGCCCGTGCACTTATACTGGTCAATTTGTGTAGATCAGTTTTGGAACATACCAGTACGGAGTAAAAACAACAGGTATCCACAATGTGTTTCGTAAAGGAAATCGTCCTGCTCTCTTAACCAGCTGTACGGAATCTACCTGGGGTCCGATGGTTTGAGGTGTCTAGATCATTGGCCAGACCTGGCCACATATTCCAGCTGATGTAGATCTTGAGGGATCTGTGGATTTGTTAGCCTGTAAGGTGATCAGTTTTGTGATGTATACATGGCGGAACACTTTAAGGAAAATTGGATGCTGCAAATAATGCCTGTGGAGGACCAGCTGGACCTTCCCTGTATTATTCATTAGTAAAGCGTCGAAGACGGCTATCGAATGTGGGGAGGACCTACTCTCATGAATTTTCCTTCTTCCGGCATTGAAGGATAAGTATATCTTACACTCTGACTTTTTGTTTTTTACCAAGTTTCTTTGCTTTAGCTTACGGTTCCTTGAGCCTCCTGGCTCGTCGGGGCCTTACGAGCTCTATCGGGTTTGTAACCATCATCAGTATATCATCCTGATGGTTACATTCATGGTCTATTGCAGAAACTGGAGCAATATATAGTTTTATCTTTCTGCGCTGAGACAATTTAGCCTTCGGGGCTGACCTTGGTTCTGCCAACGGCAGAACGGCGTCCACAAATGAATGAAGTTATGGACAATCATGTAATATGATTTAGTTTATGTGAAGTTAGGGGGCATTCCGGCAACATTAGATTTACGAGCAATGGTGCCTGCAGTTGCCGGGCAACGCCTTCTACTTCTTGTGTTTCTTGCGTTTATCCGGATAGCAAATGCAGAGCGAAGGCTATTGGTTAGGTAGGACGCGATGCGTTCTGGTTGCGCGTGGCCACTCTGTCAGCCTTCTAAACGCTGGAGGATTACGCGCAGGGACCTTCCGGACAAAGGTCTAAAATGCCGCAATACCATTCAAGGCTTGTAAGTGGCAAAGCTTGTTATGTTATCCAGTTAGGAAGCTCACACCGCTGTTAATGCTCAATATTTCCTTCCATACCCAATTCATCGACGCAGGCTGTTAGTTGCTGACGACCGCGGAGTGGTTTGTAAGCGAGACGACCTGAACTATGCCACTGGCTGCTGTTCAGTTGGCCAACAGTATGACTGTAACCAGTGAGTGCGTGTGCATCTGCGCACGTGGGTCGCCAACGCAGTCTGAAACTTCATATGCGTCCGATATCCACGTCTGTAGATGTAACATGAACGACAAATGCTGTTCGGAGTATGAGTCATGCGTTTCATGCTGCCTAGCACCCGTTCATGACGCTGTCAACGTCGCCAAGCAGGTGCTGAGGTAAGCACCGAGCGCGCCTGGCATGTCGTCCTTTGCTTAAGTGTCTGCTAAGCGATGTAGCTTCAACCACCCTAGGTTGTGGCAATCTATTGCACGGAAATCAGGCCAGCACCCGAGGGAGGCCTCTCCGAGGGAATCCTGCGTGTCCCAATTCGATACCTGTACAGGTCTCCGCGCCATAAGGAGAGTGGTGTTTGGGGCAATGCATTCGACTATTGCAAGGGGGTATGTCGGACGCACAGTCGCAGCACGGCCCACGAGAACGCGTACATCAGCGCTCGCCATCATTGCTTTAGCCAGCTGGGCCGGCCGATGGTCAGTTGGAAAGGGGCGTGCTGAGAGATGTGGCAGGGCTGGGATTCTTAAGACCTTGGGCTGCATTAGGGTTCAGGGTTAGCTACGTGAAGAGGTGCACGTGTGTAGGAAGCAATACTTGTATCCTTTGTAAGCGGCTACGAACTATGTCCTCGGCTATCTGCTCACTACCACGTCCCGAGCACCATCATGTGGCATATTCATGATCACATGGTCTACCCTTTGCATGTAGTTGGAGTGTGCGGGTGTTTATCGGGTTTAATGTTACGTAGGAAAGGAGTGAAGGAGGGAGCCTTTATACCGCTCTCGCCTTCGTTTACATGCTTACTAAGCTTGGTTTACATGAATTTTCATGCGTACTAAGCTTCTATGTTGTGCATGCTGGATGTGCCCCGGCTCCTGTTGGATGCAGCTGTCGGACCCGTTACCGCCAGGAGCCCTGGATGGTGTGGAGGTGGTGGTCGGTTTGAAGAACGAGGCCTGCGACACATTCTGCCTTCACCGCAAGAAGCGTTGCAGCCAGGAGCATTTGCGATGGCTAAACAGCTGCGACCGGCTGCGAGAACATTTTGGCTGTGAGGCGGGCTGTGAGGTCGTGACGGGGCTGGGGCCATCGTACGTTGACGGCAATGCGCCTAAGCCAGAGCGCCCGGCCATGTGCTTTGTACAGCCGCAGGAAGCGACAACGTTGAGCTGTAGCGTTCGGGAGGAGAACCACATGATGCTATGTCCTTGTATTTAATTTCTGGGTTCCGGTTTATCGGGGGGCGATTTGGGATTAGTACAGCAGGTCATTCTGTGTCTGTGTGGCATTGTACACTTACCTGGTCTGCCAGGCTGCACTGGACCACGTTGTACAATATCGTCAGGCTGGTTGAGGTGGCCAAGGGCCGAAAAAGGAGTTTGAAGACATGGAGAGAATTATCTATGTTTTATGTGCTTTCTGTCCAGAGCTCCGGAACCAGGCATTGTTGTGTAAGGTTTTATTTGTTTCATTTGACATCGCACGCAGGTTAAGTCAAACATTGTGCCTTGGGAGTAAATTATTCCTCCCGTACCTTAAGCCAGGAGTCCCCCTGATTCGAATTATCTCACTATGTGGGTCATGAATCCATCAAAGAGTTAAAGTCTCAGTGCACATCGGAGGGTCGCAAGCTGGTGTCCTGGCATCTGCCGGAGCCAAGGAGATTTGGAAAACATCCCTGCCCTGCCATTACACCAGGACCCCAAAATGTGTGTCCCGGTGTAATGATATCGTACCGGGTACGGGAATGATGTAAACGTGCACGGCGTGGCTGAGACCATTCATCGCTATCCCGCACGGACAACTGTGTCTGCCACATACCTGACACCCTCGCAAACAGATGGACATATTTGGTAGTTGTGCAGCTGCCCAACTACTTCTTAACTCTCTATGACCAACCTATGGCGGTTGAGATCACGATGGACATGGACGGCGATGGACATCAGAGATTGCTAGCAGCGGACAGCAGGGTCGCAATCAAGCGGTTATGACGGGAATGGACCGAGATGACACTCGAGAAGAAGGGAGAGGCCCAGTTTGTACCAATCTGTTACCCCATGTGCTTCGCTGGGTTGGCCCTTGGTTTGGGTACGCTATCTGAAGGGCACAGGACAGCACCTGCGCTCAGTGCAGCCACAAATTGGCTTTCAGTAGTCTTGCCTTCCGTAGTTCAACTCCACAAGAGGGAAGCCTATAGCCGTATACGTGCACAGAGGACTTGGTGCAAGGCCGCACAGGCGGCACGAAAGCTTCAACGTTTATGATTGTTAAGTAGATCATATAACTACTATCATCGTGTACATGCTTTAGCTTGGGGTAAGCTTGCTTCCGCTTACTAACCTCACTTGAAGTTGTGCGGTCTCGGAGCTTGAATCGCAGTGAAATCATCCCCATTATCCATCCTAAATTTGCAAGGAGTTGTCTTAGATCGCATTGCATTACCTACTATCTTATGAGATTCTGACGCCAGACATATTGTTCTATCGAATATACACAGTTACAGGTAGCCATGCTTCTTACTCGACATTCCTGTTTAACAGCTCACACCACTGCGCGGTCGCAACGGTCAAGTCATAGGGTGCTGATTGGGAAACCATCCGCAATCAATCGCCCTGCGTACGGAGGGTGCGGCGAGGCTGCCATCTGGGCGACAGCTCGACGACGACCTAATGGAGGACGGGACCCTAGATGTTCATGCCTCAGCACAATTTCGGCGACCGAAGGTGGATAAATTATATTGGCGCTTCGCGCTTGCATATGCCGTCACTCGTCTCCTGCGTTTGCAGATGATGTCGTTCGTTACGCCTCTGTGGGCGACGTCGTCAGCATTCATTTCGTCATGAGAGATGAGGATGGGCAGGTATGAACTGCTTATATAAATCCAAGTGTGGCGTGAGGTAGCAAGAGCCCGAGGTTATCATCGTCAGTAACCGTGCAGGTCCTTCAGTCATCCGAGAAAGATTTGGGTGAACCGCTGTCTTTTGAGGGTACGACAACTTCCTAGGATTCAAAGACCACTTGGCCGGTCCTTGCATGACCAGGGATGAAAGGGGCGAACCCCTTGAGAGGCTGTTGGCGTGGCAGACCCCGTGGGAACTATACACGTGGCCACTACGCACATAAAGCGCACACTGGGAAGTTTGGGATACATTCTGAGCACCTGTCAACGGATTAGTAAGGAGCGGCAGGGACATAAGAGTCGGTTGGGCTCTTACCGTGCATGATGTGCATCACAAGGAATTACCCAGCATGCGCTTAAACCTTTCCCGTCCCCTTCGCAGTCGGCGCGGGCGACATGATGGGCAACCGTCTGTTCCAGGTGCGCCTCATTATGCGGCTTGCTGGAGGCCAGTGACAAGTTACGAGGGGCGAACCGAATCGCAATGAGATATGAGCCATTCTCGCAACGTCTTGTTGCATGTTGCAAAAGTAACTGGGTTGCATGTGGCAAAGGTAACATCCGGTGCGTCGTCTTCTCTCTTACTTTAATTTGCAGCGATTAATTCACCCGAGTCAGTGATCTGCTCGTAGCCCCCAGAGGCCAGTTTGCTTTCCTTCACCCCCTCTAGCCCGGCCGCTCTCACCCCCAACAGGGCTTCGATGAAGCGGTGCGAGGCATGGCTGTTGGCCAAAGAACTATTCTCGAGGTGGGTTCTCCGAGCGGGGTCCAAGAGGGGGCCGTAGCTGTGCGGGTCTCGAGAGGAGGGACACGCAGCTGCGGGGCACACTGCATCGAAAACACCAAAACCCGGGTGGAGCCGTGCGTGCTCGCAAAACCTTGGGGCCGGAATGTGTATATGTGAAGGCGCTGGTCCCCTCCGGGCAGCCGCAGCTTGCCTCCGGCCCCGTGGACTCAGCCTGGGGAAAAGGAGAGCCTCGTTACAAAGATCCACATACAGATGTGAGCCATAGGCCAGCTGCGGCTGCTCAGGGGAAGCTCTGACTGCCTCCGATTCCCTAGTCCCAGTCCAAGCTCTGCCATAGGGATCGGCGTCTCATTTCACAGCACCGTTGCTGTTGATTTCAAATTAGACTTCCCGTCTTTCTTGTTGTTGCTGCTATGTCTCTCCACCATTTATGATTATCCGTCGGATGTTTTCGAACCCGCGCCAATGTACGTGCCATTCGACAGGCTTCTGGCGGAGGGTGGAAGCGGGAGCTGCTCTTTGCAGTGCCCCGAAATCACCCTGAGGTTCAGCGGCTGGAGGGGCGGTACAAGAAGTCAGTCCAGAGTGTATATGGAAGTTTACAATGATGGGTAGTCGCCCGCAAGTGCCATTGGGATCAGGATATGTGCTCTTAAGTTTGCTTGGCTTTGCACGGCATAGCAATTTAGCTCAGCGAATTAGGCTCGCAGCTGTAAGCATGCGCAGATTACAGTCACGCGAACGGCCTCCGGTGGCGCAGTTCTCAGAGGCACCCAAACGATTGTTGTCGGCTTGCCGCACCGGTGACCCACCGCAATACGTGTAATCGCTTTACGGTCTGTCATCCGTTGGCCATGCATTTGTCCCCAATAGCCAAGGCGGTCTGGCACCGGGGCTGGTGGTGGAGCTGGCTAACGGCGCTATGGCAGTCATCTTAGAGGTGGGGCCACCTCGCGGTATATATTGAGGCATGCTTAGTGACAAATATTTCCGTACATGTATTTACGCGTTATGCGTATCAATATGTGTTTGAAGTATGTGTGTCTGCGTGCGAAAGAGAGAGGGAGAATGTATGTATGAATGAGTGAATGAATGAAGCATTGGTGAACGACTGTGTGAAAGGCACGGTGCGAGCAAGTGCAGTCGGGGCGGTACGTGTGCTGGTCAGGATGATGATGAAGTTACCAAATGTGTCCCGGGGGCGGTGTCCCCAGTCAAGCGAGCATCAGCAACATCTTTGAACGGAAGACTTTTGGGCCCACTACCGCTAGGAATCTGCGCATAGGTCCGTTTCAGTTATCCTTGCTGCTGCTCCTGCTGCGCCATCTCCCCGGAATCTGCTGCTTCTGCGCAGGTGGGTGATGCCGACGTGAAACTGGATGCAAACAACATGCTCGCGGGCAAGACCTTCACGATAGAGCTGGAGCTGCTTTCAATCGACACGCCAGTGTCTTCGGATGGGCCTTAAGAATTACAGAGCTGTCTTATCTATGTTCATGCGCTGCTAATGGATGAGATGATAATGATCGAACGTATTTATTTCGTGAGCTTTGGCTTTGGCTTAGGTGGCGGTGGTCGTGCCCATCGCAAATGCCAAATCTCGGATCCCATTAGCCCAGGACTTCTAGCTTGCGTCCCAGCGGTTGAAGTTTTCCTGGCATTAGCTAGCAGGGATCGAGGACATGCAAATTGCCCAGCGCATGCAAAGTGTTTTAAACTTTTCTTATGGGGTGGATTTGAACCATTTTGCGCCACACCAACATGTGGTCTTGCCGTATGACCATCTCATGCATGGAATGCCCTTGCCCGGTGACAGTTACGTATTTATCCCAAACTATCGGTGGGTTACCTGACCGGGGCCTTTCAGCCCCCATTTAGGCCACGATGTTCGGTAGGCCAATCATGCAGGGTGCAGGAGTGCTGCAGCAGCGCTAAAGGCATTTGAGGAGACAAATCACGCCGAGTAACTTCCCAGGCTCCGACAGGTTTCCCTGTCCTCTACCGAATTTATTCCACGGCGTGGAATCCCGCATTTCCCCGAGTCAAAGGCTCTCCCGCTGAGTCCCGGGATGGAACAACGACCGGCCAACAGCTTGACGGCGGCACGTTGGGAAACTTCGCAGCACGAGGCAATCAAGTGGCACTCGTTCTATAGTATGAGTTGCGACACAAGCCAATTTGTGCGGCATTGTGCATCGGTGTTCCAGACGACGACTCGGTGAACGTGTTCGCCGAAGCCACATTACCTCCGTCTGCACTTCCCTGCCTCTGTGCCGGCAGCACCAGCACTTCAGGCATCAGTAACAGAGGCATCCCCCAAAACGGTCGCTTCAAACCTGGGCCAGCTGGCCTTCACGTCCAGAGCCACTTGGGAAATCTTTGGCCCCTCCCCGAGAAATGTGTGAGATGCCAACCTGACCCAAGGCCATGGCCTGAGGATGGCTTAAGACAGCCTATCCTTTGGATAGCTTATCCTTTGACCTGGATCCGGGACCATACCCCGTCTTCCATCCCTTCTAGAATTCGGCATCACACAATCCGTGTGAATTCCTGATGCAGATGGTAAGTTTCGGCAGGGCTCCATTAGGCCTACAGACGACAGCCGCAGGAGTTGCTGCAGGAGTTGCAGGGTTAAAACGGAAACCGCTGGCCGGAGGTTGTCTGCACTTCAATCCTAACGGCAGGGCACGGACAGGGGCACCCCGACCAACCTCTAATGTTAGGGTTTATGGTTTTTGAATTACTGCGCTTCAGTGGTTCTGAAGAATTTGAAGATGAAGGATTACCAGGTACGAGCCTAATTCCCATGCGTGGTTGGTATCGCAGTTGCTGGGGTTGTGCGGAAACCGTGTACCTTCGCCACAACTGCGCGTCTCGTGTGCTAATTGCGTCATGAGCAACATGTAAAATCTTTTTGCTCGTGGGGTTAAGTTCAAGCATGCGAAGGCAGTGGAGCAGCGGATGGCAACGATTTGTAATCAGGTGGAATTGTCTGCGATGACACTTCAATTGATGTGCTGGACTTTGCGCAATCTACTGTTGCAGAGCCATCGGTGTGTCATGTGAAGATGCCGTATCCCCCGCGTTTGTTTATTGGCACGGTGCAGTTACTGAATCCACATCCACTCGGTTGTTCGAGGGTGTCTGAGGGACGGATACCTGAGATTTACTTCATCAACAGTGGAACCGCTTGTGCTGATTGTCGACAAGGCGTCACCGTGCATGAGCGGGGAGTTAAAGTTGAAGGGAGGGGAGCGCGATGTGAAGCTTGTTGGATTCCGACAGGGTTAGTATGCAAACGAACGAACCCCACAGCCACCCCACAGCCACCCCACAGCCGAAACATGAACCCCGGCCCCCCAAGCAACATCGGATCAGATTATAGGGCTAGAGGGTGCATCAAGATGCGTATCAAAGATGGCGGAGTTTATGCAAGCATCTCATAAGCAAACCGGGCACGGCCAGGAACCTAGGAACTTAGGTTGTGCAAGGTTAACCTACTGGGGCGGGACGCACCGCCGGGACACCTGCTATGGAGATGAGGAGGGATGGCCCTAGCTGGCTTGCAGGTTAATTTGCAGAATGAAAAGTCAGATGTCAATCATGTTAGTTACCCCATGCTGCTGCACCAATCCACTGGACCATAACGCAATCTGAGTAGTAGTCGGGGATTTGATTCTCTGGTAGCAGGCGCAGGCTGACCGCGTAGACGACCTGCGTGTGTCTAATCGGATCAAATGCGCTTCAGATCTCATGTAGGCGTCCCCCAGAGGCTTTTGCTTTGTGGGATGTGATGAGATGAGGATGCAAGTGGCGATTCATCTCTCCTGCATGTCTGTCCGAGGTCTCTTTGGTGCTGTTGGCAGGGGCGCTGACCGCCAAGTTGCTGCCGGGGGGAAGCTGCCGGGAGGCTGCCATACGCACCATATTGGAGGGATCGTTCGGGATCTTGGCCATGTGTCGTCTTATCATGTTGCAGTGAAGATGCCTTGTAACAACCTGTAGGTGGGCGCTACTTAACGTCGTTCCGTCTTGTCTCATCTTGAATGCACGAGTCGAGTGTGGGAGCGGATTGACAGGGTGGGAGATGGTTAGGCGCCTTCTAGCTGCACATATCAGTGGTAGTGAGCATGTCAGAAGTCCGCCGTGACCCCGACTTATGCAGGAACATGTCCCGATGTTATCATGGTCACACCTTGCCCTCACTTGTTCCGGTCGTTGGTGGCCCCGTCTGCCTGCCTGCCTGCTTGCCTTTCTGTCTGGCTGCCTTTCTGTCTGGCTGCCTTTCTGTCTGGCTGTCTTCCTATCACTCCGTCTGTCTGCCAACCTTCTTACCTGCCTGTCTCCCCATCTCCCCGTCTCCCCGTCTGCTGATATGCACTATGGTCGCCTGTCTGCTTATACGCATTATGGAGGGATATGGGCCATCAGCAGAGCTGCTCGGCTTTGGGCTCTCAGTCACCAGCTTTCCATGCATAAGCTTGGCAAGGCGTTGTTCCTGAAAGGGTTTAGGGGTCTTGTCACATGTATTGAAAGGCGCATCGTCCTTCGCAGAATGTGTATCCCTCGATTCCCCCCAGCCGTTCCCTTGTCACTAAGCACGGCCAATATCTACATTAGTAACGGTGCGCTGATATGGGTATAGTGGTGCTTATGCGCCTCAAGCGTGTGTGATGCTGAAGATGAGGTGAAGCGATGGTGTGATGCCATATCAAGCGATTTCTGGAACTGTGTGAAGCTGTGTGAAGGTGTGTGCTAGCGACCCCGTACATACATGCGCAGTGCAACGGGGAGCACCAGGCCGTTGCTTTCATCCACTATCGTTAGCTTCTTATTGTGATTTAGGTCAAAATTCAATTGGTGGGTTGGCGTTTCGCAACCCACACTGCGACCTACTATTAACTACGTGCGCATCGTCCACGCCAAATACTTCGGGTGATTACGGATGACTGTAATTACAATAGCTGTTGAAGTCAGCAAAGCGCCCGGCCCCTCGTGGGCCGTATTACTTGCTCTGGCATTCTTTCGTATATGAGTGTTGCTCACATTCCAACAATAGCGGTGGCAATATTATTATCTGCGTGCAGCCTACGTGTTCTCAGTGTCAAAATCAAAACCCTTCCTAGTCCTGGGCTTGTCCCCCACGTTACGTCACTACAGGAACATGGTGCATATTGGCGCCATAAAGATCTCTGAGCCAAAAGTTTGGTTTCAAAAGACGAATGGGCCATGAACAAAACGACAAAGACCGTTTCAAAATGTTATAACTTCTTTAGGTTCCAGCAAAATGCAATGATACTGACAAAACTACCGCCAGTTGGCGGAGAACGGCGGAGAGCGCGTGACCGGTGTCACTGCAAAGTGAGAGCAGCGTTAAACTTGCGACATCCTAACGCATATGTTAAAGTCAGCAAAGCGCCCGGCCCCTCCATGGGCCGTATTAACTGATCTGACTTTCTTCTGTATATGAGTGTTGCTCACTTTCAACAGCATGAAGCTGAATTTTCAATAAAAGTTTGTGATTAAGCATTCTTTGGCGCACTGTGGAAGGAGTTTGAAGGCCGCCTCCCTGCCGTTTGGCGTCTCCGACAAGAGGCTGCCAAGGTAGGCTGGACAACGGTCATTACCTGCCGCGTGCATGGGATTACGCCATCCATATGGAGAAGTAATGTACTGTTCATTAGCCAGACATGCAATCGTCCGGATTGTCTCAAGATATACACGTCCAGGCCTATGGCGGGCATACTCTCGTCGACCCAACACGCATCAGCGACCCCTACCCAAACTTCCGCATTCAGCTCCCCCAGCGCATCTAAGACGGGTTGATCTAAGCTGGAATGCTCAGCAAAATAAACTGTCCTCAAAGTAGAAGGCTGCAGCTCACATTTGGAAGTATTCCTATCGACATCGCCCATACCGGCCTCATACGTTTCCGCGCCCTGCACAACGTATTGTGCATATCCAGAACGGTGTTTAACTTTCACGTCGACCCTTGATGGTTAACATAACGTAATATGACCCAATTATGAGCTGATCAGGATAAGTGCGCTACCGGTTGGAACTGGCTGAACCCGGGGAGGTCCGCCACTCGCAGGTCATTGGCCATCCTATGGCTGTGTAAATCTGAGCAAGCTGGATGTCTGCATCCCTATGAAAGGCTAGATAATTCGCCTATCGGAACCCAACAGGGTTCATGTACGCGTGGTTACGGATGGAAAGCAGGGTTAGGCGTATGTATCCCATATCTTACATGCAAAACCTACAAGGAAACTTCTTTTACTCCTTTCTTAACACGTGGGCAAGTGTTTGGATAGAGGTCGCTTAGTTGGATGTATGCCCGTGCAGCGGATCTCGTGGGCCTTGCAGTAAGTGGTAGGAGCGCTTGGCTATGGACTGGGTAGACCTCGTTTCACAAAGCACCACCAGTCTGAGTAAGAACGACTCGAGCGCCGAGGCCAATGCTGACGAGGGCTGATATAGTGACGGAAGCGAAACCTATGCTCTGAGGGCATGTGACAAACAAAGTTGACTCGACATAACTAAGAATGATATTGTAATAGGCTATACGTTAGATTTTAGGATGAAAAGTTTCGTTCGTTAGTCGGTCGGGGTCCAGACAAAGGGCCCCGAAAGAATACTGAGGCGCTGGTCTTAGCGTCACGGAAAATTTGCGAGACTATCACAGATATTTAACTATAAGTTTCCATTGTAAATTCTTTTCAACCATCTTTCAACAACTTGCATAATAATAGGAAAGCAATTCTTGATATTTCAGGATGGAAGCTTTATAGGTAGGGCTATGCATAATGCTCGTACTATCAGGTACCAAGTGAAGTTAAAGCTATTTACGAAATTATCCAATAGTAGTTTGTCTCGGAGGCCGGTGGTATAAACTACCACTGTGCTAAGGCAACTGACAGGATGGACGCCCGCCATAATTACGCTCAGGATTTTTCCAGCATCCAAAGCCGAGGCAGCTACAATCTTCAACATAAATTCATGCTAAATGTATTTGATTACGTAACTGTTAACCTTAACATGTTTTCATACCCATCCAGCGCACGGGCTACGGAATGCGTCTACTTGATTTCCTTAATGAGACAGACGCAGATATTCGCGAATCACATTTAAATAATATTATTTACAGTTTTGACTGGAAGCGTAAGAGGTTATGCAAGAGTAGGTTGTAGAAGTGCCCACATTCCAAAGCGGTCCACGTGGATTTAAAATGTACGTGCTTTTCTGAGTTTGACAATGATGATATAAACCCACCCAATCACATTGTATTCATTCAATGTACTTCATTTTCCAAAGGAACGATTGCGTAGTTCCAGAAGGTACTGCTGGTTGTGGCCGATTGTTCAGACGTAGATTTAGACCAAATCGGCCTATATTGCTCCAGCACATCAATATATTCCATAATGGGCGTTCGTAGGCTGAATTCCACACCTCTTGCTGACGTAGACAGCGAAGCGTATGGCACCTGTGTCGCCTTCCCGAGTGAACACTCAAAAATGCAAGGCGGCCGGCTGCCTGCGTTGTGGAAATCTTTGAAGGCAAAGCTCAGATCAATAAGCACTAGCAGGGGCGCCAATAGCCTATCATCTATGGCTACGGCCGCCCCGGACGCCCGCTCATCGCCGTCCGTCTCGCCGTCCGCACAGGCCATAGTGGTTTGTCAAGAAAGACGATTTCATGCGCAGGGTGGTCCTTCCCATCGCCTGTTTATGTCGACAAGCAGCCCGGAGGGCGCTCTTGCCCGACAGGACACATCGTTGAGTTGTGTCAACGCCCAGCAAACTGGCGCCAATGGCGTCTCTGGAGATTCGTCACCAACCGGAGTGTGCACATCACATAATGCGTTTTCGACCGGGGCAGGCAGCAGCTTCGGGAGCGCACCTTCGAACGTAACGACCAAGCCCATAATCAACATTACGGAGCTCACATCGCCCTCTACGCTCTCCACAGCCGTAGTCCCCCATGTTGATAGCTATGCTCCAACACAGAATCCGGAATCGGATATTATAATGGAAGCTGCGTCAACACCGAACAGGAAGCTGTTGGCCGCATCCCCCGCCCTGCCAAGCAGTATGCGCCGCAAAGTGTGGGCATTAGAAGATTATTTAATTTCGCGGCGGATATTCAAGGGCAGCTCCTCCGCTGTTTACAAGGTAAGATGCAGTGCCCACTTGTGCTATTCCATATTTTCCCGCGTAAGCCCCGTGCGTCATGCGGCCCGGAGAGAGCGACGGGCGCACCAAACCCACCCGAGTAATCCTGTCTATCGACAATCAGAAATTTGCAAAAATTTAGGAAAATTCTTAATTGGCCAAGTCGGCACATCACCTCACGTCCCTATGTCAGGATTAATTGCGCTAATCAAGGCTCTGGAAATCGCTTCGTTGCCTCCTGCGTTGACTTCCTAAACGGTTTAATTTATGTTCCTCTTACCATGGCATCGCAGGCCACGTGCCGCCGCTCTGGCATGCCGGTAGCACTTAAGGTGATTGATGCTGCAATGGGTACGGAACCCGTCGGCGGGGTCAGAGTCATCGGAGAAGTTAGACGGAATGCTGGATGAATTGGAGGTGTTGCAAGTCCTCGAGATTTTGGTAGTGATAACAGAAGTTGCAGAAGATGTGGATGATGGATCTGAAAGTCGATTGCTTTGCAAGATGTTGTTCCAGTGATGTGCATACTGGCACCATATCTAATGACGTGGTGATGGGGGTGAAGCAGTTTACGCTCTTTGGCGCAATGTTAGTGATAACCATTCCCGCCCACGCTCTAATTCTACATGACCATACAGGTGTACTTTCTGGAGCGTGTACCAACGAACGTGGTTCATATGTAAGCAGGGGACATGAAGCGAGGGGACACGAAACGATGATTTAAAAAGGCTGTGATGCCGGTGTGACAATATATTACGATGACATACCCTTTCTTTGCTTGCCACCATGTTCAGGCGTTACAAATGTGTGCTGTTTACCGGGCATTGGGTATAAGGGTTTATAGAGGGCCACGTAGAATGTGGCCTTCTATAACCTGCTCCATAATAACACAGAGTAAAAGTGCGAGTTGTACTGAGAGTTGGATGTGGTTGTGAAGAGCTCAGGCCATGCCCCAAAACGTTATCTCTTGGCCCGTGTCTGGTTTGTTCCTTCCTTATCGTGCAACCATTCACCAACCCTGTACGGCTCTACATCATGCAGGCTGAAGCGCGAGATCGAGATCCACATACAGCTCCTACACCGACATGTGGTCCGGTTGTACGCCGCTTTCCTGGTGCGTTGTAAGATTCCTGCCGACCATACAGCACTAATGAGCATGTTTTCAAGGAAGATGCCATTCGACTAGGCAAACACCATTTAGGTTAAGACGAAGGCATCGGCCAGTCTCATCAGTTCCTTATGAGTGTGAGAAAGTGTTTTGCCGCTACCCTGGCACTTGTCCAGGGCCCCAGCTGGCATAGATGCAGTGTCGGGGTCCTGCTGGGATAGCTCTGCTCTGTCCTGTTGTACGCATCCTCGTTTGTCATCTCAACGTATTTGTCGTTCATCGTCACGTCCTGGCAGGACGAGGGTGACCGAGTGGTGCTCGTCCAGGAGTACGCGGCACAGGGGGATCTTTATGGCGTACTGCAGCGGATGGGAGGCCGTATGCCCATCGAGCAGGTGAGTCACACGCAGCTGACAGAATTTGGGCGTATTGTTATGGGTTGTAGATAGAGCTTGTATGCAGCGTCCACCTTGGACAATGGCTGGCAAAGCTGCCGACCCTCTTCCCATGTTCTGGATTGTCAGCTTGAAGATATATCACATACGCCAAAGCAGTGCACGCATGCAGGCCGTCCCTGTTAATGCCTGAGGCTCTGGGGCCAGTTGTGACTGACGCATTGGGTCCTGCATGTGGTTGCATGTGCAGGTGGCCAACGGCGTGATGCGGCCTTTCCTGGAGGCGCTGGCATATATGCACTCCAGAGGTATCTGCCACCGGGACATTAAGGTAAGCTGTAGGATGGAGATTAAACATAGTCTCCCGGGGAGCGAGAGACGAGTAGTGTGCCTTCCCCTGGGGCGGAACCCGAAGCCTACCTGGGGTGGGCTTTCCCCTCTCCGATGTAAGCGATGAAACAGCAAGTCATCGTTCCCTACCGAACCTGCCAAGTCCCCCAGGCACCCGAACTCAAATGGGGGTCACTCAGCGCACAATAGGCATTGAGCTATCCCATAGCACCAAGGACACCTATCCCAAGACTACCGCTGAACTCATCCCACACGTCGTCTTCCCTGTTGCAGCCGGAGAACATTTTTTTCACCCAGAGCTGGAGGCTACTGGTGGCGGATTACGGGGTATCCATCGACCTTAACCATGAGAGGGCCGTTACCCGCGCCGGCACAGAAGGCTACATGGCGCCCGAGGTGGAGCGCTGTCCCCTCAAGACGGAGCCTCATGAGAATAAGGACAGCCCGAAATACGCTTACTCTACTGCCGTGGTACGTAGTGAGCTGGACACAGGTGTTGAAGGTTAATCACGGGAAACTAAAGGTCACTGTGGTGCTGACAGACATACCTGTGATGTCAGCTTGTAGCTCCCCTGACCCTGTTTGCAGCTTCCTCCTATCCCTACCACAGAGCGGATCCCCAACACTGCCCCATGCACCACAGGACATCTGGGCAGTGGGAGTTCTGGCGTACGAGCTTATGGTGGGCTTTCCTCCCGTCGTTATGTCGGCCGGCCCCGGCAACCCGGTTGCTACCTTAGGTGTTTCAGACGATAACTCAGTGAACGTGTTTGTCCGGAGCCACATGAACGCCGCCTCACTGCATTTCCCCGCCTCTGTGCCGGACGTCGCACGCGCCTTCGTGCTTGCCGCACTGGCCTCGGATCCCCAGGAGCGGCCCACCGCCGCGCAGCTCTTGCAACACCCTTGGTTACAGCCAAAAAGTGTTCTCGAGCGGACAGCAGCCGTTCCCGAAGCCTTGCCAGCACCCGGTGGAAGGTCCGCGGGCATTCCCGAAGGCGGTCTGCGGTGCGGGGATGTGGAGAATCGCTTCATCCCTAATGCTGCTGCAGGCTCCATTGCTGTGGCAGCTGGACAACGACCCCTTATGAAAGCGGGGAGCCCTGCGGCGTCTGCTCTTTGCGTCCCCGCGTGACGGCGCCGCTGGCCATTCACTTAGTGCTGGATGTCATTTCCCATGAATGCCATTACTATTACATATGCAGCGATGGAGCGAGAGGCGTGGAGGGGAGAGGAGAGGAGAGGAGAGGAGAGGAGAGGAGAGGAGGAATGGTGAAAAGTAATTAAATTATTTAATTATTACCTATATGTGTGAATGCAGGGACTTCTGCGGGTCCCGTTAGTGGGTATGTGCTCGGGCGCTTGGCGCTCGGGTCTTGTGTGACGTATCTGTGTATGGTATGTGTATAGACACGCTGCTCGCACAATGCCGTGGGGCGCCTAGCTGTACAGATGTACATCTGTAAGCCGATCCCGCGCGTTTCCTCGTCGCTGCGGGCCCCCGAGGGGTTTTTCGTGTACAGTCCCACGCGGGAGAAGCGGTTAGGCTGGCAGTGAGCTGGCGCATGGCTCCACGGTGTTGGTGATGGGATGGCCAGTTGGCTGACCGGTGCATTGGCGACCGGTGACATCATTGGAAGCCATCTGGCTTTGGAATATCACCATGAAGCATTCGATGGCTTTGAATCGCTGGTAAAACTGGAAAAAAAGTATGCAGATGGAAACTATACTCCATAACTTCCCTGAAAACGTACAGCAGGGGCATTTGCACCCAAGAAAAATGAGATCATCCTGGACGCCGATAAACGAAGATGGGGTCAGGATTTGGGTTGCAACTTAATCACATGCGCGTGGTATCCGTAGTATTTGTTGGTAAGTTTTCTTTGGAGCGCACGGCACAGCGGATTGAGGCTCACCTGCGAGCGAGTATCGGTATATCCTTGAGCGGGTTGACGCCATCTGAGACGGTGGGGAACTGTTGGTTTTGTGCGTGCATGTGTGCGATTTGTGTTATGTTTCGTGGCTATAATATGAGTGAGTCCGCATGCATAACCATGACCACGTATCGGTATATTGCACAGGCGAGCGATGCGAGTTGTCCTAGGAGCTGGTGCGTGCCGGGGCCTGTCGAGGTCTGCCTCGGCGGCATTTCAACACCAATTTCCTCAATACTAAATGCGAGTTTGCCTGCGGATTCCTGCGCCGCTGTACTCCTGACGTTCGCGTTTTACGTTTCATTTTTCTTCTAAGTGTCAGTTTCGATCGCGATGGTTGCAAGCGGAGGTCAGTGATTGAAGGTCAGTGAACCTGGTCTGGTTTGGTCCCGCAAGCCAGTGCCCGTATCAGGTCACCTCCGTCCGACGAACCATCTGTCCTCGGCCTAGTACAGGGTTGTTGTCTAATGGGTAGTGTACGTGAGCAGTTTGAGCAAGAGCGGTATTCATGTGAAGCACAGATGATTTTGCAGATATCTCGAATCAGGTCCATCTTCCAATATAATTTTCCTCTAACGCCGAAGTGGTAATGTGATACGTTTGAGCGGAGACTTGCGAGGTTCTGTGCAACGCCTCTCCAACCCTGATTTTAACAAAAGCTCGCTCATCGTAGCCGAAGCGGCCCCGACTGGCCCCTGTTTAAGACGGTGCCAAGTGGGGCGGTCCACAGGCAAATGTACGACTTACGGCATGACTGAAAAGTGGTATGGCTTTGATGGTGTGCCTCTTTAGGCTGCGGGAATGGGGCCCTACTCCTGTAGCTCTGGCCATGGATGATCCTTAATAGTAGGGAATGCTTGTTCCGATGTCAAATACATCGAACCTTATTTCTCCTTGTTGAGGGGCAGCTCAACCCTGAAAGGTTGCGGCTGCAAATAGCACCTGCTAGCGCATTGCAGGTTTTGGCGTCCTTGTATTTCTGCATGCTCGTTGGGGATGCGGCTATGCCCACGTCAGCCCAAGCTCTGGGCGATAGAAGTTTGCGTGTGTTGCATGGAGGGCTTCACCCTGATGCGAACTGTTCTGGGGAGCGTGGTGGCGATTCATCCCCAAGGGCCAGATGTCTCTTGCAGGATAGTTGAGCGACGCAGGTTGGAGTCCTAAACTTGCGTTCTTGGCTTATGAGTTTACGCGGCTTTGAGAGTTGGTACAGCGGAGTGACGTGCGTGCGATCTCTGAGGGCCCATACCACACGAGCCGCTGCTCATTTCAATCTTAGTTTGCTTCGTGTAGATTTGGCCGTACAGGCCCAATCAACGAGCTCGTTACGTGTTAAGTGTTTTAAGTTGAGGGTGGGCGTTCAGTTGGCTTCCCTGAGGGAGCTGAGGGAACTGTGAGGCCTTAGGAAGTGGCGGATGCCTCGTTGTTTGTCGCTGTCTTGTCCCCGTCTGCTGCCATGTAGCGTGTATCCAATCCACCATTCTGCTATATTCTCATCTTTGCGATACCTTATTGGTCAAAAGCATGGTTAGGGAAGGAATGATGTAAATTGAGTACCAGTATGAGTGGACATTTTTCGTTCAAATCGTAGTGCTTTTGGACAAATTTCCGTCAACTAACATTTTATTGTTATATTACGGCCTGTGCGTTATGGAGGCAGCACAACACGATGCACGACTTCGACACGTAGTGTTTTGGACCTTTCCGAGGTGCTCCAACTCAGGTGGGTGCTCCGTGGTGCTCAACTTGCATGTACCTGACTATGCAGTCCCCCCCTGTGAGGCTTCCAGTTTCCCTCCGTCTCACAGTGTATGAGATCTAGGCAGGGGCGCAGAGAATGGTGCCTGTCATCCTGCCACACAGCGTTTTATCTATAACGCCGCCAGGGGGCCGGCGCATTTCCGTAGGGACGTACTCTTACGATCATGCCTGCAGCTAAACAGCGTACGTTTGCCACTGTCAAAACAAAACGCATGGGAGATAACCTTAATTATTATATTAAGGTGTGTGCGGACGGATGCGCTGTTTACAACAGACATGGTCACATGGGCGCAGCGGCCAGCAGACCAATACTTTCAGAGCCAGCACACCAGAGCACCGGACAACGGACCTCTGGAGCGCCTAAGGAGCCTATCGTATCCCTTTGTCGCGGGCCTCGTAAACCACAGCGAGAAAATGGCTGATCTTTACCAATCTCTGTGCCCAACCTACCTGATTTACTCCGCACGATGCTGCGTCGCGTTAGAGATTTACAGAAGTGGCCTCAACCCGCCACCCGTCTCTATGTCGCGTGTATGCCACCGCGACACACCCAAACCTCCCCAGAAGCATATACAACGGCGGCCCTTGACGCCAAACCTCACTTAGGCAAAGCGTTTGGAGTTTCGGACGGCCTTGCCGGCAAAAGCTAAGAGGCCCAGTGCGAGGATCTTAAACAGCCGGAACAAAGGAAAAGGGTCCTAGTTTCCGGACCGCATGATTCGCAGCCTCCCACGGTGCATATAATCTATCGTGCGCCCGCAGTAACAACCTGCAAACGGCCCGATCAGCTGCGCCACCTGTACTCACCAGGAAACCCCCGCACTGCTGAGATGCATTTTCAGTGACCATTAGGTTTTGGGGCTCTTTAGCGCCGCCACCTCGGTACGTCCCGTCCTGCCCAAACCCCTCAGCCCTTCGCACGTCTTGCCGGAAGTCCACAACATTAGTTAGGACCAAGGGTTCATTATGAAGGGGAAGGGGCCAATACTATGCCCCGGGCCGATCAAGCCATGCATGTCCCGGGCGGCCCAAACCTCGACTTTCTCGATATTTTGAAGCAACTGGCAAAAGCAAAGCTGTCGGTCCACTGGACGGGCCACCACTGAAGCCGCTGCCACAGCGCTTAAAACGCGGTACCGCCATTGGCTTCCGGTGGCAGCAGCCCCAACTGCGCCTTGAAACGCGCCTCAAGCTTGAGGTACTCCTGCTCCGCCTTCTCGTCGAACTCAGCGGGGTGCTGCCCCTTCCTGTCCTTGCGGTCAGCTGGCGAAGGGGGTACACCTGCCGCAGCAGCTGCTGCAGCGTCCTTAGCCGCTGCCTCGCGTGCCGCCGCCTCCGCCAGTGCCGCTGCCTCCGCCTCCTTCTTGCGCTCCTAATTTGTGGGTAAGGCATGACATAAGATGGCGTCAATCACAACCAGAAAGCATGCTGTTCTTCTATGATGAAACCCTAACGCAAATGTACCGTATCTACAACGGCGATTGTAGATGTGTAGTCCTAATGTGTAGTCTGTGTAGTCCTAATGCGCATGTAGGTACCAAGGCGATGCGCATCCTCTACGAAATATCGACTATGCGCACGGCGCTGCTCTATTGTGGCCGTAATAAGAACACAACACGATCATGTTCAGAAAAATCTTGCGTGCTTGGGCGGCATGATGGGAATGCTTGCTGCCCCGTGCTTGTTGCCCTCCTCAAGCCCGATGCCCTATCAGAAAGCCACGGAGCCCCGATTGCCGCTAGCCACACCTCAGCCTCCTTGCGCGCTGCTGCACGGGCGGGCTGCCTGGACCCCACATCTGCCAGGCGCTGCTGCTGGCGCTCTAGCCATGTGCCCATGAGCTTCTTCTCGTTGTGCACAGGCCTCCGTAGGTTCCGCGGCAGCTCCATGATGCGGAGGACGCCTGCGCAGATGACATGATGGCAAGCGGAAGGCAAGGTGGGCATGCCAGCGTTGGCAGCGAATGGGGAGCACATCGGAGACATGGTCATGCTAGTCAAGTATGCATACGAGGAAAGCCGTGTGATCACGGCTTTCCAGCTTCTGAGGGGCCCGTCCTTCAAATCCTCGGATTCACGTATCTGGCTGAGTTTTTTTACCTTGCGTCACCAAGCCGTCGCCAAAGTTACCCGCTGGCAGACACCACCCTGACCTCCTTCATGATTCCTGGCCACAACTCGAACATAAGAATGACATTGTCCCCCAATCCGGTCCACACCTCCCACGATAATCTGCATGACGACCGCTGCGTCAACCTACCCGTAGCATCACCGACCGCCAGCAGCTGCTGCGCCGCCTGCTGCGCCGCTGAAGCCGCCGCTGGCATGGGATTAAAGGCGAGCGACATGATGGGCGTTGCCGCCAGTGTGACACGGATGGAGGGCTCATGGGAGCGGTCCAACAGGTCCCACACCTCCAGGCTGCCCGACTGATCCGCCAGATACAGCACGGCGGGGCGGGTGGGGCTCCAACAAGCTGCGGGGAAAAAGGTGTAGTAGCGACGAACGACAATCAAGCTACTTGGAAACAAGGATTTCACAGCGGAACGCAATAGGGAAGGTTGTAGACTTGAAACCGGCTCAAAGGCATATTAGGGTGGGTTTGAGAACCTGCCGATGCAGCAAGCGAGCCCGGCTGCGGTCATGAGCCTTCCCATGCAGCCCTTTCAACCGTCCAACCTGCAGTGTAGTAGTCCTGCGCGTACCCCGACTGGAACAGCGGCGTGGATGAGCCCTCCTGCCACAATTGCCACTGCCAGTCGCCGCACGTTAGCACAACGTCCTCGAAGAAGGGCGACCGCTCCAGGGCGATGACTGGACCGACGTGGGCCTTAGATGACGAAGGGCGCAATGAAAGGGGGGGACGGAATCAAGCAACGGCAACAAGACGAAAGAGGAATGTCGCCAACGTGGTGCTCGGATTTGTACGGGTCTTTCAATCTTTCAATCGCTTCCATACGCGGATTCACGGATTCATGTATTTGCAACGGATACTTACAAAACAACGGCATGCTTGATAACATGCTCAACCTTTGCAGGCAACTTAAGTAGCCGGCAGCTGCAGGCGATGGCCCTGACCTGAAAGCAGCTCTTGGCGTAGTCGGGATTCTCTTCTCCTTCTGGCTTGATGAAATCCGCGTACACCAGCTCGCCGTCAAAGGAGCCCGCAAAGAACATGCCATGCTCCAGCCGCCGAAAGTCAAACGCCAGGCGCGTGCCACCCAGGTCCATGCCTGCACAAGCACCCGCAAAGGACAGGCAACGTTTCTCCAGCGCTATCAGTACCAACATGCCTCAGCATGATATCATGACCGTGAGCAGCAACATCAGTTATCCTCCCTGGTAATTTAAGTGGCAGTCTGCGATGGGTTCACGAGTTTAAACCAACATTACACGGGATACTGTAGGGATGACAACGTGCTTCATATAAGAACCCCAAGCCCCAAGGCATCATCTACGGCCATCAGCCACGGACTTCTTCGAGCGTTGTGCGTGCAGTTCGGTGCGGCGCACAAATAAACATATAGACACGCTGTTTGGGGAGCATGGGGCGATATCCTAAAACCGTGCAAAGCCCTGCATAGCATACCCAGCAACACGAGCGCGAGCAGCACGTGCGCGCCCATGGGGTCATGCCATGCCAGCTGCCGGCAACGCAGCCAAACGCACCAATAAGGCTGATGAGGTGGACACTGTGTATGGGTTTCCAGACCAGGTCCAGCAGATCGTCCGCCTTCTTGCCCTTCTTAAGCAGCTTCTCCACGCGCACATCCCAAAACAGCACCTGCACATCCACCAGCAGGCACGGCAGAGCGGCAATCGGCATGATGATGCTAACCGCACGATTTCACCGGCAGTTGCGCACGCAACTCGGAAACATGGTCTCCCCTCGTAAGACATTCTAGGTACCACAAAAGGCGGGGACACGCACCTTGCCGTCCGCTGCTATGGTGGCGAAGAAGTTGCATTCCTTGGAGCCCTCCCCCAGCTTCGTGACCTTGCCGCGATGGCTAATCTCCACACCTGGAAGCCATTGCAGGTCGGTGACCACCTGCGAGGAAAGCGCGGGGAGGCGGGGCATCGGGGCGGACGGGCGGCGATGCACGGTATGGGGATGGTCACATGCACCTGCAAGGAACACAACACGCCGCGCTCGATGTCATCGTCGACGTGTCATACCTGGTGATGACTAAACTGGGTGTCGGTCATGAAGCGGTGCTTCACCACGGGTATGTGTGCATCGCCATCTGCAGATGAACCTCCCGTTGGGTCACCGCTGCCTGTGCCGTTACCGATGGCGGCGACGCCCGCCCCTCCTGTAGAAATAGTGCTTGGTGGCGCCGACGGCGGTGGTGTTAAATCCACCTGCGCCTTGGCCGCCCCGGAAGAACCGCCGGGCTCTACGCCCTTGGCTGCGCCGCCCGCGGTGCCGCCGCTGCCGCCAGCTGTTCTTCGTCCCAGCCGGTCCACCTCCGTGCTGAGATCCCACATCACCACCTGACCATTGTAACAGCCACCCGTTAGCAGGTCCGGCTGCAACGGATTGAACTGGAAGGCGAAAACCTCCCAGGGGCTTTGTAGCACGAGCTCCGGGTGGATGGGGTCGCGAAAGTTCCAAAGCAGAATGTGCGCGGGTGCGGTGCGACCCATGCGCGCGACACGCTCTGCATGTGACTGTGCCTCCGTGCACGCCACCGCTACCACGCCCCTGCGGTGTGGAAGCCACTGGATGGCGGACACCACCTGCACGGGGTTAATTGGCACGATAAGAACTCCGTGGGATTCGCCCAAGGATAAGGATTAAGAATTTGGTTCCGAGAACAGAGGATGGATGTGTATGGGATAGGAGGACAGGATTGAGCTGCTGATGCGCAAAGGAAAGGGAGCCCCCCAGGATGAAGCGGGGAAGATCGCCGCTTGCGGCCTGCTTCTTCGGGACCCCCCATATTTATCTCCAACATGGCACACGAGCAAACGAGACATCCACGCATGCTAGCAAACGACATACCTATGTATATCAGGAAATGACATAAATAACCCACTGCTGCACGCCATTGATACCTTGTTTTTCGAGTACGTCAGGTGCGTAAAGGACTGCGCCTCCGAAACCAAGGTCTCCTTGCGGCTGCCGCCGCCGCCCCCGTCCGCCTCGTCATTAAGAGCCGCTAGATCATCTCGGAAAATGTTAGTAATCTCATTTTGCACAAGAGCCACCTCACACCTGCTCATGCGAACGCCCGAGGAGATGGAGGGTTGAGCACCTCGGTTACATCAAGCCAAAGGCCACAGGGATAACCATCGCATCGGTCATGCTGACATACGCCCGCCGCAGCAAATGCATCATGGTGCGGTCCCGTCGCCCTAGGCGCTACCCTCAACACGCATGCGCCAAGCACCCCTCCTTGACGCTCTCAACTGCCAACCTTCTCACCCCGTCCAGCCCCGCATCCCGACTGCTCAGATACCTTGTAGGCTGCGATTTCGTCTTTTCCCCTTCCGTCTTCGCCGTCCCTAAGCCCTTCCACATTCACCGTGACCCGTGACCCCGGACGGCGGCGCGGGTTGGTCGGCACCGGTCATTCCGGAGCTATACCCCCAGGCGGCCACTCACTGAGCCCAATGCACACACAAGGCCACCCACGTCAACTCACTGGTCCCGCACGCGCTCCAGAAAATCCGCCACGCTTCCAGGCGTGCTGCGCGGCCGCTGCAGCAGCTCCCGCTTGGCGTCCTCATCAATGTCCAGTGCTCGTGTCTGTGTGTTGGCGGGACGCGGCGGGATGGCCCCGCTGGACTGCGTGCTGGTCTCCCGCAGCGGCGCCACCGCCTGCACGCTGACGTCCTGCTCCATACGCCGCATGTCAAAGTTCGGGTCCTGTTGGGGTTCGAACACACACAGGCAAAACGTAAACAAGATACAACAAGGCCAAATTGTATCAGAGGTTCTTCAACCTCAAATAACAATCCACTTAGATAAGACCAACTTCGCAATACCGATTAATCTAAGTGGACGTGCCGTACGGCAACGAATGGATGTAACTGAGTACATCATGGTCGGGTTAGGGGTAACGAGGACGCAAACGCGACCTGTGGCATGACCTAAACAGACAAGGTTAGCGTTGGGAAGGTTGTGTATGAGGAACCCCTCGCTGCTCTATCACTTCACCGGCTATGCGACAATGGATGCTGCCGTCACGACCCCACCAGGCACCCGCACAAGGACCGCTCCGCTAATCCGTACTTTGAATGGCCTGCACTCCATCTGGCTGCTATTCCACAGCTCATGCGCGTCCTTGTCAGCCAGCTTGACCCCGCTCTGGTGGAACTCCCGCCGCTTCCGCTGAACCACCAGCCGAATAGGTTCTCGGCGCGGCCGCACGGAAGCCTCCTCAATATCCAGCTGCAGGTTCGGAACGACAGTAACATGGTTAGGATGGAACTCAAAAGACACCCATGACAACACTACGTAAAAGCATGAAACCGGCAAGTGTCAAGAAGATCATGAATTGGATTAAACAAGTTGGTTTGGACATTTCACCGTAAACTGAGAAGGGCAGGGCTCGTGATGAGTCTCTCCGTCCAAACTCCTAGCCGCTGTGAGCATTTCCAGGTGTGAGCTGCAACTCAGGATGATGCCACCCTGCCATTGCCACATAACATGGCCCACACTCATCGCCAGTACCTGATTTCCATGTCTGACCAACGTCATCGAAATCAGTTTCTGTTCGCAGTTTCATTGCGCTTTACATCATCCACCTAAACCAATATATTCTTGAATCCCCACTCTGTTGAGCCCTGCTGATGCCCGCCTATAGCCTTTCCTATTCGACCGAGCAGACCTACTATTAACCCATCGTCGCGACATATATCATGCCGGTCATTGCGCGTTGTTTGGTCTAGGACAGTGACAACCCCCCCAGATTTGTCCGCAGTCATTGCTCGTCCTTCCGTGCCCCGCTGCAGCCCTCCATGATCCCTGCCCCACCCACCTCGCTCCCCATGCTCTGCCACGGCTTGACCTTCCGTGCGCGCTTCGACCGCGGCTTCGCTCGCTCTGCAGCCGCATGGGCCGCCTCCAGCTCCAGCAGCTTTGCGCGGCGAGCTGCTTCCTCGCCGACTGATCGCCACATATCGCCCGCCTCCCTCGTGAGGGCGATTTCGAAGTTGTTGCCGTCACCGTACAGATCATCCTCAATTATCCGGATCAGCAGCGGTTCATAGTCTGCGGGATTAGCATAGATTGCAGGGCTGTGGCTCTGGCAGTGCATAAGAATCTGGCGGGAGCAACAACATAGGAATACTCGAAAACGGGGTAGCAAGGCGACCATGCAATCGGGTATATACTTTCATCAAAGGTGTTCAGGCACGACTGTTATGGCACGACTAATATGCCCCTGGAGTTCCAGGTTCTGCCCCGACCAAGAGCGGGCCAAAGACCCTAAAGTTAAGGGCAGGGTGCCCCCATGTCGATGGACGGTGACGACCCCAATTAAAGTGATCTGCGAGCTGACCAGTAGCGGAGTTGACGCCTTAGTTGGTTCGGCAGATTCCGCTGGATGCTGGTGGTGGGTGCTGAACCTGGGAAAACCACTGATTTCGGAGAAGTCGGCATGGGAGACTGGATTAGGGTGCCCCGAAACACCGGGGAAGGTAGGGACTGCCAGGTTAGTGGCCACGGGTGATGTACCCCCCTATCCTACACACATACTTTCATCCTCTCGAACGGCTCTAGGAAAACACCACCCGCATTACAGATGCCCAACGATACCCAAGCAGTCCAATCCGTGAGCACTCTGGGGTATTCACCACCCGCCTAAGCGACTGGTGGGACCGGGGCCGCACGTCCGGATGGAGCCGGCTCCCACCTGCTGCCTGAATTCGTGCTTTCATGGCATGGAAATCGCTGATGGCGCCACGGAACTGGATGTCGCCCAACAGCACCTCCTTCGTCACCTCGCCCATGACGCGATCGGGGCCAAGGCCTGATAACCCCACCAACTCGACGGTAGTGCCTGCACAGCAGGGTACGACAGGATGTAATATCTGTTTTAATAGTATAAGGACTAGATAAATATCACTGTAGCTGCTGGCTGCAGCTGAACGCAAGGCGAGCAGTATAGTGTATCTTGTGGTTGTTGCTGAGAGCTGGGTAAAAGACAGCTGATTGTTGCATATTCCCCAGCCCACGCCTTTCGAGGTCTTTGGCTCTCCGTTTCTACCCCTTTCATGCCACCCTTGACTTCCGGTGCTGCAAACCAGATCCAATAAGCGTAAACTGCACCGTGGCCGAGATGGACACAGCATTCATCACAGCAGCCATGGATTATGCCCCTGAGCCCTGGAGCTTCGGACACCTAAATTCTATCAAACAACGCCAACGACAGCTACGGAGAAACCTGTCCATCGTTGGCATCTGCACATACCTGTGAGAAAGAGAGACTCGACACCATGCAGCGGGATGGCCTTGCCCTCCTCGTTCCTGCCAAAGGCTTCGGGCATTGGAGGTAGGTCCTTGACAGGAACATAGTCCTCGGGCAAAGGTTCGAGCTCCACTGGCGGTGGCGGTGGCACTGCTGGCACTGCCATCTCAGCCGCGTTTTCATCCACAGCTGCCGCCTCGCCGGATGCCCCGCCCTGTTGCCCGTCCGCTCCATCCGTGGCAACTGCTAAAGCTGCCCCATCACCGCCTGCTGCAGGAACTGGGGCCCCCTCTGCATCAGTGACAGGAGCATCATCGCCGGCAACCACTTCAAAGCCTGCTGCGCCCGACCCTGCATCTGCAGCTGGCGCTGGCCCGTCAAGCGCTGTTTCGTTAGCAGTGGTGCCCAACTTATCCTCAGCCGCTGCGCCGGCCGTCTCTGGCACAACAGGGACCTCCCCCTCCTCGGCCTGCATATGTAGTGATCCGCGGAGTCATGGATTTCGGTAACAATCGAAATAAGTTGTCCTTTCACACATTGCCATGCCCGGGCGGGGCCCGCGCCACAACCTCGTGCCCAAGCGTGCCCAATGATTTACTCAAAGATTACAAACTCATTTACCGGAGGAGGCCCTGCTGATGCTTCTTCTCCCATAAGCCAGCGCTCCTTCGGTCTTCAAGACGGAAATAGCGAAAGTCAGGGTGGAATTCCCATTCTAATAATTATATTAATAATTATTCACATGCAATACAAGAACTTCAAGTGCCCAAGGCAGGGAGAAATACGTAGGGATTGCCGATAGCGAGCAAGATTGCAACGTTCAAGTTCGCGGAAAACGTTAGGAGAATGGTTCAATCGGGCTCGATGTTGCATTCTGTGCCGAAGGAAATGTTGACCAAAAATTTCTTCTAAGTAAGTACGACGCCCTCACTTGAATTGCCGCAAGACAGGTGCTCAATATTATGAGCTTCGGGACATCGATATGATATTATAGTGCCAATCTTACGCCCATTACTGTCCAAGACTCCAACAGATATATTTGCATGTTGCTGCGAGGAGCTGAAAACAACAGATCCCCAAAACGAGCAGGATCGATCCTCTCGGACATGTTGATTACATTTCATGCTTAAAAACTTGATGACAGAATAGCTAATCCTTCCAGTGGCGCTCTCGGGTTGTGCTCAGTGACCAACTTCCTTCATGGGCGACACTATAGGGCCTAGCTCTTTCACCATCTTGGCCACGGGCCAAATAGAGTGTGCACAGGTGGGAACCTATGCATCGGCAATTGCTCCCAAACAATTCGCGGCTGACGCGTTCAGCGTCCTAACACAGATACCGAGTTGCACGAACGCGTACTTGAAGTTCCAATTCGTTGCTGGTGAAGACTGGCAGCTCCTGGATGGCCTTGAAGAGGGCATTACCCAGGCAGCACGCGTGCCTGAAGGTGCGGACGTCTAACCTAGGTCAAGGTTGCGGCAGTGGGTTGCGTCCTGCTTGCTTAAACGATAATCGTCCTTGTGAAAACTACACACTTTATATCCTTCATACCTGGGCGTTCAGGGTCTGATCCTCAATCCTATGAAGCGTTCCAGAATGTACTTAACCCACAACTTAGCCCTATTGCGCTCCTTATCGGGGTGGCCAGGACGCGACGGAGTGCTGGTGTGGAACTTCCCCATCGATATTACCTACAAGACGACCAATGCGTTTGGCTGGCCGCAGCTCGTCGTCGCAGTTTACGGACTCGACATATTCGGGCGGGACGTCATTAAGGGTTATGGCTGCATGCATCTGCCGATGTCAGCTGGGAGGTAGGGAGTGGTCCTAATGTGATGTGCGTTACGTCCAATCGTGTCAATCAGTGTTCGGTAGCACTTAAGAATTTGTTGAAATCACACGTTAAATGTTGGATCGGGAGGTTGGGATTTGAAACATCGGGTAGAGGACCTTGCAACGTCCGCCTCAAGGGCCCTAGCGGAGATGCCGTTATGTGGCAACCTTCACTAGACGCCGATGCCTTACCGCTGCTATGTTAAAGTACTTTGGGTTTTCCTAGCATCCGTAATGCGAATCGAGCTCGCATTCGTTCCAACACGCCTCCCATAGGTACAATCTGACCCTGCGCCTCTTCAGGCCACGGTCTGCCTCTGCTCTACAGTCCTTCACATCGTGGCTGACAGGCATGCCTGCAGAGTTCTCGGACCCCAAATTCCCTAGCTATGGAGAGGGGAGAGAGGGTATGTAAGGTGGCATAGCTGTCTATGCCTTATAAGGGTGGTCGACCACTCACGGACCCTGGGGTGCTTAAGACATTCTCATTTGCGGGGCGCCAGAACAAGAACCCAGAAGCCGGTTCTTATCCAACTAAAACATCCATCCCATCTCGGTTGTGGGCGGAGATGCGAGAAGGCACCCTTCGACTTGACCTGCGGGTTTCAGATCCGGTCGGCGTGTGTTCTGCAAGTTTGCACACGCGAGATTTACCTCAACAGCTTCAACCCGCCCCACAGCTTCCCTCAGCGTTGGAATGAACACAGGTCCGTTGCTTACTTAAATTCCTCTGCAAGTTACACAGTTAGCCTCGTTTGCTAACTGTTTCTCCCTGGCGTATTATGTCCGCCCACACGCATTTGCAGTGACACGCGTTCAGTCAGGTGGGCACGTCAAGGTTCAAATCAACTTGCTGACAAAGGTAACGATGACCTTGTGACATCAAACGGCGCGTAGACCCAGCGACAAAGGCCATTGGTGTATTCGCGCGAGTGAACCCTTCAAAGACCGATTAGGCTTTTGACCTGGAACATAGCTGTATCACCAGCGTGTCTTTCCCACTGACTCCGTTGTGACGTTGCGACCGGAAAACTCAAACGCAAGTTCCCTGGCTAGTTCCGTGCTCACTTCGTTTGGTAACGGCGCTGCAGGATATGGACGTCTTCGGCTACGTGGATGGAAGCGGGCGAGACATGGCCACTGTGACCCAGATGTGATGCTCATTGCCAACCGGGATAACAGGAATTTGCAAAAAGGGAAATCCTCCAATACCTTATCGGACATCATGCAGCTGTGTGCCATTTGCTTTTCTATTCTCTGTACCATCGCGTCATGTGTGTGCGGTAGACTTGTTTGCTTTGGTGTTAAGTGGTTTGTCATTTGGTGCATTTTGATGCACTTAGTATGAGTGCTCGAGGTACGACGCGACGGGAGCGGCACACGCACCTCCTGAAAACGAGGGTTTAACAGCTTTGCAGTTCACACCGATGCACTGTTCAGACGTTACGATTATGCCACATGGTGATTATTGGCGGATTGATTACACCTAAGTTACATGGATGACCTACTCGTTGTCAAATGGAGAGTAGCGCGGAACCTCCAACCTCCCTCCAGGAGTCCTCAGGGGATATAGATGTAGATATCGTAACCGTCCATGATCGCCAACAGTGCAGCGCCAAGCTGCGCGCTGCTGGGTTGGCTCCGCCATGCGTATATTAATGCCTGTGGCCGCTGGATTCGCAGCTCCCAGATCCCCCACAGCCTGTCCCACAAGACCCCTGGCCATGCTGGTGCCCGTGACTATGCCCGTGGTTTCCATGGCCCATGCCTAGGGCATGGTTGATGCAGTGCGCCAGGTAGTTTGCCTTCTGCTCACCGTCTAGCTGGTGCCAGTCAGTTGCCACCAATGTCACGGGGTGCCATCCATGCGCCTGCCGCAGAGCGGGACAATACGTTACATGCAAGGGGCGCTAACAATTACTAAACCGAGTCAGGGAGGGTTCGGGTGACACCTTAACAGGGCACATATAAGGCGTGCATGTAACGGCATGGAATCTGAAACGTACGCCATGCAATCACCCTGTTAGGGTTACGCTGGCGCCTAGGCACGTTACGCTGGCGCTGGCACCTAGGTTGGCCCAAGGGGATGGTGGTCAACACAACCGAAGCAACTGGTGAAAGCTTGGGGCCGCAAAGTACCCACCTGCAGCATGCTGCGAGCTGTGCGCCGCAGCGCGTACGATTTGGCATCAGATGCCATCCCCTGCAACGGCCGCTTCCTCTCCATCTCCAGTGCTACCTGAGGGGTCGACAGCCCATCAGGACAGCATGCCCATCATCGCCTTTCAAATTCAACCATATTTGGTCTGTCTGACGGCTGGAGATGCTTCTAAGCAAGGTGGATGCAATGTCATACAGAATTCCTTTTCCTGCACCGCCAGGTGGCGCAGGCAAATATGGCACTGGAGGCCTGATCTGACTACATATGTAACAGCAACCAGGCGTGATGTCCGGCTGCTGACCCACAGATACTCCAGCCCCGCTGTATATGGTCATGGAAACGATTTTCAAGAAGCTGCTGGCGCCTTCACAGTATCAGTCCCCCACACTTCAAACCCTATGTTCTCCGGCCGCATGGACTGACCTTAACTCCGTTCAAGTAAAGCCCCACCTCCACATTAGCGAGCCCGTCCCCCACCACGCAATGACGGCCGGGTTGCAATCCCATCTCCTGTGTGACAACAGATATTTGCATTAAGGCCAAGGTACCAGGGTTAGGAACAGGCTAATACTCACAGATATGCGTGGAAAACCTCTTCGCTTCCTTCAGTCCCGGCATTAAGCGTCGAGGCATACGTGGCTTCCGTAGTCGGCTACGACTTTGCTTGACTTTTTAAGGCGCCCTTAAGATCCGCAACCAACAAAAAGGTGGCCACGATGCAAATGGGCGGCCTACCTCTAGGATAGTGAACACTTCATCCATCTCGGTCGTGGGGCGTGCCTTGTCCCCAGATTTGCCCCGGCCGCCGGCAGTATCCACACCAGCCTGTGTGCGCAGTCTGTGGGAGTAAAACAAAACAGTCGTCGCTAGCAAATCGTGTAGAGCTGTACATTTCCCGTACCGTGCTTTCTGATCCTGTGATGCTGACCTTGCCGCTCGTGCTTGCGGCCTCAGCAGCAAGGACGGATAAGCCCTGCAGCAGAGAGGTAGCACCATCGCATCCTTTTTGGCTAAATTAGCGCGACCCTTAGGATGGGCTCTTTCTACCGGGATGGGGGCATGGGTCTATGCTGCCGTACTGGCAGGCAACCAATCGACAGTTCGACACCCCTTAATTTGTCACACATGGCAATGTCCTGCGTACACCAGGAATCCTCCAATGGTTCAACTACAGATTTTCAATCACCCTGGCGGGTGTTGGGCCATGCTGAGCACATCGAGCAGTTCTAGCACTTCAGTATTGTAATACACCGGAAGGCGTAACTCGTAAGAGTATACCCGACCCATGCACCTGATTTGGCCGCCATGCTTCACGAGTGTCGGGCATCTGGATAAGCGGTTCATCAATTTGGGAGCCGGATGCACTCGCCAATAGGCGCAAAGCCCCAAGGGGAACACACCCTGCCGTGGATGGCGAGCAGCGCAGATGTAGTTCAGAAGCCACAAGCCTGCCTGAAGGTAATGTCAGACTTATTAAAGAGAAAATCAATCTTCGACCGGAGGAACCTAGCAACCCATATAGTTGCCCTGTCAGAGAAGTTCCTGCCACCATGTCGCAAACAGAAGAATATATCGAGTATATGTGCAATCGATTTGCGTGGATACTTTGAATTCAACGTATTATAAGTGTATAACGATCCCTCAAAAATGTTCGACAAACCGTTGCCTCCGTGTAACGAGGTCTGACCGTTGTCCTGCGATAACAAGTTAACATTATCTAAGAGCTTTCTATAATTCCCAATCACTAATTCGAAAAAAAGAGTAGTGAAACTATGACAGTTCCAGGACTAACTGCAGTCGTGCTGGGCGCGACAGGTGCCATTGGAGAGGCCCTCACCAACCAGCTTCTCGTACAACCAGGATTTAAGCGTGTCATCACTATCGGGCGTCGCGTGGTGGAGAATGTTCCAGCAGAGTCGGGACGAATTGCGAAGCTTGTGCAAACTACAGTGAACATGGATGCGCTCGAGGTGGAGGCCAAGCACGCGTTTACAGGCGCCGATGTTGTTTTCTGTGCGTTGGGTACAACCCGTAAGGTGAGCCGCTTGGTTCTTACCGCTGGAATTTCAGCTCGGCGGGGGTCCCCCCTAGGGGTGAGTTTCCCCGTACGTGAGACGAAAGATGCCTTAGTTTGTTGAACACCTCCATATATCTGATGGCTGCGCTCGCTCTCTACCGAGTGACCTAGACGGGAGATACGCAACATATATTTCTCGTACAGATATCTGGAGGTATGCGAGGTTTAGGGATACTCAGCACCGAACATCATGGGGAAATCCTGCATCAAGGGCGTTGTATTTGACGAAAAAGAAATTCGCTTCTAAGGGTATTTTGTGCTGGCGGCAGGTCGCCAGCGTTACTCGCCCGCACTATCGGCGTGCATTCACTTGCCTTGGTTTTCAAGCCTCAACAGCCGTCCTGGACTGGGTGATTCTGAACCTCTGCCGTGCGTTCCATCTGAGTTGCCTTCCTTAACTGCCGTTTTCCTTCACTCCCCCCCGCTCCGCTCTATTGTACTGCCCCATATGCTTCGTCCGTACCTTGTTTCCCCATACGATGCCCAATTTTAAGATAGCGGGAAGCGCGGAGGCCTACAAGAAGGTTGACTATGACTATGTGGCCGCCTCTGCAAGGGTGGCCAAGGAGGTGGGCGTGACGCATTTCTCCCTCGTCTCCGCCCAGGGCGCGAACCACAAATGCCCTGCCAACGACCTGGCGCTCTTCCACCCTCTGCTGTACACTAAGACCAAGGGGATGGTGGGTCCTTGCGTCGTTTCGCGTCCTTCCGATCTGGGTGGGAGCAAAATGCGTGGTTTATGTGTCATCCCTGGATTGCTGCATTGCTCCCACATTACGGGTAATTGTGTGCTGGCAGCGGCGGCTGCTGACCTTAAGGCATCCGCAGGCAATCCTCTATAACCTTCTTTCCATTGAACTTTCGACCAAAGAAGATTATGCACATGATTATGAACAACGCATATACGAAAGGAAGATGAGTAGCGTTCGATCATTTCACCTCGTGCGACTGTACAAAACGTAGTATACGTATCAAAGGCACCATACTCCGTGCTTCATACTGCGCTTTACATATGCAGTCCTGCTTTACTCGGCACGCCGCTTGGTTTCATTACTCGATGTCGTCGTAGGCAGAGCAGGCCGCGCTGCAGCAGGGATTCCCCCGTGTTTCCATTTTCCGGCCAGGGTTGCTGAACCGCGGAGATAAGGCCCGGGGTGTAGAGAAGATGGCCCTCCACGTGATGTCGCACATAGACGTGCAGGTAAGACTATGCATGTTATGCTGCTGTCGTCAGACTGGATCACGATCACACGCCAGTACTTGTGGTGGTCATGGCGTAGTGCTGGCAGAGCGTGTTTCCCCACGCAGTGCCCCTCGTGTCAAAAGGAGCTCACTTGGTGGATCTGGCATATTCCCATCCTACGCAGGACGTGGCTCGCCTCATGATTCTGGATGCGCTCCGAGACCCAGCCACTGTCCAGCCGATTATGCGTTTCGAAATGGATGACTTGCTCAAGGTGGTTAAGGCAGTGGACCTGCCGCCTGCGCCATCTACATGAGGGCGGAGACCCGGGTCGGAAGCCTCGCTCAATTGCCTAGAGGGTTAAGGGTCACGGAGGTATGTGGAATGTCTTAAACAGGCTGCGAAGCAGCCGTGGGGTGTGATGTGCTGCAGACACGTCAGCAAAGTTGAACACGACGGAGTGGTGGTAGGGCTTGTGGATGGTCGCACATTTCACCTTAGGCTGCTTGCTTAGGCAGCTGTAGGTCGAGCCATTGAGCTCGCCCTTCATAACTGTAAATTATGATTCTGATCTATTGTACTGGATTCCAGATATGTGTCTGGAGCTTGGGTAAATTTGCACCCTATCTCCTTAGAGGCCAAAGGGTTCAACTTGCATCAGGCGCGCTGCCAGAGTGTACAGGGTTTGGGGTGGAGAGCGGGGCCGTCATTTAATCAGGGAAACATTCGAAGTTTCAAATGTATGTTGGGTATGGCGTGTCGAAGCGGTGGTCGAGCACTGAGGGTTACAGGACAGCCTGGCGGCAGGGACCTACAAGTGTTGCCCCGCTGATCAACGGTACGGCAAAACACACGAGTGCGTTCACCACTGCAAAACTCGCTGCGTTCACCGCCGCTGCGGAGGTGGGCCCCAACCTGGCCCCAAAGTCCCAATCACCCAAAGTTACCACACCCCAAATACGCTAACTAGCCTCGCGGCCTCGCACATTCACGACTTCATCTGCCGGAAGGGCCCAGGACAAAAGCTCAAGGTCGCAGCGGCAAGGTGGGCAAGACAAGCACTGCTGAAGTCCTGTCCAATGTCCTGCGGATATAATAGGAAAGAATTTGACAACAAATGCTGCAAACAGGAAGGCTTCGGATACAAGTAAGGAATCTTCGTTTGTAAGTGGCCATTAGGGCCCCACGGGCTTCTGCCCAGCTCCATCCATACGTGAAAGTTGACGTAAGTGTTACTTATTACGGCACGCGTCCCGTCCTTGTGGCTCTGGGACTTTGCACCTTGCATGCTCGTAAACGTGCGCACACACATATACATTCCGCTTCCCATGATTCAACCATTGGCGGGAACAGTCATCCTTATCATCCTTCAACACATCCAACAGCATCCCAGGGAGCTCAACCACAGGGTTTAGAAATGCCGTGTGGGGCTTCCGATGCCGTCCCTTCAATTGTGTCCCTTCGCGGAACTGACGAGGTACTTCCCTGGAGCACCTGGGGAGGCTCAAAATATTATAATTCTTTTACTTCATATACGGCGCGCCACACGAGTTGATCTTCGGTAGCCTCTTCCTTATCACCCAACCACATCATAAACAGGATCAGCTCCCAGCACGTTGTCCTCCCCCAGGGAGGAAGTCCACTAAGCAATTACTGGGGCTATCGGGAGCGGCCGGCCCGCAACGGGAGTCTGTCGCTCTAGAACTTTCCACCTTTTTCCATTTTGTGAATGAAATTAAACTATACACCATGATATAATTTCATGATTCTTTCGTCCTTTCAGGACACCGGACTGGCGGTCTAGCATTGCATAGCATGACAAATCACAGAGATGTCAACCGCTTGGAACCGAGCTGGCCAACAAGCAACGGTGTTGCGCATCCAGACTTCGTGAATTTTAATAAGCAACCACGCCTGCGGGTTGCGGACATTGTGAAACCCTGTGCCATGAAACGAAGAAGCCTCGCGACAAAAGAAATATAGCCCCAGCAAGTAAAATTGAGCAAGCTATCCAATCCTCCGCGGTCACTAATTGAATAATGTAAAATCGAATAGGAATGCGGCAAAAGAGGTGCTTAGCAGCGAAACCCCATGCCACCTGCGCACTTCAGGCATTCCGATGGCCCCGCCTCCGTACACAGGGCCCATCGAGCACCCGACCATGAGGGATGGGAACAGCATCAAGGATGTTGCTTGAACGAGAGGCCCAATAATCTGCAAGTAAACACACGTAAGGAGCAAGCGAATGTAGCGCCGCTAGGAGTAAAAGCTAATCATGTTGGGCGATTGGACACAGCAACTTTGACCATATAGGGCGGGGTCAACATGTCCCTCAACCTGCCGCCTTCCCTACAATCGCAAGCTTTCCCATGTGATCTCTCAAGGTTCTTCAACCCCAATGCCAAGGGTGCTAGCACAAGGCCATAACGTCGTCCTAAACGTTCGCAGTCCATCAGTTATAGTTTACATGGCCCTAGCTACCAAACGCGTTTTCAAAGTACCTGGATCGCAGCCCTGCAAACAACCATACTACTTTTGTTATGATATCACCATGCACTAATCCTAGGAATAGGACATGAAGAAATTGGTTTACAGCTAGTTATTGGCAAAAGTCTCGAAGCCCAACCTCCGAACCGTCGCCGCAACTTCCAGTTGGATCCGGTACATGTGCGCAATGCCGCAAATTGCCGCACTTCTTCGACCGTCTCCCACGCACGCAGCATCCGCCCAGATCCCCGGCATGGGCGTGGATTGGGACCTGCTGGATTCTCGGGAGCTCGGCGCAACCAAGAACAGCACGGTAGGTGTCGATGGACGTTGCCGGACGGGGAGGCAGTTGCCGAGCGGGTTGAGCACTACAGGCTCGCATGCGACATCCAGCGAGCCATTCACTAGAAACCTCGCTCTTGCTCAAGTTCCGATGACCAGGTACCCGGATCCGTCCAGGTACCAGGACGCGTCCTCCTACACTGCCAACGAAGTCAGGGAGCAGAAATTATTGGCTCTACGGCTGCGGCCTACAAGCCTACACAAGAACTAGAAACACGCAGGACAATTAACTGCAGCTTCAGCAGGCCATCATCTGTCAGTTACCCTCCGCCTTAATAGGCTAAGGGAAAACAATACCGCCGCAATACCAGCGGCAGAAACAACAGCTGTAGCTGTAGAACCTTTGTGAACCTCCACCACTTTCCAAACGGCAAGAACCTGACAGTTTTACGAGACAGCATTCCCGTCCGTCCGCCCAAATACAACTAGAGGCAATCCCAGCCTTTCACGCCTGCTGACAGGTCCCCGTCCACACCGTCTGCCGGGGCCTGCAGCGTGCGTACCCTAGCCATGTCATACATGAACCTGTGGCTGAAAGCAATGGCAAAGAATTCCAGGGCTTGTCTTTAACTAATCTAGCGGCAGCAAATGAGGCCTGAGACAGTACCATGGGGTCTAAGGGATATGTAGCCAAGCTAGCAATTCGCAAGGGCCGGGCATGCACCGATCAGGTAGTGGGCCACCTCACATCTGGCGACACATCTACTACGTCCCAAACCTCTCTTCTGAAAAGAATAGTTTAGTGGTCTAGTCTGCTGGAAGTTGTCCGCAGCCTGTGCAACCCCTCCCACCTGTCACACTCACATCCGGTAACCTGCCCTGCTGTGCGCGGGGTCATGCCGCATGACCCACACTGCAAAGCACAAATACACTCAATAATGGCCCTGTGATATCACACCGTGTCATCGTATTCACGAATGCCCTACATACACCATACTGTCGCACCGTACCATTATCATACAACATCGTGTATGTCTGTCACTACCAGTACGTGTTTCAACAACAACTGAAGCCACTCACTGGTCAGTCCAACGTTCTGGCCCGACGAGCCCCGATGTTTCCTCTCTCATCGGGGAATCACCCATCACTCACCCATCCCGGAGGGCATACCCACAGTCTGGTGTAGGGGCCCCCTACTCTGTCAACATACGCCCACAGTATGAAGATATTGGAAGATACGGCGGATGTCTGGGGATACATCTTCACAGCGTTCCCGGACTCAGAAGGGCAGCAGGCAGATCGCAGATCGCTGGAGCTCCGAAGCCCCCCTCCTGGATCTGCCACTGCCACTGCTGCCGACCCTATCCGTGCTCGAGATGCTGCCCCCGCCCCCGCTATCCTCAGCCATCGGCCCCCTATCTGCTCCGCTATGGGTGATCCTCGTCAGTGCGCGACAAGCAGACTCAGCCTCTCGCGCTGTGTTGTTTGGGCTGTTCGAGTCATCTGCCGCCGCTCCAAATTTTTGCTGCACTTGCTGGCCCCGTAGCGGTGATTCATCGAGGTCTGAAGTTCTCACGTCCTGGGCGTGAGTGGGGCTGTTGCCGTTTTGCTGTTGCTGCGGCGGCAACTGTGGAGACTGCACCTGCGGCACCTTCCGCTGGTTGGCTGGCTGTATCAAGAGGTTTTGTGCGGTCGCTTGGATCCGTGATGCAGCCGTGAGACGGCATTGCGGATCAACACCACCAGCAGCAGAAGTGGCATTAGCAGCATTATTGGGAGTTGCAGAGAATGGGGTCGACTTGCCGCCATCGCCGTTGGGCGGCTTCCGTCGCGCATCAACGTTCGAGGCACGAGCGGTGGTGATGCGTGGGGCGGCTGCACTCCGTGCCGCCGCCGCAGCTGCAGCGACCTGTGCCTCCTTCTCGGTGAAGGCCTGAGCCGTTGCTAGCAGGTGCTCCAGCTCCCCCACAAGCTCTACGGCAGTCGGCCGGCGCTCAGGCTTGGAGGACCAGCACCGTCCAGCGAGGGCACTGTAAAATCCGGACGGCATATGGCATGGCACCACGCACCAGGAGGCCCAAGCCAAGGCCGTGTCAGGCAGGCGGCAACAGGCAAGAAGGCAGGAAGACAGAAGCTAGAAGCATGGTTCAAGGCAACTAGGCAACTACCATCTCTGGAACTCCCTAGGGACTTGAGAGCAGCTGCCACAACGAATCTCAAAGCCATCGACAACTAATCTCACGATTTAAAACGCCCCGTGTACACCCAAACCATTTTCACCAGTAGTCAGGTGGAGCCAGCTGATGGAACTTGGGTCGAAGGTGCTGACGGATCACCTGACGCGGAATATCCTGTTGTGACAAATTGGCGGCGGTGTGAACAATTGATGACGTGCCGCTTGTAACAGTGGACAGCAACGGTACAAAAGTCCCCAATAACTATAACATTCCGAGTGCATTACCGCTTACGACACGGCTTTAGAGCAGGCAGGGGCCGGCCATAGTGAATATTATCCTTTTTCCACGAAAAGGAACCGGTTGCATGTCGGAATAGATCGCCGACTAGAACAATTCTCACCACCTCAAGGACACCTCTTTCACATGTGTCAGGATTACGTGTTGAAGAGATAAAATGGCAGTTAGGGCTTTTAATGACACTCCCGGGGGACGTACCCTGGCGTTCATTCCGGCATAGGGCGTAGTGCACATCAGCAGTTCCCACATCACGATACCAAAACTGTAGATGTCCACAGAGGATGTAAGCAGGCAGTCTGCGTTGGTCCGTCCGGGGGTCAGGATGAGGGGCAGGGCGGCATTAGCATGGGATCTTCATACAGGACGAGACCAACATAGGTCGAAAATGCAAAAAATCCAAGAACCATCAACATACTGAATAAACACAGTTATGGAGGGGGATGCATTGTGAGGTTAAGGCGGACAATTATTGATTGACGGAAACCAATTGAGAGGAACTCATTGATGGCAATGTGGAAACGTTTGGTAGAGGGTACCGCTTGTCTGCGCCGCAGCCGACCCGAACTGATCTGATCTATAAACCCACTTACTCTTAACGAAGCATTCTGCGGTTCGATTGCGCACCGTACGGCATTATCGCAGGGCCGTAAATCGGTATGCGTTGTTTCCCATGTAGGTTGGACGAAAGACGCGATACGGGAAGGATTAGGGGTCCAGCAATTATCAGGCCAGGAATCGAGGGGGAAGGGGCCTACACCGTTAGCCGGCGGGTTACAGGATATTCGAAACATTGTCTCCGTGCAGCATATTAAAGTTTCAATCAACACGCGTTGTGCTATAACGCGTAGACACACCGAAGGGTAGATGGATGGACGGGCAGGCAGCCAAACGGGCAGACAGATGGCGCAATATACGTTACCTCCCCTCTCCCCCACGATCCCCCACGCATCAGATGCATCCACAGGTACAACACAGCCCTCCTTTTTTAGGTCATCCACTCCCCTTTTTTCATCGCCTCCGCCATCCCTGTCGCCTGCGGCCTTGCGGACCGCAGAGTCAGCCCATGGAACGCCCGAGTGCATTCAGGAAGAGTTTAGACACTTCTAGAAGGGACTGGACTTCAGCACTCCCCGAGGCGTGTGTGCCTTTGTTCCAAGACGCGCGCCACGAGTACTTACAGTCCTGGCAATATCCTTATCCGTACAGTCCGTATTGTCAGCAACAGGTTACATAGGTACCTAGGCAAAGGCACGGGAAGTTGCCCGTACCTGGGGCCATGTGCGCCAGCGTGCCCACTGGAGCGGCTGTACGGAAGCCCACAGGGCCCGCACCCTCGCCCCCTGGCCTGGAGTCAACCTCGGTCAGCATCCGAACACAGCCGAAGTCCGAAACCTGTACCCGAGGTTACAAACGAAAGCCAGGATGGTAAACACAATCACACACGTGCACACACATACACCGTGAAAGTGTGGGCTTCTATGCCACCGGAAAGGTATATGCATGGTTAGGTATGCCACCGGTCGACAAGTATTCGCCACGGTATCGGGGCAGCCAGCTGAGAGTCTGGAGCAGAGCAGCGACAACACCCGCCGGGCCGAATGCGCGTCAGGTAAGCTCGCACGCATACAAGGACGCGACCTCGAGCCTCTTAGACGTGCTTCTACACGGATTTAGGGGCTTTAGCACGCGGTGCAGCCCCAAGGCCGGCCTTGTTGCGCAGCCGAAGCACCTCACGTCCAAGTCTTGCGGGTCATTGGAGTATTGGCTTTGAGTATCTCTCCCACTCCTGCAAGGGCCTCACCTTGCATGTCCAACCCCGAGGATCCCGATTGCTGCTTTTGAGCAACACGTTGGCGGCTTTCAAGTCGCAGTGTACCAGCTTGCGCGCATGGAGGTATCGAAGCGCCAGCGCCACCTGACGTATATGTTAAAGAAGGGTAAGTGGAGACATTAGGACATAACTTCATAACATACTCGATCTATATACTTACATATGCATGTCACTTGTTTGCATTTGTGCACAGCTATACATAGTACGTACCCGTACGTACTTCTCCATGTCCTTTCTAACCTTCGTTTTCAATACGCAGGCTGTGTTGTGTGCATACTCATGCGTACGTGTATGACATGGATACAAATAAAACACGAACATTGTGCACCTGTGTTCATGTCCATTAAGGAGAGAACCAATCTGCAGCTGCCTAAACAGGCATCCTGATGGCATTATGCACGTACCCATTGATACCTACATGCATGCTGGGTGAAACCGAGCAAGTAAACGATTCACTATGCCACCGCAGGGGCTGGGGAATCTTGGATGGATAGTGACGGTCCTTAAGGGAAAGCTTCAAGGGGTCGCAGAGCCCTCAGTCGTACCTCCAAGAGGCTCTTGTACACGGGAACCAGCGCAGGAAATGCCGCGCCATTGGACGGAAGCGCGAAGGGTAGGCGGAATGCACCAGCACGTGCAGCCGTCAGCAGCGTGCCGGCATCGCAGTACTGCAATCCCGCGCACACACGCGGAGGGGCAGATCGCCAAGGAAGGAAACTTTGTAATTGGTTCTTGTGCGCGCGGAGGAGCGCACACGTTGAGGAGGTGGGAATCGTAATCCGGGGCGCAAGCATTTCAGATCATGACCAATCGGGAGCGGAGATTAATGGTCCTGCTTCCGAGACGGCTAGGGTAGTAGGGTATACGAAGTCTAAACCTACAATAGAAGGGTAGGGTAGGAAAGGTGAAACCCTTGTGAATAAATTTCCAGGATACACGATATAATGGTAGGACAAAGATGCAGGGTAAGGTGCTAAGCCTGTTAGATCGCCTTTAAAGCACCCAGCGGCCGCACCGAGGCACTCACCTCCAGGCATATCACCTGGTTCAGAGGGCCTGCGAGGCACAGTGGGGACACATGGGAATAGTTGGGGGCATAAGGGGGAAATCAAGGTATGAGGGGCCCACATCCAGGCGCCTAGGCGCCCAAGGACAGTCGGGATCCGGGTCATGTAGGATTGAATGAAAGGGAATGAAGGGAAAGTGGTTGAATGCAATATTTGTGGTCATCAGCCTGCCCATGCATGCGCGTTAGGCTCATAATCCGTCCACGAACACAATGCTATTGTTTGCCGAAATGCGTGGCCACGTCTCACGTCTCAATCCGAAACCTTCCACCCGGCCCCACGTGTGTATTCCAAGCCGTGTAATCCTGATCCCAAATTCCCACCCTGCGCTAGAACTTCGAAGCGCCCCCCTTAAAATAGCTCCAGGGGTGCCCCCACCTGGGTCCTTCCCCGCCAGCAGGGCATCGCCCGGGTAGCACAGCCGCATTTCCGCATGAGGTGAGTCATGGTATTGGCAGCGAACGACCACCACTCCCGAGAACGTCGCGTATACCTTCACGGCAGGTAGACAAATAGGTGCCACGAGGGTAGGAAATAAGGTGATAAGCATGTAGTCAGGCAGGGGGGCTGATGAAACGCAGGGAGACGCAGTAAGCCACATTAACCTTCCTTACGGTGATTCTTCACTCTGATGACTATAATCCTTCGCGTGCATTAGCAGGCGCCAATTTACCCACCCGCCGCCCTTCCGTCCACAATAAGCTTTGCCGCCTTTATAACTCCCTTTTCCTTCCGCTCAGTATCCTGATCCCCTCTCCTGGCCTCAACACAAGGAGCCCCGGCTGGGACGCTCTCTTGCTTATAAATTCCAAGCACCGGCGTCATGCCTTGGTACTCTGTTGTGGCCCTTCCTGAGCGGGCGTCCTGCTGCTGCACTCCCCGCTATAAAACCTGCCTCCAGCTAACCCCAATCCCTTAGCCAGCTGCATTCGCTCATCCGGACCAGTTATTCCTGCTTTACCCCCACCGCTCCAACCTACTTTCCATATTGCACACTGACCTGGACAATGGAGGGATGGGACAGGGTGCCGATCACGGCAACCTCCATCGCACCTCGCTTTGCCTGCGGCAGACATCAGAGCGACCCACATCATGATCTACATACGATCCGCTGGGCGGCACGCGGACTGCAAAGCTCCAAATGCTGCTACACAACCTGAAGACCTAATTAGAGACCTCTTACATCACAGGTTGCTACGTAGCAGCCATGTAACCCTCTTCATGGCGCCTTTATGCCACAGCGTCATATGTCCTTTCCCGTTTTTCCATTTATGTCCCCCTCCACACGAAAGCTCGCCAAAAGGGTCTGTCAAAGCTAAAGCAGTAGCATCTCAGTACTCAGCTGCGTTCCCATCTGCACCTGTCTCATGCGCGCCTCCCCAGCCTTGCTGTCCCCATCCCAAGTGTCCGTGTCGCTGCAGGTACGGCCGCCACCGCTGCCACCGCCGGCAGCCGCTGCCTCCTTTGGCCCATCTCTCTGCTGCCTCTCGGCCGTCGCCATTGCTCTCTTGCCCTCGCCCCGAGGATCATGACCGCCACCGCCGCCGCCAGGGCCGCCGCCGCAGCCACCACTGCCGCTGGGGTCCGTCAGCACCTTGACCGCCGTCTCGAGTCCGTGGAGGCTACCCCGAAATACCACCCCTTGACCGCCGCGCCCCAACACCTCCAGGAGCTGAACCGCTGCAAGGTCTTGCGCTTGACAAGCCCTGCGACGGGAATCAAGACAAGCGCCGTCAGTCTGTTTAATAGAAGAACATTTTAATAGAAGAACTTACACAATGGAGGTGCTTACTGCTGTTGCTGTTGGTTGTGGTTGTGATGGTGGATGTGGTGAAGCTGATGGTGTTGCAAGACAAGATATGTACGTGAGGCACTTGCGTGCCATACATGCACCACCAGGGCTCTTGATAGCACCGAACCGGCGGACGCGGTTAAGATAATCCTAGCGCAGCATTCCTACCCTTGTTCCACAAGGCCCATGATACACGCTTGTACAGATCGGTATGGCAAGTGTACGGCTAAAGGGCGCATCTGAAGACTCCGAGGGACAGTGGAGGGAGGGAGATGGAAACTGATCGAATGACCTAAACAAAACAGCGAACTTTAAATCGGGAAAAGAGGATCCTCGAGCGGGTGACGCCACGGTCTTTAAATGAGACTTACTGATCTTCTTGCTCATCTGCGCCCACGGTTGCCAGCCCATGGCGTATGCTGGTTACGAGAATGTCCAGGGCAGACGCCCCACCAGGCTTCTCTAATGTGACCTGCGGGCCCGCTGGCAGGACGGCCGGACCGCGGCCGTACAGCAGGGAAGCGGAAGCTGCACCCAGGCAGGAAAAGGAGGTAAGAACGGAAACACTTTGGGTCCAGCATCATCACCAGCGATCGGCGACATCAGTGAGCGCAGCAACAAAAGCATCAAATAAATCAGTAAAGACAAAGTAACGAGATCGATCCCGGAGGATGATTCCCGCCGCACCCAGACACGTGCTCTTCCTCTCCTTTCTCACACATGTGGAGGCATTTCAATCGCAACCTTAAAACCCCCGCAAGGAAGTACAGCACCTGCATGAGGGGAAACCGCCGCATCGACGTCGGGGCTATTCGCAGGCCGGGTGGATCCCTTGAAGCTGCGGCCGCCCATGCTGTTGCACGCCGATGCGCCCGCCGCTGCTGGCGGTGGCGCCGCCAGGTCCAAGCCCGGCATGGACCTTGCGTGCTGGGGAGTGCACGCCGCAGCTTCATCCCGCACTGACAGGAGGGCCAGGAGGCCTTTCCGAGCCATCCCGCTGCCCTGGCTGCTGACTGCCGACGGTCCCAGCGGGGCACGGGGACCAGGTAGGCCCGCCCCCACCGGTAACAAGGGGGCTCCGTTGCCCGCACAGTATGCCGGAGGCAGGCTGATGGCGTTGTTCGCGGGGGACGGCGGAACCGGTGATGACAGGATGTTACACCTAAACAGCCTGTTTGAGATGGGAGAGCGATTCAGGGCGGCAACAGGCGACAGAGGGCTGTTGCTCGCCGACCCCAAGGTGGAGGCCGCCGGTTGCCCCACTGTCGTAATCGGTACTGCCGCCACAGCGGTGCTGTTGGAGTTGCAGATAGGGTCCAAGGCACTGCTACCGCACAAGCCAGCGCCATCAGCCGAAATGGGCTGTCCAAGTAACTGTTCCTGCAGACGCCGCCACTCTGAGACGGTTTCGGGGCCGGTTAGAGCCACTCGCCAGGCTCCGAAAAACATCTGCAGGAAAGGCGGGACGCGTGAAGGTTAGCAGAACAGTAAACCAAACGGATTGAGTGCCGAATAGTTATGAGTATGCGGTCATAGCTACCAGCCAGGTACAAATCCACTTAAAAAACTAGCAGAAATGATTCGGGTACAGCTTTACTGTATCGGCGTCGTTTAACTGAGGCTTTCCTACCCACTGTCGGCGTTCCACCGCTGTCTGTGTGTCTATGTGTTCTTGAGAAATGAGCTTCGTGGCCAGAAGAAGAGAACATCGCATAGCGCACATCGGTGTGCATGTTGTATTGTAAAGTTGACGGCACTTACCGGCAGCAGGGTCTGTAGCTCCTCTGCAATCATGCGCAGCACCCCTGCTGGGAGTACTTCGCTTGACAGTAGGTATAATGCCAATTGGTGAGGTGTTTGCCGTACCCCAACTGCAGCCAGTGGTGCCGCGGTGGTGCCAGCGCCGTGCGCGCATCCCGTAGCCAAGCCCCAGCCGTTTCGATCTGCTTCGCTGCTACGAATTGTGCACGCCAACGTCTCTTCCTCGCCAGCCGCCAGTGCTACCGCCGCTGCGGCGGCGCTGCCCGGGCAGCCCCTGCCGGGGGACTGCAACGCTGCCGCCAGCTGATGCATCTCCGGTGACGTCGCGGCATTTTTACCACCAGCCTCCACCATGAGCAATATCGAACCCGCCTTCCCTCCCGTCAGTTTAGTGCACACCAGCACATCGCGACAGGGTTGCTGGTCCTCGAGCACATGTGAGCTGGCGTTTGGTACGATAATTGGGACGACGGATGTTGTACGGCTGTGGAGTCGAGTGGCGGGTATGGCGGCAGCACTGATGACCCGAACGCTTGAGCCCCCGCTGATATTGCTTTTGCCGCCATCCTGAGGCTGCAACCCATATTCGCCAAGCAAATGTGAAAGCAATCGGTAACAACGTACGTCTTTGGAGACGAGACGCCGAGAGGTCTGGAGATGGCGTCTATACACCCTCTGAGATTCCGGAGGTCGTTTGGAAATACAATCCATCGTGACCTTTAGAAATCTGTGGTTTCCATAGCTGTAACAGCCTCATCGTACTTCAGCGACCCACTTGTACAAATTAACCCCCGTACGGAGCCGTACGAAACTCGGATAATTTTGGTTATAGGCCCTAGATAACTTACCCCTCGTGAGCCTCCGCCGTCATTGGTGCTTGGGCGTTGGTTGAAACGGATGGATGTATCCCCTGTGCCAACCGTCTCCCGCACTAACAACGGCGCTGCATAAGGTGACCTGCAACAAAACACACATGCAGGCACATGCATCCAGAAAGACGGCGGCGACAGTGCCGATTATATGAGCCGTCGTCGCACGTCTCACTTTGGCTTTGTCATGGCATCGCCGCAGTGAATGCACATAGGGTAATCACTTCATCGTGTTGTCAAATACTTGGCAGCCATGTGGCTCATTTCACAGTAGTAACTTGAATCGACAAGCCGTTTCAGTCCGGGAATCATGCACGTAGTGGAGCGGGCATTTTTCAACACGTCACTCTTCACTCGCTCACGCTGTCATCATATCGACTTGCCGGGACCGGCGCGCTGCTGCTCCTGCCTTGGATCATTTCCTAATGGCTACACTAGACCACATCCCCCGCTTTCTGTTGGTTTCCCAACTAATGGCCTGGCAAGTGCCAAGCTTCGCACGCCGACACTGTGATTAATCCTCAGCCATATGCACAGCGCTTCTTAGGCGGTCAAGTGGACGTTGAGCTAGCATACCAGGTCAAGCCATTTGGTATAAACCGAAGGTGGTCGTACTTTAACGTCTGGAGGAGCAACGTGTGCGCCAGGGAGGTCTTTATAGCTCGGACGCGGGACGGCTCCTGTCGGACACAGGCGCCGCTGCCTGTCAGCATAGCGCCGCTGCTGCCACAAATTTCATTGGGGTCCAATAGTTTCGTGGGCGTCGTAGCGCCGTTGGTACGAGTGGGGGATGGCCCTCCAATGGATCCGTAGGCGTTTAGGAGAGCTGATATTTGCAGCTGTGCTTCGGAGCCGCAAAGCCGCAACTGTGGTACGCCGCCAATGCCATATCCGTTGGGTTGCTGCACAAATAATATGGCAGGCGCAGTGGTTCCGTGTATGGCAGCAAGTACGGACTGGATCTGGATCCCGAACTTAGTCAGCACCAGGTCATGGATGCCGTCCAGCAAGGTAGTGATGAGGTCGTGCAGACTGGGAGCAGACGGCATTAGCGCAAGATGTCGACACACCTGCGAGTGCCAACGGGTGCACAAGACACATAACCCCTTCCACTAAGAACAATCTACAGCAACTATAAGTACAGCACCAGGTTAATAAAACGCCTGCAGTTGACTCGTGGAAAGCGCTTTGCCGTTCTGATGTTTCCTTACCCCGCCTGTATATTTCTGATGCGCCACTTGCCACGGTATGTGCGGCGGAATCCATCCGAAGAGATATTTGCTGATAGGATTCACCATCAGCTGGCAGGGGGCCACTAACACGACATCACCCTCACTTACTCGTTGAACATATCGGGCGTGCTGAGGATCCCCCAGTAGGCCATACCCAACGAACATGGCAAGGCGGCGCAGCTCTTTGAGGTCCGAAACTGAGAGCGGTGTATTGCTTTGCTTCTCTGGGTTCCACGCCACCTTCTCGGGAGGTCGATCCCAGCTCAGCAACAGGGCTGCTGGCGATTGCGTGCATGGCTGACAGACGGGCAAGGCCAAGTTGTCGGTGGGCTCCAAAATTATGTTTTGGCCTGAGGACCAAGAAATTGTTTGCCATATGTCTTGGCTGGAATCTCTGGAGCGCCGTACGACGGCAACAGCATCATCTGCCTGCACGTAGACGAGTTCGATGTGTAACGCACAGGTAGAGCCAATCAACCCTACCAAAGTATTCATGTTGTTACAAAGTATAAGGAAAACATTTTTATTCATTCTACCTGATGAGGAAACGCATCGGCGAGATGTGTTAGAATTATCCGCTCGGATTCTTCAGCGAACCAGTCGATTGGCGCGAAGACCCATGGAAAACCTTCCGAGCTGTATACGACGAGCCTGGTGAAGATAGAACTGCCTAAGTACTTTAATTGTGCAGATGCAAGTAAGGTAGGGCTTCGCAACCTTGCGTACCGGGCTGAACAGCGGAGTGATGCCTCCAGGTTCGCCAGCACACTGAGTATACGCTGAAGCCATTGATCACAATGTAAAATCGGTAGGCTTGCGCATGCAGTAGCGCATGCCTGCGCGCCCATTCATGCACGCCTCGTTTTCCATTACAAACTTCCTTCAACTCCACAAAATTTGGCACTTGTGAAAAGGCCTTTGAGCGCACCTGAGACAGATTCAATATCGGGGCGCTTCTACGGCGAATGCTAGGCTCCTTTGCCAACGCAAGGGCTCGCCCTGGCAGGTGTTGGGCATTGAAATCAGCTCCAATGACGTCTGGCGGTCCCAGGCAACAATTTAAAAGTAACTGCATTATTAAGGTAGAGTTGCGCGATCGCAGGTAAGACGTCCACCTTATGTAACGATATCTCCCCGACCGACTTTATTGATATCTACGTCATTCCCCCATGATCGCCAAACTATATTGTTCCAAAATGAAGTAATGATAAATTGAGCATGGAGGAAATTGTTGGCCATTAAGGCACATGTGGACGAGCATTTGCTCTTTCGGACTCTCGTCCCACATAATCTCCATATCTTAAAGATGGCGCCTCATCCAGTGGCAACATGACATTATATGAAACGGAGTCGTTAATAATACTAATGCATATTATGATGCATAATCTTCTGACAGTCACCTTAGTGTTTGGTCTATCGGTCGCAGCATAGATACCTTTACATAATTAAATTTTAACCACGTACTTAATCAACCTTCAAATCTTCAATTGCTAGATCGCACTGAAGAACACCGTAATATGGGATTCTCCTACCTTCTTTCGTACCTGTTAAGGTTGCAAAGGGCGTTTTCAAGGAAAACCAAATAAAAAAGAAAGACATCCTCACATACCAGAATAAATATTTTTTTATTTATGAAAAGGCTTGTGCCTTATACCTCTCGCTTCATTTAGGAGGACTTCGCTGGTTGGTCAGGCGCGTCCAGCGTCGACCCCACCAGCAGGGTATCGAAACTCCGATACAATGCTGCCTTGCGCCTCAACGACACACATTTGGAATACATTTTTTATTAATATGTACTAATAGACACTCTAACAGCTGCAATTGAACCGCAGACGAGATGACATGTGATGACGTGCAAGGCGGCAAGGTAGAGGAGTGTACCTTACCCGCATCCTGGGATCCCGGAGAAAGCTCCTGGTCACACATGTCTACGTCTATCCTTTGGGCTTTAAGACATACTTTGAGGCACGTTTTGATGTTTGCATAATGATACTTGCCATGCCGTCCTTGAGCATTACAGGGTGCTGTGCTTCACCAGCGGCCCACTAACTGTAGGTACGCCCTCAACCATTCTCACCAATCGATTTCAACATGTATCCGATGGGTTCAGCGTTTACCTCCAGCAATCAGCGTGATCCAGCCGAGTTTAGCGGAACAACCAACTCTGCTCTCGCCGAGCTTGCAAGCCAGTAAAATCACGTCCTACATGATCGAACGTGTGGGGGTTCCCTTACAAACTCAGCACCCTTCTGGCAACCTGGGAGGATGCAGCATCCCAAGGTGAGGGAATGCCAATCCCTGGTCGACTTTCATCCATGTCAGAGCTAGTCCCATCCCCAGTCACCTGCATCTGCCTGTCACCCAAATTAGCGCCATCTGCATCGCCCGCATCCGGTGCTGAGATTCCCAGTTACAACCAGCGGCACAGCTGCTCACATTCTAATGCAATGCCGGATTGTGGTTTAATCTGTAATCCTCGCACCAACATTAAAAGTCACGAGCATCTGCATTGGAGTTATACCTGTCACACTTATTTTTTATCTCCATTCCCGTACCATCGTCCGCTTTTACACCATGCGCTCACCGATGTCTGAGTTTAGAAGGGTCTGGCGGGGATCACAATAAACGACAGCGGCAACTGGAACGACCCGCCCTTGTACCCTGAAGCATGCACAAGATCACTATTGCAGCACTCATATCGCTAACAAAAATATTTCAACCAGTGAAAGCTGAAGCACCAGCAGATGCACGAGAGCTGCCATGGCGCATGACCCGTGACCCGTGACCCTGGGCTACCCATGCCGGGCCTCACTCTTGGGGTTACTTTGCTGTCTTTCTGCTACATTGCATTATCCAACTTTGCAACTTTTGGCTTTGGGTTAGCTTCAGGAACCAGGCTAAATTAGGCATTTATGCCTGCAGCTTTTGGAGAGCAGTCAGGAACAGCGCGTAGTGCGCGCATTGGCCCTCAGTGGCCAGAAGCTGCAACGTGTATCGTCAACTCAGTCTGTATTAGATCGAACCTGGACGCCCTGAACATACCTTATATCTGTCAATTTATCATACCGCAGCTGCAGGCAAAGAAAGTGTCTGCAAGGGTTTATATTTTGAGACAAGTCCTTGGAGTCGCTGTGAATGCATGGGAGGCTAGGAACAACACGCAAATATAGCAACGTATTTATTGCAACCCTGTCCGGCAAATCATTTAAGGATTTTGTTCCCATGTGCATATTGCTAATATTCCCATCAAGACATCGCCACGGGAAGTGATCGATGCAATTGCAGATACCGGTAAGGTAAGATTCACTGCACATCGGTATGTTCCCTGATAATTAACACAATAATTTCTTTTTTAACAGAAATGTTTTTTAACATTGAAAATGTGAAGCTTCGTACATTGTAACCTGTTTGTGCCTCATTGCCTCGATCCGAGGCGCTGTTAGCTGTGGTCGGTGGCCTTTGTGGTTAGAGATAGTTAAAAATTGAACGAGACGATTGTCCTATTGCGCAATTACGCGCATCCATGGGCATTCGCTCTTGGGCTGCGCGATTAAAAGTACGGGACGAAGGCTTTGTCATGGTATACTTTGAACTCAATACTTATATCAGGCATGACAAGCCTTAAGTGTATCATTCATTGTATCTTGAAACACCATATGGTGCTCTTATATTTAATGATTGCGCGTATTCGCGTTTGAGTTGGAAGCTTACCATATGACAGATGCCCCATCAACTCCACCATCTTATCGTTCTCATTATATTTCATGTGTGCATCCTTAACCCAGCTATTGGGCAAAGTCTTCTTAGGTTGCAGAGGTGATTTCTTAGGAATTTTGTGACTTTTTGTACATGTGCAGATCCTGATTGTGCTTAGAAATGTACTATATTATTATGTTGCTGAATGAACGCTAAGACATCCTCCCCAGATGTCTGATTTGCTTGGGGCCGCGTCTTTAATGGGCCGCCGACTTGAAAGACTGCTTGTTGCACCGTGGACTCTGCAGCCAAGACAGTGGAACATTTAAACAAACGTATTTTAGGAGCCTGTATAATCAACAGCTTCAAGCCTCACCTGAAGACCTTTGTGCCCGGTCATGGCTCGGATACCAGTGCACGCAATTGGTGGGTTTTACTCATTTTGGGATAGACGATGGTATATGGTAACTTACCCATATATTGCCCCGCAAGCTTGTAGCTCTACGTGGAGGGAATGGCGGTGGAACGTGCATATTCTGCCTGATGGTGGGGCACAGCATGTGCAGCACATGCGGCATGCAGGCCTATGCCTGTGGCAGCCCTTACCTTGAAATTAGCATGATCCACATGGCGCGTGTTGGAATACCCGTTCCTCGTTCCCTCTTTTTGAACTAAGCATGTGCTCGTTGCATCCATGTATTTAGGTTTGCGGGCGGATTCGTATCCATTGGAGTTTAGGAGGTGACCCACCATCGGGTGATGGATGCGCCTACCAACAAAACGAGACTCAGGTGAGACATGCATCATGGGCATCATTAGCTGGCGCGCTATTTTACTCAAAAATGGAATATACCATAGTCAACGCGCGCACATTCGGGACCCACCGTCCGCGAACGGTAGAGATGTATCAGCTTAGCTTGCTGGCTGGATGTAGTGAAGCAGGGGGCTTGCTTGCAAGCTGAAGATCACGGCGTGGTTGGACGGTCGCGATCGTGATGTTGTGTCCACTGTACGCACGTCGTTACAAAAGAGTCCTGGACACATCAATCCCCCGTACACCTCAACCTTGTAGTGTCGTTTCTGGACGACTTTAACAAATTTTTAAATCAGGAACATTATACGTAGGCTTGTAGACAGCGAATTGTTTCCTTAACCGTGAACTCCTCCAGGTGACCGCACCTGACCCCTCTGCTCAGCTGCTGCACATGGCACTTCAGACGGACATGACGCAGTATGTAGCGCTTAGCTGGCCGCAAAAAACTGGGCGCATGGCGCCTGCAGACGCCGTTATCGGTTTTCTTGTCAGCTCCAGCGGAAACTACAATATTGGTGCCTTTAAAATCACGGTAGGCGTGTTATCTTGCGCGTGGCGAGGGGCAGGGTGCGGCACCTTACTTCGACAGCCTTGATGTGCATTCGGGTGCTGACTCTCTAGTACCCCACGGAGTGGCGTCTCAACCATCCTCCTTCATCCGGAAACAGGACATCATTGGTGTCATTCAGCTAATTGCTCGTTGCGTTTGGAGGCATGGAGCCATGGCGGCAAGCTTGTGTGCCTTGGCTCTGATTCGTTCCCCAGGGACCCCTTCATACGCTCAGCTCTTCATCCCCTGTAGAAAAATGTCATTTTGGAGCGACCTTTGCCGTAGCTTGAAATAGGGTGTTCAGTAGCAACAATTCACTGTAACGCCCTATTTGCTGACAGGGGGAATCTGCCAGCGAAGTGCAGCCAGATGAAGCCGTTACCATTACCAACAAGCGTGTGGTGGCTAATAAGACGGCACTGACCATTTGCTTCACGCGAGACATCACCCAGGTGCGGTGCTGTGTGCCGTTCAAAGTCATCTATTAAGGGGGCATTCTTCTGCGATTGTTGGACCCAAGGGAAGACCTATACGGAACGACGCGTACGATACCAAACAGCTCCAAATGGATCATGGAGAGAATATGGCTGACTGCGCAGTGCGCTGTAGTGCCCGTCCTGATGCTGCCACCTGAATGCCTCGCATCATTGGCACATGGTCGCAGGTCGGGCATGGGGCATGGGTCAACATCTCGGTGCAGAGCTCGCTGGGCATGAATTTCGTGGGTGAGTGTTGCTATGTTGCAGCGTTGCTCTCGTATGGATATGCGGGGGCTGTTGGTCATTGAAGCAAGCTGGCTGGTTTCATGTGTTTCTACCGGCGGCTGGGCTCTACGCCAGAGAGGCCCGCATTGATTGCTGTTTGGTGTTGTCCAGCTGCTGGGCCGCTGGATTTCTGACGGGCCTCAGACTTTTCCGAGCACTGGCAGGTTGTTTAGCTTTACGTTACTTGCTGAGGTGTGTAACACGGCGTCCTTGGCAGAAAGTACGTAGGCTACGGTGATGCATGCAAGTGGTATGATGACCGCAATCGTCCTTTCCCCGAGCCATTTCTTCTGCTGGCCTCTGCACCTAAACGCACTATTTGTCTGCTTGCAAATCTGCATCCATACCATTGTTCCCTTTCTGAATTTACCATACCATTTGCGGCGCAGCCTCTATACACGAGTTCGGCAAGCTACACAGCCTAAACCCTGATTACAAATGCGGCGCTGATGTGAAATTCGTCCGCCCCGTCGGGGGTCCCGATGATGGGTTATGGCGACCAAGCAACGTGAGCGGCGACTCATCGGATGACGTCCTTGCCGAGCGGCTGTTCTACATGCGGGCTCATGGCGCACTGCAGTTCACGGGCTGGATCGCGCTCGTGCCCCTTGGCATTCTCGCAGCGCGCCACCGCTGGATTTTTGCGCCTGTCAGCATCGTTGGCCTTTGGTTCCAGGTCCATCGAACTGTCCAGGTAGGCAACGCCGCGCACGGATAGCAAATCCTCGCAAGTTTGGTATTCGTGCGTTTTCGTTCTTGCACGTGTCCTTTAGCAGTCACGGTTATGTCCTGCAGGGTTGTTTCATTAATCTAAATGCATTTTACAGCCCCTCGTGGCCAGGGGCGAAGGCTCGTTCAGACCGACAAACTTCTCAGGCGCGGTGATGCCTCTGCAATGGGTTTTATAAGAACCTTATCTTTTACACTAATAGCTATAGGTTTGGTAAGCACCTGAATCTGGAGGTCCAAACCAGTCGCGGCGCGGCTTCCTTAAAGGACGGGATGATAATTATAAGGTTGTACAACATAGCCTTGTGTCAACTTGTGTGCCTGATGCCCTTCCGGGCCATAGGTGGTCGCCGTCGTGCTCATCACTGCTGGCTTTGTTCTGCCGTGGACGAGCTTTGACTCGAACGATGAGCAGCAAGTCCTCGGGGTGGACCACGAAACTCGCATGTCTTCCGACCCTTTGCTGAGTAGTCACGAGACCCTTGCAATCACGCTCATGGTGGTGCTGGGTTTGCACATCATAGTCGCCATCATTCGGCCGAAGCCCGAAGCGCCGCGGAGGCGTATATGGAACATGGTACATTGGTGGACAGGCCGAGGCCTGGCGCTTATAGCGGGTGTCAACGTAGTGATTGGGATTACGTTGTGGCGACGAGTAAGTGGTGGCAATGGCGTGGAATGGATAGTTCCGCTGGTGGTGTTGGTCACAGGATGGTTGGGTCTAACATCATGGTTGGAGCGACGTGCGCCTACAGGGCTGGGTCGAGAGGGCAGTTACGCTCCTCCAACTGGGGACGGGAGCGCCTTATTTACTGGAGTGCTCCCCTCTTCGCCAACTCCTTCCGAGGTACCCTCGCCCAAGGGAGGTGTTCCCCTCTTACCGTTGACGAGGACACAAACTTCCGAGGTATAATGTGTGAGGAAAGAAGTGATGAATGCATTTTGCTGATATTTATATATAGCTTGCTGATATCCAAAGAGGCGCACACTGAGATTCGATAATTTGACTGAAATTTTCTGCGAATGCAGGTGGCTGTTCGACACGGCTTATTCAGGCCATTTTTGGGGTTTGCGTTCAAATGGGATTTTCCTATCATATGGCGCCTTAGCAGCTAATAAGTGGGTAGGAACATACACATTGAGGTTTTGGCCAAACACTAATGAAGGCAAGGATGTGTACGGAATGCTCGCTGAGGCCTGCTCGCGCATTACTCCAGCCAGTGGCCCTCGCATACTAACGATTCACATAGAGCGAAGTAGCTCGGAAGTAGAAATGTTCGGGCAAGTGCACATGTTCCATGCGGTGTGCTTTTCATACATACTATGTCTTTGATCTTCCTTCTGGTGCTGCCCGGGCCGTGTACGGGGCCTCTTACGAATACAAATGCTGTTGTCAATCCTTGCCCCGTGCTACAGCACTGGGCTCACAAAGAGGCTTATTCTGGATGCATTGTCGCGCACGTCCGTCTACTAGTCGCAGGCAGCTAGATGGCATTGCATGACATTTTAGCAATGTGGGAGAGCCAGATTGTTAGCTTGGTGCGAGCCTGGGTCGTCACCCAGGGGCCAGAGGTTACAGTTATATCAGGTAGTTTTTGCCCCTTTCTTCGCCAGCCAAGGTACTGTGGAGGCAGGCAGGAACGGCTGGAGTTTACTTCTTCTCAGAGCCAGCTTCGCGTGGAGCAGCTTTGCACACTCGAATAGAGTTGTACTTCGCACTGAAGTTTGCTTTTGGCCTATCCAAGAAAGGTCGTCATCTATTTATGGCAGAGGTGAATTTCATTGCTAACACATTGGTGACCTGCCCAGTGACGCCCTGTTAGCATTGTGCTTGTTTGGCTATCCGGTAAGAAGTCAGAGAGTAGATTCATCGTATTAATCTACGGGATCAGTAGTACGTTTATATGGCTTTTATAAGCATGCTCCCATGCTTAATGGGAGGTATTGGGCGTACTTAATTCCTCGCTGGTGATGTATCGCGGTTGTGTCCGCCTAAGCAAAGGCTAAATCGGTAAGCAAAGGCCAAATCGTTGTATACCTCTCCACGCAGAATAAAGCTAATACGATGGAAAGCGTACCTAGCTTAGGTACACGGAATCGAAGACAGCGGAAGAATTCAATCGTATAACAGAATGAAGTGCAAAAGCTATCAGACCCAAAGCCTCATATCCTCTAACCAGTAGCTAAATGCTCAGGATTATTTTAGAAGATAGTAAAGTGATGCTTGATCACAACTTGATGATTTGACAGGCCGCGATGTCCATGAAATGCTTGCATTTCGGCTAGCAGTACACGTCCACAGAGATTTGAAGAATTTTCTATGAATCTCATAAAAGCTTTCATTGCATTGTTGTGAAGCTCACAACATGCATCTATGCCATGCCTCATATTGCGTGCAAGAGTATAATCTATGCGCGGTCATAGATTCATGCAAAGTGGGTTACGTCACTCACCAGCTTGGCAGCGACTTCCAGCAACTCATGCGTGGAATAGTATGCAAATATGCTTTATCGATAACGATTCACTCACAAATAATTACTAGTAGCTTGTGCTTACCGTGACTGACGACCTACATTGCTCCGTTACAACAGTAATGCCAATATGTTCGCGATCATGCGGTTCATATGGAACTGGGTTCCAGATATCTCTTATCATTTTGATCATAATGCATAAACCGCTGCATGGTTGCACTTAGGAATGCATACGAAGTGCCGTTTGTTCGTCACAGGACGATGGCGAATTATACTTTGCAATACAAACAATGCACAATCAGTACGGAATTCGCATGCTCATCCAGTATCTTCCTGACCACCAACCCCATCGGCTGGAGGGGTGTTGATGTACAGCAGCTGGTCCGGGCTTCCCCACTGCTGGGCAAACATATTCACACCTGCAGAGTTTGGGCTCCAGGCCGGGGATGATTTCCTGATAAGACCGTCAGGCTGGTGGAGAGTGTTGTATCCCTCTTCGCTGCTCATGCACTTATCTGCACACCTAAATGTTAAGTGCCAAGTGCAAATGCGCTCGCAAACAAGCCAAATAGAGTGAAAGGGTTACAACTTTACAACAGTCCTAAAAATGAGACGCAGGGGTGTCAGGTATTATAACTGATTCTAAGCGATTATCATCTAACGGGCTGTCAATGCTCAGGCTTGGCTCGGGCCAAATGCAGTGTAGTGTAGCTCAATATAATAATATTGGTGATTGTCCAATTAGTGTTTGTGAAAAGCTTAAATTATCTGGTCGTCCTCGCACTTATAATTGTGATATACATGATTCGTGATATACGTGTGATATCCGCTTGCAGTATATCATATTTATCAAGCGAATGGCCGAATATCAATATTCGGTTGTAGGTTAACCGCCATCATATCTCACACCATTACGCTTATAGCTTGATAACCATGGAGTAGCTGTTAATACTAATCAGTATGAGCCTAAGCGTGCTTTTGCATAATTTTTCTGTGATACGTACGCGATACGCAAGTTCGCGTGAGAAGTCCCATTTCTCACATTTATGCATCAATCATGCAAGTATTAATGTAATAATATAGCCAATACTATTACTTAATGATTTATGCAGTTTAATGCTAATAAACTACGTATGCCAGCTCGATCCACGCATTCGTTACTTGCGGCATCATTGATATTTCTGACAACACCACGCATTTCGTACCAATCTCGCGTATTTGTCAATGCGTGATTATGTAAATATATAGAGGTATATTTAATGGTCACAATGCATTCAATTACAGGCTGGTAATCGTCCTGTCAGGTGGCATCGACCGACGCATCGACGATAATCGAGCCGTAAAACAACAAGCAGCACAGTTTTCCTCTATTGTGTCATCCCGGCAAAGTGTTTCTTCAATGGATCCCATGCCGCCTTGGGACTCTTGCTTCACCAGCGTGACCTTCTTAGCAGGAAATCTTGTACGTTGTGCACATGTGTACATAATGCTCTTGGCCTTCAAGGAATTCCCCTTGGCGTTATCATCATCATCTGATGGCTCCTCCTCCAGGGAATACTCGATCCCCTCTCAGAGTCATAGCTGTATGAATTGCTCGCACTATATAGTGTACTTATCTGAACCTAGCTTGAACCTCGAGCTGTGTAATGCCCATCCGTGTATATTTTTAACAGAACATACAAAGACTGAGTACCACAGAATGTGCTGTTCGGGGCTCATAACCTGTAAGCGGACAGGTACTTGGAGGCCACAATGCTCAGTGCATAGATCACATGCGTCGCATGCCAAGAAGACAAAATAATCTGTATTTGTTACAGCAAGAGTATATGAGGAGTAAGAACAAGAAGACAATGCAAAAACGAGCACAAATCCGCTCTGCCAGCTGTACGAAATACCCGCAGTCTCTGCTATGAACACTGCCAGATATCTTGAGGTGTTTACGGGTAGTGTCCAGGATGGACCATGTATGGTCATCTTCCGATTGGGCCTTTGCTTAGGCAGACACAACAGAGATACAACACCAGAAAGGAACTAAGTACGCCCAATACCTCCAGTAAAGCACATTTATAAAAGCCATATAAATTTACAATTGTGCACGTAGATTAATACGATTAATCTACGCTCTGACTTCACAACGGATAGCCAAACATGATATGTGGTACAACCATGGACTGAAGCGGGGAACAAGCACAATGCTAACATGCCCCCTCAGGCCATACTCTGAACACAACCAGCACAAAAAGAAAGGACAGGGGTCCGCACTCAAAGAACAAAAGTCCGCCACAAGAAGAACCTCCACTAAGCAAGGACTGGAATGAAATGAATGAAGGCAAGAGCAGACACAAAGCAAACGTTCAGGTGTCCATGACTGGCACCACTCCCAACACCTCTCTGCACCATTTAAACTTTACCTCACCCAGCAGCTTGACGAGCACATTTGCCACCATCCATTTCGTAGGGCAATACTTCAACACCACCTCGCCTTACAACAACCTCTCTTGTATCACGCAATGATGCCAGCCAATGTGCTCCAAACACACAGACGTTATTGAATTATCACCTATGCTGAGCGCTCCCTGGGAATCTACACGTGGTGCACACTGTTAAAGCAATGCAGGCAATACTGAAGTGGCATGTGTTACACACTGTCAAAGATAGTCAGGAAACTAGGCACCTATTTATTGGTAGAGAGGGTGGATGATGTCTACCTCAGTATCCCGTCACCTTATATGCTACTGATACGGGCCACCTACCTTCCCTGGAGACGCAACCTGCATGTCACTTCAAGAGCAACTCCACATCTAGAACCGTGCAACTGCTGTCTACTTGGCAGCTGCCCTGCACCTATCGGACACAACTGATGCTGCAAGTTGCACATGCTGTGACTGCACCCAGCTGCAACTGCCTCCGAATGCAACTGTTCCACGGTTTGCACCGAACATAACTAAACACGCCTCCTTGGGGCAAACCAGCACTAGGTCAAGCCATGGTGGTCTGGCACCATTTAAACTTAACCTCCCCAATGCCCTCGTCAAGCTATCGGTTACCATCTTCTCAGTGGTGCAATGGCCCAGCTCAACTTCACCTCTAGCTACATGCTCCCTCACTAGATGGTGCATCACGTCGATACGCTTAGAACGTGGTGAGGTCATGGGATTGTTCCCTAGATCTTGCATCCCTGGAAATCCATTTTATCTCAACGGGAGGCGAACTAATCTGCAGATCTTGGGACAACTTGGACAACCATAGTGTGCCTCATGCACCGTGCTCAACAGCACCTGATACTGAGCCTCCACAGACGAAGTGGCCACAGTGTGTTGCAGTTGACCACTCCAGCTGATCGCTGTACCGTGAACATGAAACATGGAACCAGCCGTTGACCTGCGGATTATGGCGTCACCTGCCCAATCTGAATCACTGTACTCATCCATCTTCAGCTGCTGCCCCCTCCAGCAAAACGTAGTCCCATCTTCCTGGGGCCAGCCAAGTATCGCAGCAACCCCTTGGTGTTGTATATGGTACCCACGAAGGGTGGTATCAAAAGATACCGGTTGTTGTGCCAGAGCCCGATTAAGTAGAGCCGCCGATTAGGTCGTAGGCCTCGAACCGGGCGTGACCTTCAGAAGTCACCACTACAACCGGAGATTCAGTGAACCAGGAACCAGATGTTCCACCATTTACCATTCAGGCGGTAAATGGCTCACTCCATACAGGTTATGGAGTAACCGACAGGTTCGGATGTTTCGGGAAGTCGGTTAGTATTGGTCGTCGACAGCCGAGACCAAATCCACAAATCGAATGCCAGATGGGAACATGAAACAGTTAATCTAATATTTAATTGTATTATATAATTAAATAATAAACAGATAATTATTATATCTTAATGATTTACCGAAATGTATTAAGGATACAACACTTGGCCACACCCAATGCAGTGGGTCTTAGTCTTTTACAGTGGATGGGTTTCGCTATGACCTGAAAACGTATACTTAGGGCATACACCAGGTCAGGCCGCGTGCTTACTGCAGGGTAGTTGAGCTGTCCCACCAGGGCTCTGTACGGCGTGGGGTCCTCCAGCAGGTCGTCTTTTGCGGCCACTGGCTTGACTCGGGTGCCCATTGCCAGTGGTGTCATCCGAGGGTTAACCTCCAGCATCTGATGCCGCTCCAGGATCTGCTCAATGTACCGCAACTGACTCAGCACAATATCCCCGTTCTCCTCACGATGAATATCCATGCCTAACAACCCGTCCCTCCCCTGGGCCACGAATCTTGAAGCACGTGCCAAATGCCTCCACCTTGCACAACAATTTCATATCTTCCGAAGCCACACACGTGTCATCCAATTGTACAAGTGCAATGACCGCCCCTCTCTCATCCACCTTCAAAACCATGGCTGGGTTTACTGAGCCTCGGGAGGTAGGCGCAAACAACTCGCCATAATCTACCCCCTCGAGCTGTAAAAAAGCCTTTGATACCAAGTGCGCCTTATACCGCACAACATTGCCATCCAGATTGTGCTTCACTTTACAAACCCAACGACATGGAATAGCCTTGGTGCCTGGTGGGTTTTTTCCAACGTCCAGGTACCGTTAGCTAGCTGGGCACCTAAATCCTCATCCATCGTGGTCCTCCATTGACCTGCCTGGGCCCCAGACATGGCCTCAGCGTAGCTATTGGGCTCTTACGCGCTTGATGTGATGGCCACGTGCACCGAGCCAGTCACAGTTCAGGGTTCCTCATTCCGCCACCACTCAGAAGACCGCTTCCTGTTACACACTGGGTACATATTCCTCAACGCGTTGTGCATGTTTCGTGTCACCGGTACTTGTGGATGACCCGGCCCTGGGACTACCACGTCACCTGCTGGCTCGCCACTACTTCCACCTGATTCTCCGGCATTCCCCCTTGACGGCTCAGCACCACTGACTGAGGTGCGGGGGACTGGGACCCCCTCATCCTCTTCTTCACTACTGGAATCGGAGTCTTCCTCTACCAAGACATTTTGTGATGCACACGTGCACCGTGCACGGTGGTGCACGGTGGTGCACGGATACTGACTGGGCCCTTATCAAGCCCCAGATCTCCAGACAACTTGTGAACCCAAAGAGCCTCGTGAACCGCCAGCACCATAGCCTGATACTCAGGCTCCACGGATGAAACCGCCACAGTGTGCTGCAGCTGACTGCTCCAGCTAATCCCAGCACCGCTCAAAAGAAAAGTGAACCTCAAGGGTTGGCGCATCCACAGCTCCTCCTCCAGCTCGCCATCTGGAAAGCAGTTGAGACGTCTAGCTGACGCACATGCATTTTTCTTGCCGTCATTATCGCCAGCAGCACCCGCAGCAAGGTAAACCGGGTGGGTGGCGCAAGTCACCATAGTCAATGCCCTCCCGCTGCTCGAACCCCTTCGTCACCAAGCACGCCTTGAAGCGCTCAATGCCACCATCTTCATTCGTCTTAAGGGTGTAAACCCACCGGCAAGGCAATAGCTTCACAACGGGAGGGGGTTCCGCTAACTCTGTAACAGACTATGTCAATACTTAATAATAGTCCTAAAGACATTCTATCCTAAACATGACAAATATCACAAAGGCGCTTACCGTACAGCGGTACATGTTATATCCCGTACATCAGTACATGCATACAGTGCATGGTTACGGCTATGGCTGTAATATCCCGTACACGGATGTCCCGTGTATATAACCAAATCTCTATCAATAATCATCTAGAGGAATCCTCTATTGTTGGAGCTTATCTGAGAGTACAATACTCCTACAATCTGTGGCTTATCGTACTGCAAGCGATTATGTATCCCCTAGGGAAGACCCCGGTGTTGATCAACACCTTCATTTCGGGTTCTAGTCATTCTAGTCACTCTTCCAAGTCGCCAAGTAGGCTGTTACAAGCTCCAAAGTGTGTTTGGTGTACTGCGCCGCCATCTCCTCCCCGATTGTCTGCCGCCAATCTGCGGCTTGCAGTCCGTTGGCCGCTTCCGCAAACGACTGAGTGACCGGCTCCACCGCCACTGCCGCACTAACATGGCCATCTCCTCCCTCATCTTGCAGGTACGGCGGTCAGCAATCACGCAAAGGATAACATCGCTCTGTAGCCTCCACCGCTAGCGGCTCCGCAACACCAGGCACTTCTGCCACAGGGATCTGCACGACGTCCTCCGCTGTTCTCTACACAGCTACCGGCTCCGCAACTCCAGGGGTTTCCACGACGTTGTTAACTTGCTCCACTTCACTGTCGAACTGCCGCCAAGACCTGGCAGCTCTCCCCGGCCTACCGGAGCCTCGACATCCCTCATCTGAATCGTCTTCATCAACGTCGTCCACCACCACAGGATGTGAGAAGTCCTCCTCATCAAACCGGACGTCCGAGCATATCTTCACGTCATCGACCAGGACGCGATGGTGCCCACCATGACCATGATGAGCGTACCAGGATCCCACGTTGGCTCTTGGTATCCACCTTGTCCCAGCTTCTCCGCCGGGACATAGACATACACCGCACACCCAAAGACCCGGATATGTTGTACATCCGGCTTAAAGCCGTAGAACGCCTCACAGGGTTTCTGGCCTCGACCGGCGAAACGTTCCGTAAGTAGTTTGCCGTGGACACTGCTTCCGCCCACAGATGCTTGGAAAACCGCAACTCCGCCAGCATCGCACGCACATTCTCCAGCAAAGTCCCATTAAGCCATTCCACCGCACCGTTCTGTTTCGGCGTGTATTATTATTATGATACTGTGGACAATCCCCTTACTGATGAAGAAAGACGCCACCTGAGCGTTGACAAACTCCATCCCGTGATCCGTCCTTACCTCCTTAACTAGATGGCTTGACGCAGGCTCCAGCTGGTTGATCATCAGGACCACCTTGTTCCACACGCCTTCGTCGCTCTAAATGCCACCGTCAACAGACCCGTACAGTCGTCAATCAGTACAGTGACGTGGTGGCAAACACCCAGCGAGACCTCCGGCATCGGTCTACACACGTCGAAGTGGATAAGGCCCAGTGGCGCCGCCGCCTTATGGCCTGTCGCGGGGTATGGACCCCGCCGCTGCTTTGCAATGACGCACGCCCCGCACACACCAGCCCTGGCACTTTTAATGCCTGACCTGCAGATGTCCAGCCCGACGACCATGCTGTCACGAATCATAACATCAAGGGTTTCGTAGCGCATGTGACCAAGCCGCCTGTGCCACAACCTTGCCCCATGCACGTCGCCATCCGCAACCGCGGCCACACAGCTTCCACGCGTAGACTGGTCCGCCCCGTGCACTGTGACCGTGTTATTCTGCACGATCTTGATGTTGTCAAGCGCATACAGGACGTCGCGCTCACGACCCACAATGACAAGCCGTCCTTGCTTCTTCACTTCGGCACACGCTCCCTCCATCGAAATCCCATCACCTCCTGTCGAGAACAGAGACCAACAGCAGCTTGACGACAGCACCCGATGCAACTTACACCTCGCTGAAGGCGACTTCCTCTCCTTCAATAACATAGCTCATCACGACAACCTCACCACCGCCTCCGTCCTCACCTCATGGCCATTGGAGACCTTGATGGAAAACTTTTCTGACTCGGCCAATGAACGCACATTCACCAGCTCTGGCGCATCAAACGTCACATGACGAGTCGCCCCCGAGTCCAGAAATAAGCCCAAAGGCTTAGGGTTTGGTCTTTCTTCTTGGCACGCGACGCATGTGTGATCACTGAGCATGGCGGCCTCCGAGTAGCTGTCCGCTTACATACTCTGATGGAACATGGTTCCCATGCCTCTCCACGTGCGCATGTGCGTGTCCCTTTGCTCGCCTTATCACTAGGTATCACTAGGTAAATCTGTGCCAGCAAAATAATATTACAAGGTTGGTGCGTGGAGAGTTATGCATACGAGCAGGACAGCCTAGCTTCCTGAGCGAACAAGAGGCCACCATCATGCCGCGTTACGTCTTTCCAACCTGTTATGGCCGTCGCCAAGATGCAGTCCATGTGCGTTTTTCTCTTCCATGTGCAGACTTAATGTATCTGTGATGTATAAAACATTGTGGAGATAAGCCGGGTCATGCAACCAGTCATGGCCGCATGCAATTAGTACCCGCGACTGCACAGCGAAGGTGTGATGTCGTGTAATGCGGAGAAACTTGATGAGAGGATGACTATCAAGAGGGCACAGGAGGAGGGGGACAACTTTCAGATTAAAGATTGCGCGGTGGGAATCGCACACGGCGACTCCCGCCGGCCTTGGCACGCTTGCCTTCCCGGCTTAGCCAAACACGTTCGAGTTGCCAACCAGCGGCCGAAGAATGGTTTAACTTATCCCACGACGGATAGGATTTTCAGATATGTTGAATACAATTATCCTGATATTATCTGTCAGATTGTCACATCTGAGGAACAGAGCCGGTCTGTAAATGCCCGAACCTGCTTGCAACTGTTTGTAACCATCGACTGGAGGCATGGAGAGGTAAGATTTTTTCCATGTATGAGGTTCTTAATAATCCCATCAGTAATGTTTATGCCTGCATTATCGCTTTCAACGTTGGATGCTTCGCTGCAGGATAGCCTGGTCGCAGGTAAGCCCTCACCCCTCAGTTGTCCCAGGAGTATCATTTAAGGGGGGGGGAGAGCTTGTTAACTATCTAAAGTTTAGTCCAAATGAGGTATAACCTATTTTATCACTCCACCACTATTGTCAGAACGTGAGACGCCTCGGAAGTTAAGTTGCACAGTTGGAGACTCTGCGGCAGGGATCCAGTCTACATCCATGAAATATGTTGCGGTATACGGTTAACGTCAAAGACAATGTGAGTGCAACTCGTATATGCCAAGCCGGATGTAACTTCGGAGCTTGCCGTATTTTGACAGCCTTTGAAAACCTATCAATTCCCACATTTCTTCTGTCAAAGTCTCTTCCTGTAAAATTCGGCGTTGCTGATTGTGACTATTAAGGTACATTGCTCTATTACTTGGCTGTGTACTATAATCGTAGGCATCAAGTTGCACAACAGCCAGGCCTGGTTTAAGCGAAAGAACCTTTCGTTGTATTGAAAATTCGGACAAGGTTGCATCGCACGTTTGCTCTTGGTTCTCCCTTGCAGTCTGCCCGGCCTGCTCGCTGATCACCTTTCGACAACAGCTCGCAAGCAACAATGCGGGCTCTCATCCTGGTCGGCGGCTATGGCACGCGTCTGAGGCCTCTAACCTTGAGTTGTCCTAAGCCTTTGGTCGAGTTTGCAAATAAGCCCATGATCATTCACCAAATCGAGGTGGGCATTGCTTGGTTTTTTATCAAGCTATGCAAGCACACGCAAAACTGCAATACGCTTCACATGGTCGCAACGTTTGTGCGTGATCTGTTGCGTAGGCGCTGAAGCAGGCCGGTTGTACTGAGGTCGTCCTCGCAATCAACTACCAGCCCGAGGTAAGAGACGAATGACGCAATGTCGGTTTTCATATTAAGGTAGTTACCAAAATTATGGAATAATTTCCTCCGCTCCTACCCAGGTTATGTTGGGCTTCATTGAGGAGTGGCAGGAAAAGCTTGGTGTGAAAATCGTGTGCTCACAGGTGTGTTCATATGGGCCTGGTTTCCAGTGTCTGGGAAGCATTGTGCCCTTGTGCGGACTGTGTGCGCTTCATGTTAAGGGAACTGTCCGTGTGACTCGTATGTACGATTGTCAACTCATTTGCCACGGGTCCGGAAAACGCAGGAGAAGGAACCCATGGGGACCGCCGGACCGCTTGCCCTGGCACGCGAGACTCTGGATGACGGCAAGGGTACACCGTTTTTTGTTCTCAACAGGTGAGCTAATTAGCGAAGGTAAGCCACACCCTTGCGCACGTGGCCAGGTGAGGTATGAAACTCTTACCTGAAAGTTGAACGTCATTCAACGTAAGGCCACCTGTGTTCCTACAGTGATGTGATTTGCGACTATCCGCTCAAGGACATGCTGGACTTTCACAAGGCCCGCGGAGCGGAGGCGACGATACTGGTGACGAAGGTACGCACGAAAACTTACTACTATGTCCAGTTGGACTACCGTGCGAATAATAATTTATGTCACTAACAGGTTGATGATCCAACCAAGTACGGCGTTGTCGTCATGGACGAGTACGGTCAAGTGCAGCGCTTTGTGGAGAAGCCCAAGGTGGGTGCACATGATCCATGGTAAAGCATGTAGGCTGCGCCAAGCAATCGTCTGTTTTGTTGAAGCCGCTCTTTGGTCGAGTCCGTGGTAACGCAAGTTCGTTCCTGGCAGTTGCTTACTCGCAGACGATTGCTTCGTTTTGTTGGCTTCCAACGAATGACCTGTGTCATGACAGTATTTGTAGGAAACAAGACACCGTTGCTAAAGGCGGCCTTGGGTAACTTGCTATGCTCAGAGTTATTGCCAATTACTAAACTTCCCCAACTTCCCTTTTGTAACCCCCTGTTGCGGTCCTGCACTCGCCGTGTACGGCTTCACCGCATCTCCATGGCTGGCTACTTCATAACACGTATTTCCCTGCAATTAATACCGTCTGGGCACTTTCCTGGGCTTAATACCGTCCGGGTTTTCCATGGCAAATTCTTCAGGAAGATGTGCGTCCTGGTTCTTTGGCATGATCGTGTTGACGTATGGCTTCATGCATGCCTATGCACTGATTATCTCATGGTCTTTCATGGTCTTTCATGGTCTCATTGCTTACGTTCTGGAACTGGAATTGGGACTTGTCCTTTGCGAAATGGTTATCTTTTGGCCCACAGCCAACGAATGAAATCGATGTTTCCACTGGAATTGCAACACGGTCCGTCTATATTTGGTACTTTATACAACTGGTTTGTGGACGTCAGCTTCCCAGCGTATCAGCTCGTAACCGGCTCGACGTATTAACATTGGCGTCATGCACAAAGTTGCAGCGAGGAAACAGGGTTCCGAACATACACGCTAAATATCACGTACGTTCAAAACGCTTTTTGCTTGCAGGAGTTCGTTGGAGACAAAATCAACGCTGGCATCTACGTATGCAGCCCATCGATTTTGAAGCGAATTGAGCTGCGCCCCACCTCGATTGAGCGCGAGGTCTTTCCGCACGTGGCTGCGGACAACATGCTGTACGCCTACACTCTCAACGGGTACTGGATGGACGTTGGTCAGCCAAAGGACTACCTGAAGGGTGCGTTCAGGAGGATTAACGGGGCAGTCTTTCTACAAAGTTTTGGGGGGCATTGGGCTAGTCACGCTCGTTTTAGCCAATATCAAGGGCTCTGAGCGCCGACGTTCCTGGAATCGACTTCTTTGGGAGACCGTGAAGGACGCTAGGCAGGTAATGCCCGTGCCCATGCTGTCTGCAGGCCTTCATCTGTACCTGGATTCCATGGCCATCCGGCAAGCGGCGTTGTTGGCGCATGGCCCGGGGATTTCCGGCAACGTCCTAGTGGATCCAACTGCCAAGATTGGAGAAGGCTGTCTGATCGGGTGAGTACGCCCTGGGTGATTTTTGCAAGCCTTGGATTTACAGTCGTCTCTTGCGAGACAATCAAAGAGGTCCTCTATCTGTTGGCGGATTGCAGCAGAGAGATCCATTTAGTATTTGTATACATCTTATTTATTCAAAACCATGCCGACGTTTACACCGCTTGCAGTCCGGATGTATCCATTAGCGCGGGATGTGTAATTGGCAACGGTGTCCGCCTCAGCCACTGCGTCATCATGCGTGGTGTACAAATCAAGGACCACACCAAGGTATGAGCTTTATGCCTTCGGTGAGCATATATCGGTGAGCAAGTAACCATTCCAATACCTGTCATTTGGGCGGGTCGTCTTCTGCAGTTTATCAGAAAATGCATCGTCTTAAGTGTACTTAAGTGTACAGCTTTATCATGCTGTGCACAGGTGGACCTCAGCATTATTGGATGGGGCAGTCGCGTGGGCACGTGGAGCCGCTTGGAGAACCATTGCGTGCTTGGCGAGGACGTGCAGTGCAAGGTGAGACTAATTACGAGCATGGGTCGTAAGGGTTATGACGGTGATGACCATGATGATGATTATGAAGATTATGAATATTTACCGAAATGTAATATCCGTATTGCTAACTGGCCTGTAACGCTTTAATCACGACGTCTTGAACCAATTAGTTGCGCATGTCTCCCTCACATGCGTTCCATGAAATCCCATTCTGCAACAGGACGAGCTATATTTGAACGGTGCGGTCGTGCTGCCCCACAAGGAAATTAAGGACTCGGTTCCTTCGCCTGCTATCATCCTCTAAGTGGAGAGGCCTATGATAATGCAAGTTCACTCTTTTCCAACCGTTGGTGACATGATGACATCGTTTTACACGATTGCGCACCTTCTCTTGACGTTTCCCATGTGTTATTATCATGATAGTTAACTGCAACACACGGATCTGCCTTAGCTCCTTGAAGATATATGTTTTGCCTGCAGCAGTGTAGCGTTTCGACATTCTTCAGGCCTTGAACCGGGCAGAATGCATGCGAGTCATGCTTGGCATTTCCAAATGCAGCTGGAATGGAATAATCCCAGTCGGCGACTCGGTAGTCCTGTCTTTATGTCGCAGGGTGTGCCCGCTGAACTGCGGGTTATGTTTTCGGCGGATCCATGAGTGACGATGGTGTGCCTTTATCGGTTTGGCATGCAATTATCCTATGTGTTTTCGTCCTGACAGATTCGTTCTTTGGGCATGGATCTCGCTTTCACATATTGAACTAGCTCTGCGTTTGGCATACATCATGGCCGTACCAGGCATACTTGTGTGACTTGCGTTGACCTTTAATGCCATAATTTTGTGGGCTATCCGACGAAGCGGAATTTTACACGGCTACCGGTGACTTGCATGTAATGTCATTCAGGTATCTTTCAATGCCTGATATGGTGTTCTAATACAGAGCAGATTGCACAGACATTCGGCGACGAGCAACCATCTCTGATAGGAAGGCTGACAACATAATTTCCTAGTATCGTAGAGGGGATGTCGTACAGCCATGCACTGCTGCACATTCCCACGGTAAGGGCATTTACATTCATAGCTATTCATAGCAATGCTTTACAATCTAAGACACATAGAAGCGCGCTCAAGGTGTTTGCATAGCTGTTTTTTGTATGTTGAGTCTTCATGAAGGGGGTTGTGTCACAACCTAGACGCTAGGTCACGCAGGCTGTTCGAAAATTAGGGGTCCTCCAAACAAACTGCAACTTGCTAAACCTGAAGAAACCCTTACATGATGCTTATCAGCTGCATATCTGGCACAAGTTGCTCAAGCCGCTCCCTAGGTCCTTACGGTGAATGTATGCGATTTGGCCCAATACTGGTACTAGCATCAGGCAAATGACACCCGATCATAAGGCAGCCGCTAGATGGACATCGAGGTGTAAATTAGCGTTCCAGTCCCGTGTAAGCTCGTGTGGCATTCGATGCTGTACATGGAGAATGATGATTGCGTACTCCCCACCATGACTCGCAGCTGTGCGAACATGGGTAGCTTTGAAAGCAGGCAAGTGGTCAGAGGGAGAACAACACTGTAAGACCTTTTTTAAGTGCTGAAGCTTAGTCATGATATGAATAACAAAACAGACGCACGAAATGACATACGAGCCTATTCGTGGGTAGGAAAAAGATGGAATCCTTCTATCCTACGGAGGGTTTTGGTCCATGCTATGCCCTAGCCCAGATGAGCCTGCCTCGCCCTGCCCTGCCCTTCCCCCTGCCCTGTTCCTGCCCTCTTCCTCCCAACGCGAGCAGTGTACGCCATGTAGCCTGTCAGCCTAAACCTGGGCGACTTCGTCCCTTCCCCTGGTGGTCTTCCCGTTTCCCTGGCTAGTGTATCTACGTTCACTTCTATAGATTGCTTAACATCCTGTTGCATTTCTCTTCCCCCTCTCCTCCACCATGCCATCCAGCCATCGCTTGTCTTTCCATCCCCAACTCTTCAATTCCTACTTAGCTAAGTTCGGTCCCACTGTGTTGCGTCCGCTTGCTGCAGCTTCCTTCGCGGATCCTCAATTGAATCTACTCCTGTCCATTTTGTAGATCCTAGGGAAATTCCTCCACCATCTTTGGGGTTCTGTAATGACGGATGTGGTCTGGCCCGCTTTTGGCAGGCTCTGTGCATTTTGGTGTCCTATCCGCCATTTGTTATTCCGACGACAAAACTCGCGTCTTCGCTGCTATCCTTCTATTGATTCTGTGCTCCTATCGGCGAGAACAGTCAAGCAAAACACTGGCCACAAGATGTCACACCTTAAACCAACCGCGTGGCAAGACCTAAGCGTGGCGCGAACCCCACAGCGACAACAGCAGAGCACGAGAAGTCGCCTCATCAGTGACTCAGCCCAAGAGCACGCAACATCCCAGATGAGAAACAACGATCCCAGAAGACGCCTCATGGCTCCATCGATTAATCACTTAGGCTAGGCTCGGTGCAAAACAGAATATACGAAAGAAACACACACACCGGGAAACCATTTCCTCCCGCCTAAACGGGCTCCCATGGGTCCGTGGAAAAACCGACTATGACCTTCGGCCGTCCCGCCGCCGTCGGAGCTGAGCGTAAGTTATCTGTGGGTTACACCAAGGATGAGACCGGTCCTAAAACGAAAACCCTGGTAGGATAGGTGGATGGGAACCAAATAAAGAGTGAAAGACAGAGGACCTTTGACGGAAAGGGTTGAAGCCGACAAACTTGCCACTTTCTTACAGTTCATTTCCAAAGTCCCATAAAACCAGACCTATAGGCTATGATCCATATTGGAATGCGACACGCATTCCAATATGTTCATACGTTCCGTCGCATCTAAATCTGCAACCAGGCCTTGACCTTAAACCCGGGTCCTCCTGGCCCTGGCAGGCCCTAGCATGGCCTTCAGGGATGTTTTATCTAAAACTTTTACAGTCTTTAGGTTTCCGATTACTTTAGATTCTATACCTCCACAGTACTGCTCAATGGAGTTTCGGAGGAAGCAATAAACCGTTTCAGTAATCAAACGAAAACCAAGCTAACAATCATAAACGTAAAAGATAATTTCTAATATTGACTCATAATTACAGGAAATAAGGATCCAGAAGACGAGTCAGCCTTAAACACATGCATTAAGAAACGAACCGTTGTTGCAACCGTAGCAGGTAACCGCAGATAAAAGGCTAATTGCGGCTCAAAATTCTACTTAAACCTTGAAGAATATTTACGTTCAGGATCCATTTGAGTGTCACCATGATACGACTTTTTGGGTCCACCGTGGGTCGACAGTTATCCTGTTACACAATTAAGTCATTTTTATAATTGCCCCATCTTTTCTTTTATTTATGCGTAAGATTACTGAACTGGTTGGCCGACTTTGGTTGAATGGTTTAGGACTTTGGGTTTGTGTACGGCGATACGGCGCTGGACCATTTTTGTTGCCCGGCGCGCGCCAGGCAAGTCATTCACCTTGCGCCCTTCCTCTGGACTTCGTCCAGCCATCTTCATACGCGCTTTCCACCCTATCAGTTACGTTATTGCAAGCATGAGCGAGGCCGAGGTGCGTCTTCTGAAGCGCAACAGCACGCATGGCAAACGTGTTCCAACAGCGCTCCGTTTATGCACAGGCGGACACGCAGTCTGGAGCCGTAGAGGTTCCCGATATTGACAAATATGTTACAGGTGACAATAGAGAAGTTGTCGAGGGGGAGGTAATGCGATGTTGGCCAAATTCTGTAATATATTTCTTGGATGCGCGCAGGATCGTCGTCGGGAGACCTTCCGACGGGCACACAGCAGGTTGTAGCTAAGCTGCTGGTGTCGAACTCGATTGCCGGCTCGGTCATTGGAAAGGCAAGCGCATCGTATTCTGGGCATCCGCAGCCGTGGGCCCCACTCCTGATATCTCGGTTCTATGTCCGCAGGCCGGTGCCAATATCGAGCAGCTACAACGTTCTTCAGGAGCGCGTGTCCAGCTCTCTAGGGCTGGCGAATTTTACCCAGGCAAGTTGTGGCGATCGATCTGAGGGTGAGGGTCTGCCCATTAGGGAGGCAATCATTTGAACCCACTACTTCGAATTATGCTATTTATCCTACGCTATATTTGTGCTCCGCAGGCACTTCAGACCGCGTCTTGCTGTTGTCGGGGTCACTCCATGCTGTGCTGACTGCCATCTTCCTTATCCTTGAGAAGATTTCTCGTGATGCAAATGCGAGCGCTGCTACAAACGGAGTCAAGCGCGCTGCAAAGAAGCCGGAAGAGGCGGTGCGTTGATTGCTTTAATAAATAAGTCTCGCTTTCCTTCCTGGTTGACGGTTATTTCATTAGATCAGGAGACTTACATATAGACTAACCCGTGTATGTTTGTCTGTGTTGCAGGGTCAGGCGCAGGTCAAGCTCGCGCTTTCCCGCAGGCTATGTGGGCTCCTTATTGGCCATAAGGGACAAACCGTGCGTGACTTCATTGTAGACTCGGGATCTACCATCCGGGTGCAGTCCTTGTCAGAGCTTACCCCCAGCGACCCGGAGCGCACCATCACCGTATCGGGGGCGCGTGACCAGGTTCTGCGTGCTGTCGCGCTCATCTTGAACACGGTAAGCCCTATCTGAAGGCGCACTTCCTTTTAGAGCCATTCCTACGCGGCTATACACGCTGAAATCACCTATACACCTGTTCTTAGTTTGGCTGCGCCCGCCGTGGGCATAGGACGCCCGTCCTGTTCTGTCAACGTTACAGTGCAGCTTATTTCCCTTGCCTACTTTACTGTTTGCCTGTGCGGAACAATACCTTCCCTATTATAATGTGCAGCTGTCAATGCACGAGGGCTATGCATCGTACATGGAAACGACGCTGCAGCTGGCCACCAATCAGGGGGTGGTATTGCCGCCTCGTGCAGCATCCTCCAAGAACGTGCTGTCTAACGTGCAGACACAGCTGACGCTGTTTCTGTCTGATGATGACGTCGGCGCTATTCTGGGCAAGAAGGGTCAGAACTTAATTGAGGTGCAGCAGGTGAGGCAGCACGCTGTTGGTTTGTATCGTTGCGTAGGCCATGGCAGCGGTGTTCCTGGGAGCCTGGACATTTGACTCATGTACTGTTCCCACGTACTGCGTTGGACGCCACGCAGAGTTCCCGAGTCACCATCAAAATTTCGGATCGCTCAAAAATGGACCCGGAAACCAACAAACGGGAGGTAACGATCATTGGAAACTATAGCGCCGTCAAGCTGGCGGAGGCCATGATTGCGGAGAAGCTTTCAGTTGCACGCAGCCAGGCGCGTCCACGCGATGGTGGCGCGAGTGACGACGCATAAAGCACTCCTACATTCTGGAAGAACATATTGCAAGAGCAAGAACAGAGGCGAATGTGTTCATGTCTTTGACCACGTCCTGGGATTTACGGGCGGTGGAAGACCTCAATGCATAGCATGTAAGGACGAAGGACAAGCAAGGGACACACTGGCTGACAAGGTGATGACGATTGACGAAAGATTGGTTTGTGTTTCCATATCTGATACACCCATGGTACATGTTGAACTATTACACATGCACGCACAATTTCCACAAGGGCGGACGTAACACAAACATGTGTTAAGGATGTATGTTACGGTGTGCAGTTAGGACACACACCGTCATGTATATGCGAACGAATATATATGCGGTATATGGTCTTTGTCGTTTATTAATATTGTCGCTGCTGTTTGTCTGTGGAAACGGATTAATATGTCAATATACTTAATGTAAAATCTGAGATAATGTTTTTTATATGTCATTTGTCCTATTTCCATAAGCTCTTAAGCAGGCGTGACATGACTTTACAATCCAGATACATTATCTACTCAACTCCATCTGCCAAGCATCAAATCATAGAATAATCAAGCAAAGCACATGCCAATCGCCTCGCAATTCGCGATGACGCGTTATAAATAATTATATTGTTGTCCACTGTGGAAAAAATAGTCAGAATGTTTCCCATCGTTCATGGCGCTCGGTCCGCACGCACATGGTCAGGAGATGGAGCAAGTCAAGACCAGAAAAACAGCACGAACACACGGTTACATCTGACCATCGAGGAAAACTCTCGTTACACTCAAAGAATCTGGCTTTGTGCTGATAACCTCGTCCTGCACCTCGCTCTGAATCCTAAAATCCTTTACTAGGGTGGCCAACACTTTTTGTCCTTAGAGGCCCAAAGGCTTCTGCAGCTTCGGCAGCGTATCCATGAAGACCAGCGTGAAAACCACGTGTGGTGCGATGCGGATGCAGTAAGTCGGGAAACCTGGAATAGCAGCATCAGCAAGGGTACACAGTGAGCATCCTCTAATTGACGACCATGACAACAATGGCCAGCACCCGCTTTAATAGCAGTGATTGGATTTTGTGCTACGTCGTCCCTCGGACATCTGAGACAGCAGAGTTTCCTTAACTCCTTGAGATCTTGGGACAACTTGCACGGGCGCTTGGAAAAGAAATCGCGAGGCATATATCGGTAGGTTTGCAAGCAAAGATCACATTACACAACATGCACCTGGATACTTGCAAAATGATATGTTACCCAGCCCGTACGCCGTGCACTCACCTGTGTAGAACTTAAGAGGACCTTCGTTTTTGAGAGTCTGGAGCGCGCAATCAATAGGGCCTTTGTATGGCATGGTGCCATCGGGGTTGGGGGTCATCTTCTGAAGGCGAGTCTTGATGAAGTCGAACGGCAAGCTGCAAAGTCGTTGGCAAAAAGTACAGGTAAGTCAAACAAACAAACAGTCTGTGACAAACCAACGCAATGCAATCCATGATTACCTGAAGGCAGATGCGAGGAAACCCGCAATAAAAGCACCCCCAAGTACAGCAACGCTGCCGCCCTTCTCGAAGCCAGCAGCCTCGATCATCTCCTTAGCCTGTTTCACATAATCATGAATCCAACACAGAAGTTCACAAATGCTGGGCCTCACACAGATGCACTACCTGTAAATGACGAACTTTTACTCCTAACGATAGATCCTAGGACAACTGGCATCTTAACAAGGCATCTAACTGCAGCCTACCTGGTCGTTCGACGCTAGCATGCCCATGTTCAGGGACATGGCACGCACAACGGTCGGTGCAGCCCCACGGAAAAGGCCGGCAACGCCGTCCTCACGCACAATCCTGCAGTTATTTGTTCACGATTGATATAACTAAGTTCATGGCACGAGTCGCTTGTAGGCAAGAGCGTATTGTCGCTTGCCATGTGAGCACTTCTCTTCCTATTGAGCGCCGCAAACACGAGCTTGTTATAAGGCAACAATGCGCCGACCTGATGAAGGCATCTCCAACACCCTTGTAGTTCCGGCGCTGCTCCGCAGGCAGTGTTGAATCAGCCTGGAATGCGGAACAATAAGGCAGCAAAATCAGCCAACATTCCAAAACCGTTGAGCTCGACAGCAACGTAATCACGGAGGAACCCCACAAATTTTTACACACCTGCATGCGAATGAGCGTCAGATCAGCGGGAGAGCCCACCAAGGCGCCTATGCCACCTGCCGACAAGCCAGCAACAGCCTTCTGCCAGAGAGGCAGGTTCTACAAAAGGTAGATGGGCAAAAATGGCCAAAAGAAGTGTATAAGGACATTTCAGTACGGAATGGCATGGGTTTCATTGGATTCCTGGTTTCATAGCCTTAGTCCACCTAATGAAGATGACAAGCCCCAAACCAGCCACCGCTGACCTTTCCATTGTTACGGGCCTTAAGCTCCTCCGAAATAACGTTGAAGACTCCCAGACGGGTCGTCGTGTACGTCGCCTGGCGTAGCAACCCAGCGCTCAGACCCTTGTACAGGGCGCCAATACCTTCCTTGCGGGCGATTTCTGTGCCGACGGCGAGCTGCAATTGTCGTGTTACCATATGTCATCAGGAAAACCAGGCGGCAGGCTGGGGTTAATATGTCCGGCAATGTCCCAGCACACGGTCAACGACAGGTATTCACCAAGGCATGCAGCAAGGCTAACGTATCCACATACCCCCACTTACCGGTCCACCTTTAGCACCGAGCTGAATACGGACCTTCACCATGTCAATAGGCTGGATAATGCAGGTTGCCATCATTCCTGATAAGCCGCCATTCACGAATGGCTTGGCTGCCTTCCAGGCGGCAGGAGGCTGGCTCTGAGTAGACATCTGCAGAGTCAAGAGCGATCCTGAAAAAGCTAAGAGTCCAAATGTATGCTAACATGAACATTAAATGTCTACAAACTCAGAATCAAGCGGGATCGGCTGTCGAGTTCATTTAGTGAACTTTACCCAGACCCTTTTTCTCTGCACGAGTTCCCCCCATAACCCCAAAGCAGAGCATGATACGTCATCTATGAATAAAAATATCATAACAAATGAATAAAAGGTGAAGCAGAAGCAAAGTTTTTCAAGTTCACGCGTGCTCATCACGTCCGCCTCAGCAACCATCAAACGGCTGTTGCAGCTCCTGGCGGCTTCAACGACAGCAGCAGCGCGCTGTTGAACATCATTTTAAAATAATGAACACCTAGCGCAAGGGCTCTTGCTTTGCCTTACCTTTTGCACGCGTCGGGGAGGTCGGCGAAAGTACGCAGGGAAGGCTCCGCGTACGAAGACCCAAGGGGGAATACTTCAGGAGTTTTGGGACAAAATACCTACACACTTCAAAAATGTGATACTTAAGCACCAATCCAAGAACGAAAATCCTGTACTCTGTCGTACATGAACATTTAACAGGACACATAAGCCCCCTACATTTGTCAGGTTTAACACGGACGAATGGTATTAGCATCCTATGCTAGTTCGGAGCGATTTCAACCAATGCGCGCAATACTCTAATCTGGATTTTCTGGAGGTTTATTCCCATGCATGCAGTTTTAGCTTCCAAAGGCTTACAAAAGGACATCTTACATCGTTGAAAGAATAGGTTTGCAGAGGGTTCCAGTGTTGGCGAGGGAAAGGAGAAACTTGGTCAAGCCAGTTGCAATGGACGCTCAGAACAAGCCACAGATCTTAGAGCACCTTCACAAAAGTCTGACGCTTACCCTGTATGATTGCAAGTCAGTAATGGGAATGAGCCTTGGGGTTGTTGTCTCGTCCCGTGCCGCGCTATGCTCTGGACTGCGCATCGTGTCTTGTCAGTGGCTAATAGCGGAACTTCCTGTCCCTGAATAGCGGGGTCCTAATGTTGCCATGACCTTCATCCACCTGCTGGAGTCCGGGACGTGTGGGCAGCAACTGAATTATGGGACACCGTGTCTGTCGCAGATGGATTCCGGGTAGCGCCAAGTTCATAACACTGGGATCGTACGCGAGGAATACAGGGTGTCTCCAGGTGGGGGGAGATCAATTCCAAGTACGGGCCATCACCAGTGCATCATCCATAACACAGTGGCCTACTGTATTTGCGATTAAAGGCAATCAAGCAAACGCAGCCATCCAGCCAAACCAAACACGCAGACACAAATGGGTTACTATTCACCTCGGCTGGATGCAAATGCAATATCATAGCCTGCCTTACATATGACTGGCGGTTTCTAACTCGTGGAAGGCAGGGTGCAACATGGCGTGATGACATATCTATCCGACCATCTCGTCTGGGAGCGGGACCAGGGTGCTGAAGCGCACGGGCTATTCAGGATTCACCGTGACGTAGGCCAGGTTATAATTCGGTAAAGAGGCCATGTCCGTAGGGGAAGTACGCGCCCATGAACATGTGAACGGTATTTCAAATGACGTTCTTGGCATCCGTCCCCTGAAGCAAATCCAGCGTCAACGTAGGCACGCTGTTATGTCGCTCCCTAGATGCGCAAGGGGTTTCCTGTACCGCTGGCCTACGTGCGCTAGCCAACGTGCGTTCCCCTCATCGTCACGCATCACCGCAGGTGTACGAACTGGATGGGCCCGATCTGAAGGTGGTCAAGGAGAGCGAGAAGAAGCTGTCATTCAAGTGCGGCACTTTCGGCGCCTCATCCCTGGCAGAGCGGCGCCTGGCCACTGGCAACTTTGGCGGCGAGGTGCAGATATGGGACCTCGAAAACACGAGCCAGCCAATCTTTTCCGCGCAGGGACACCAATCCATAGTTAACGCCATCGACGGTTGCGGTGGTCAGGTGAGAGAGAAATATGCTGGAAACAAGATGAGGGGTTAACATGGCGGGGTGAAGGTAGGGGTAAAGATATGTGCAAGATATCGGATCCAGATGAGGCAGGTGTGAAAGAAAATGCGGCGGAGTTAGACAACGAAGAGGATAAGGGAAGTTGGGAGGAGTACAGAGTGTATTATATCAAACGAAGGGTGCTGGAAATGTTCACCTTGAGACGTGCAGGTGGATTGGGGCGCGGGGAGTATTGGGTAGAGGATTATCAGGAAGGTAAAGGTGTTAAATTCAGCGCCGCTGGTATGGGCTCGGAGATAGCCTGGGGCGGACATTGACTTGCCAAGGGAGCTAAAGCTTGTGGGATCTGGCTAAAAAGGTTTACTGGTAGAAGAGCCCGGAATCAGTTTAGCACCCCGTGTTAATACTGCACTGTATCATTCGATCATATCAACTTGTTTCTTTCTGCCTAGCTTCACGTCTTGTTGCCATGGAGACAACGCAGCTAATTTGGGCTGTTACGGCCAAGCCTGCGAACCCAAAACTTTCGCCGGCTGTTTCCGAGGACCCAGGCGAAAGGCTACGGCGCGCCGGAGCTCGTAACGTGCGGGAGAGACGGCTGCGTGCGTGTGTGGGATGTACGGCAACAGGATGCTCCCGTTGCTGCCTTCGAGCCTGCCGACCCCAACAATATAAGGTGGGGCGGCGAGTTTCAATGGGCATGCCTGTAGGCATGTATGTAAAAGCATATGCAGCTGAATTGGCTGGTGGACTGGTCTCTAAGCTTCCTTTACGTGGGAAAGGAGAGCCTCTATGCAAGAATCATCTTAATTGCTGGCTCGTATCTATGGGAGCTTGCCACGTCAATTTAGCGTTAGGGACCCGCATCGGACGGGCATTACTCCGTTGTGGCCAGCGAAGAGACGGAGAATAAAGGGATTGGGGATTTTACTGCATCAACGTGGTGCATACGCAATACAGGCTCTCGTCTTTGGGTTGGTCACAAAACTGTCGGCCGTCATATATCCACGTGGGCACACAGCAAAGGCAGTTTTCCCTTCCCGGTTGGCACGACGTCCTTGTACAGGTTAACAGACACAAAATTGTTTGTGTCTGAATTCACCCAGGCTCACGCCATGATCTGAAACACGCGCTAAGTTGCGGCTCGCTCTGCGCCATGGGTCGACCCTACAGGGATTGCTGGTGCGTGGCGTTTGGGAATTCGTACAATGACGAGGAACGTTGCGTACTGGCGGGATACGATAACGGTGACGTCAAAATGTTTGACCTGCGTATGAACAAGGTGAGCAGGGGTTTGAGCGGCCGCATGGACGATTCGAGAATCGGATGTTTATCGTTTTACCGCAACACACACATGGAGGCACATAAGGTTTTTGCATTCGCTTATCAGTCTTCCTGCATTACCTAGGGGTGATTAGCCCAATCTAGACCATTTCTTGTTCCTCGTAAGGCTCCCTTCGGCGCCTCAGTGTGCTCCTGCCTACCGTGCCGTTGTTGGACAGGTTCGATGGGAAACCAACGTCAAGAACGGCGTCTGCGGGGTACAGTTTGACAGGAAGGACATCTCTATGAACAAGTTCGTGGTCACGTGCCTGGAGGCGCAGTTCCATGTCTTTGATGCGCGCACGCAACATCCCAAAAAGGCAGGTGATAAATCGGAGGGGGCGGACTGTAGGAAGACATACGCTATTACGTGCATCGCCAAACATGGTGGTGGCAGTTACTTTGAAATATGTCGGTCCGCAGGTGTGACCCAAGCGACCCGCGCCACTGCCGTGGATCCGGGTTTGGATCCGGATTTGGGTTCCTCAGAGTTCAATGCTTGTTGACTCACATGGTGACCAGCTCGCACCAAATTCACATGGGTCGCATGATGCCAACTGACGCCTCCTCAGGGCTTCGCGAACGTGTCGGAGAAGATCACCGCTGGTGCGACGGTGTGGGGCTGCCACCATCTACCACAGAATAGGGAGGTATTCATGGTGGCTGCCGGTGACGGCAATCTCTACCTCTACAAGTACCACTATCCAGACCAGCGCAAGATCAAGGTGCTAACCACGACGGGGCTGTTAGTCGGAAGCAACAAACCAGTCCATTTCGCCCATAGGCATATGGCCGAGTGCCTGAAGGTCAAGGCACACATTATTGTTACTGTTAACACACATTCGTATAGTGACCTTGCGTTGCCCTTCATTGAAAAGGAAGATCCTCCTTCATAGGAGGAAGCTGTCGTGTTGCACTTTGACATCATCAAGCTGTTACTGATCTGTTCCATGGCGTCCAACCACATTAAGACCAAATCGTCCTCAAGATACACCCTTAGTGGGGTTTATACTCAAAATCCATTCTTGCCACCTCGTCTCCCCTGGAGTCCTGGCAGGACCACGACGGCTTGGAGCTGGGTGTGGCGGGTTCTGTGGAGATGCTCAACTACAAAAACTTGAGTTCGCAGCCTATCGCTGGCTTTGACTGGAGCCCGGACAAGGAAGGCCTCTTCGCCTGTGTCGCTTTCGACCAATGCGTGCGCGTGGGCATAACTACCAAGCTCAACAAAGTGTAGGCAAGTATGTGGTCGGGTCATATCGTTAGGAGCGGCTGGATGCTTTCTTTAGACGAGCGCGGGAAACGTGTGATTCTTTCATTGCGATATGGGCATCGGCACTTGATAAGATATTATTGGTCAACGTGAGGTAGACTGCTCGTTGGGAGACATACGGATTGAGGGCTGCGGGGCCTGAACCCTGTGGCCTTCTCCCCTGGGACCTAGACGAAGATGAAGGTTGTTAGGATGAGGGTTGTGACATGAACGCGTGCTGGAGGCAGACGGCAGTAACAATAGGGACCTTACCTAGGATGACTGGATCCTATGAAGTGCAACGGCGTCCGGTCTGAAACTGCAGTGCACTGCGGCTCCCGACAATCATCAGGGCAGCGTGGAGCGGCATGGAACCAGTGCTCCCGTGCAGCATGCTGTGCCCCCTTGGCTTAACCGTGCTGAACGGGTATTGTTCACGGCCCATGGTGCTTATTAAGGTTGTCCATATAGCCTTCGTCAATAGCCATGGTATCCCCCGTTATAACAACAGTGGCTGGGAGCGAACCCCAACGAAAAGACATCCCCTCCTCTTGCGGTAATCCTTAAGGAGGCCCTTGAAGCGGAATTGATTTTTCGGATCCAGTTATGCAGATTATCTTCGATTACGCATTCCACCCCTGACCGTTCGCGAGGGAGGTTGTTCGCTTGGCTGCCGTTAGCGTCGGCACAAGCTTTAGCGCGAATATCTGGCTTCCCGTCTTCCCTCGACTACCACAATTAGGATTGATGCTATTGTGGTTTCGAATTTCTTTCTGGGTGGGGTTTGCAGTGCGTCTAGCGCGGGATCGACCCTCCAGAGGATGAACATAGCACCCGCAAACACCCTTTCCTTACACTTCATGGTTGCGACAACTTAAGTTTCACGGTCCTGTTCAATTTTTAATGTCACGCGTCATGTTTACTCGTGGTTTATGTGCTAGCTGGTACTAGCTGAGGCCTTTCGGGCTATTGAAGCTTGTACGCCTGGACACAGAGGCCCACATTGTTGTGCAGAAGGCCTTAGTTTGGTCCGTCCAGCCGTTCGGGCTCCACTTAAGCCTTATATACATCCCTTCCTGAGGCAGCGGAGGCGACTGGCGCATTTGCCGAAGCCCGTTCCCAAGCACAGCTTCCGTAACACTTTTGAGCAGAGATTTGTTCAGTTGAGGCGCTTGTGAATTGCAATTCTTCGTTTACAGAAAACAAAATGTCCTTTTGTGCTTTTGTGGGACTGGGTGCCAGCAGGCAGCTCCCTTGTCCGTGCGACCAGCTAGGCAGCCGCTTGAACAGGACATGTTGACTTACATAATTTACAGGCAATATACATCGCGCTGTTAGCGATTATACCTCATAACGTCTTGAAGCATGCTCGACCTGAACCTATGATTAATAAGGTTTCTCTCACGTGAACAATAAATTGTGACCTCTGGGGATAAACGATGCTGGGAGTTACGTGTACTGCTTGCACACGTTACGTAAACATACTGACTACTACTACTTTTTTATTGCGGACGCCCCATGAGCCAGCGCATCATCCAATATAACTATCCTCCTAGGATGCATCGATAGGCCCGTATCCGTATCTTTCCAAGGAGCGGCATATTAGCGCTGTAATATGACGCATCGCTGAATCTGTTGGGCCCTGTCCCACCAGCAAGGGTGTAATGAAATAACGGATTTGCCAATTTGCCAGGTAGGCTGACTTAAACCCCGGCCCCATCAGGCCCATTAACAGCGTGCTAGGCATCAGGGGAATGTTCACAGACATCAACAAACAGGAAATGTCGTCACCTGTCGAGGTTGCGATAAAATGTGATCGATGCATGGGTTTACATCCGTTCTCGTGGCCTCCCGTGGCCCTAACGGAGAGGCGGATAGCGGAGAATGAAATCATGTAGCGCTATGTACCATCCAACCAGCTCAGGGAGGTAGACGGTTTGTAGAAAGCCACAGTCCAACATCTCCCTCCGTAATAAACACTCCCATATATAGCAATTACGACCACCAGTGGAGTGAGGGAGTCAATAGCGCGCTGGCAGTGCATCCCGAATTGTGAGGCCAGCAAAAGCGTCTGGACCCGTAATGATGCCAAGAAGCTTACGTCAGCACCCAACAAATCACCAGGTAAGGTACATGATAGAAACGCCGACAGGCGCAGGATCAACAACCCAGCATACAGACCGCGCCCAAGTTCTCTTCGCGCCGTGCGTCCTTTTCTGTACCCGAAACGTCTCTTAATCCGAGACCAACACGTTCTTCAAGTTCACGTGTTCCAATCTATCTTAAAAGTATCCCGCGAAGGTGCAAAGTACTCCCAGCCTCTTCCAGCTAGGACTACCACACGCAGAGGAACGTCATCAATCGAACGGCCCTTCCCTTCGGAACCGCCCCCGATCTCATCCTTAAATGACAATGCAGCATTCACAGCACGTGTATGACATGTCCAAAACGCGGCTTGGATAAAGTCACAGGATCCGCCTCTCGAGGCCATTCCCTAAGGATCCGAGCTTGTGACCACAAAGTCGTCAGTTCGATTCTGGGACGGGACAAAATGGCGTAGGGAGAATGCAGCTTGGATAGCTCGATTCAATGGAGATGGGTTCGAGTCCGCTCCCGGCGGTTAAATGCATGGCCCGTGTAGTGGGCATGTGAGGCTCGTGACCGTGCTGATGGTGCGGGGTGGTTTGACACCCACCTAAATGCCAGTAGATCCGAAGGGGCTGGCACATGGATAGGGGCCGTAGAGAGCAAGGAGCAACTCTGCGTAACCAAAAAACAGGTGATCTCTAGCGGCCTCAGATGAAGACGCTGAGGTACGCGTGCCCACTCGGTTAAAAATCCCGGAGATCCCCATAATACACGCCAGCCCGCAAGGGCGGAGTAACCATAATAATAATAATAATAAAGCACACAGGATACCTAACTGCAACGAACCATAACAGAACCACATGACAGCTTGCAGAAGCGCATAAGTATGCCCTTCTGACATCCGATTACCAGTCACCGGGGACATCACCCCAAGCACGAGGTCATATAAGAAGAGGAAAAGGATGCAGAATAGGCAAGGAGGTGGGCTAAGCAAGCATGGTAGTCGACTATTGGGCGACGCAGTTACACCTATATTCAGAAACTTCCTTAATGCAATATGGAACTCATATGGGGAATTGTGAAGGTTGTGCGGATATGATTACACAAACGAATGACAACCCGTTCTAAAGGATATATGTCTTACGCGCCCCTTCCCGCTCGTGCCAACCGCGCGCCCTTCCAGCTTCCAAGCCAACCGCAACCCAGCCACATCACGAGCGTCTATCAGAAGGATGCTAACTGTGCTCTCAAAAGTGCGCTACAGCATGAGGACGTGAGGGCAGGGGTTCCTATCCATTCCAACCCTGCAGCTCATGCGTTCCATCCCACACGGTTGCGACAGCCACAATGCATTGAATAGTTGCATTTGCGTGGCTACTTCCGCGAGGCACCCGCGGACGCCCAGAGCCGCCTAGACAGACAGCATTCCGAGCGGCGTACCTAATTAAAAGCTAGCTGATGCACGCATAAAAGCATAAATCCAAGCCCCACGGCCCGCAACGCAGTGCTGTCCCCCTACATCAATCTTCACACAAGTCTATTGCATAATAATCCTGTTGTGGATAAAACCCGCCAGCATAACGCACGTGAAGTTGTGAACAGCATCACACCCGGATCATGTTGCCGGATCGTCAGTGTGAACGACGCATTAAGACGCAATTGCCAGTTGCAGCGAAAACACCATTCCCCCAAACTGCGCCCGAAGCAGAGCGCAAACCCAGCTATTCAGGGTCATCAAGCCCTGGATAGCTGCCGGCAATTCAATAATCTTCCAGTACCCATGACGTAATGTGCATTGCGTATGGGCGGGGTATTGCGGTGAGCTGTCAACACAAGCTGAAGCAATTCACGAATTCGTAACCTTCATTCAGCCATAGCATCGTCGGACTCAACCACCGCCAACCTTATAAATACGTAAGCATGAAGTTGATTATTACGATCCAGCCTTGGTATCCTGCATGCATGTCTCCTTCAGTGCACCAATCTAAGGTGTTGGTAGCACTAAAACATACAGCAGGTTGTGCTAGCAAGCGGCTACCGTTCGAAGGGGCGCCAATTTGCGTTTCGTACGGGTGTAACCCTCCTATCCCTCTGCATGCGGCACCCCGTTTCCTAGCACGCCAGCACACGCTTTACCCGATACCCAGGTAACGCGTTTCTAACACATACACACTAGGCCACTTACTTGCAGAAGCTCTGAGAAATAAAAGCAATGATAATAATCATTCCTTCGAAATTGATGACCATTAAGCCGCTTTTCCGGTGCTGCATTATGCCAGGCAAAGGATACGTCTTGTTGAACTCGCAGCTAAATTTTGTTCGATCAATCCACCAGCATTCGATTAGCACAACGCTGTGGATTACGGCCTCCTCTTCTGCAATAAATTCCCGGATCCGCAGATCCCTGGGCCCATACACATACATACACCTACACACCGGAACAGTGATATACTGTCTGCGTGCTGCCTGCCTAAAATCGACAAACGACCCTAAGTCCATTCGCTCAAAAGCTGCTAATTGTACAGGATAAAGGAAAAAAACAGCGACACCCGCCACAAGTACATGTATCGTATCCAATACGTAAATTTACTTCCCGTCACCGTGTTTGTCGTCGTCCCCAACGCCCCTTAGCCGGCAGCACGCAATAAGGACGCCTAATGAAGCGTGCGTCCGTCGTTCGTCCGTAAACGTCATCAAAAGCCCACGTAAAGTAAAGCATGAGAATACTGTATAAATGGAGATTCAAAACGCTAGGGAACTCCTTCCGTCGTTGAGCAAAAACCCAACGAATCACGGTCATGGCCGCGTACTTGCTTGATTGGGCACCACCACCTCATCCCCTGGGCCCTGCTAGTAGAGGCGAATTTATGGTGGATGAGTTGTGGATAATAAAAAAAATATGTAAAAAATTTTAGGTGGTATGGCATCCCCGGATATAGTAGTGCTTACAGCCGTGAGCATGGGTATAAAGAGGTTGGATCGGGCCGCCCCGAGGGTCGGACGACAAGTACCCCAGATGTTTTTTTCACTGATTAAATATGATTTTCCTATTTATATTAGGTACTTAATAGAAAATAAAATTTTCAGGCCCTTGTCTTATTTTCGCGATGTTTGACTTCCCGATGGCAAGCGTAGGTCGTCACCTGGCGCTTACTCGACGGTAGCCAAATGCAGTCGACACTCTACGATGCCCATAGAGGTAAGATGCTCCGCTAGCGTGCAGGCTAGAGTATGTGATGGGCCGCATCCTACCTCGCCCTACCTCGCGTCACGGAGCCGCATCTGCGTTCCTAACATCCACGGTCCCGCGCCCCACACCTGAGTGCGACCCGTTCAGACGGCCAGCGCCGCCGCTGCCACTGCACTGCTGTTGGGACCGGAGGCCATAGAAGGGCTGCCCAGCCGGGAGGGTTGCATGGGCACGACGTTGAAGCTATTCAGTTGGCCTAAGCTGCGGCGAGATGCAGGCTGCATATTGCAGGACATTGAGGAGAAGAGAGGGACAGCGGATGGGTGTTTCATCACAGGTTGCCTTGAGAGGAGAACCTTTGAGCGAAAGGGCTGGAAGATACATGGAAAGGAGGTGGTCCGAAGCAACAAACAATATTCCCTATATCACTTTTATAATGCCACACAGTACCCGGTCTCTCCTCGCCTTCCGGCCCCAACCCCCTTCACCGCTGAAAGGAAGGACGCCCCAGGAGGCCCAGGCCCGGGCCCCCGCGCGACCTCCGCAGCCCCTCGTCAAGCTACCTGCTGCATGGCCGCCGCTAGCCAGGGGTGGCGGCTCAGCTGGAGCGATGTGGGTCGCTCCTCGGGTCGCTCGGCCAAAGCAAGGCTGATGAACTCACGCGCGTGGGAAGAGGTGGAGGCCGGAAAGCTGAGCGTCCTCCGGTTAGCATACTCCGCGAGGAACATTCCGCCGCGTCCGGTAGAGACACCGCTGGCACCGGCACCGGGACCGGCACCGCCCGCTGGTGTGGCGTTGTCGACAACAAAAGGCGGAAAGCCCACCATGAGCTCGTAGGCTAGCACACCCGTTGCCCAGATGTCCTGGTCGGTCAAATGATGTAATGTGGTGTCCAACATCGAATGGGCATTCAATGCAAGTAAGATACAGATTCAGGTGCGTGTTATCCGGACTAATATCCCGCTGGTATCCCTCTGGATAGGAGCCAAAAGAATGACCTGGATATCGAGGGACGTAAGTCCGGAGACGGAAAGTAAGGGTACGAATGAAGTTGGGAAACGGATAATCAATTCCCCTTACGGCAAACGACCCCATGTGGTAGGTGCATGCAGTCTAGGCGCAACCAGATTCGAAAGAGCGGTATCTTTCCCTAAGAAGGAGACATGTGAAACATAGGAGTAGGAAGTGCTCAAATACAGACAGACAGACAGACAGACAGACGTACAAAACCCTCTCGCTCCCCTGCCCCTGCCCCGCCCTGCCCCTAGCTCCCGCGGCCGTCCACGCACCACAGCGGTGGTGTACGCCAGGTCCTTGTTCTCCTTGTTCTCCTCAGGCAGCATCTTGAGCGGGCAGCGCTCCACTTCTGGGGCCATGTACTCCACTGGGGCGGGTGTGAGCGGCCGGGATGGGCGGGTGGGTGAAGCGGGTCGAAATGGAGGGCGGGAGGGCCGACAAGGTGTTTGCCGTACTAAAGACAGCATCCCTGGACGCGCTTGCCTAGGTCTGCGTGTTGGCATCGGGATGGTTCTATGGCGGCGAAGCCCCCAATGCTACGAATCGTGCGATCGGGTTGTACACAACTCACGTGTGCCTGCCCGTGTGACTGCCCGCTCCTGGTTCAGGTCGATGCTGACTCCAAAATCCGCTATCATCAACCTCCAATCGTTGCTGAACAAGATGTTCTCAGGCTGCGGGAAGTTATGTCGGAAACACGCAAAGGTGAAGCAAGGATCAGCTCGCCTGTCAGCGGGTACGGGATCAGGCAATGCTGTCCACCTGACAACACACACACGACTGCTTTGCGACCACTCTACCGTGTCTCCCGTCCACCACTGAGCGTCATCTTTTTAACGCCATCTTGTTCCTAGAGATGTACACGCAAACCTACTCCACCCATCCGCCCATCCACCGGGAGTGCTTAATCAGAGCTCGCTTCGAACAGATATGTTGGAGTGGAGGACGCTGAGAGCCTTATGTTTCCTGCAGCCACCAACCGGCCTTCCTGGTAGCAGCGGCAAATGACCTGCCTGGCTTGTGCGTCCAGGCGCGCTACCCTCCCCTCACCTTAATGTCCCTGCGGGGCAAAGAACACGGATTTTAGGAACGGTACGGATGGTACGGACAGTACGGATGTGCTTGGCGAATGGCCGAGTGGCTCTTTTTGATAGGCTCTCTTTCTTCTCATCCCCTCCCCTCTCTCTTATGCCGAGCCCTTGTGCCCGTGAGCCCGTGTGCCACTTCCCTTTTCTCACCGGTGGCAGATGCCCCTGCCGTGCAGGTACGACAGGGCATCCATGAACGGGGCCAGCACCAGGTGAGTCAGCTGCGCCTCCGTCATGCGGCGGTTGAGCGACCGATATATGCCGTACATGTCGCCCCTGCCGGCGTACTCTTGGACGAGCACCAGCCGTTTCTGGGGCGAAGTGGTAACCGAGGATCAGACTACTTCACTGCCAGATTGTTATTGGTCAACAAGTCTAGCTACTTACAGTAACAGATCGGTGGTTACATTCATACCGCGTGGTTTATCACCGAGATAGCAGAGGTTGCAGGTTAGGCAGGAGAAAGCCTCATAGCCGGATGTGAAAAAGGGCTCCCGCTGCGGGTTGAGACGACCCACGAGATGACATGTAACGGTGAATGGGGTAGTGCCAGAGGTGTAGTGGGCGCAATCCGCCCCTCCTCAGGTCGCACGCCTAACGATATCTCCGAAATGCAGCAGCCCCTATGGCATAATTAAGTCAGTAACCTCCCTAGCCCCTAGCCCCTAGCATGGCCGTCATGTGAAACCCAATGCAGAGCGACAATGGCTACAGATACCCTAAGTCCAAAAACCGACGGCCGAGCTGCAGATCGACACCTCCCCGTTTGCGTACCTCGTCCTGCGGGTTGGGTTTCGGGGCCAGGCCAGGAGAAATTGGCAAAGGGTAGGTTTTGCGGAAAGAAAACTGGAGGTCGCTCAGCAGCAATTCGAGTGCATTGCGCCAAGTGAGCACAGCCAGCAAAGAGGCTGCTTTAGCTATTGTTACTCGTTATGGTATTACTATGGCTATGATGCCGGCTACTTCGGCGCAGGCTAGGGGTAAAGGCCAGGGGTAAAGGTCCTCCCCACCTGAAATGCGCCGTACAGCATGACGATGTGCTTGTGGACGAGTTCCACGTGGATCTGAGCGTTATACGGTTACGGGGGTACGGGTAGGGGGGTTAGGTGCTGGCTATGGAAATGCCCCCAATACGTTTAGTGGGTAAGTTATAATGTAATCCGATGATAATGACATATAAGACGGTCCATAGCCAAGGTAAAGACAGCCAAAACAGGCAGAACAGAGAAAACTCAGATCTTAAAACATACGCATAGAATGATGGACAGTTGAGAACTCTGGAGGATTTGTCGCCATGGTACATAATTGTGTGTGATTCGAGTCCCGACACAACATCAACGGAATGTGAAGCGAAACAAAAATGGCGTTGCGTGAAGCTGTTAATATGCTCATCGCACATTACAAGGAAATTCCCCGCGGATCCCAGCTTGTGCCTGTGTCCCCATCACCGGGTAACCGAGCGCTTGCTTGCGTCACCGACAGATACCGAAAACGGAAAACAGATTAACGTTATGAAATAAAATGTTGACGTGGGTGGCAATCGTCAAGGAGCTGCCCAGAACCCGAATCGATGGATGGGTAGCATAGAATCGTCTGCCTTCGATATGTAAGAACCCATGTGGGTATCAAAATGGCGGCCGGTGGTGGCGTGCCGTAGTCGTAGTGAGGAGACCACGCAAGGGACCTGCACCGGCGTCAATAGATCCGCCGACCACAACTCCATGGCCATATCGACACACCTTGATTTCGCGAACAATCCTGCGGTGTCACGAGAGGCAAAAGGCACGGAGGCCACGAAGGCAGTGCATCATCAGCTTCGCATGGATGTAAATTGCGTACGGTCTTGCCGTACCCCGGTACATGCGTTGATTGGCAGCTGGCTGTGAAATGATTCGCCCGTATAACTCGCATCGGAACACTGGCAAGGTGATACGTGCGCAGGTTCCGCGGCAATTTGGCAGGTACCGAGCATAATGGTGGTGGTGAGGTCGATTGCGGGCGATAAGATGAATGGTGGCGGCGAGGTCATTGAAACCAGTCTGCCTGTGTGTATTTGCTTCGTACCCACATGTGGAGGACGTTAGGTGGGACTCGTGTCAGCGAGTATACCTGCGGCCGCGAACAAGAAATCTGGCATCAGTAGTCAGAAGTCAGCAGAAGCAGTAGGAACGCGTACGACCACGGATACGACCACGGGCTGTTAGGCAGCAGCGTTGCAGGCAAGGCAATGGGCTGCATACGATCTCACACAACTGGCAACGTTCTCACGCAGCGCATTCGACTTCTCCTGAACCTCGTCTTAATAACTCTTTAACGCAATAAAAGTTATACCATAACATCATCAGCCCACCGCAGTCCAACATCCCCCTGGACTGCGTCTCCAATCGCAGAGAATCCTTCACTGTAAGTAGAGTCGGTTTCCCGCTCTCCCTTGTGCTCCTCAACCTACGGACCTTGAGCGCCACCGGGATCCCGGATCGACGGCAAGTTGCCTGCAGCGAATGGGAACAAACATACTGATCTTGAATCCCCTTCATAAGGCGAGTACGGGCCATACGCGCCATGTCATATGTAAAGTGCGTCTACATACACGTACGCAAATGCACACATGTTTATCGGGGATTAAACACATGCGCACATATTACGATATACTGATTGAAATGTTTTGCAAAGGTCGTACGACAGGACAGGACAGGACAGGACAGGACAGGACAGAACAGGACAGGACGCAGTGTTGTGCCCGAAAGTAGCTTAGCCGACAAGCCCGTTCCAATGATCGAGGACTTGGCCCCTGATGAGTGACTCATCAGCCCATTGACCATATTCCCTTTTCGCCGGGTCTGCGCATGGGACCTAACCCCGCTGTCAAAGCAGTTATGTGGCACGGCATGGCAATAGTTATGTGTGCACACATGTGCATGTGCACATCTATATATACCCTGATAAGCACTCGCTCCCGCACCTTGTACACGGCTGATGATGAGCCCTTGTAGATCCGGCGGGTGATCTCGTAATCCTGAAGGTAAAGTGCGCCAGCGGCAGTTTATAATCCAGTTAGTCAGTTAGTCAGTTACTCCTAGAGGAAAGCTCTGCCACTAGCCTACCATGGGTTCCTGAGCGTGTCTCGTGCCCACTGGGAGCGGAGACAGACCCGGGTCATGCTGCTTATGTTCCTACCACACGACTCTGGGCCTCTCTGCAGACCCGGCTAATGTGGAATTTCGCAAGCCCCAGCGCTCCGTTTGGTCTCCTCGGCGTAGATGTGCGTCTGGCTCGTCTCCGTAATCTCATTCCCTTGAGCCTTACACCAACTGGTTATGATGCCATCAAGCCCCACCCGTACGAGGACTACTGCTGCTTTGCCGGGTTCGTTTCCTTAACCGGGTTTTGATTGTGCACATATTGCAATTGCACCATGTGGCAGATTGCAGAACAGGACGCCTCGTGCCCTCTGGTGTCAGCGAAGGTAACCAAAGGCACCCACCCACCTCTAAGGACCAGTGTCGGCGCCGCATGGCAGGGGTAGCGCCGGGACAAAGCGCCAGAAGCGTTGTGGTGGGTGAGGGCGAGACGCCGGCAGACATGTCCACGGCGCCATTTGGTGGCTGATGGCCCTCGCGTTGTGCGGGCGCTTCCACGCTGGGCAGCGGCACAGGTAAGACATGTTTGGGTCTGGCAGAGGCCCCAGTCAACGCTGGAGAAGAAATGGCGACGGATTGTACATCCAGAGAGGTTCGGCTGGGTGAGTCGTACAGTGACGGCAAGGAGGCGTCAGCTCGAGCGGCCAATTTCAACGGTGAGCCGCGCGCGCCACGCCCTAGATGGCTTTGTAGTTGTTTTTGCGGCTGCTCAAACGGCCACCCGGCATCGTCCGTCAGCAACCGCTGCGAATTAGTTAGTACGGACGAATTCTCACAGCTATCCGAGATGCTATGGTGTAGGGGAGCCTGCAACAGTCAGAGCGAGGAAACGGTGGGCCTTCCCTTCAGCGCGTGTCTGGGCGCCAGGTCGAAAGTCCAACGGCTTCCAACAATATCAATATCTTCCCAATATCTTCTAGCACGCCGGACATACCATTCAAAGATAAGTATTGAGGTTCATATGCCGAGACAACGTTCCTTTTCCTCATTATTTAATAATGTGGACGTATGCAGCGAAACGTTTAAATGCCGAGGCAAACATCCCGAGTGCGTAGCTCGCAGGCCCAGCCCGTGACTAAGCGTTCATCCAGACAATACTTGCCTTTGCGACGCTGATATTACGTTGAAAAGTTGAAATTAATGGGCCGCTGTTGCTTGAAAAGAGCTGACGGTCAAGTGACTTCCGTGAAGAAAATGGGGACGGGAACGTACCGTTCGCTTCCGAAGCATTGGTTAATTGAATGTCAAGGCTGTCTCTACCTGCCTCTGGAGACGTGATGTGCGGCGCCCTTGTTGGTGTCTGGCTTGGTGAGGTAGCTTCGCCCACCTTGGCGCCGTCTTCGCTGCGATGGGAAGCCATGAAAAGACGCTTTAATGTTCCTACGAAGCTCCTGCTTCCTGCAAGTTTTGCATCCATTTCGCGCCCTCTCGTTGACATTTCCGCCTACGGTTGGTTCGTTGACGAAGTGGCTATTAATCCAGCGCAGAAAACAAAGCTAGCTTGAAACAGCTAATTCTACTAGTCTTCTGATATTGAGTTTTCAAAATAAGCCCCTTCGCCCAAACTAGCACATGCCCGTAGCGTGTGTAAAGCCAAGCTCTCAAAACACCACATGTGCGGAGTGCGTAGGACGTGAATCAAAGTAAAATTTCATATTATAACAATGAACTATTACATTATTCGTATAATATTTATTGTTACGAAGATTGTGTATCTGTTGTACTGTCCATTCCCGTGTGCATCCTGATAGATGACAGCGGTTGGTTCAAATCAGTTCAATGACTGTTCCTGATAATTTAAATAGATGATTTTGTCAATTTTAAAAATCATTTTTATTATGACGTCGCGACGACTTATCATGAAGTTTGGAAGCATAGCGGAATCCGTGCCGATGGAAAGGGCTCAGCAAGGTGAGATGGTAAGTTATTATTCTACATATAGAATTAGGATATTTGTAACCGACGGTTATTATCAAATCTATGACGCACCAGTAGTATTGCAAAGTTATGACGACGCGTGAGTGGAGCCGTTCCCCGTATGCACAAGTAGGCATGTATCTAAATTTACCTTAAATGAAACTTCGGTCTGTAACTGTATCCGTCACAGCTTGCACGCGGTGTACGGGAGCTCCTATCGAGTGTCGATTGCTTTTCCAACCGTTATCACGTGCGTTCCGGCTACTGCCCGTTCCAGACGTTCGCCTCTGGTCCGCTCCGTGTTGTCGATCCCAACAGCCCACCTGTATGCGTAATGCACGGGTTTGTTGTGAACCTAACTTAGCATTGAACCTCCCAGATCGCCTAAAAAATTACACCAGAGCAACCATTCTCCTCTCTGCGCTGGATTCCACTCAACAAGGCCCAAACATTTTGAAACTCCTGTAACCTTATAAACCAATCAAATTTGGAACTCCAACAAGGAAGAATGCCTCAGTTTTACGATGCTCCGGAAATTCATTATCAAGCGACATACTTACGGACCGCCGCGATCACTGGAGAACCTCTTCCCGGTACCTTCTATCTCACGCCTTCTCTGAATTCTTATACAAACTGCGAAGCTTCAGCTTTTACTTCCTTTCGCACGGCGTACAACCGTTGTTGGAAACCCGCTTGAATGTTATCAACCCAGGAGAAGGCTCCCCAGCACTAAGGAAGGAAAAGGAGCTCGCTCGCTGCAAACTGTCTGCCCGCAGCTTTCCATCCATACAGCCCTAAAACTCTCTTGCACATCAGGACTGCTCCAGGAAGAGTAAGCCTCCTAGAGAAACCGGGACCGACCCAGAAGTTCATGAAGACAGCAACCCGGTGGGAAATGTCTTCCACAATCGAGGGATATAAAACTATGTCGCAGGCCCGCAACGTCCTCGGCTTCTATGGCTCAGCGTGCATCAGTATCAGGTCTGGGTGTCAAGCCCGGCATAGTGCCTTCCTATGCCCGCTTGAGGCGTTCAGTATATGCAGGTCGCTCAGGCCACGTGACAGGGACATAATCCCCAAAACCTCAAAACCTCAAGGACAACGTATCGGCTACGTGTCGGTTACTCTGCTGGATCTTGCAGTCACATACAAAATGTTGCCTTTAAAGTCGCGCTTTATTAAGGCTGTGTGTTTGTGGTGTGCGCAACGTTGTGCCACCAGGCACCATGAATCCGTGCAGCCGGTTTTAGTGGCGGCGGCCTTTCTTCCAGTATGCAGCAGGGCTACAGTGCCCCTGCATGGATTTAGGCCTAAGCAAAAAATTTGGCAGTTTCTCAAAATCCAGTTATTCAGCGTGGAGACTTGTGCACATCAGGGACGACTTTGTCACGCATAGTCTGTCCGTTAAATGCAGCAACAAGCAGCAGTTGGATTTCTTACATCGAGCGAGGTTTACAGTAATTCAGAAATGCAAGATATGAATGGCTATGGCTAACGCGTTTGAATCTAGGGCAATGTGTATATGGTAATCTCCTTCACTTGCCAGATACCGCCAGGTTCGTAAGGAAGGATACATGCATCTAATAACCAATCGATTTTTGTTCCACATCGCACGTGGACGCGCAGACTTGCTATGCCATACCGCAACAGTGCAGAACAGGGGTCACCCTTGGTGCAGGATGGATGTACGCGCAATGTGAATAATGCGAAAACATAATAATATAAAATATACAACATTTTATAAAATCATTCATAATATAATATAATATGAAAATATGCTTCCATACGCACCAGGATTCCAGACCGAGCCGTCCGTTTTTTCGTATCACGGGTTGCCAATAAGTACATACAGCAGAGTAAGTTACGTCAGCTCTTACGACATCTAGTCCGTACTATAGCTCCAATAACTTATTAACTTATATTGCCTCGTAATCATCAGCAGTTGCTGCTATAGAGCAGTATGTCAGCCAACCAAATTGCGAGGCATTGGTACTCATTGAAGTCTCGCGTGCATTGCTTTGGGAAAGTCTTATCAGCAGAGCCACCAAAGCGCCCAGAACTTCTCCCTCGTTCCCAAGTGACCTAGCGACCTTACAAAGTCTTTGCCGCACCGCACCTTCTCTGCCTGCTTCTCACATGGCGGATGCGCCAGAAGAATGGGATTTTCCATTAAACTTTTATTAATCATCCGTCTCCATGTGGAAAAAGGGCCCGATCAGATGACGCTCTTCCCTGATTTACGCAGACTACGATAATTTACAGCCGATGAGTCAAAGACCGAACCGCCGTGCATGACCTCCTGCAAGCCAAATGCGGTTTCTCATGGCAATAATACGAAAGCACACAACAGTCACCGCGATTTCGTGGCTTGAACCCTTCAAGGTATCCTTCACCATATTCCCCTCAAACGAGTTCAGCGACCACCGTGTAATAATACTTGACGATGAGAGCTTCATCCATCAGGCTGACACCAGATACAGGGATAACAAAAGTTTGGCATTGTGATGAAGATTGACCTGGGCGCAATATACCAAAAACGCTTCCTGTAGTTAATTGTGATGTACGGCGTGCCGCAATGATATGGCCTGCCGAATGAAATTGATACCACTCCGCCATGAAAACATAACTTCGACCAAAACAACCAACATTTGAGTCTTTAATATCAAACATGGAAATACAGTGGGTCTCCTCACAGCCGATGGCGGGAACGCGGCCGCCTCAAAACGCCTCCCACGTAATCCAGCCCTAACAGTGTTAGTCTGGAGTGACGGCGCTGGCAACACGTAAGGAACGACATTATCATGTATGATGTGTCTTCCTTCTCCTGGTGATTAAGAGGGCGAGGCGAGGCGAGGCGAGGGAAATCTGCATCTACAACGAAACCTGGTAGCAGGGGATCCCACGGGGTAATCAGAAAGCATGTGTGACTAGATTGCCCTATGGATGTTAGCGAGCGCGACACATAGGCATTGAAAGAAAAAACGGCGGAAAGTGACAGAAACGTTAATAACGGTTGGTTCGAGCCCCAACATTCTTTCAGCCACAGCACGGCTACAGCAGCACCAGCAGCAGCAGCAGCCATAGAAGGCAGTCTCGATATTGAGCCGACAATACATGCACAAATCCCCAACATGAAAGAACACTCATCAAAGTCTCCAACACATGCTGTCCATCCGTATGTATGTACGTCATCTGGATAACACTCAGCCAGCGATTGAGGAACATGTCGGCCCAATACGTTCCTGAGCGATACAAGTCCAAAAACAACACACATGACATCATACATGTCCCTTTGCACGTCCGTCTTTACCAGCCGCGCAAACCGCCGTGTGCGTACGCCAATCTTTATCTGTGCGCCCTATATCCGCATCATGCACGCGACCGCGAATATTTGCCAAACGTGTGTGCTGGCGCCAAACAAACGATACCGCTGCCACCCTGCCAAAACCAACACCAGCACACGGCAGAGACGAATGCTGTTTTTCCAGCGCCCACTCTCCATCATCTCCTACTGGGCGGGGTTGTGCCATCAATGCAGAACCTAAACCAACAAACCCTAATTCCTCACATAGTAAGTACGGCAGCGTACGATAGGATAAGCCACGTGAATGAAGGTTTCTTGTATGCGACGTGCCCGCCGTATTGAAGCGGACAAATTAAGTGCATCGCTTCGCTGCTACGTCAAGCCAATGCCATCACACTGCCAAGCCATTCCTCTCACGACCATTGGAAAATGGAAACTGGGCGACGTTAGCGTTATACCAGGAAGTAGAGGTGCAGGGGTAGTACCTGCATGCATGTGCACGAATGCTGGGGCATCAATATCCTGGGTGATCGATACGGACCAAGCTTCGCTGCCCGCAGTCCTTCCTTGTCCCTGGATGCCAAATCCGACATCACAACACGTCACCAACAGAAACAAAGACAGAACTACATGTGTTGTCAACTAACAGTTGACAATTGCAACCACGCAAGAGGTAATGCCAAATTTTGGCATGACGGCTCCAGTACGGGTTGACAAGTGCGAATCTCCTCGGGATCCAGGATCCGAAACCAAACAAAAGGACAGCCTGCGGGACTCTGGTCTCCGCGTGAGCCGTGAGCGTACGGCACGGAGCTGGATAGTCCCTTGCTTACATCCAACAAACCAATCATGGGCGTTGCTGTCTGCCGCATATCGCCCGCAAGTGCCCGCTTGGAAGGACACATACGCAAACACATTGGTAAAATGAACAATGATGTACAGGAGGAGGAAGAAACCAACTCGTAGTACAACCGAACCTAGCCCGTAGCCTTCTAGGTGGCTGTGGTTCGCACGACGTGCAGCCGTGGTGGTTCATACCAACCTGGGCGTACAGTGGCCACTCGGGTTCCACGAGAACTGGGGGCCTCTGGGGAGTCGGGGTCGCCGCCGCCTTGAGGGCCGTAACCCCTTCACATATTTTGCTATTCCTCTACATGTATATGTAGGGCCTCCAAGAACACGCTTAGCTAAATGCCTCCACTAAGGCGGCGGGCCAGTGAGAGCGCCTGGCGCCATCGTGTCACGATTGCTCGCTCATCTGAGTTGAGTTGGCCGTCCGCTCAACAGCTCTGAGAACTTCCCACGCTGATCAGCCGCGATTTGGGTTCCAGAGCTGAAGCTGTTGAATGTAGGGGGTCCTATGGCTCAGTGAAGGGTATTTTATTTATCCACACCCGGTTGCACTTTCTGATCAAGATGCATTACCGATATTCCCCGATCTAGTTTGCAAAGCTGCCGTCATGAAAGCAACAGGAGTTATCATTATTTTCGACGTCGTTTTAATCAGTTTGCCTCTCAGCCCATGGTCGTAGTGTCGGGCAGTTGTGCGGCGCCTAATTTCAGCAAGCTATGCTTGAACTATAACAACCAGCCATCAAGGATTAGCAACCAATTGTGGTCTCTCCTCTCCTCTCCGGCCCCAACCCCCTTCACCGCTGGAAGGAAGGACGCCCCAGGAGGCCCAGGCCTGGGCCCCCGCGCGACCTCCGCAGCCCCTCGTCAGGCTACCTGCTACATGGCCGCCACTAGCCAGGGGTGGCGGCTCAGCTGGAGCGATGAGGGTCGCTCCTCGGGTCGCTCGGCCAAAGCAAGGCTGATGAAGTCACGCGCGTGGGAAGAGGTGGAGGCAGGGAAATTGACCACTCTGTGCGCCGTCTGTCCACCCAGGTTGTAATTTCCGCCAATCGTTCCCTTCGTCGCGGTGGCGGATACGAAAGGCTGGTCGCGAACAAAGGGAGCGAATCCTACCAGGAGCTCATAGGCCAACACTCCGGCTGCCCATATGTCCTGCACCAAGCAAATCAAAAGACGGTCCTGTTAAACGACAGGACATACGATTAAACGAATGTAATATAATAAAATGTGAAATAAAATTGAGGACACCGCAATTCAAGGAGAGATTCGCGGAGGAAACATCTCGCGCGTTGAGAGCTGCACACAGCACCAGGACCACGTTGGACGCACAACACAGGGGGAAGCACTTCGCGAACCATCAACCTCAGAGGACTCGCTCTACACAGCGCGTCCAATCAGGTCGCTATACCAATAAACCCCCCTTGGACGAAGCCCTGAACCATGTGGGAAGCAGCAGCGGGGAATACCCACACGTCCTGCCCCAGCACTCTCGCTCCCCTGCCCCTGCCCCGCCCTGCCCCTAGCTCCCGCGGCCGTCCACGCACCACAGCGGTGGTGTACGCCAGGTCCTTGTTCTCCTTGTTCTCCTCGGGCAGCATCTTGAGCGGGCAGCGCTCCACTTCTGGGGCCATGTACTCCACTGAGGCGGGTGTGAGCGGCCGGGATGGGCGGGTGGGTGAAGCGGGCCGAAATGGAGGGCGGGAGGGCCGACAAGGTGCTTGCCGTACAAAAGACAGCATCCCTGGACGCGCTTGTCTGGGTCTGCGTGTTGGCATCGGGATGGTTCTATGGCGGCGAAGCCCCCAATGCTACGAATCGTGCGATCGGGTTGTACACAACTCACGTGTGCCTGCCCGTGTGACTGCCCGCTCCTGGTTCAGGTCGATGCTGACTCCAAAATCCGCTATCATCAACCTCCAATCGTTGCTGAACAAGATGTTCTCAGGCTGCGGGAGACAAAGTCCGGTGTATCATGATTGGGCCAGCAGGTCTTTGCAGCGCGGGACAGGAATACGCGACGCAGGCAAAAGCATGAAAGCATAAAGATATGCAACGTGGATGTAGTACATTACGTCCACATCTCTGGGCGTGGGTGATCCGATTCGGCGCCGTACGTACCTTGATATCTCTGCGGCATGAACAGCAGGCAAAACATAAGGAGGTTTAGGGATAAGGCATCAACCCAGCTTATTAAAGACCCTACGTGCAAAATGTAAAATAAAAGCACACAGCGTGTAGCGACATAGCGATTCATCACAACAAAAACAATCATTTGAACTCTTAGAGCTCATCTGGGTGTCGTACGCACCGGTGGCAGATGCCCCTGCCGTGCAGGTACGACAGGGCATCCATGAAGGGCACTAGCACCAGGTGAGTCAGCTGCGCCTCCGTCATGCGGCGGTTGAGCGACCGATATATGCCGTGCAGGTCGCCCCGGCCGGCGTACTCTTGGACGAGCACCAGCCGTTTCTGCGGGCGATTGTATGCATGGACGGGGTTTCGCACGCCACGCCATGCCAGTAACAGAACCAAATCAGGAGCGTACGAAAACGAATAAAGCCCGCATACCACTGACACGAGGCGTGGCAGGACAGCACTCTGCGAGTCCTGAACTGACGTACCGCAACTCCAAGCAGTACCCTGATCATCCCTGGACCTCCAGCGATCTCTTCCATCTCAATAATCCCCACTTCCCATCGCTCCAACCCTTCAACCCAGTGAGATGGTAAGCAGACCCGGGACACGCTGATTACGTCTTACGAGCCACGGGGACAGAAGCCCCGAACCCTCCCTGGCGGATTCCTAACACTGCCTAGTACGTGACTCGCTGACAAACGTGCTCCAAGTCCCTTGACCAGGTCCTTCATCCGACGATGACCATAACCTTTGTTACACACAGCCCGGCAAACCTGGTCCTGCGGGCGGCAATGGTGGGCCCAACGATGACTCAGCATCAGTGTAACTAGCTCCTCAGACGATGGGTAATGAGCACACTGATGTTGCTTGCTTGGGAAGAACCGCAGAGCCGACGGCGCCAGACCTCTACGCGGTGCAACCAGTACCTAATGTTATGTGTTTGTCCTCACCGTGAAGGCGGCGTACAGCTTGATGATGTGCTTGTGGACGAGCTCCACGTGGATCTGTGTCTCGTACATTTTCGTGTTTCCACAGGAGTCGCACAAAGACAGACGGGGAGCAAACAAACATTGGTTGTTTCAAGTCCGCTTCGGGCTTCGGGCGCTCCAGACTTCCAGTAATACCTCACTTCAATGCACCTCACACGTTCACAGCAGCCATTAGGATGCATATTTCCTTTCTTCCATGCGTATGTTGCGGAGGGGCTTAGGATGCAGAGAGATGAGTCCGCGTCCCTCCCCTCTTTCTCAGGACTCTCATTTGCCGGTGTCCGGACGCCTTCTCGAGTTGCCAGCCCACTGCACAGAAACCCGCACAATATGGAAGACCCAAGACAGCTCCTCCCTGGAGGGGCTATTCCTTCCCCTGGAGCATTACATACCACCCAGCCCATTGCATAGGAACTGATTGCAATTAGTCGGACACGCATGCTTGAATGCTTGATGCCCATTTCCACTGCTGTGGCTCAGTGTCAGTCGCACCACCACTGCAGGAGCGCACCTTTATCTCCCGGACGACCCTACAGGCGGCAGATGGGCAGGAACCTAATTTCAGAACAACAAATGAAGGCTACGATAAAGCCGTCCCATAACACAACGACTGCATGTTTCGTTGACCCCCCGGCTGGTCAGCGGCTGCATACATACAGTGTGGATTGGGGCCAATTTCGACACTGAACCAAGTGGGCGGACAAAACAAAGATGCTGCGTGCGTGCACGGACGGACGCCTCTAGATGATAAGGTCCATGTCAGCTCCCTGCATACCGCTACACAACACAACGCATCGAGGGTTGCTTACATGTGAATGACGTTCTTTGGGACCTTCGACAAGAAGTAAATCTGTGCGAGCGGCGGCGAGATCGGGGGAAGGGCAGGACAATCACGTCCATTCAGACTCAGCAATATTTCGCGATCACTATGGTCACTCGAAAGTGAGCGCAGCAAGTTATCCAGTAAGGCACAGTAGGGTTTCCGACATGTACGGAACCCCAGTGGCCAGGCGTACTCCTCCGTACCGTTCCGCAGCTGGACAGGAATCTGCTGGCGCATGCATGCATGTGGTTCATCCCCCTACCCTTCGCGCATGCATGCATATGGTTCATCCCTCTACCCTTCGCGATGCATGTAGGGAACCCCTGGACAGACTAACCTTGAGCGCCACGGGTAGGCCGGAGCGGCGGCAGGTGGCCTGCGAGGGAGGACGGCGGCACGGAGTTGGAGACGATGGACCCATGTAGTGGATGCCTATTGTGACATGCAGCAAGATGAACGTACGTCCCAGTTTTGAAGACAGCTCCTAGCAATCGCTAGCAGATCACATCACAGTACATCACAGTACATCACAGTACAGCAGTTATGCCAAAACCTGCAAGTACATTGACCTACGAAATCGTGATGAAGCTATGGGGATACACAAGGTACCTTGTAAACCGTTGACGTTGATCCCTTGTACAGCTTGCGGCTCACTTCGTAGTCCTGGACACCGAGGGGATTTCAGGTAAGTGGCAGAGGTAAGAACATAAAAGTCATCACGAAGTCCGTACTTCCAACGTGTATTACTACATGGAGTGTACGGCGCGTGCACGTGCTCCCCGTACATACATAATAAGACAAATATTCACCTCTGTATCTTCCAGTATTTACATATGTACGTCAATTCCGAGACACCTTAGGAATAGCTCTGGTCGCCAGCGTGTCGAAACCATTGGTTTGGGTTATAAAGTTCACTCGGATAAATTGCGATATTCCTTGCTTACTCATGGGCTGTTTGGGGCTCTCATGTGTGTCCTTTCTTTCTATGTTTCTAAGGAAAGTATATGCTGACGCTGGAAGGGAAAAAGGAGTCCACGATTGAAGTTGCACAGCCACTTATTTCACGATAACAGGCACAGAGTCCCTGGATGCCCATGTCCCTTAGGATGCATGAACGGCACCTGGGGACGCAACTAAGCCGTACCTCAACGCACCACTGCTGGCGGCGCATGGCCGCCGGGACACCCGGGCACATCGCTAGGAGTATTGTGTCAGACTGTGGGGGTGCTGGCGGGACAACCAGCGGAGGGGGCGACTCCGTCTCGGGCACATCAACAGCGGGGATTATGGACGGACTCTGCAAGCCTGGGGACTTGGCCTGCGCATTCATATCCGCACCGGCAAGCACTTTTGGCCATAGCGACCTGAAGGCTGGATTCAGTGCAGCCGGTGACGAGAGCGCAATCGCTGGGATGTCCAGTGAAAAGCAACGCCTGGAGCTGTTATATGTGGCGTATGGCGTTGTATTTGCAGACGATGGCGCGGAGCCGTCACCCTCTCGGGTTGCCATGATGAGCCTGGAGGACTTCACCGCGTGCCGTAAACTACCGCGACAGGGACCGCCGCTGCTGTCTTGGGTGGGAGCCTGAGTCCTGTTCGATGGATTCTCAAAGGGATCCGAGATGCTGTGGCAAATCGTAGCCTGTTTGATGGAGAACGGGTAGAAACGGGGCGGCCGGGCAAATGGCTCACAACCGGGATCTCCGTGGGGACGCATGGGCGTCGACACAACATTATGAGGTCTCATTTATTGTCATCAAAATAAAGGGCTGCGTATGAACCAGCATCTGCGCCATCAGGTGCGCTATCATTGGCGCTACGCGGAAGAGTGAAACGGACAGGTAGCTGCCCTGTCAACCATGACTTGTTGAAACTAAAACGACGACATACCTCTGAAACGCTAAGGTGACTTGTAGACGGAAGGAAAGACCGCGAGAACAACTTCCGATGAATGCCTTTCGGTTGCGTGCCCGGCAAAGACATCGTGTTGATTCCGTTTTGGGAAGATTTCGAACCTTCTCCAGATTTAGGGTGGACAGATAATCTACTGAATGTCGAAGATACATCATCTGCCTCATTAGGGCTGGCGACCGACGAGCACTCCTCCGTTTTCCGACAGCCATGGCGTGAGACCTTAAAGAATAGCTTCAGTGAGCCAAACAGAGACCTTTCTTTCGGCATTTCCGTTTCTATAAGTCACGATGATTTACTGAGGCTGGAGTTCATACACGGGGCAAACAGTGCGTTAAGCTGCATCCAGAACAACCAAATAATGAAGACAATCTTCAAACTCCCTAAAAAGATATGTTTTTGGTGATTAGAAAACGTAATTGTTGGCCCTGGAAAGGGAGAGTGGCCGTACTCCGGATACTACAAACCGTACGCGAGATCAGAAAAGAGCACCTCTAGATTCTATGCAAAGCAAGGTAGTTCGCTTGACCTGTAGATATACAAGTTATAAACTTTATTAGGGTATCGCATGACATCTATGATGGGGAGCGATTTCTGGACGATGACTTGCAGAGGATTATAGAAACGCCGTCCAAAGCGGCTGGACAGGTGAATGCGAACGCGCATGATAGAACTTATATAATTTTTGGCTTATTAATAAGCCATACCAGTTACTCGGATATTTGAGGTGATGCAGGGCCGGCTACGCTCCCTGCCGCCGTTGTGGTCGACTCTGTGCGTTGGATGCAGAGACCACACCCATCCCTGCTACGTGTGTTACGGCTGCGTGGATGCCTTGGTCGGTGCTGAGATCGCCGGTGAAACAAGAAAACAGCTTAATCGCAACGTTAACCTTTGATATCCTCAGGTCGTCATTCCCTAGGTGCTAGCCCTTTATCCGATGGCCGGGGGCGTCCTAACTATCTGCAGCCATCCAAAGCTGTAAGAAGCCCCCCTAGGGCCCCTTCACGTTAATTAACAGCATGTACAGCAGTTGGAACATGATAAACACCCTGGACACCAATGAGGCCATTCAATCACCTCACCCTGCAACAGCCAGTAACGGCACGGCGAGCTTATATTATATGACGTCGATATAACTTTCAGGGGCTGCCAGCCGCTGACCATGTCCCTTATACCAAGTCTTCGTATGCCTCATCCATGTTCAGTCCATGCATGCGGCCAGTTCAACAGCACAACAATTGGTTGATAAAAAGTAACGAATACCGGGTTCCGCCCTGAAGAAAAGAAGCATCGACCAGAGATCTCGCATTTATTGCTGCGTCTCCCCGGTTACTTTGGGACTCTGTGCCGTCACGGCTCCGGTTCTCAGGACGCATCCAAAAGGCAAGAATCATCCAGGCTATACGCTCCCCTGGGGTAATTGAAGCACCCTACGGAGCTGTCAGCGCAGTTCCTTTGAGGATGCGTAGGGGACGTTTGGGGTATTTGGGATACCGAATGGTATGCAGCTTCCGCCTCGTTTCCAGATCGAAGAGCACCCGCTATCCGTTGACCAGGAAGGACCGATTCGGGTCAATACGCCACGGTGTAGGCCACATTCATAAGTTGCATCCGTGGAGTACAAGAACTGGCCACTTATGTGGAAAATGACCAAGAGCGGCTTTTTGACCCAGGCTATTGCATTGTAAGCCGTCTGACGTAGCTGCCGATACGCGGCTCGTCCATGGCCATTTCAAAAACTTAACATGAATTTCCTTCTCGAATAATTAAGCTCCTCAATGTTGATTTGTGCGTCTGCGTTGGGCACTTAAATAGGATTTTGCCCCGCGACCAACGTGGCAAGTTGAACAGTTTCATCCCAGGTAGCCAATGAGATGACCTGGTTACATGGCTTGTTTAGTATGCCATGAAAGAGCTTGCGCTACTTGCAAGCACATGCAGTTATCATTCTCCGGGCAGAGACAGGTATCAACAGATATTGTGTACCTAAACACTGGTGTATATTTGGGTCACGCCTGGCAAGGCACACAGCTTATCACCACGTTTGTCTGATTTAGGATGTACTTGTAATTCGGCGGGCTGGAGGGGCCTCATCCTCGGGAGTTCAAGTGCGTCATCCGGCAACTTGCACGTCGTAAGCTACGTTCAAAAGGGCTCAGCATACATGACGAGTTCATTGGTAGGGCGACGAGTCAGAGACGTGAGCGGATAAGCGAGTCGTTCTTCACATGAGGCAACCTATCGTGGGTTTGCGGGGATTCCGGTGTATCGCGTTTGAAACGGGCCCCGAACGGTGTTACAACCTTTCACGACCATTCCTTTGCCTTTCCTTATCTTTCCTGACTGGCGTGTCTTTACCAGAGGTCGCCTGTATGTAATCACATATGAGCTGGCGTGAGGCGGTCCTCATGGTGGACGGGATTTGCGATAAGTTTCGAAATGAGACTGGGGGTTTAAAACCCTAACCTTGAAACCCTAACCTTAAAACCCTAACCTTGAAATGGACCATATGAAAAGTTGGGAAACGGCAGATGAGAAGCGCCAATGGCAAAAGCCAACGTGAAAGCAATTCGTATATATCCCTCGGTATTCCCATCCCAATGGACGCGTATTGTCGTAATTTGACCATATTAGGCGTCAACTATGTATCAGCCTGGCATTCATATGCGGCCGATAAGCAATACCATACCGCGATAATCCGCGCCTGACCTGTAGCCGGCAGTAATGACCACACCGTTACGGTTTCTTCAGTGCCATAAGCTCAATTATGTTGACCTTTGTGATCTACATTAATCTCAAGCAGCAGCGACTTGAGCAGGCGAATAATTGGCGTCCCTTGACTATGCACTCGCCTCAAGTCACACACATTAGCTTACAGGTCAAAATGCCCATTAACGTATTTGGTCACGCCCCTAAAAATATTTGACCATGTCACATGAACGTGCACCACCGTGGTCAAGGGCACAAAAGGCTCTCGCCATAGCACAGTGACAAGTAATCAGCTATTATTAGGTTCAAGCCTGATACGAATATCCCCCTATTGCCTAACCTCATGGCAACGCGCGCATCTTCGCATGCACTATCTAGTGCATGTCCTCCTGCACTTCATGTTAGCTGTGGACGAAAGTCACCCTGTCAAAAGCTCTGTTGCAGCTAGTACTACGCCCCATCGTACCTCCCTTAGTTGCTATGGTGTTAGGCTCCATCCTCCTGCGTCATCGCCTGCAACCTGTACAACCTCCTAAGCCAATGTTCTTGGTCAAATCCGCCCGAGGTCAGGCCGTCTCGTGTCCTCCACCAAAACGTAAACAGTGGTGCCAACGCCATCAATGCTGCAACGGACCTGCCGGTAATTGGAGAAATACCGATTGCACCCCGTTAGCAAAAATTGCTAAATTATGTCATTGTGAACCCGCCGCTACCTGATTCGTCACCTGAAGTGCTGTGTTCAGCTTAAGCAGGAATACGACTAGGGGTTGAATTTCAGCACTACAGCCGTACCTCTTGCAGACGACCGAGATGGCGCAACAATGTCAGGATTGATTTGCCTGTCTTATCAAGCTTGATTGCTATGCCGTCGCGCAGGTCAGACTCGAGGAACCAATAATGGCCCTTGACACCATCCTTGGTCTGTAAGCGCAGCAGGCAACAACGAATACGACATGGTAAGACCGGACGCCGATTCGCATATGCGTTGAATCCCTTTGCTGCTCCATGATAAAGGCAGGCTGCGGAACCCTTCCTTCCCAGCAATAGTAGAGCATGGCACAAATCAGTGGTTATTACGTTGTGCTCGCACTGTCAAACCTTCCATGCCGCAAATAAACAAAAAGAGCGGAGCGGATGTGCGTGCCCCTTGGCTCCATTTTTTGCTCGACCAGCTACGGTGATTACACGCACCGCAACGCTGTGCAACAACTCAGTTGCCCGCTTTCGATCCGCTGGCGCAAGCTTGTTACCACCTCCCTTGACCGCGGCGATCAATTTGGAATTGTTCTGCGCGTGGCCGGCTAGCTCATCCAATGCGCTGTTCACCTTGCATTCATAACAAAGGAACGGGAGAACATAACAGTCGAGGGATACTGCACAGCGGGCAGACCGCAAAATTCATCTCCTAAGCCGGTCGGGCGCCATTGAAGGCGGTCGGCTAGCTGACCACCGTAGCAGCTTCCAACCGCCTTCTCGCACCTTATCAGGCTGGAGGCGCCCGCGTAGATATGATGAAACAGCCTCAAATTCTCTCTCCGCCACGTACCAACGGGGTGCCTCCTTGCGTCGCCGGCCGGCATCATCTCCCGCAGTTGGCGCCATAACGATTCCCCCGGTGGGCCCCCCTGTGTCGAATGTTTGGAATTAGGTCAATGGCAGCCTAGCTTTGGAGCAGCGCTGGACTACATGTGTGGCCCTCTGTGATTAATGTTCACTGTTTTACCTCCCATACATAATGTTACTTCTCAAAACAGGCAAGGATTGGGACAAATCACCTGACTTGAGGCCGTCTAGCTGTCCAGGTCCAAGCCCTCCCATTCCCGCAGATGCCAGGGAAATGCCTTGCACGCTGCTGCTCGCCGGCCGCGGAAGGCGAGCAGGCAAGTTCGTGGCAATTACGTTCAAGTGTTCGCTCTGAATGCGGCTGGCGTCAATGAGTGCTTCCACCTACGCACGTGGGTCACTTCAGCTTTTAAAGTTAAGCAACGACGAAAGGTGTAAGCTGTTGTGTAACTGTAGAGGAAAACACACCTTAGCCACTGCAGACAGCTCTCTTTGAACGAACGCTTTTAAGGACGAGAACTGGTCCTCTAAGGCTCGAACGCTCGCCTGCGGACACGATCCAACTTGAATATGCATGCCACCACACTAAGGTGGGCTGCACAGCGGAACGCGCACCTCGAGGCCTGATATGTCCTGATGGAAAAGCTCCTTAGCGTCATCTAAAATATGAGGCACATATGCGATCATTATTGAATCCAGCAAATCCTTGCGTCCATTTCAAACTTGCCTTCCAGACGGAGTAAAGCCAGACGCTTAAGCTCTGCAATGCGCTGGGAGACTGCTGCACCCAAGTCTCCACAGGTATCCATACTGTATATTGCAGCTGTGAGTATGGGCAGAGGGACTGTACAATAGGTAGGATACAATTAAATTGTTACAAAAGTAATTCCACGGAAGTTTACACGTTAACTATGATTTTTGCAACTACTGAAGTTATGCTAGGTGAAAAATCGTCTCAGCTGTCAATTTAACTTCCATGTCCAATAATTAAATACAATCCGCACAAACGTACACTGATGTTATAATGGTTGAACTGTGATGAGCTGACTGCGACCCCACGTATTATGAATGGGCCTGCGTTGCCGTACGGTTTGGGTAGATGCGGTACTGCACACAGCTTACAAGGCGATCGAGAGATGCGATACAGCTTACAGGCGATCGAGATGAACATAAAGTAACCAATACTTCAATTTTATGGGTATGAAGTCAAAGCTACGAGTTAAAGTTAACTTGTTACAAGAGGTTCGTTACAAATCCTTTTAAGGCTTGTAAGGCCGCCTGCGCCAGGAGGTTCATAAGACCGCGAGAACGAGCTGGGAAATTAAAAGGATGATCGCTCAATAACAGATTAGGAGAGAAAGATTTAACTGGTGGTCAGACAGGCAACCGATCGAACACGTGGTACCTGAGTCGAGAAATCGCTCCCCAGAGCCACACATACATCACGCAGCCGAACAGCGTTGTTGGACGCGAGAAGGTACAAGAGTAACGGCACCTGTACGGACATGGCGGCAGTTCTCCGTCCACCCGTTCATACAGAGCTGCTAGAGCCAATATCCTACGCAGCAGCATCCTTCATCGCGCCTCTTTGCAACTCCTCGCAGTAAAATTAGCTCCCATTCATAGCCACTTAATATGTACATGCTCCTTGAAACTTTCAAGCACACATCCACACTCTCATCAGGCATACACATGTCAAGCGCTCCCAAAGCCGTCTGCGATAGCACAAAGTACGGCTTTGTCAATATGCGGGTACATGGTATATCGCATGGATAAGTTTTATCACTACCTGATGATTTCCCAGCCTCAATTTCCTGCCATCCGCAGCTGCGTCATCGTCTATGCCATGACCCCACTCGGCCCCGACACCACCACCGCAGCCTTAGCCGTAGCTCAGAAATTAGCGAGCCGCAATTAAGTTGCGCAGGTAATTGTCCGGCTCCATGTAAGTTGGCCCAAAAACGATTCCTTGCTTTTCCACCTGTATTCAAAGTATCAACGTGTGATGCCCGGAGGCATTATCTTGGCCGACACGCAAGGAAGGTATGGGACAGTGTCCATTCCACTGAACCAGTAACTACGTGCTTGTTTTTCGGATAACAAGAAGACAGCACAAAATTTGTTAATAGTTGATCAGGCACACAGGACCACCACGGGCCCAACAGGAACATTCGATCATCAGGGAAATATCTATGACTGGACAATAGCATGGCGACCACACATCCTTTGGACCATCCAGAGATACTTTGGGGGCAAAATCTCATAACCTCTTGAGCTCATACGGCAGCCACGCACATCTTCCTGTTCTTGTACTTGTGTTTCCTCGGTATATAAGGCTCCATGGAAAATTCCAGTACAGTACCGTATTATGACCGCAGCATGCGTTTGGCCATCTACAGACCAAACCACTCCATATGGCCCCTGAAATTTGGCGCAAGTGCATTCCTTACGACAAAGAAATTACTGACGCCCTAGAAACCCTACAAACGGCTGCTCGGAATCTCGCAATCGCTTGATGTCAGGAAGAATTGCCAAGGCGCCGCCAGCTACCGAGGTCTTATGTATCGCAACGACGAAGCCCATCCTAGATAACTTGCGCAATCACCATCCCCGCTTCCCTAACCTCACAAGAACTCCAGTCGAGTGGTGAGGCTTTGCAGACTCGCTCTGCCGCCCCTATCACGACACCCGTCCTTACAGTGGCCACAATAGCATCACGCGCGCTTGCGCCCCGCCAACAACCTCTTCTGTTGGATGGTCATCTCGTAAACCTCGACATCCAGCTCCTTGGCAATTGCTGCCTGCACCCTGACGACAAACGCACCGCGCGCCTCCCCCGGCGCAGGGAACATGGGCGGAAGCACCGTCGCCTCCAATGTGGTCCTGGGGCTGAACCCAAACCAGAACAGATTCGCCAAAAAGCTGCTGTCCAGAGTATGAGTTTTAACGCCCGGCAGGGAGCTATTCATCCGTAATGCCACGGGGACCACCGGCAGGGTGGCTACTGTTGCTGCTACCGCGGATGAAATGCTGCCCTGTTCAGAGGCTGAAAGCTGTTGAGCATGTTCCTGCTGCCCCTGGCACAGGTTCTGGTGCTGCTGCTGCTGTTGAAGGATGCGCATAAAGCCGCGGGAGAAGCGCAGCATGCCGCGGCCATTGGTCATACCGCCCTCCGGAAACAGGTGCACCGGGCTGGGGTCCAGCGTAGATGCCAACTCATCGTACGTGGCGGGCGAGGCGGGGCGCATGATCACGGGCAAGTGACGCGCGCGCGTAACCTGGGCTGGTAATGCACTGGTGATGAGGTGAGTGTAGCGCTGGGGCAGCGACGGATGACTGAACAACATCATGAGGTCACCCACGCTGCAGTGATTGGACACCATGACGTGGCGACCAATCGGAATCCTGAGGAGAATGGGTTTGATTGCGAGGAGGATGTCGGACGATGTTGACAGCACTTGCGGGCGGATGGATCTGGAGGAAGAATGTACTGCACGTAAGCCGGCCAGCTACAGGCTTGCAACCCTCCCTGTGATCAACACCAGTCCCCACCTCCCCGGTTGAACTAAAATACCGCATCGTTCGGAAATCAACATTGCTGCTTCGTTTTCGAGATGCGCCGCAGTGTCCTCCTGCCTATTAGTGAGCCTGTCGTACATGTTGGCTGTTTCACCTAGTTTGGGGTGGACGCATGGCGCATTAGGAGCAACTGAATACTTCGTGACTCTTAAAATGTTAAAAAATCCTGACAGTTTGCAGGAATCCGCGACAGCTTACCGCTCCGCGTGTTGCCAAATGACTGTGACACCAAGCAAACGCATGTACGTCTCCACAATAGATTGGTTTCTGAACCAGGGCTGGTCTAGCGCGATACCCAAGATCCACAGTGCCGATCGGAATGCTGCTAATAGGAGGCCCAGAGGGGCGTACAGCACAAGCTCTGGGCTCCATACCCGAACATGGTTATCGTCGAATAGGATGACTGCGGCTTTCAACCCACTACTTGAAGGCGTAGGAGGTTCGTCTTCTGATAAATCGGCAGAGCTAGCAATTTCTTCCAGCAGCAGCTGTCGCTCTTTGTTCAATACGTGTGTCTTGAAGCAGCTGAGTCGGCCTCCGCAGCTTCGTGCGTATGGCCCTACCACAGAAGCCCTTGGCTGCATCAGCTTTGCGCATCTTAACAAGGACATATCTTCATAAAATAATTAAGCTTTGTGAGGAAGGAAACGCAGCCGTGCGCCTAATAATTATTTCGGCCTAACGGCTCAGAACATGAAAGCTTTAAGAAGGACAGCAGAGATGTGCTGTTTTGATTTTCGTTCGCAATTGGATTCTTTTGAATTCACCGATCATACCATAACATGTTGTATAAAGTCCGTACATAAGGTTGGGTCCGACGACAGACGGGATATATGGTATGCGGCGCTGTCACAATTCAAAATTCCGAGTCTGCGCATAACAACAAGCAGGACACCTCGGCAAGTACTCCATACGCGATGTACGGCAATATACGGAAGTCCGAATCAATTGATGAGCATGAGTCAGCAACTGAGTTAGCACTCGGGATCAACCCGACCAAGCCTCCTTGAGAGCCAGAGCAGTCCACGGGAACCCTCTCCGAAACCCGATTCGTCTTTCCATACTACGCCTCAGCACACCAGCAGGTGCAAGCCTAGGACGCATTTGAGGGGCAATCGGCTGCCTTCCGATTGGCACACATACATGAAAGCCAACTTAAAACGCCATGTTTTACGGGTCCTCATCCAGGTTGATCTGTTTCCCAAATTTCGCGTACAAGGTGCTCTTCAGTTCTTGCAGCTTGGCCCTGACCTCTTGCAGCTCGGTAGTCGTCTTCTCCACCTCCTTATGGACGTCTTGCGTCACCTAGTCATCGCGTGGGTGAGTTTTATTGAGCCAACATGGCATACGGCATACAAGTTTGGCCTGTGGAGACGTGTATGCAAGATGACAACGTTCGTATCGTAGTCGCAGCTGTTAGCTAACAGTTGCATTATTATGGGAAGCGTTGGCCGTATAACCATGCAGCCCGTCCGGAACACTACACTGTTTGGCAAAGTAATCACCGTCATAATTGTCATTCGAAGGTGCAATTATGCATATGGTTACATGATAGTTGACATGTGCTGGTGTTGGTGTCGCGTTTTGTAGGGTTGCCGTTGGTATGTGACAGTTTTGCTCATGCCTAGTTGCGTGTAAACGTGGGTCTTACCCTAAGCGCCATAACTCCTGTACGCCATACACATATCTTCGCTCAATACGTGCACATCCTGGTTTCCCCTCGTGGTGCTCTTCAGCCTTTGGGCTCCGTAGTCAATATCATTCTCTTCCCCATGCATACACCCACCCCACCTGCTCAAGCCGGGCATCAGCTGCATCCTTCTCAAAGTGCACTAGGCACTCCCCGATAACGAAGCGGACATTCTCGTCGTCCGATAACATGAGCTCGTTTCCGGCATCCTCCATCTCCTCCAGTGCATTCTGTACCCCAAATTCAGGGAATGGCCCGCAAATTTTGTGACGCATTTATACATAACCATTGCGCTAGCATTACACCGCAAACGGGGACCATCTTTGCGTACGGTTTGCGAACATACGGCCACACAACACGAAAGCACATAATCATTAAATATCATCATTGTCCCACCTTATGTTGCCTTAGTAAGCGTTCAAGCTCTTGCATTTTGGCGTGTAGGCGGCTAAACATGTTAATTCGTTGTTGGTCCTCACTCAGCACTTCAATTTGCGGCGTCTGGGCCTACATCCAGGAACGTGATTATTACAAGCATTACACAGATTATTGCTTTAATGAGTTGACGCACCTTTGCCGCCATGCTTGCGCTGTTTGTTCCACAAGCCTCCAGTAAGTTAAATATTAGATAATCAAATCTCAGTTATGCAACAGGAGTGCGTTCCCGGTATTAGAACTGTTAACTGGAACGCGGCAGTCCACGGGTTCAGAACGAAATAGTCTTTCAGAAGCTCATCCCAAGGACCGTAAGTACTCCGTTGGCTCACAAAGCGAAAGCCTTAAATAATTATTTTCAAAGGACCCTATTGGTTTTACCCAGCACCGGTACGACACCGTAATTCGTGATCGAACCTCTACAGTTCCTATAACTTGAAAATAGGTCACACCAACGGGTTTTACAGGTCTGCCGGCTCATCCCCATGCTGTCTGGTTTTATATATAGGGGTTTGTTAGGGATGGATGCAACCGAATTGCCACGCACGTGGCGGAAATCCTGGTTGTGGATGGTGCCCGTATTCCGACTGTGTTGTATGCAGATGACCTTAATCTGGTTGCTCATAATTTTCGACGGCTCGTGTGTATTCTCACTGCATGGGGGAAATGGTGCTGTGTGTCTGATATGACTGTCCACATTTAGAAGTGTGAGGTAGTCTATTTTTAGTCACTCCCCGTTTATTGGCCTCTCAAGTTTTGAGGATAGACTAAAGGCCGAGACACAGCCAGTCCGAGTTCACAGCCAATATAAGTTCGAAGAGATGAAGTGGGTCATTCGTGCATGTTGTTTGGGCCTGCCCCCACTACGGCCTTGACTCGACTTTTTGATCATGCACAGATGGACTCTTTGTGCGGGGCAGCGTGCTATGTATGCTCTTATCAATAAATTGCATAGGAAGGGGCTTTCTATTCCCAAATCGGTCCAAGGTGCTTCCATACTCAAATTTCGAGCCATCCTTTCTCATGGAGTTCAAGTCTGGGGATGGACCTTTCACTTTCTGTTGGTACATAGGCCAGACATCGGTCCCCACTTTTGTAGATCTTGAGTGTCGTGTGGATTTGTTAGCCTGTAAGGTGATCCATATCGATTCTGTAATGTAAACCCTGGAGGAACACACTTAAAGGAAGATCGGTTAACTCCGCATCTTCTTGTGCATCTGCGTGAATTTGTCTCAGATGGCACTAAACTGGGTGCTGTATTAGTCCTGCAAGGTGGACAATATGAGGGTTATAAAGCAATGTCGTACAGATCGCTGGTGTCGTAAAGCAAAACCTGCCTCCATTGAGCATTGCTGAACACCATCACCCACATTTACTCCCCCCTCTTAATCACAGCCAAACTGCCCTGCTTGTGCAAGCCCAACACCCAACGTAGCTTAGTGTAATCCGCGGCCGTGAGGTAGTAAATGAGGCACAGGCGACGGCCAAAACTCCTGCATACTTCGCAATGGTGGGAAACACCATATTCAAAACCTGTATAGTGATGATGAGGCAAGTGGCCTTGGTCACTTGGCTCCAGAAGCGGTTTGTGTTTCTAGAGCGTAACAGACCACCATAATACGTCTTTACCTATAGATTGTAACAGCATGAGTGCCGTCCAAGCCATTCTGCCCTAAAATCCATTATAAGGCTTTTAGGTCCCAACACTAAGCCGCAGCAGCCAGCAGGAGCCACTTCTGCAGCCGAAATTGACAGCCAGCTGGAGACAGCTCAACACCAGGTTCTTCAAGACCCTTTTAAGGCCTTAGCCCACCCCATAGCCAAATGACAGGTTACCCACATGTCTGGGCATCACCCTGCTGCCCGGCTGCCCTTGCTTTGGTTGCGATGCTGCGCCGCTCTGCCGGGCGGCGAGGGCCACTTGTACCACTTAAGCGATAATCTCTGTCAATGAGAGCTCCTGCTTACGGGACTGCTGCGCAGAGGAGGATGCTGCCTGTTTGCGTCCATTCAGGATGCGGCACTCCTTCATGTCATGCATGGAGTTACCTGTTGTATCTCTGTTGGGTCCACCTAAGCAAAGGCCCAATTGGAAGATGACCATACACGGTCAATCCTGGACACTACGCGGAGACACTCCAGGATACTAACATTACCGCCATGCTCCATGCAATAGAAGTTTCCCTCCGCAGACCTCTGACTGCTGCCAGCTTGCATAGATGTGGACGCTGGCTTCTCATCCTTGTCCTCCGACCTCTCCCGTCTAAGAGCTGCCAGAACTCCTCATACTCTGCCTGAGCCTGTCGTACCACAGCTTGGGGCTCATGGAACCGTACTTGCTCAGCATTCCTCATGCGTGGCTGCAACCTCATGATGTAGCTCTGCGTGATGATACTGAGCGGATAGTGCCCAGTTATAAACGGCACCAAGTGTCGCACCTGTCGAAGATACATCTTAGGTGAGTAGGTTGACTGGCACAAAGAGGTGTATTGGGCCAGTTGCAGTCTCCCATCTCTGGCTGCCAGCCACGCCCACTCCTCAAGCTTGGGCAGCTGTTACTCGTGCCATGACGCAAAGCTTGAACCTGGCACCGGCATTTTCCTTCGGAAAAGCAACAAACTTACAACTTTAACGATGCCATTTAATACCCAAAAAGGTTACATTTGGAGCGCATGACATCAACTACGGGATTTCGCTTCCTGAGCTCATGAGTGATTAGCTGGCACAAGCACGTTCCTGAGGTGTGTGGACCGCTGCGAGGGCCCCGCTGCTCGCCCAAACACGCCACTTCCTGGCGGTGCCTACACCCCAATAAAGCTTGCGTAGTAAGCTTCAGGTGTTCCGCTGACCCATGGGTCGCCCACAGTTCTTCGGTACACAAATTACTTCGAGCAGACTGGTCAACACGACTGCGATCCTGTGAAAATCAGTGTACCGCAGAACGTCGTGGGTTATGTCCAAGGCGTAGTGCGTTTTGGCATTATCCTTAGACCATAGCCAAGCGAGTTTGGTTTGGTTACAGGTATCCTGCCGCGCGAAATGGTACACCACACAAAACAATGCTTTTATTATTTGCCGGAAGCAAGAAAGGTCCAGTTTTGATACACTTATGAATACGACATGGTAACTCTAGTTGCAGGTTCCAATCCATTATCCGCGGTGTCAACATGTCCATCATGTTTTGGGAAGCAAATTGCATCGGTTGTGCACCTATGCCTTAAGCTTTGGCAGCCCGACCAAAGATTCACACCTTGGACTCGCGCGCTCTTGGATTAAGTTATTGGATTGCTGGCTGTTTGCCTTCTTTCGCTTTCTAACTTGAAGTTCTTTGGCATGAGGTCTTAGCAGAGGAAGATTAGCCCGAGGGCCCGAAGAAAGCAGCCTGTCAATACGAATATATATGGACACGCCAGCGGCCGAGGGCCAGCCCACTTCGACATCTCTGCCACCAGCGCAGACCCTGTCACTACACCACTCAGCAACAGAAACAACAGTGCAGGATGCTCATTTCCCCGGCTGCGCCACTGCGACGTTTGATGCTGAGGAGTCCGTTGTGACCCATGGGTCACTTGGGGCTTTCGGAAGCCGCGGCGCCCGGCGAGCGGCCCTGCTGGCGCATCAGGGCTCCCCGCGCACCTTCTCCAGAAAGCTGGCCAGTATAGGACACAGACACGCGCCAACGAGTGCCCGCCAGCTTGTCGCGGGTCGCGCGCTGCTGCTGCACGCACCAGATCCTGGTTCGTCGGATCGCTCGGGTTGGACTGGTGGCGCCGGTGGTGGCGCCGGTGGCGGCGGGACTGGAAGCAGCACTGTTAGCGACGGCCGCTCCTCTTCTTCAAGTTTTAATGAAGGTGTGTCTTGCGGGAAAAGGCTCATGTACAAACTAAACTAACCCGGTGAAGCCAACCCAAATCACAGAAACATCTTTGGTAGCTGGCCCGTCATAGGTCCTCAGGCTTGGCATCTCCGTTTCGTTCGCATCCTTTTCTATCATACTCGTTCTGCCCGTTCACCCTATTTTGCCCCATTAGGTCGCGGTGCGAGTATGTGGCTTACAGCGTGTGTTGTGCTGAAGGCGGCTTTGGGTGTGGGTGTGCTCTCTATGCCGGGAGCTTTCTCCCGCTTAGGCTGGATACCCGCGGCCCTCGCCCTCACTGCGTTATCTGCGCTCGTCGTATACTCCGGGTCCTTGTACACGCGGTGAGGTCGGGCCAATGCAGCAGTCCAGCAGTCGGTAGCCAACCATGGGCCGCGCTGAGGATCGCTCCGGCCCTGTCCAATTGTGTGGCTGCTCCCCTTCTCTATGGACCGCGGCTCCAGGCGCTATCCACGCGCCCATTCGGGAAAGACATCACTGATTCGTAATCATCAGAGCGGTTTCCCTCCGGCCTCACGTGCCTCCCAATGCCCTATTAACCTCCCCTGGAGCAGTATCAGGTCTCGTTTTCCTTGTCTTCCTCCCTCCCTCTGGACAGCCCTAGAAACGATAAATTGTGATGACATAATGCTGTAGTTGTATGTATGGTGGTACATGCCAGTGTTTTGTCGTATCATGGACAAATGTTTCTGAAAGTCTAAATTTGGAATTCAACTGCTCTGCGACCATTAGGTTGATGACCCAGCCGTACCGCAGCAGCCGGCATGGCACCAGACACCCGCCCATGTTGCACTCTCTGGCCCGCTTAGCGCTGGGACGTGCGGGGGAGGTGGCCGCCTGCCTGACAGCCTACGCAACCATTTTGCTCATGCCAGCCATTTTTCATATCACTGCGGTGGAGGCGCTGGGCCAGGTCAGGTGGTGCGGGTCAGGGGGCAGGTCAGGTCAGGGCGGGGAAATACCTTAACACACACACAGGCACATGCAGCGCTGTGCCCGCCATGCCGGCGTATATCCACCGGAAGCGCACCGAAGGAGTTGTGGCGGTGGATGGCTGGAGGAGACATGACCGGTGGATGCGATCCAACCTACCAACCTAGCGCCCGACAAACCGGCCCCCTTCTTACCGGCTTCAACTTTGCCGCGCTGTGCTGCGTTTCTTCCTTTCTGCTGTCTGGCAGTTGATGGGTCCTGCAGACGACCCCCCGCTGCTGCTTTATGGTCTGGGGGTTCTGGTGGTGGCGGTGGCGCTGGCTCAGCTGCAGAGCCTCACACAGGTCGGCGAGGGGTGCGGATGTGTGCTGAAGAATGCACTGCCGGGCCTCGGGGCTCCTACCCAGCTTACATGGGTTGTTGAGCTCTCGTAGGTTGGGGTTAAGACGTGGGTTTTGATTCCAACATGAAGGGCTTCGCGTCTCGTTCTAAATCATCCTTCCCGAGGGGCTGATGGGATTAAGGGCGCGGCGCACTGAAAAAAGGACATCTATGCTGGCACTGAAGTTCTTCTTTTGGATTGTTTCTGCAACTGGTCCCCCTTAAGAAGTACGGCGAGACGCTTCGTCTCTTTGTATCACGTCCGCCGCTAGCCTCCTATGCTCCGTATGTGCAAAACACACCCCAGTCAGTCTCTGCCGCTACGGACGCAGTTGGGGTGGACATCCCTCCTGGGAAGCGTCGTAATGACCGCCGCCCTCGTCGTGGCCACTGCCAAGCTCCTCCTGGAGCCGGCGCCAAATTCCGACAAAGGCGGCGCCAGCGTCAACGCCAGTGTAGGCATCGGCATCGGCATTGGCGTCGGCGTCGGCGGCACAAGCAATGGATATGATTTCGGATTGGTGGGGGGCGGAGGAGGATGGCCTTTCGGACGTTCTCCAGGTTTGGATCCTACGTGGCATGGCGGCACTTCATGGCGAGCAAGCGGCCCTGGCAGCGGCGCAGGCGGCGGGGCTGCAGACGCCTTCAAAACCAGAGAGGATGGCAACATCGGTGGTCTGGTCCGCGGCGGTAGTTGGAGTCCGCGTACGGAGTTGATAGCGCACAGCGGTTTCGGTACTGCCATGGTGGGTCGTTTTGGCGGGAAATGATGACCGGGGTGTGTGTCAGCTATAACCTGTATATTATGCCCTTACGAGCTATCCAGGAAAAGGTACGTACGGGATGCCCCTCCTACCGTTGCCGTGATGATTAAGCAAGGAGTAATTATGTCGTTTGGCCCATGGGGGGGTGGTAGCTTAGTGTCAATACGATGATTGTCGTCCCCGCATATTTCCGGACTTGCTGGGCAGACTGTGTCTGTCCCTTGGTCTGGCCTGATTGGCACGTATTGTTGCCCCGAGCCAGGTCGGTGTCATGGACATGGTGTTCGCATTCGGTGGTCAAGAGAACTGGATGCGCTTCATCACCGGCATGAGGCACCGGTGCGAGGACGTGGGGTTGGGAATCACTACAGACCCAGGCACACAAATCTTTGACTGACCCATATGACCCATGTTTTAATACCCCCCCCCGTAAATCTGACGATTGACTTGATACCGATAAAACATGTTGTAACCGGTGTCGTACTGTCGTGACTGTTCCTCACACTTCCAATGGTTTGTTTCTTACTTCTTTGATTTGATCGTTCTTCCTTATTTTCGCGGCAAACCGAAATGTGTTTCTTGTGCGCAAATCAGCATGCACATGAACATGCACGCGCAGCAGTCCATTACAGTCAGGAAAAAAATGGCATTTACGTGTTCGTGAGGCCCCGCACACTTATATTCCCTCGCTTGCCGCCTTGCGTCTGCAGCTCGCAATTCACAGGCTCTGTGGCTCTGTCAACTGCCGTTCTGGCACCTTTGCTGGTAGTCCTGGGCGCTGCGGGCTACGTGGCACGTGGCACCGATCTTGATCCCTCTCGTCCCATCACAAGTGAGCTGCGCCGCGACGGTTGGTCGTTGGCGATTAATGGTTGCGTGTTGGTTTCGGTACTGATCTCGTACCAGATCAACCTGAATGTTTGGACTCGACTGGTGCTGGGGCTGTGTGGCCCTCGGTCCATGCGCATGGATGTCGGTGGCGGTGATGGAGGGGCCGAAAGCGAAAGTGAGATTGAAGAGGAAGAAGACGGTAGGGGGACACATCACGGCGGGGGGGACACAGTGACGGCCGGCAGTGGCAATACGACGGTCAGACCGGAGGTGCCGCAACAGGGGGACGGCGGCGGCACCACCACTGCTGCCGCTGTGGTTGCTGGGACAGCTGTAGACGTGAGCGAGAGAGTGGTGGTGGTCAAGTTGCCACAGGTGCAGCAAGAAGCGGCAGTGGGAGCAGATGCGGGCGTCAGGTCGCTGAGTCCCGCCTGCGGCGACATAGAGGCGCCTGGTGGCATCGACGCTGTTGCCGGCACCACTGCTGGATTGCCGCGTAGCGGCCAGAGTGATGAGGAAAAAGGCCCTGGCGGCGGCGGGGACAGCGGGGACTTGACGCAGCCCCTGCTCCTCGGTACACACGGTACGGCTGCATACCGGCATTACCTAGAGGAGCGGAGACGCCGTCGGCAGGCGCACCGTACACGGCACGGTGAGCCGCTGGACCCGGGCTCTCAGCGGCTGCTGTGGCTACTTCTCACCAGCTGCGCAGGCTGCTTCGGCTACGTCGCGGGTTTTCTGGTGCCCTACTTCTCCGAGGTAGTAGCTGTCATCGCGTCCGTGGGCGACATGGCGCTGTTGCTGGGGCTACCGTGCCTGTGCGCATTAAGGCTGCTGCGGCTGAGCGCCACAGAGAAGGCGTTATGCTGGGCGTTGACGGTTGCGGCAGCGCTGATGTCAATTGTGGGGGCTGTACTGTCTCTTGAGCGCCTCATAGACAGAGCCCATGGCGGTGGCGGTGGCGGGCAGCAGGGCAGTTAAGCCGTTAACGTAGGCCTAGACAGTTGCAACCAGTTAAGGCAAGCTCAATTACACGACAGTTAATTTGTTGGAACTTGTCACACTTTTGATTTCGGGGTTCATACGATTACACGCTAAGCAGGACAGGTAGCTGCTGTGCATGGCGAGCATCGTTTTCATCTGTCCCCATTGTGGAATCGCGCTTAATGCTTCGTCCCTTTACGCTCCCTTACGGTTTATCTTCGGTTGGTTTAGGGTTTACCAAATCAAGATAAACACCGAAGTAGAATCAGGACAGATCGGCTCGGTTGGACATGGAAACGGCTGATACATTGCCCTCTAATCGGCAGATGTAAGTCCCAAGAGAATACGCCCGTATCGCCAACTTGCAGCCTTGTAGTCGCCACCTCTGAACCACTCCTCCGTATCGCATCACGAGAGACTTGTCCACGGAGACGGACAGAGTCTCTCAGTCCCTCGCTAGATGTAAAGCGCTTCGTGCGGTTTGTTTTACGTTCTTCCGTAGGACATGACAGCCGGGTCGCCCCCCCTCAAAACGTTGTACCTACCTAGGCCTGCAGCTGCACGCGTCGACGGGGAACCAGGGAATATAGAGCTATGGTGAAGCAAGGACGAGACGGATGGCTGACAGACGGGTAGTAAGACATCCTCAGCTCCTACGCCCGGCCCCAAGATAACCAGAACGACGTATGTATGACTTGACAAGACTAGGCAAACACACCAATCCTTCACAGTTGTCTGTCTTAATGGAGCTCTTTATTGCTGTACATGCTGTAACGTGAGACATGACGGGCTGTCCATTAACAGGGAGCCGACCGCCAGATATTCCTGTTTCCACAGAGAACCTACACTATCTTCATCAAAGGAAGTCCCCTGCGGTCGTAGCGTTGCTCAGCCAGGGGCACACCTTTCCACTACGGTGTCTGAAATATCCACTTATTCCGGTGACGAACTCGGCAAAGTTGCTGAGACCAGTTGCCAAGATGCAGAGACCCTGCTCAGCCCAAATTGACGGTGCTACGTAATACGAGCGTTGGCGACGCTGTCGATGCACCACCGGTTCGGTCAAGCCAAGTCAGCTGGCTACACAACCAGGTGCACGCAAAATTGGCCTCGATCAACCAGACCAATCTACAGCTCCGTTCGTGATGGACCCCCAAAACTGGTCTGGAACTGGTCCGAAACCCTTCAGCCCGCTGCGACACTTGACACGATACTACAAGCAAACTTAGGGTCACTGCTTATAATACGCAATACGCAAGCAGCAGCGTCTTCAGCTAGGAAGGATTGGTACTTCTAATGCCGTAAAGGAGGACCTGCAAGCGCTGTGACCCTGCATAAGCTCCTGCGCACTAGATTTAGCTAACGTCCAGCCATCATAAATTAGCAAGGCGGCCTGATGCGCTTTTAATGATTTCGAAAATGGCTCAACTACACCATTTGACACTTGGCGGCCAAAAGACAATTCCGGTTTGACGAGGCAATGCATGCAGGGGACGCTCGTGGTCTTATGTGGGTTGAACCTGGGCACTGTTTACGCAGTTCGGAGTATGAGATGCACGCCCGAGTCCGTGAACACAGGTCCAGAGAGCTCCCCCACCTTGAGGGCGTATGTCGCATCTTCAAATGGCTTTTGCATGTCACCGCGCCTGTCGATGGCAACGGGTGCAGAGGTGGCGCGGTACCATCATCAGATTTACGGTCATATCCCCAATTAAACCACCAGCAACAACCACTGTTAACAGGCTAGGTATAGGAATACCTGTTTCTACGAATCCAATACAAGATACCTGCCAGCGCCAATAGGTTTTTTTAACAGTTTGCCCATCGTAAATAAAAGAACAAACTCGATGCGCCTCTGCATCCCTTCAGGTGGCTCAGCCCACTTGGCTCCTGTTTGGCTGGATATCAACTGAGAGTACAATGCCCAAGTCTCCCAGAAGCACGGCAAGTTAACAAGCAACATTCATTACACACAGCACTCACCCGAACTCGCCCAGGTCGCCGCCGCGCTTGGCGCTGCTGCAATGGCTCTCCTGCGAAGCCAGAGTGGCGAAGTCCGCCTCGCCTTTCACAAGCAGCTCGTGGAACCGCTGCACAACCACCACCACCATCAGGAATACAGCCGGCGTTGCAGAACGGTGAGGGGTACAAAAGCCACGAACCGAACCGAGTAAGCATGGAGGTCCGACAGATGAGGGATCCAACTTACCAGGATGTCAACAGGGTCGGGGAATGCAGTGAGAGCATTCACAGGCGATCTGTTTGTGCCAAGTGTGGCGTGTCGAGAAGCGGCAGGAGAGAAAGTCACGCACGCTTCCTTCGATTAGGTTCCATCCCAACACTGTTCCTCAGCCCTCGTAAGTATACATACACCCATGTAACGCGCGAAGCAGGGACAACAGGTCAAAAATATGAAAACAGGACCCTTTCCTTGTCTTTCGCACACAGACCTGAATCATCACCAACGCCTCCTCCCGTGTCCGAGTAATAACCGACTCCTGGGAGGGCAATGATACGGCAAAAGCATAGCCGCAAGATAAAAATAAGCAGAATGTATAGGTATATATGCATAGGTCTTAAAGCGCGCTCGAATACTTGCAATAAAGCAATAGTGCGGGAGAGGACATCTGCGGATCGCAATAACCATTCCGGGATGTGTTTGCACCCGCATGGGCTGGTATACGCCCGCGCCCTTGAAGGGCTCAATGTTCGGCCATGGAGAGTATCCCTTGCCTGTAGGCGAGTGCTTAACGCCCCAGCGCTCGGCCTGGGCCGCGATAATTGTGTGTTGCTGTGCCAGAGAGTGCCATTCACTGATAATGATAACGGCTACAGCTTTTAGGTAACTACGCGCACCACACCAGACCGCCACGTCCCTCCTTCCAGCGAATCAGCCTGCGTAAGGTTCCTCACCTTAAATCTAGATCCTACGCAAGTCATAGCCCAATCGCGTGCGCATCCGGTTGCACAGAGCCCAAGCCGCGCAGAGTGGAAATCGAATACGCGCCCAAACTTTCTTCAACCTCGACCTTTCCCCTCGCGTAAGCTTTAATGGGGCCGACCCACATCACTTCCCCTGCGATCGCTCACGCAGCTTGAAATATTGTTACTACACGTTCAAATACATCACCGCCCATCGTTTGACAGTTCCACGCCCACTGTTGACGATTCTACACCATCCTGAAAAGGACGTAGAGTCCCCGACCTGGACCGGGTTCTTCACAGTCCCGGACAGACGGAGACATGAGGATGTACAGGAAAATAATCCCTGCTAAAGAAAGCAATGAGGCGGAGACTTGTCGCTGAGCCCACCTTCCATGAGCTCGGCCGTCGCACATCCTTGTGCTTCACGAGCAGGTGGGAGGCGCGCACACGGCCGTCGGCCATTATGGCAATACGCTTGCTTGGAGGAGCGGCAGATGTATCTTCAGGGCCACGTTTCTCGGCTGCAGCGGCCGGCACCCAGAAAAGTATGTCGGTCGCGCAGAGCGGAGCAACTAGGGGGGGTTGAACTCAGAGCGAGTCTCGATCAATTGCATGGGATTCTCCTCACCGGCAGTCTCACAACGCACGACGTACTCGGACTCTAGTTCACCGAAGCGAATACGTGTCTTGTCCTTGAGAAGGACGGGTTTATTCGGGGCAATACGCCGGCCGTCGACAAGTGTGCCCTGCGTCTGTTACTTGGGCAGGAGCGACAGGGCATGCAATTAAAGCTCACGGCCAAGGAAAACGTCAGACAAACTGCGAGATCAGATCAAGCTTTAAACTCAGCTAATCTTCAAACCAGAAGTATTGTGTACTGTGGCAGGACGGCCCCGACGCACCCCGCCAAGCGTCAGCTGAGTGCACGCGGCTATCAAAACAAATGGCTTACCGATTGAAGGTCAATTAAAAAGATCCGCCCGTCCGTGTGATGAACAATCGCAGCGTGCACTCTGCTGCAACTATGGTGTTCAAGGGTAATAGAAACTTGGTCAGAAGCTCTACCGAGGGTATAATATGGCTCAATATCTACCGGAATAGAGATTTCGCGGTGCCCGCCAGAAAATACCTTGCGGGAAGTATAGCAGCGACACAATGGACCAGACGATCAGCGGAAGAAGAAATCCGTCTTGTTATTCGTTTCAAAATGAAAAGCAACCTTGCGTACCTCAAGAGATGCCACGCGACACGGTTGCGAGGCCCAATCGGGAGGGTTGAAGTGCATCACCAGGCACAAGGCGAGCGTAGCGCTTCCCTAACGCACTTTGAATCGACAATGATATATAAACTACTCCTTCAAATGCGACGCTGGTGACTTGATGAGAGCACGTTGGGATCCGTGCCGTTTGCACGACGCACGACACCTTCATGAATAGGACAATAATTTCGGTTACAACATCGAACCCGGCAAAGATATAACCGTAATGTTCATTACTCGATAACATCATGCAAGTATCGTTTCAACGCTGCACCTCAGGACTGAGAGCGTCTCCTAGCTGCACCCCGTTACCACATACACAACAACCGGATCGCGCATAACAATATAGCCGGAAAGTCAGTGTTGCTATCAGTGTTACTTCCAGTGATAGAGCACAAAGTTGGAGGTGCCTTTTGGGTTATCCTTAAAGATTGTCCTTTGGGGTGAGCACAAATTACTAGATGGTGCGACTCACACAACATCTACGTGTTGGAGTGTTTACTGACACAATGTACAGGGAGACTGGTAGCTGCCTTGGAAGGCAGCCTCCCACGTTACGCCTGGCCCGAGTTCTTGCGCGCAACCTATTTAGCCGAACTAAGGCCATGATCCCAGTCACTAGGTGCTGACGAATGCTGTGTATGTTGATGCGGAGCACCCCCGACACGCCATTTCTAGAATACGTAAGCCATTTGACGGAGCGTTTCCACTTGATTCACAACACTGATACAGGTTAGAGGGACCATCCATCCATTGCGTATCATCAAGCCAAGCCTGGTACATGGCTGATAATGATTTGATTCCACCTTAGCCTTGTGTCTCGACGCCACACACAGCGCTGCGAGGCCACACACAATCCCGAAAAGCACCTCGACATCCTAACAGACAAGCTCCCTTGGCTCGCGTGGGTAATATTACTTGATGTGTCGTAATCCGCGTGGTTGACCACGACCGAGGCCAAAGCAACCGTGTTCCTTCGCATCCAGCGCCACCTCTGCGCTCACTGCCACCCCAAATCAGAAATGGAATCGGCCTTTCCACCTATCGAGGGAAAAGACCTTGCCATTAAACCCCCTGTCGCCAGGACCAGAGAACATGTTCAGAAGAAAGCGTCTAAGATGCCCTGACCCTCGGGTAGGTGGTCCTCCTCCTCCCCCGCGACGTTCACGCCGCCACCGAATGCCTCGTCTATTGCCTCTGCGAGCTCCGTCCGGCCGCTTTGGCCCATTGCTAAACTCAGTTGCTCAGCGCTTTCCACACGCATGGGCCCGTAGTCGTGTACCCGGTTGAAGCGCCATGCGTCTTGGTTGCCATCTGGCAGCTGCACCCCGCCTGTGCACAGAATGGGGCGACGGATTGGGAGTTGTAAAAACATCAACAGGGTATATGGACTGTAATGACGTGGGCGGATGTGCGTATGCGATTACGGAACCCAGAACAAGAAGACGGGTAATGAAAGTCAACAGGAACTTAACGACACAGAAACGAGGCCCGAATGTGGGCTTTGGTCTGCCGCATAAGGCTATCACATTATCAGTCACAACTGCAGGAAACATTGGGTCACCTGTAATCCGTTCAAATTCTTGACGGAACTCGTCGCCGTACCATTGTTCTACCTGACCTAGGGCGAAGTAGTTGACAGGGAACTGACTGCTCAGCAGGATACCCTCTGTGGCGCGCGCGACCTGCGGTGAATGGCGATGTGATGGGTCTTTGACTCAGCATATGCGTACCACCACCCATACATCGGGGTTGGGACTGGTTCAGGCACGGGTGTCACAAGGCAACCGGTAATTCGACAAGGTGAGCAAGGTAAGGTGCATTGCGGACATCAATGACAGAGATGAATCCCGCTTCTGGTGCGGAGAGATGCAGTGAGGGGATTCAATTATGGGCTATTCTTGTCAGTGTCTGCTTCACGGCTATTGCAGCTAGTTACCTGTTCCTGCCACCTAGAATGTACGAGGGCCGTGTAAACGAGTCCCCAAGGCCTTGGTGACAATACCATTCACCTCCAACGCTAGGACAAAAACCTAGACCACTGTCCCTTCTGCTTCCTCTCCTAGGCCTCAACCGCCTTAAACAGGAGCTGTTCTCAAAAGGGGCTCTCATAGTTGTAAGTCTAATCACAAGAACGCACGGGCGCAGCATGCTACGCATCAGAGGGGGCATTCTCTGCTTCATGCTGCGTAAAAGGCCCCTAGCGTGTTACCACAGCCTTTATACGAACATCACTCTTTGCCCTGCGGTACTCAGTGAAACAGGCCGCCAAGCAGTTGCCCACGGCACGCAGCACTATCCAAGTTGTCGTTATAAAGCCGACTCCATATCCCACAGTACGATGCTCATCAGCTCGGCCTCACCTTGGCGCGCAGCAGCAGCGCAAGCCCCGCCTCAACCGCCGCCTCAGGAGCGAGGCCGTACGGCTCGTAGTACTTCGTGCCTGGGGCCAAACCCAAAAAATGCCAACGATCACATCAAAAGTAGATAACCTTTCTAAGTGTATGCCAAAGGCAATGCTGCGCATTTATCCGACGGCTGCAAACCTTAAAATGTCTGCTTCTGCTTTCCGCCGCTACGCAGTATCCCCATGTTTTCTTCTCCTCACAATCCGCATCTACCTTTACTAAACACTTCCCACCCCGATCCCCTAAACCTGTTGTTATCATAGCATTTTCAAGTCGCTGTTCTGGACCCTGGAACCCAGCCGTCCCAACCGGGTTCGCTACCCTCCTAACCTTAACTCGAAACCACCAACTGACCTACGATGACTCGATGCTGGGTCTCCCTGCCGTCGAAGAGCACACTGACGTCCAACATGAATCCGCCATTGGTAGGAAACTTGAGTAAATAAGAGGTGTGGAAGACGCGCTCCTGGCCATCCACGATCGCACTGCAGGACCGCCGTCCACGCATACGCGCCGCTTCGGCCTCCCTTTCCGCCGCCAGCTCCTCGTCCGTCAGGTTTCGGGCTGGTAGGAAATCCACCTGGGGAGGAAGGTAGATCAAATCTATTCAATTAACGGCCGCGGAGGACTTTTTTTATCAACATTGCATTCGTGTCGGCTTTTCAACGTTTCAGCTCTGTTGCCTTATATACGGTAGCCCACCCTAAAGCACGGCCAGATCACAAAGTCACAACTTCGTGGTTCATGCCTCGTCAGCATGCCATTTGGCAGAAAACACTTCCAACGTTCTTGGCCAAGCAACTCCTATCCAGCACAGTTTGGCTGGCATACTTCGCCATGTACGAATTATTTGGAGTGACTCGACAGATACGGCGGTAACGATACGGCGGACCACTTCGATGGTGAGCACCGGCTGACCTGTCCTTCCAAAAGCAGAGTTGGGTTGGGTGTGAAGTCCTCTTTGCAGCCGCGGTCTCGCAGCGCTGCCAGCAACTGGCGCGTCTTCTCCTCAGCAGCGCCCTTACGGCCTCTTTCGCTGATGGCCCCCGCGTCCACTGGCTGTTGCCACATGGATCTCTCGATAGCCACTGCGATGCACAAAAAGCATTCGACGCGCATGTGATAAGCTGCCAAAACTTGCATCGGTCGTTGCATGTGTCCAGGAGGCGAAACCAGTGCAATTGGCGGCCATTCTCTGACTCTCAGTGCGAGCAAAACCATGTCCCGCTCCATCCTGTCATGCCCCATAACTCCCTTCCCTTTCCTCCGGCACCGGGCACACAACTCACGCCTGTTGCCGTTGGGCTGTCCACCTAATTCGGAAAACCAGGCGTCGCGGACAGCCTGCAGAGCCGTGGGCTCACTGGTGGGCAATGCGGCAGCCCTGCAATGCAACCATTACGGGTAGGCATGTGGGTCGCAACTTCGGGATTAGGTGAAGAGGAAAACGGAGGTGCGGAGAACAACGAAAAGGGAAGGCGATGGTATAGCGTAAATGTTGCCGTACTTGTAATAGTAAGACTTGTCAGGCCTGCGGCCAAGGGCCGTGCGCAGCGCGTTTCGCAGGTCAGTCGTGGTGCCGATGTACTGTAGCTTCTGTTTATCATCAAAAATTGCATAGGTGGCGCCTCGCGTGCCCTCCGGCATGTCGGGCAGAACCATGCCCTACACATGGAGCAAAAGGCAACCATCTCTAATAAAGACCTCATTAGAGAAAACCTTAGCAGCGGTTATGCCACCGGTCAAAACCAAAGAGGGTGCAACACCAACCTGGGTGTTGATCACGGCGCATATAGGTAAGTCTGAGAGAGACGGCATAGGCGCCGATGGGGCCGCACCAAGGACCGCAGCGGAACGGCACCCAAGATAACGTGTGCGACGGGTAGGTGAATGTTTCGCTGTAGACCGATCAGCTGATCCATTCAAGACAGAGCAGATGCTGGTAAAGGGTAGCCGCTTGAGATGTTGTCGTCGGACCAAAGCTGGTGAAGCCTGAGACCTGCGTGAAAAGTGCAGATGGACAATTTTTCTCTTGCAAAAGGAAGCGCAGTCGACTCGAGACCAACTATTACCTGTTCGGTATGCTCAGCATACGATCGAGGCTTTGCACAAAGGACGACATTATTCCTGACAAACTTGCGGTACTCTCGAAAGGCCAGAAATAGCCAATGCCAAGACGTGTGGAACTGTGTTTGCACGTTTCAAAATTAATATCTAATCAGAAAAGTTAGCTGTGGTTATTAATGTTTCATAACATCTCCCATTATCATCAACTGCCGCCATATGGACCTTTATCGGGCTTTCCGTTGCCGACGATTCTGCCGTACTCAATACAATCTTCACCCTATTCGTGTCCAGAACTGCAGTTCCGAACAGTCAATCCAAATTTTAGTGTACATTTCAATCTTAGAAATAAATATGGTCACCGCTTGCAGCCGTCAAGTATTGGTTCACCTAAGAACCAGTCAATACATATTTGCAAATATCACCACTCATAATGATGAAGCTACGTCAGCGAATATCATTGTCTCCAGTGCATGCATATGACTGGAACTCCCTCTTTACATTGGCGTGTAAACCCCTTGTGCGTCCGGTGCTATCCTGCCTTTCGTGCGGCATGCTCACGCCCAAACTGACGAAGTTGGCTGGACAGGAGACCGAAACGGAAGGGCCCTGCTCCCCCGCATTTCCTCACATGTGATGGCCCCGCTTGACCGAGGTCCGCTGCTGCCTTCTTAATCTCAGTGGCGAGTTTGGTGTCCATCCATTACATTGCAAGCACGCATGAAACTGGACCTTGGAGAACGGAGAGGGGCTGCACGGCCGGAAGGAAGCGAGGAACCGTGGGCTAGACTGGGATTCAATCCCAAGTGAACTGCCAAATCCCGTATTAACGACGTGACGGAGGCACACACACACACACATTTTTTGTTTGCTCCTCCTCGAAATTTACATTGCAACGGGAAGAAGACACGCGCCCAAATTATAATAACCACTTATATATGATGATTACAATTGTAGGGCACATATCGCAATGGTTGCCATTAACCCTTTGATCGACTCCCGTCTACTTGCGTCCAGGGTTCTTGCGGCGCCCACGCAACCCGATGGCCGCGCCCAGTACCCTAGGTTAAAAGCTGCTGCAAAGCAAAGGATCCGTCCACAGCATCCCTAAGGACGCGCGCTTTCCACAATCCTGCCAGCAGATGCAGTTATACTCCGGCTTACATGATCAAGCCCTGGATCATACGCGAAGGGCTGAACTCTTCCACCGCAGATGCTTGGAATTAATCGGAGAGTGCTGCCAACCACACTTCAGCCCTCTCGGCAATAGCCCATCCAGCAGCCCCCAAATGACGACCTCACGTATTCAAAATAGTTGGTAGAGTACAGCTCTGGCCTTCAGCCCCCAATAACACCGCTCAAGTGAGATCACTGCCACCTACTGCACACTCCGTCCGTTGTAAGCAGTCCACATCAAGTCCAGAATTGCCGTGTTCCGCGTGCAACTCAAAGTTGATTGAGCGCCTCGATCAACTTGTCGGTGTGCTCGGGGCGGCCCACACTGACCCGGATGTAACCCGAAAGCTCCTTCTTCGCGTAGTGACGCACCATGATGCCGTGTTGGGAGGCCAGCGTGTCCTTGACTGCCTTGGCGTCCTTGCCACCCGTCACCTGTGCGATGCCGACCCATCAGAACAGGACCTCTCACCATGGTGACGAAACGAAAGAGGGCCCGCATCGCATCCTCCCCAACCCCTCCGCACCTTAGCCAAAATGAAGTTTGCATGGGACGGATAGGGCTCCAGGAAAGAGATCTCTTGTAGCCGGGTGTATAACCGCTCCCGCTCCGAAACCAACGCGTTCCGCACCTGCCGCCACAGCCGCATTGAGGGATAGAGGGTCCTGACACCCGACGAAGTGTTTCCGCCCTTTGCTGGCTTGTCCAAACCAAGTTTGTCGCACCCACTGGCCGCTGCCTTAACAGTATGTTATTTCTTGCCCCTAAAAGCCTATATATATCACAGGCCGCCAAGTTCCCAGGACGAACCCATTGCAGCTGCATGGGTCCCCACACGCCATGCGCACCGTTTGAAAACTGCGATACATCCATTACGACAATTCCCGCCAGCTGCCCGTTCTACCAACGGGCCCTTCCCTTACCGTATCTAGATACTTCATGTTGGTGAGTGCTGCACACGCCGCCACCTCCGCCGCGACCGATACATTATACGGCTGCTTAGCACGCCACAGGTACTCGATCATCTCCAGCGGGAAAGCACCATACCCGACCCGAAGACCCGCCAGCGCTGCCGTAGGGTCATGAAACGAAAAGGAAAAGCAGGAGATGAGGTGTTGTGGGTCGAAAACTTAAGTGATTGACGAGCGATGATGATTTGCTGGGAGAAGGCAAAGACCTCAATCAAGCCAACAATCTCTATCAACCCATTTCCACAAGCCTCTGTCGACGTGTGATTCTAACTCATACCCAACAGGCGCAACTGAAGCGGAGACGAAAGCTGGATTTGGACTGAGATGAGAAGTTAGGAGTCACGCTAATCAACACGCATCAACAAAAATGGGTGGGCCAGGGACACCGAAGAAGACGAGTTTACAAGGCATCGTGCATGGGGGCACCGGCGTACCGTCCACGGCTGCTATTGATGCTCCTTCTTCTCCGTCTCCAGCCCAGGGACCGCACCCCTTGCCTGCCATCCGGCTCCCACGCGCACGACTACCCTTACCTGCGCTCTTACTGAATGTCCTCAGCACTACCAGATTGTGTCTATTGGTAACCCAGTGCATCCTGCTGGGCTCCGAGCTGAACTCGATGTAGGCCTCATCAAGCACAACCAATACGGGGAGATCTAGGATGGCGAGCAGGTCGGACTGCGGGACCGGGGAACTTGCTGTCAATGAAGAGTTCGATTATTGAAAGGAGACCGCGACTGGCGGGACAGGTCAACATGCGAGTATCCCCGAAATAACCCAACCCCGGGTACATCCAGCCCGCTGCGGGAAAATCAGTATCTGAATAGAACGAACTAGTCTAGCCATGTCATTGAATTATATTGAGAATATACTTGTCTTCTGCCCCCTGCTCGTTCGCATGCCACATCGCAATCCGAGTTCAAATGCCCAGAAAGCTCAGCGCAGGCTGTCGGACCGTGAACGGACAAAACACATAGCACATGCCACGCGCGCCTGAGGGACCTACCCATCCTCGCTGCCCACGTCAACAAAAGACAACCCGCCTTTCTCTTGCTGATCAATACCCCTACACGCAACTCGAGCCTCATCCACGACACCCGGCCCCCCTTTCCACGGCCTGACCATGTAAGCCGCCCTCGATGCCCCCGACACCCCACCCACCTCGCTAACCATGGAGCCATCTGGGTTGTTGGGTGACGTCAGAAACACCACCTTGGGCTTGTGCTCTGCCACAGCACGCCTACAAAAACCCATATCAGACGATGCGCGTCAGGAAATCCGTTCATGAAACGAACCCATGCTCCGTACATGCAAACCGATATAAAAACTCCGGGAACGACATTGAAATGACTTTGTGTAGCAGTCCGCAGGGCGTCGCCAACCGAACGTTGCAGAGCCTGGGAGAGGCCAGCAAGGACGGAGGGAACACCGCTGATCTCGTTCAAGGGCCCTGGCAATAACGTACACGACTTGAAAGATGCAAGCCAACCAGTCAACCAGCCAGCCAGCCAGCCAGCCTTGCTGGTTCCCTGATCTGCTTTAGTCGGTAAGGACGAGCACCAGATCCCTTGCCATCCCTAGATGTTCCCTACAGCCCCTTGACTGCTCCCGCCGTTCTGAAGTTCCCCGTCCCATGAACCTAGGGATACGTCATATGCTCTACTCCAGATGGCATGACAGGATCGATACCCCTAGACCCGATCCGTGCATCACGTGAAGTCCCTTGAAGTGCGGCATGCCCTTCGTGATTCCATGCAGGAAACTTATCCAGAACGCAACCGCTCATGCGCAGAGCCCCGGCCTAGCCTTGCGACTTCATCTTCAGCCCTTCGTCGAATCATTTTGCTTACGGCCCTTTCCGGATTCTAAACCCGACAAACATTCAATCCGCCACCCAGACTCTGTGGTACTCAATTTGCCGTCAATTGCCCTATGCTCACAGCCCCCAATAGCTGGGACCTTATCCTGTTAAATGGACAGCCTTGGCTCGTCTGTACCGTTTCACTGGCTCCGGCCCTGACCCCGGCCCCAGCCCCCGGGCCCCGCCCACCTGATCCCCTCCACGTCCAGCCGGAAGCCCTCCAGGCGTGGAACCGTCACCACACGAGCGTCATTGACATCCGCGTCGAAAACGTACATTGTGAACGTGGGTGGGCAATCCACAATTTTGTCGCCGGGCTCCAGCACGCAGCGCATCAGCAAGTCAATTAGTTCATCAGCGCCGCAGCCCACCTGGGAAGGTAGAAACAGAACGGGTTACGTGTCTAGTGGCGTGTGCCCATATGTGTAATGCGCCCAGGTGTCGGGGCCGATGCCCAGGAAGAATCTGTGCTGAGACGGGCAAGGAATGTGCCAATCCGAATATCGCACACCTAGACTGATTACATTACGGTCAGACACGTAACACAAAATGACCGGATGGCAGCGATAACTCAGACCAAAGTACGGATAGGAGCATTATAATTACAAGATCATATTTAATTATATGGATTTGTTATAACATTCGCTTTTACCGAGCAGGCACAAACTCAACGTCGGCGGCGCACAAGCGAGTTAAAGACACCAGCAAATGGTACAATGTCAGGCCATCATACATCATAAGTTAAGGTATTCTGGAGCCCAGTTGGTTATCGTGGTGACCGCCTTGCAATTGAAGTATTCACATTTCCACAACACACGCTTGCAACATACCAGCAGGTGCTCAATTGGAATATTGTGCATTTTAGAAAGCGCTTGCCGAAGCGCACGCGTCTCCGGGTCTGGGTATATGTGCGGAAACGGCATGCTCCCAAGCGCCTGCCGCACTTCCGGTGGCGGCCCATATGGATTTTCGTTGGCGTCTAATTTAATGATCTCCTCGGGCTTCCTCCCGTAGCGTGCTGAAAGCACCTCAAATGGCTCGATTGGCGTATATGCTGCAAGCTTCAACATGTGCTTACGCAGGAATTGCGACGAGCTAGCCACCATCGGTGCCGATGTAGAGGCTTCCATGGTAGAAGTAGCTAATGGAACTAGCAGATGTGATTGCCTGGCCCGCGCTTGTCTCTGGGCTGCTGGGCGGACCCAAGAGCCCCGATGGGCACTTGCTTGCATGATTACGAGACTACCGAGAATTCGTTAACAGACTAAGCGCGGGCAGGGCTGCTGTATAAGTGCCTGAAGGATACGCCGAAGGGGCTAGGGGTAGCCTCGATGAAACTCGTACTGCAACGTTGCCAACAGTTAACGGCCATTAGTACAAGGGTGGCAGTAGGCCTGTTTCTGCAGGCGTAGGAAATCATCGTACTGACACCGAGAATTATTAATTGCACATTTGTCCAAAGGGCTGGAACTGACCTCATAATAGAAGTAGCCCTGACATATCGCGCTTCTTGGTCTATTCATAGAAGTAAGGAAGCTGATAGACGTAGGCGTGACATTGACATACAACTTTTTCACCGCCCGCAGAAACACGACCAATAGGCCTGTTTCTACAAACCCGAAACCAAATCTACGGCGTTCCTACGGCGGGGTCGTCCCAAAATCGTCCAGTACGGCCATTCCTAGTTGTAGGAATTTTCCTATCCGCCCTCAGGCGGGTTATGGATTTCCTACGCCGTAGATGAGGTAGTGGAGTTAGTGGAGCATTTTTTTGCTTTGCCATAATTTATTCTTCTGTAATTTTCAAGGGCGGCGGCGCAGCCTTCTTTCTAACACAATTTTCCAAGCGAGTGAGGTTGCAATGCAGTAATAAGACGTTCCTAACGCATGTTTAAATCCTGATATGATAAAATTATAACTATTTTATTGTCTGCCTTGAGAAACTTCACAAACGGAAATCTGTAGAGATGGGCAAGACTGAAATCTCGGCCTACCGGACACATACAACTGTCAACGTGGAACAAGGGAGAGCTTAGGCAGAACTCAGGCTGACTTGGTTTACAAATGCAATAGCTTACAGCCAAAAGTATTCCCAGGTGTTTGTGGGTATCCGTCGCCCGTGGCTGGGGCCGTGGAAGTTGAAACGAGCAGTGGGGCACTAATGAGCCCAGAACCTTGGTTTTCCTGCAACTACTCAGACCGCCTCCGTTCTTCCCGAGTCCCAACATGACGGGTGGTGTCAGTATAACGACTAAGGACGGTGGAGCTACAAAACTAGCCCAGCTCCTCCAGGGCAGGCTCACCTAAGCCCCGCTGGGCGGCTGCCTGGATGGCCCCGCGGCGGAAATTGCGATTTGTCTTCCCGTCGTAAAGACCAGCTGCTCGCAGATGGCGCTCTATACAAGCCCCGAGCGCAGAGCTACTCGGGGGTTCCTCCTTGAACGATGGATGGCTAGGTTGCAAAGGCTGGAAACCACCAACCTGGAAACCTTCCGCATCCGGCTGACCAGCTTGCCACATGTAGTAGGCCAGGCCGCAGGGCAGGCGGAGTTGCTCTGCAGGTAGACTGCAGGTGCACGTTGAACACGGAATGTCTTAGGGCCACGCTCTCAGACGCAGAAGCAGTAGACAGCCTCAGGTGCCCATTTCCAAGGTGGCGGCAGAGGAAGCCATCAGTCTATCTAATCAGGATGGTCAGGGTGACATAAGTCGCCGAGAGACAACTTCCCCGCATCGCAACCCCGATAGGTGGCTTGAAACATAAAAAGCACACACAGCAAGTCCCGGAGCGCCAGAAGAATATCTGCCACACCAGCGGATGACTCATCCTGGTCTCACAAATACTGACACAGGCGGCCGTATTTATCCTCCGACACAGGAATCGCCGATACCTCCTCAAAGCCGCCCATCATCTGAAGACGAGTGTAGCCCTTCCGGTGGTCAGAGACCCACTGACTCTCGCAGGGCTTGCCTGTCCCAGTCGCTGGGTCAAAAGGGCCACCACGGCCGGCACGCGAGAACCACCCACTTAAGGCAGATAGGACACCCGTCACTGCCTGAGGCCCAGCGGCATCCTGCTTCTGGCCAGGGTGGTTAGGCAACCACCAATCTTCAATGCAGACCAAGAGATCCTCGGGGGCAACATCACGCAAAGTTATGCGTTCCCCCGTGCTGGTTAACCAAGATTGCAACTCCACGGGCGCCACATCCTGCCGCTCGGGTGCTCTCTGCCAGACCTTGATCCATGACGCCTTGGGCCTTCTGAAGGGCCCGCTCGTAGAATCCAGCCAAGGGCGCCTTAAAACGCACCGAGGGGAGAGACTCAGCGGCACGGTGCAACCGCAAGTCGGCAAAACCCAATCGTGCTCGCACCTGAATCAACTTGGCCAGCAAGCAGACCTGCGTGAAGAGTCACGTTGGCCCGCCCCAGTAAGGCCGCCCCAGATGTCGGGTAGGCTAACCAGGTCGGATGGCGAACTTGGAGCATCAAGCGAATCCATAGCTGATCCCGAAGCCGAAGGCAAGGACAAATCGAGCAATACGCGACGAGCCTTGGCCAAGACGATGGGGGGGGGGAAGATTCTCTCTTGGGCCATCAACATTCCATTCCTGAGAAAAAATCGACATCAAAGACCTCGAGAGCAGCCAAAACGTTATATCCGCGATCCGGCAAGAGAGGCCCACTCAAGTTGGTTTCCGCCAGAAGAGCACCAACAAGAACAATTGGTGTTTCACTAAAAGAAACATGTGTTAACTCCCTGTGCGACAGGCTCACTAATCCGTTCGTGTTGGCCCCCACCTGCCCTCCCGTTACGGGAATAGATAGGTTGTACATGGGTACGGGCAGGCCAAGCACCAATTGGCGCATGGCCAGACTCAATTTAGCCTGAGTACGGCAGAGAGTTTGAACTTTAGAAATCAGGACAGCAGACAAGAGGTGGGGTCCTATGTCCCGATTCACAGCGTGTTTTTTAGCCATCAAATCAGCACCAAAGGTGCATGGAAATGAAGGAATTGCATATTCTGATGTAAACATTTCTGTGCCGTAGGATCGCACGCTACTAGGTCATGTCATTTCACCTTAAGGGCCCCAACGTGACATGATTCTTTCACATTTCATGCCAGAAGATAGGGTTCCCAAGTGGCGTGAATTCAGATAATCTAAATTCGGGTCAAAGACATTTTGAAGCTTCAGTTTCCAAACATTTTGTTTATCTGAATAAACAGACACCAGGGGCTCTAACGAAAGGAAAGGATGGTTATCATTTCTGACAATCTCTGTCCAGGCCCTTGTCACTGCTGTTTCTGAACTCACACGCCTATTCTTAAGGCTTCCTCCTGCTGAGGCTCTTATAGCAGTGTGTGTGATGACCTATCATGACAAGACCCTCACCGAACGGCTCCGATCAGAGCAAACAGCCCAGGCTTCCAGCATTCGTACCAAAAACATATTCACCCCAATCAGCCAGTACCAGTCGTCCAAAACCCTTAAATCCAATGCTGACAATCGCACAGATGCCCTGGCGCAAGCCCAACGCGCATTTTTCAGTGCCCCAGTTTTTAAGAATTTTAAGATTAAGAATATTTAAGAATTGTTCGCCAGTGCAGATACCCGCGTGCACCCGGACACACTAACTGTATAGAAAGGCTTCACTTTGGAAATGTTTTTGCCTGGAGCTACATTTAGCAACATGCAACGAAGGCAGCTGCGCTCCAGACAACCGTATTTTCGCTTCTGACTGTTCAGATGGTAACATTTACGAACACGATATGACGTGGCTTCGAAACCCCTCAGGTACTTAGGTAAGACAAGCCCTCAAACAACTCCCTATCCACCGATGGATAATTCCCCGAGCCCACAACTGGTCCGTTAGTGGTATCGCACAGCAGCATCACAATCACTGCGTTGGCAAGCCGATCCCTTACCACTTAACACAAGCACACTGCCGCTGTACTTATACAGCTATACTCCTGGCTCTGACATCCCAAAACGTGACCCAGCCAAGCTTATAATATTACCTACCATCCTGCAAACCCCAAGTCCCCAAGCCCTCTGTCCCTGATGATGCCTTCTCACGTTTTTTTACCTGGCTCCTGTGTCACCCGTCTTCCCTCACGCCGCCGAATTTATTCACGTGGCATTGCCTACCAGCCATAAGTTGACGAGGACATGGAGCATGGTGCCAGGAGTGCCAGGCACTGTATCTGACATTACATTTGCTGCCAACGTACGACCCCTTCCTCACCCACACCTGCAAGATCAACCCCTCCGAAAGGACTATGCTTCCCTTACCCAGCCCCAATCGGTTGATGGGACCAGATTATGCAGGCGAGGCTGGTTTACGTTGAATGGGGCCCCGGTCCGGGCTTGTCAGTGCGCCATGGATCACGTAAATACCCCGGCCGGCCCCCCAACACTTCCTGCAGATGTTCCATTCGCAAACCCTCCAGCCAGTCGTAGAGGTTTGGTGAGGTATCTGCATCAGATTCGGACGCCTCACTAGTGACTGCGTGCCCCCGAATACCCGGATCCGGTTGGCCGCTGCTTCCCCGCGTGCTCTCTAAGCAGTTGCGGCCCTTCCTCAGCGACTTTTGTTGAGCGTCGTCGCCAGTCGCGTCTATAGTTGCCCGGTTTCCCCTTGTACGAATGATGCCTAGTGGATGCCGCCTCTTTGAAACCTCCTCCATGCGCTGAAGGAGGACCTCCTCAAAGCCTAGCTCGTTGATGGAAACGACACTCTCGAGAATGCCCTTCTTGCTTCGATAGCGGTCACTGCAGGAACCCAAAAGAACAATGGCAGTGCGTCAATAACATCAAAAGGATTCAAATGGTGCAGTGCAAACATGGTGCAAATGCGGACACGCTCCAAAAGGAAAAGAAACATCAGTTGGGAGAGGATAGCATGACGTGGCGTCAAAATGGTGCTCAATAAGGAAGCGACCAGGCGTCCTTGTGGCTATGGGGCCTGAGCCAGGACCTACACAGCTTCATTTTCAGCATTGTTGACAGCAGCATTGGCTACTGCCGATGTTCTTATTACCAACCCTTTGTCTCTTTTTCCGCAAGGCTTATTTCCCTGACTGCGTGCATGATCTAATTAGTTTTGCCCCAGCAAAGTCATCGTCCGTCTACACCCTGACCCCGGGAGAATACCTGAAGGGGTCATACGGATGCTTGCTGCCACTCTTGCCGGCTAATCGCGACTTCTTGGATCCGCTTCGCTTGCGACCAGATTTGCCACTGCCATTAGCTACACCAGCAGCTGTGGTGATAGTTTGACCGCTGTTGGCGGCCTCACCAATTGCACTGATCTCTATACTCTCGGAAACCACTTCGGCTGCCGACCCAAGTCCTAGTGAGTCTTTCTGTGTGAGGCTTGGGTCCTCGACATCAACACCTGTCGCTATTGTCTTCGGCTTCCTTTTCGCCGCCCTTACCGAAACCTCTTGCTGGCCGATATGTACCCCCCGCTCCACCGACATCGTTCTTTTGGAGGTTTGTGACAGCCCGCAAACGCGAACGTTAGCGCCCGTGGGGATGGCCTGCAGAGCGTGTTCTGAAGCCACTGGCAGTGATTGCACCGTGTGCTGGAGTGGAGCGTCCGTCCCCATACGAACGGCGGTTAACCCTGGGTCTGCTACTGCGGCTGAAACCGGTATCCATCCTGGATCTGACAGCAGCAGCTGGGGCTGTGCCTGCTCCGCGTCCTTCTGCTGCTGCAGTTGCGCCAGCTGTGGCTGTGGACCCAGAGCGGGAGAGCGGCAGTACGTTGTAACCCGCAACTCACTAAGCCTTGCCATTACGCCAGCGGCTGTGTGAGGTGAATGGTTACCGTGGGTGTTCACAACGGCTCTAGCTGGAACAGCAGCTGCAGACGACATAGGGGCCGAGGCTGGAGGAGCAGCAGCAGCAGCCAAAGCCGAGGACGATGCCCACTTTGGAGCCATCTCTGCATCCGATGTCTGGGCGCCAACTGGATCCACCGCCATGGCTGGAGTCGCTGCTGGAGCCACGGCAGCACTTTTAAATGATCGGTCACGTTCGAGAACCTTGATGCGCTTTACCTGCATGCCTGCATCCGTTTTCCCAAGAGTGTCCACCTCACGACATGCAGATGGCTCCGCAATGGCGCTCATGTGCCCGGCAGCGCCGCCCACACCGCCAGGTAGGCTGCCCACGGTTGGAGAGGGGAGGATTGACGCCGCTGGGTCTAGGGAGAGTCCTACCAATTTTTCTGGTGCTGCTGGCTTCGCCACTTGACCATGCGACTTGTGGCCATGGCCATGTCGCTCAGCTGCTCGGCGCTTTTCCAGCTCCTTAACCTCCTTGGGTCGCTTCCGTTTCCATTCCGGGCCAAGCTCTAATGCGCTGTCCCCCGCAGTCTCCCGACGGTCCCGTGACCGCCCACCGTCCCGCTTCCAGTCACGATGGTCATGGCTGTAGGTGTTCCGATCCCTGAGATCTCGGTCTGGGGGATGCCGGTAATCACGGCTTGTTCGGTAGCCCCAGTCACGTTCCCGGGAGCGTGAGCGTGAGCGCGGGCGGGAGGGGAAACGCCACTGCTTTAGATAGTCCCGGTCCCTCTGCCAGTCCCGGTCCCGCTTACAGTCTCCCTCCCAGTCCCGCTCCCTGTCCCAATCCCCGTCCCGCTCCCGGTACTGATCCAGCTTTCGATGGCGCTCCTCCCGATGATGCCATCCATCACGATCTTGACCGTAAATTGGAGACTTCGACCTGTCCTGTCCGGCGGTACCATCCCCCGATGCGCGCGGCCACCAATCCTGCGTTCCCTCCCTGGTGTGGCTCCGACTCCGATCCCGATCTCGATCCCGTTCATAAGAGTTGGACCGTAGCCTTTTCCGTGAATGGAACCCCTTCAGCCGAGGGCTTCCTCCATAACCACAATCCTTATCCGGTCGCTTGTCTGCAGTTGCAGCTGCTGCATGCACATGCGGCTGCTGTTGCAGCAGCACCTGCGATGGCGGCAGATGCTCCGGAACTGGCACGGGGACCGAATGATGGCAACCGTCCAAAGCACTGCCGCTGACATTCATGCTGCCTTTCCACAGCGGCCGTGGCGAAGGTGCTTGTAGCGATGCTGCTGCTGCTGCTGCGGTCACAGGCTGTGGTGAAGAGGGCCGAGGGGACAGGTCCCATAATGGTGGCGGTCGCGCTAAGGGCAGTGGAGGGAAATCTGGTGGTGGTGACTTGGGCAGTGGCGGCGGCGGTGATTGCGGCAGCGGTGGAGAGTCCATAGGTAGTGATGGGGGCGGCAGCCATATGGGCACCGATTGCAGGTCTAGTGGTCGTGACGGCCGGGGGGGCGACGGTGTTGACATGTCCATTGATGATGACGTTAGCGGCGCTACGGCCATTGCTACATCCGGAGGCGACGGCGGGCTGTCTATTGATGGTGACGTTAGCGGCGCTACGGCCATTGCAGCATTCAGAAGCGGGTGTGGAATCGCTAGTGCTGATGACGGCAGCGGCGCTACGGCCATTGCTACATCCGGCGGCGGGTGCGCGGGGGACCCTACAGCCTCCAAGGTCTCTGGCTCGTGAAGCAGCTGTGAGGGTTCAACCCCAAACTCCTTTGCCATCTCCCACGCGTCCGCCAACTCTCGCCACCAGCCCATACTGTAATCCACCAAGAGCTGGTCGCCGGGCAGCAGAGGCCGTAGCGTCACGACCACTGGGAGCACCACTCCGAGGTAGGCCGCAGGGATGACCTGCACGGCTTGGAGGCATGGCCAGCATGGATGGTTGGTCAGCAGGATTGCATCAGCTGCGGCTCCGTCAGTCCACAGCTTGTCTTCGGTGGCTGTCGGGAACGATAGTAAACTGGAGTGATATCGCTTCTGAAGCATCGGAGCCTGGAAGATGATAATATGAGACATAGGATGCATCGAAAATCGAAATGATAACGAAAGCAGTACTCGCAAGGAAGTAATCGTGTTCATGGTAAAAAAAACCAGCTGCATACCCGCCCCGACCGTCCCCAAAATCAAGACACGCAAACCTGGCATGAACACATCGCTTACCACGCAGTTCGCCTGTGCCCCTGCCTGTGGCGGTCGAGACGGCGGACTCCCGTTTTGTTGGATCATTTGCAAGCTTATGTGCGATGGGTCGTTGAGCAGTGACAGCACCCCGCCGTGGCCCAACATGCACATCACGAATGGCTGGGGCCGCTGCCCACCCGCAGCGGGGACTGCGGAGTCGTTGCCATTTGGCCCCCCTGCTTTGCAAGGTCAGGTGTGCACCAGTGAGGGCAGCATGTAGACTATGGTAAGTCGCGCCAAAAATGGTTGCCGAAATAGGCAGGATGCGGTGCAGAACGAAAGGATCTATCCATGGGCCTGCGAGGCCCCAGGTTCGGGAAACCGGAACGCGTCAAAAGAACGGTGAACGGAATGCACAACCAAGAGAGTCTCTCCCAGCCGATACCCACATAGTGTACTCACCATCAGCACTGCCCTGCGCGCGCGCCGCAACCTCCGACAGCTCTTCCGGGTAGGAAAATTGATAAGATAGCGCCAGAAACTGCCAGGCGCAGTCCAAATCTCCACCGCCACGGCGCCGCAGCTCCTCCTTCAGGTGGTCGTCCTTGATGAACTTGTAACCATCCCTCACGTACACGGCTGCGTCACAAGCACTGTGATCTATGACATGAGCTCCGTAAACGGTGCTAGCGCTCCTGCATCCGCCGTCACCGCCGCCGCCGTCCTCATCCCATGGGCCATGCCGCTGGCCCTTCAGCACATATCCAGACAGCACTCCTACTACCTTACCAGCTGCAAGGGCGGCGTCAGTGCAAACTCCGAGCCCTCCACGTGCTTCGTCGCGGCAAGCCCGCAGACTTCCTATCTGAACTCGCCCCACCGGCAGGAGCTCCCGTCCAGCACCGCCACCACTGTGTTGGCCAGGCCCATGCTGTAAGTCTCGGCCCTCCGCCTCCGCCTCCTGCTGCTGCTGCTGCTGCTTTTGCGCTTGACGATTCGCCTTACAAGGATGATATTGTTTCACCAGTTTATTGAGGCTCCTTAGCACGGCGACAATGCTGAGTCGCGCTTTCGGAGCCACCACAGCTGCGCTGGCACTGGATTCAGATCTCTTATCGCGATGTGGATCTAGATCCAAATCCATGCTTGGGTTTACCAACGTGAACAGAGCGTGCCAGTGCTTGCGCTGCCATCCTGGAAGTGTGCGTCCCGCGGCGTCCAGGCCAGGAATTTCCCAATTCCCGTCAACTGCAGGGCAGCCGGCCCCACTGCCGCCATGGCCAGCGGCTGCACGCCGACTTCGGGACAGCCAGGCAGCAGCAGCAGCGCGAGCCTGCGCTGCCGCAGGCCCCGCCGTAAACACTACGCCGCACAACTTCAACTCCGGAGCTGCGCCCTGAGGCGACGCCGAGTCATCGCCCCGCGCTAGCTCGCCTATCGAGATAAAGCGGCGCTCCAGCTGCGGACGGCTCTGGTTTCTGAGTCTTGCGAGGGTAAGGTCCTCCACTGCTGTACGAACAGGATCCACTGGGGTCAATGGGACGAGCGGAGCCGGTCCCAGTGCCGACGCCAACGCCAGAACCTCATTTGGCGCTGATATGTATGATGCCACCGCTTCTGCCTTTGCCCTTGCCGCCTCCTTCCGTTGGACCTTTGGATCTTCTGAGCCCAGCTGGGAAATTGTGAGTATGGCTTGCTGTGAAGGGTAAGGTCCCGACACCAAAGGTGCACCTGATTCTGTATTGGTCTTAGCCCCAGGCATTGGCGCCGTCCAGTGAGGCAGCTTCCTAGCCTCCACGGTGAAACAGGGAATCTGATGCGCGGCGTCAGTCTCGCCGGTGGTGGATCCCGCAGCCAAGGCATTCATAGAAGGTGCCAAGGCGGCAGTTGCAGCTATGGGGTCCGAAATGGCGGCGAAGGCCAGCTCAATGCTCTTCTTCTCGCACTCCTCCTTCGTGATGCCAAGATCTGTTATCATATCTTTGCAGGGACTGACGTAGTGGCCGGAAGGATGTTTCGTCTTGCGAAATGTTAACTGCGCAGTCCAAATGACACAGAGCGATCCCATGGAGGAACAGCAACAGTGGGCTGGTGGGGCAGTATTCATGCAACGTTTCACATCTACCGCCCCGTTCATCTTGAATCGTGGCGACAGGAGCGGGACAAGGGTCCTGAAGGATGATGCTCCGTGTGATTGGATCATTCTCTAGTACATGTTTTTTTAACACAACTATCAAGGTTTACCTTGACCGGTTCGTGCACTGGTCCTCTACAGTCATCTAGCCTCGTACCGTCACAGACGCATCACGTCCCTGATCTTACGCAACCTCCTGAGCTTACAACCCGGGAGGAGTCCACAACCTGGGACATCACATCCAGCCCGCTGCGCTCTTACCATCCAGTTGCGCTTGCTGCCCTTCTCCACAAACTGTACTGGCCCAGGGCTCAGCCCTTCAAACACGCCGCTGGGACCCAGCAGGACACTAGGGAGGTAGAGCTGTCTACTTGTCCAGGCTTTCATGCAAACGACCTTACAGCACAGCTCATTGCTGGGGCCCAAAGTAACTTTGGCAGCATGACCGTGTGCAGCGATGATCTTTGAACCCCCTGCCCCAGGGCCCTGCATTGGCGGACGAGGCGCCGTGTCGTCCTTGGAACTGTCCACAATCGGCTGCCGTCTGTCATCGGTTGCGCTCTTCCCGCTGGTGCTGCCGTCCCCAGTGGCTTCCATGGATGTCTTCTCACTGCAAGCTGAGGCTCGCAGTGCGGCAGCACCCGAAACAGAAGCAAGGGCTTCTGCCACGGTTGCGGAGCCCCTTTGACTGATGTCCACGCCCTGGCCGCCGGTAGGTGCATCATCAGCTGCTGCAAACGGTGTCGCACATGCCACCGGAGAGGTTGCTGTGGCTGCGGCAGCACCAGCCACAGTTTGCGGAGGGCGGGGCCTTTCCGAGCGCTCACCAAAGCTGCCGCCGCCTGCGGTGTCGCCTCTGATAGTGGCAGCCCCATTAGCAGGGCCCGTGCCGCCCTGCTCTCCTCGCCGCGCCTCTGATAGATTTCTCGCCTTTCCGCCTCCATTAGTTTGAATTCCAACGGGCGAAGGAGAACCGTCTCCTTCTCCAGAACCGAAATTCACGTCCCAGTCCGAGCGCTGTTCCGCGTCGCCGCCGCTCTTACTCACGGACACGTTCCCTGCGGCCCCATCAGTCCCGCGCCCTGAAGGCACTGGTCCACCTGGAATGCAATCTCCCTCCAGTGCAGCCGCGCCACGGGAGCTGCCCGTACGCGTGGCTTGCAGGGCTGGGTCTGTGCTTGGGGCGGCGCCCACGGGGCCATGACCCGTGGCGAACTCATCGTCGCCATTACCAATACCTGCAACAATACCTGATGGGGGACGGGGACAGGGGCCTGCTGCAGCTGGAGCCGCCGCAACAAGGGTCGGTGCCATCTCTGGTGCCGCCAGTGCTAGTGCCGATGCCTTCGGCTTGCCGTCCGACGTGTAAGCTGTAAGCCGGTAGGATCCATCCGTGAGTCGCTCGAAGTTGAGCGTGTCATCCATTACAACCCCAGCAGTCGTAAGGATTTTCTTAGGCAGCCTGATATGGACGTCGTAGTCCTCCTCTTGTGCCGCTACTAGAACCTCTGCTGCGGCAGCTGTGGTAGTCGACCCGGCACCTCCACTTGGCCCTTGCTCCTGCATCTGCTGTTCATGTCCTGGGCCCCGTGCGATCGCACCTGGTCCTCCCTGTTCCTGTTGCGGCTGAGCGCGCTGCTGCTGCTTCACCGGTTCGACCAGCAGCACAAAAACGACCGGCACCTGCCCCATCTGTAGAGTCAGCGCATGCGGTGCCCGTCCCTCTCTGCTGATAACCCCCAGGTCACTGGCGCCCTGCAGACCCGCGCGCAGCAGGCGGCTCTTGGAGAGGACCAGCTTGCCTTTCTTGAGGACATTACGAATCACTTTGAATTTGAATGAGAAGGGCCGCACCGCGGCCTGACCAGTACCGGTATCTCCTGTGCCAAGCAGGATAAGGGAGGCATGAGCTCCGAAACTATCGCCTTCAGGATCATTTCCAGCTTGGGATATTGCAGCCCTGACGGCTGGGTCCTCCCCGCCAGCGCCGCCGATACGTATAAGCTGTTCCGTATAGGCACCGACGTCAGCAGCAGTCGCAAGAACCGGAAGATCAGCTGCCCCGGCAGTAGCAGTCGCACCAGTTGCTGCAGCTGTCGCAAGAACCGGTAATTTAATCGCCACCGCAGTGGCAACCGCCGGAGAACCACAAGGCGTATTGGCAGTGGCGACAAACTGATTTGATTGCATACCCAAATCGACTTCCCCATCTGCGGATTCCTGGAGTGTTGGAGCAGCAGCATCTCCTGGCAATACCGGGGAAGCCCCGAGGCCAACGCTGACCCCGCCGCCAGGTTTGGATGCTGTATCTGCGTGCGCATCCGCTGAAAGACCGTTCCCACAGGCGTGGGTTGCGGCGTTGTGGAGAGACAGGCCATCCACTCCCGATATCGTAGCTGCAGGAGTTTGGGTGGTGCTGGCCAGGCATGCAGCCTGGATTCTAAACAGCGGCTTCTTTTTGCTTTGGGCCGCCCGCATTAAATCCCGGAGCGGGACCTTATGCGACCGCCCTTGCCCTGCAGGGGACCGCCCGAAAGTTGTCCATTAAAAGATGACCGTGAAGCACCATCATACGATACGCAGGCTTGGATATCACAAGAGATAATCCATCACGCTACTCACTTTGCACAGCGCGCTCAGCATAAGCATACGCAACACGGCACCACATACCTTCGCCGGTCAAGGATACCTATCTTCGTTCGTATCAAATGCCTACCTGGATCCTGCATTCTAAAGCAGGCGTCGTAAATCCGGTTCAGGGTTTACGCATCCATTCTTGCCGGCGTGTGAAGGTGCCTGCAAGCTGTCAGTGGTAATCTCGATCATCAGTTGTAACAAACGGAGCTTCATCTGGATTTTGACCACCCCGTCCTAGCGCGAAGCTAGATGGGCCAACTTTACTATTTAGGAACCATCAACGAAAACCCAAGGTTACAAATATCATTGATATCAGGACATGAATATATCATATAACCCCTAGAAGACTGGCCTCGCATGTTAGAAGTCTGCTACTCACCCGGCAACATGTTATACTTCGTATGTTTGTAAGATCGTTTTGAGACATACATAATTAAACCACCGTGTTTATGCTTGCATTGTCAAGTTCGTTCGCTATCAGCGCAGAGAGGTCGCAGCAAACCAGCCCGGGTTGGTCGGTCGTTTCTGAGATTTTGGCTAAAAATACGGGTCATTAGTGCTCATCCAGTGAACCACGAAGCACAATTCTTCTGTCGTTGTCAAGATCGACGGTAGTGCCAACTGCCAAACCTGTCGGAGCCACACAGTAACAGATCTGTCTATATAAACGTAACGCAAAGCTAAAGAAGTACCTCAGGAGTTTTGCATGGTGTGGTAGCATGTGGGAGAAAAGTGATGCAATGTCCAGAAGAATGTCCGATGCAAACATTCCATGCATGTGATGTCATGGTTACAAGCAAGCTTCAATTGGCTCGTACGGATCATCAGGCGCAATTATCTCTGCGGTCAAGAGCAAAAGGAAAAGTCAAGAGCAAAAGGAAAATCCGTGTAGAAAAGGTACAGAGATCAAGTAGTGCCGATGTTGCAAGTACATGCAAGTACGATGTGGAACACGGGGATAGAAATGCGCTCTGCTCTCGCCTGATTATGTGACTTCTTTCTTCTTTCTGACACATGTTTGTGCGTATGTGTATATGTGTGTGTCGATCATTCTAAATACGCCTCCCTCAGCGACACTTGCTCGGTCTTGCTCAAAGGTGCTTGCGATGATGAGTTGGATTGCTGATGGCTTCGGAATCTCCCCTGTGCTGGGCATTCCGTGTTTACTGCATGTAGCAGTCGTATACGCACGGCACACGCTTCCACAATACAACGGTGAAGCAGAAGCACCTTCTCAGCATCTCGAGAGGCCTTTGCGGCGCTACTCAACCGCTACACTGCAAGATAAGATGTCGGCGATCCTGCTGTGTGTGTGGGGAAAGTGTCAGTATGAATGGACGACGTTTCCGTGGAAACTGTAATAAGTGGAGCAATCCGACATGGGCCAGCCGTATTGGTGGTCTGTAGCTAGGATAGGCCGGCACAGGGCCTCTCCCCTCTACCCCGAGCGATAGATAACCCACTCGATCCAGCCACCTGACGGGCTGGTTGAGAACCATACGGAGTGCACACGAGCACGGAAGGAAGACGCGCGCGCTCACACACACAAAGGCAGACAGGCAAATAGGCAGGATATGGTTAGGCAATGATGGCCGCTGACGTGGCTCAGCAAATTTAGGCCAAGTTGAGAACCGAGCCTCCTTACACCGCACCCAGATTGTAAAAGCAGCACAGAATTGTGCCCACACGGAATCACTGGTCATTGGCTTCATGGCGGCCGTCCATCAGCACGTCCCTCCTGTCGTGCCGGTACCGATCCCTGTCTACATGTCGTATGCTGCAGAGTCCTGGATTTAGATGCTGACTGCCCCTACGATTTCCAAACAATAAACCACACAATAGACTTATCAATTATTTCTATTGTGCTACATAGATCATCGATCCTGCCGGCCGCCGACACCGCTGCAGCTTTCCGCCGTATTCATACCTCTCTGCCTGACGACCTGTCTGTAAACTGCACTACACTCGTCCTGACTTTTACGAGTTGGTATCATCAACTCATCCTCCTCCTGCATCTCCTCTGATATCACCCTCCTAAATATCCGAAACGAGCACTACCCCTCAGAAGCCTAACATCTAGCTATAACACGACAAACAGCCTGCCCCCAATGTCAACCTGCTCTAAGACTTAACCACACAAGTCGCACGCCTGCCCACGGATTCCATTGGGACAAGATAATATGTTTATCTGCAGGCCTTGGACAAGCACCACAACAAGAGGCCTGGTGTGAGGGGCACTACATGGCAATACTCCAACCGCACCCTATCTACAAGCCCGTATACCTCGCGGCATCAAAGCTCGCATGTAAGCCTTGTTGTTGCTGCTGCTGCTGCTTCTGCATCACCTGCACGTCCTGCCCGTTACCTCCACAGACAGTTCCAACACACGCTACTATAAATCATGGGGCCTTTTATGTATACAAAGCCGCTGCTGCGCCCTGCTCTTGAGCCTACGGCCGCAGCTGCTATCCTGGCGGCACCCGTCGTATGTGATTCACCAGCTGTGACTTCTAGTGACCAATTTCGATTATACATAGGTCTAGCTCCCTCCCCATCGCCAAATGTAGCTGCCGCAATGATAATACCCATTTGACAAGGTAGGTCCCGGCATCGTCCACCCATCCCGGTCCAATATCAATTATGCACGCCACCCCACTGCACCATACCTGCGGGCCGCCGTCAATCCCTCCCACCTCACATCCGGTTTTGGTTGACCGCACCGGACCGCACCGCACAGCTCCTGCTCCTCAGCCAATTTATTATCGCCCTTTATGAGAAACGGGCACCGATGTAAACTTGTCTCTGCCACTGCTGCTGTCTACCCATAATCGTGCTAGCCGCCGGTGCGCACATCTGCTTGATAGCTGACCCGGGCCCCTGCGCTCCTCTGCGCACTGTCCAGCATGCATTAAGCTTCGTACTCATACATATCAGCACTTCCAATAACCCTCATCCACAATTCTACGCTGCTTTTTCCGGTCGCATCTCGTTGCCCCCTGCGTTGCCTCTTGCCGCCACAACCACGATCACTACCACCACCACCATCGCCGCCGCCGCTGCTACTGCTCAACTGGCAATACCTCAGGAACAGGCAGCCACTCAACGTGCGCGGGCAGGGAGGGGAAATAACAACGTGTTCTCTAAAACAGGCAGGCAAGCAGACAGATAGACTGACAGCCGGGCGAACATGCCCATGATCACGGATTTCTTGGACAAGACCATTAAACAATCATCCAACTCTTCTCGGTTCGCCCCTCCCGCCCTATCAAATAGCTGTACTGGAAGCCGCGTCGAGAAACACCAACTCATCGAAGAGGGGCAACGCCAACTGCTCACACCAACAGCAACAGTCCTTCTGATGCCGTACTCCCGCCGTGCATCCTGTCCACTTGCTGTCCACCAGACATAAAAAGTAATGAAGGAGCAAAACAACAGCGATGAATACACTCCGGTCAAAATCAATAAAGATGTCGCCGCGCGACCACTTACGTAATAGGCCCAAATTCCATCGGGGGAAAATGCGCACAGAAGAGATACACACGTGGCTGTGTGCACAGCAACAAGGAGCAATGCTGTTCAATATAATGGCGTGCGGCCACCGTGCATGGAGCATCCTGGTGCCTTCAGATTGCGAACGCATGGCCCCCTTTTGCCTCCGGACCCGACCCACCCCAGCCCGGAATCCCAACCATGCGACCACCCGACCTGCCTACCTAATACACCAAGACACGTATCAGAACCCGTGATTGCAGCTCGGCTCTATCGTCAGCTCCGGCGGGGTGTTTCGGCGGGATCGGGTTGTGTGCTAAGAGCAAAGCAACAAAGCGATCAGCCCTTCTTTTGCATATCTGTGGACCCCTTCCCCGACATCAAGCTGACGAAAGTCCCCTCGTATACATCTGTGTAGCCTGTATGGTTCAAATAGATGCACGTATGAATAAACGGGCGCAGTGCGCAACCAAGCAGAAGGCCAGGCTCCGTTTACAGAGGACTGCTGTGTGGTGCCCGACTCGGCATCTCAGGTTACCGGGGAGCCTGAACTGACTCTGTACCGTTGAGATGCGGTCTGCGGCCAAGTCCTTCAAGCCCTTTCCTTGCCTGTCTGAACGGCGGCTGCACTGCATCCCGGAGCCGCACCAGTCGCTGAGCAAAGCCCACGGGGCCCCGTCCGGCTCCTTGCGGGCCGGCAGGCTGCGCACCCGGCGTTTCAGATATGCAGGGGCTTCCATGGCCGTCGCCGGCCGCGAATGGGCATGTCCTCCAGCTCATCGTTTATGACCGGATTGAGCACCGCTGCGAGTTGGGGATGGTGGTGTGGCGGATAAACACGGATTTGAGTATTGGGAAAACAAGACAGCGATCTCACAAAGCATTTTACAGGGAGGGACCTGAGACGTATTCAATCCGGAGGGATATGAAGCCACGTCCGAGTTTCGTTTTGGAGTTCTTAAGGTTTTAAGATTAGGGTTTAGGGTCTAAACCCTAAAACCCTACGTACTGTGCATCGCTTTTCTGTGTAGCCGGTTGGGTTTAAAACTTGGGGAGTTGAAACCCACAACCCCACACTGATGCGAAGAACCTTCCCGCCCTTACCGAGCCTGCCCTGTTTGCTGCGTGCCTTCAGCTTCATGCGGTACTGCGGGTCCCGCATCTGGTCGTAGTCGATATGGGGCAGTCGGGAAACCTGGAGGTGAAGTGCGTCCCGGCGGCGGGCGAGGGTAGAGGCAGGGGAGGGAGGATCAGGGGCCGCAGCAATGAAGTAGCTTTTTATCAGGCCATCGGACCGAATCGACGTGGCACGCATGAATGCAAACCGGGGGGACAGGCAAAGACAAAGCGACACGCAAGGCATGCCTCAGGGACCGCGAGTGGAATCGTTGGGGTGACCAAATGGAGTTGACGCACGCACATCCAAAATATCTCAGACACCGTGTATCGATAGGGTTTCAGTAAACCCACAAAATAAGAGATTACAAACTGACATACCAAACGGCGCGACGGCGCTAAACCGGCACCGTTGGTCTTCGCTCGCTGAGGCTTATCCCTAACGTATTGGCCCCATGCACACACACATGCGAAAAAGGTCGCCGCTGCCCAATTTCTTACGTAAGCACGCACTTACGCATCCTCCACCACCGCACCCTGCCCTCCCCTCCTCTTCATTCTCATCCTCCTCATCCCCGTCGTCGCTATCATTAACCCCCTCGCACGCGCACGCAGCCATCTGGGCTGTCGCCGCAGTTTCTACCCCCTCCCCTCAGCTACCCTAGCGAGGGAGACCACCCCACCTGGCTGGCCAGAGCCACCAGTGAGTCGCTGCCTATGCGTCCCGTCAGCGCGGCATCCGCCACCCAGGAGGGGATCATAGAGCTCCCGCTGCCACTGTGGGTGGTGCCGCTCCCGGGTTCGGGCCCTGTGTGCACGCCACATTAAAGGTGCCGCCGCAATTCCGTGGGGGGCCGTAGGGTTCGGGACGAAGGGGAGTGGAGGAAGGAGCAAGTGAACACGAAGAGGAGGGAGAGAAGCGAGGGAAGGGCGACGCAGGAACGAGACTTCTAGCAAAAGGTTCGGGCGAAACATGTTACCATGGGTAGCAGCACGAGTTGCCAATGCTCTGCCCCGAAGGAACTTAAACGAGATAGCCATGCTATTTTCGAAAACATTATTATTATTGTATTATCTACCATTCTTTTTTTTATTATTTTAATTGTTAAGCCATGTATCCTCGTTTCGTCCAGCTTCCTAGTGTTACTCCTACCGTCACTCTCACATATGCCGTCTGTACTGCTCGCGCCCCGGCCCCTCAGCAGTCGGCTCCGTAGCTGCTCCAGCCTTTTAAGAGCCCTCCGCTGCTCAATCGCCACCTCCACCATTGCCGGGTTCCGCTGCGAGGCAGCGACCCACTGCTCCAGACGATCCAGCTCCGCCGCATCCGCCTCGGCTTCGGGATCGATGACCAGGTGCCCGCCGCCGGCACCACCGCCTGCGCCAGCGGCAACCCACAGCATCCCCGCTGCATCCTCCGCTGCCATCATTTGCCGCCAGGATCCTGAACCCTGAAGTGCAGCCTGTTGGCGGTGCGCCCCATGGGTCTGTCCACCCTGACTCGCTGATGTGGCAGATACGGAAGAGATCTGGCGCGGCGTGCGGCCCCGAGAAACTGCGCTGCCAGAGCCTTGGTAACCCATGTAGCTCTGGCCCATTGCTAGCATGGGCAGGGTCGGAAGCTGCACGGTGGCAGCCTCGCGAGTGCATCCGTTCACGCCGCCGTTGCCGCCAGCGCCGCCGCCAGACGCTGTGACGCCGTCGTGATGGGAATGGCCGCCAGTGCCATCGTCCGTCGCGCCGTGCGATGGCTCACCATGCCGGCCAGCCTCTACCTCCCGGGCAACGGCAACGGCAGCGGCCCCGCCGCCGCCGCTGTCTGCCTCCCCGGATATCAGTCCTGGTGACTCGGCTGATGGGACCCCGAGCCGACATTCCCATTCCTCGCTCCCTTGGGCCCCAGCGGTTGGCGGCAGGGTCACCGCCGCTTCGACGGCGTCCCCAGCGGCCGCCGGACGCGTAGAGACCGCGTGGCCTATGGTGGTTATCGGGCCAGCTGCCACGAGTCCCTGCAGGGCACCCGTGGTGGTGTTTCGGGCGCACCGGGGCCCCCAGGCTGTCGATGATTCCTTCGAGACCGGGCTGGTGGAAGGATGGACCCCCTGACCGGATGCCTCTACCTCCAGTGCTGGTGCCATTGCCAATGACAGAGCGGGCGCGGAGGGCGATGGCATGAGTGAAGTGATGCTGAGCGCTGCCGCACCGGTGACAACGGCAGCAGCAGCAGTGGGCGAATGGCTTCCTTGCTGCTGCTGCCGCAAGTGTACCGCTTTCTGGCTCGCGACTCGGGGCAGTAGCAGTAGCTGCTGTTGCTGGTGGTGCTGTAGCTGCTGCTGTTGATGTTGTTGCTGCTGTACGACACCGCGGCGTGCGCGTTTGGAGCCGCCGGGTGCTGGTGCTGCCGCCGTCGTGTTCGATTGCGCCGAGGCCCCTTGAACAGCCCCTTGGACCTGCTGCTGGTATTGTTGCTGTTGCTGTTGGTGATTGTGGTGCTGCTGATGCTGGTAGTTGGGGTTAATGAATGCGCGATTTCGAAGGGGAGGGGAAATTGGGGGCGATGCTGGTGAAAGGGACAATGGTGGTTGCGGCGACACGGCGGGAGAGGCGGGACTGCTGCTGCTTCCCCCGCCAACCAACAGACGCAGCGCAGACGCATCCGCACCGGGGCGGCGGCGGGGTGGCCGCGCTGCGACTGCCGCAAGGGCCTCCGCAAAAGGCCCTATGGTAACTCCGCGGGCGGACGGCACCAGCGGCCGAGGTACCAGGTGGAGGGGCCCCAGGATGGCGGGTGGAGAGGATGTCGGTGCCTGTGGCGTAATGCACGGGGCGTGTGGGCTCTGTATACTGCATATACACGAGTGTGAGCTTGGAGCAGCATGGGGGCGGCCACGTGGGGGGGACCCACCAACTGGTAACCGCCAGTGAGGGCCAAGTACCGCGCATTCCAGGGAGTCAGCGGCCTCCGTTGGTCAATATCTTAGGCATATCTTAGCATAGCACCACGCTGGTAAGAGTTTTCCTTTTCTAGGCACAACGTGCAGAGTTTGGGCTAGCGAGACAGTGCCTGTGAACGTCAGGACACAGTGAAAAGCACGGCGCCGAGCGCACCGTCAGCGCAGCGCCCCCAAGATAGGTTTCGGCGGACTGCATATTACATACAGAAAATCATTAAGAAAACCCTAAAACCCTAAGAAAATCTCCCACAGCCGAGTCAACGCTATACAGAAGTAGCCGCTACGGCCGGGTTTGCTACGGCTTACTGGAGACGGTGCCTCTGCAGCGGCAGCTGTGGATCCCGAGGCAGCTGGAGCTCCGGAGCTGTCGACGGCTGAGGGTTTCCTGAGGACTTCCAGGGAGCGCTCCTCTACGAGCACTGGAGCCCAGGTCAATGCGACGGCGCTTAGGGAACGCCGCGGCCGGCTGGTTGGGGTTTGGGGCTCGGAGGACTGCTCGACCTGTAGATGTTTCGGGGAGTGCAGCGACGCGACATCAGGAGGGGGAGAGAGATAGGTGGGCGGGAGATGGCAGGGAGGGAGGGTTGGAGAGGAAGGGGCGGCGGATTTCGAATGGTTAAAAGCCGGAAGAAAGCTGCAGCGAGAAGGCGAACGGCGAATGACGATGCATGAGAAAGTGAAGGTGAAGGTGGGGATGGCGGGCGAGCGGGCGGGCGGGCGGGAGGCGGAATGGAAAACACAGAAGCAGAGGCGCTGATGAGTCGTTGGACCAGTTGTCACTTACCGCAGCGCCTGGGATGCTTGTGGTAGGAGCGGGGGCGGCAGGCTCGCCGGGGCTAGTGGTCATGGCCGGCGGGTAACCCACGGGCGCCCGCGCCCGCATAATTTTGTACGCGAACCCCAAGTCCATGACCGTTTTGCCAGCAGTATTTTGAAAAGGCTGGTGGTTTGAGTCTTTGCCGCTATCACGCGGTCATAAATTAGCGTAAAAGCATGGGCTTGGGGGCCGCAAAGTTTCTTTGATCAAATGTTTCATCGAATGACATGTTTCTTAAGTTGCAGTTGAGGTGAATTGACGTGAAGACGCTGAGGAAGCTGGTCTGCAGCGCGGTCCGCCTCGTTCAGAGGTCAACTGAATATCAATGGGTCTGACTTATAAACAAAGACATCGTAATTATGTGTCTCCGATAAATGCGAATACGTACTTCCTAGGGCAGACGCCGTGCTCTAACATCGAGCAATAACGCGATCGTACAGGACCCAATACATACCAAGTACATGGTGCTACCATACAAAGGTATGATTTACAAAAGCAATATGGACAATTCATATTACTCTTATAATTGTCGCTGTTCATAATACGGTCTGACTTGACCTTCTTACAGCCTGACCAGCTGTACGACAGTAGTGAGGTAAGGAAGGCGAAATACAGCGCTTCAGGCCTAGTAGTTCCCAATTCCTAAGCTTTGGGATAACGGTTGCACCTATTTCTAGTCCTTCAATTTATGGATTCCATCTTTGGCTGTCGCAATTGGCGAAATGCATCTGTGATTCCAACACTTTCACGTTTGTCATATTTTGTTTAATTTCTCCAAGGTGAATTGCAGATAATTATAATGTGACTCCATTAATACTTGGAGATAGAATCGTCGAAGACAATTTTAACTATACTTGTAAGGAATTGATATATGATAAGCTTCCTTCTTTAATGTGGTTGCTCTCTATTACCATGAGCTCAAACGGCATAACAACTGATGTCTTACTGTACAAGTATGATAAATATTATGCTCGTTTTTGCTCCGCAGGAACACAAGAGGGATATGCCCTAAGAATCTGGATCCACCCTTAGAGGCGGTAGAAGCCGTAGAACGGGTAAAGTATCCTCCATCAGGGCTTGCTCCTGCATCAAGGGCTCGGCCTAAGGGCTTGAGTGCAAAGGCTGTTGATTCGGGCGGTGTTGGGGAAAGGGATGGGACTATGGGGGATGCTGAGGATGCTGGATATTATCCCTGACAATTCCCCTCGCAACGCAGGTCGAGAGAAGGATGTGGCGCTAGGGCGGTTTGTTGCCTCCCAGCTCCTCCCATCACTAATGTTGGACTTAAGCTCATGATTGTGATCGCTTATTATGTTGCTGCTTTTCCCTATCCGGGCCCAACACGTCCACTCGGTAGCTTAGCAACAACCCTCATCCTCATGGACAAGCAACACGCTGTGACTGCAACCCGTCGCCAAGATTCTGACGTGCTGGTGGTCCTGGCGGCGCTGCCGCACGGCAACGCTGAGCTTCACGGCCGGTGTGTTTCGTACATGCTACAAACTAGCGCCTTGCTGAACACCGTGCGGGTTGACCTGCTCTACATCACGCAGCGTAATGTACCCAATGGCCATCCGCTGCTGCTGGAGTTCCTTGCCGCTTCTTGTCAACGCATCAATAACGGCAATATTATATATTTGGTTCGGTACCCCCCTTTTTCCGTAATTTTTTTTGTGAAAGTATGTATCCTCATTAAGGTAATGACCTGATGGAATGAAGTTATCGCCAAAATGGCAAAGCGCCCACATATATGACCCTTTTCCTTCTTCCTTTCGTAGTGTGTCACATCAGTAAGTGCTACATCAAAACCGCGCACTCATAACTTGTCTACCAACAAATGACAAACCTACCTTGCAGCGGACTGCAACAGATCGGCTTCCCGGCTGAAACAAAATATCATATACTGACGGACAGTTCATATCGTACATATATATGTACATTACAAACGAAAATGAAGACCGAAACGTCTCTATAGAAGCAGTCGCCCACCCGGCACCAAGAACTGACTACCGATGAGACGCCGGGTTGTGTACGGTGTACGGTCGCGCCCACTCTTGGGTGTAAGGCCCTAAGGCAAGTGCCGTACACACACAGCAAAATCTTGCACCCTCTGCCGCTCGGCCCATATAATTAAGCTGCATTCACATACCGTGCACACATGCCGTACCGCAATTGGTGACCACCTCCTTGCTTCATAAACTACAACAAATCCAATATGTACTGTTCGTACCCGAATTCGCCCGCGGCGGCACGTGACAACATTATCCACCTGATGGCCAGATCCGACACCACCATTCAAGTACGAAGTCGCGAACTTCGAAACCCTAAATCCCGAACTTCATTCGGGGAAAACCATCGACCACAGACAGGAGTCCGCTACAATTCAGAACCAGAGGTTACGCATCAGGGAAACCCAAAGCCAATATATCAAAAGCTTTACAAGTCCGAAGGATGTAGAACAATGCATGTACGACAGGTGTACGGAGCTTGCTCCGATACTGTTGCCGCCTCCTTTCCTGGGTCCTTCAACTTACCCTCCTCACTGCCTTGTTGAAGAAACCAGGCACTCAGCGTTAACCTAGAGCCGCTATCCCATGTCGTCATATCAATACAGATACAATCCACGTGGAGCGGAGCGGAGCGGTAACACCACTTTTTGGCTTCCCGATGGGTTGTTTTTGCCTCTTATAGCACCTTGGAAACCCCACCGCCACTTAACCCCCCCCCCACGCTCAGGCGGCCCCATCAGCACGCAATAACCGTTACCATAACGGTCTACCTGTGCGAACCAGCGCCACCACCACCATCAAGAAACATCTTAACCAACACTGCCATGCTAACCGTTCTCACCCCCACACAAATCGAGTGTGCGTCCCCGCCGCCACCCCCGAACCGTTTTAAGTGAGCAGCCGATAGCGCAAAACGAGAATTTGCACCCAGCCAGCCCCATCAGGACTATCCACCAACGCCGCATTACCGCCTTCCACAGAGGTCCTCTAAGTCCTGCATCACCATGATGCAGCAGATCCCAGTATGGCACGGCACTGCTGCGCGCGGGCGATACTGCAAAACTGCGCCAGCCGCGGCAGCAGCCACGTCAGCGCGGACCACAGCTCTGGCAGGTGTTGTACGGCACGCACGAGCAGCCCTACCTGGCCCTCGTTGAACGGCCTGGTGAGCCACATGCTGAGAGCCACAACACGCGCGCGCGTGTGTGTGTGTGTGTGTGTGTGAGGGAAATGGAAGGGAGGGTGGCGCGTGAGAGAGTACAGTGTGAATGCGGCATATACTTCGAAGGGTTACGGCAACGCGTCACATCTGAGGGCTGGGGTGAACAACGAAGCGGGCGGTGTTTCAGTTTTTGTGCTCATCTTCTTGCGCTCAGAAGCATATCCCCCCAAATACCTCCCAAATACCTTCCAAGCACGAAAGCAGCACAGGATATGACATGTGCACACCTGGCATACATCGGGCCGGGAAAGCCCGCGGGACGCACCTGTCCGCCCCACTGGCGTGATGCAGCACCGCCATGTGGTAGTCCTGGTACTTGAGAGAAAGGGCCGTCTGGGGGAGACGGAACAGCCCGAGAGGGCGGCTATCAGTCTTTTGGAATTCAAATGCCAGGATGCAACGTGGTTCTGGCACAGTACCGATGTGTCACGGAGAGGTGTGAGCACCGTACCGCACTCCACGACACGATTTGACACTGCATACGGCAGGGGGGTAGGAGTTAGGGCTATAGGGCCGCATTCTTAAGAGGTGAGGTGGGTCGCCTTATCTTGTGTGTAACCCTGCTTCCAACCCTCCTGCACAGCCCACCTGCCAATGGCTGGATTGTGGCCAAAGCTCCGGCGCCCTCCCATCGTCAGGCTGCGGCGGCCCGTCCTGTGCCATGGGCAATCGCGGATGAAGGTCCAACGGCTTGAGCATCTCCGAAACCAGCCGCGTGTCCAGCATGGGGCTGATGACGCACCCCACCGCGTGCTCCAGCATTGGGATCAGCTGCCAGCCAGCCAGCAAGATCAGGGGAGGTAGGTAGGGAAATGGTTACTTGGTCAGTCCTCGGGGCCTGAGGGTTGGAGGGAGGGCACAAGGAAACCCCGTTCTCACCTGCTCACAACCATGCACCACTTTGGCCACGCCCGAATCCTCTAACAGCACTCGGAGGCTAACGAGCAGCGCGACACCGGCGTCGCTTCCACCACCGCTACTACCCGACCCCGTTGCCGCCGCTGCGGCAGCAGCGGCGCCGGACGCGTCCAAGACGTACACTGTGGCCGGCAGGATGCCGGTCGGCACCGGCGACGCCGACGCGCCGCCATTGACGGCGCTGGCCGCCGCCGGTTTCAGTGTGTCCACGGCTGGCGCGTACAACAGAACGATTGACGGTGCGCCACCGACCCGCTTGGCCGCGAGGCCAATTTGGGAGCAGGATTGGCAATGTGACAGCGCTGTGACGTGTTCGTGGCTGTATGGCATGGTGATGATTTGAACGCATGGATCCGGCAGGAACTCCGGCGGAGCCATTGGCGCAAGTGCCGCCGCCAGGGCGCGGGCCGGCTGCATCGCTGGAACCTCAGCGACAGCTGCGGCCAACGGCGGCAGCGGTTCCAACTCCACCGCGCGTGCAGCCGCGATCGCCGGCATGGCATGTAAGTCATTGGCATCGCCGCCGTGAGGTTCTTCTAAGTACTCTCCCTCATCCCCCTCCGTCGACTCCGCTGCGTCTTCAAGCTGTGTGACGAGCTTGGGGTTTAAGCCGGCGGATAGCTCCAGGGAATCGACGTTGAGGCGGATATACCAGGCCTTGGGGTTGCCGCTGGGTATCATCATGGTGAACAACAACGGCATCTGGCGAACATTCGGAGGCCATCGTGGCAGAATGGCGGCAACGATATGGCTCCACAAATGAGGAGGAGGCCACTGCTTTACGCCAAGCAATCTTCACTAAACATTATCATGGATATTGTTCAATAGGAAATTAAATCAAACAATAATCAATTAAAATTCAACCCTGGCATTAAAACCGCAATAGATCGGTCTTTATAAAACTCCCCGAAACTTTCCAAAGCTTCTCCAGATGCTTCCAAAGCGACATCGGGCCTCCGCTCCGCCGTACCAAACATCCCGATCAAGATTCATTTGCTAACCACATCCACTTCTGCCCACCTCAGCACTCATCTAGCCAGTCCCGGGGCCCCAGGGGACGACGCACCTGCTCCGCCAGCAGCTGCACCTTGACGGGGAAGACGCCTGGAGGGCGCTGGTCCTGATACGCCTAGGGGAGCCAAAAGAACGCAGGGTTGGGGGAAACTGGCTTTCAATGCAGGGGATCAGGGATCATGAGCACAAGGGCACAATAAAGCGCCCCTCAGGTGGCCCCTTTCGAAGTCGCCTGAACCACCTTTGCCTCCGCCCAAAACGCACCCAACCATATTCTGACAAGACAGAATGCAACGCAAGACAAAAACAAGAACGATAACATAAACACCAACATTGCATCTAGAAAAAACGTCGCAAATCAAGAGACTAAGTGCTGTTATTTATTAAAGAGGAGGCGCCAGATTATGTCGGCTACAACAGAGAACTAGAGCTATCCATTAGAGCTAGCGACTTCTGTTACGATAATGACACTACACGAGCAAGCACAACGTTTTGCGACATGCGCACCTCTGGCATGTGGGTCTTCAGCACCGTCGCGGCTTCCTTCACGGACATGGCGTGCCTCGGGATGCCATCAGAAGCACCGGAGGGACCTCCATGCGAGCCGGTGCGCCGCAATAACGCCATGGCCAAGATGTGGCGCGCACGAGTCAGGAACTCGGACGCGCTACTGCCCTCCAGGCGCTCGAGCATCGCCTTTTCCAAACGCTGGTAGTAGTCCGGGGGCTGGCCTGGAGGTGGCGATGGCCGCGGGGCCGCGGGCCGGCTCGCGGATGCGGCAGCCCCAAAGCGTGAGCTCGGTGCTGACGGCGCCAGCGCTGCAGGGGCAGTGGTCGAACAGATCGCCGCCGATGCTGCGGCTGCTGTTGCAGTCTCGAATGAGTAGAGCCCATGTCGGCCGGGAGCCCTGCAGGGTCGATGCAAGATTTGTAACGTTTACACCTAGACATACAGACGTACAGACATACCGGCGGACGCAGATTGAGTAGGGTTAGCTGTCCTTGGCAAGGGCCAGGACCAGACAGGTATATGTCACGCAAAGGCGCAGATCTCCCCCCCTCACACACACACCTTGCACACAACACACACAAACACACCGTTACAGACAATCAGGGCAACACGACGCATACACGAATGTTAGCTCTGTTCGTACCAAAGGCAATCAGGTGGCCGGATCTGCTACCCATATCTGGGCACATTGCCCCAGGGGAGGGGGGAGAAAGGGGAGAGGGGCTTGTGGCCGGGATATCCCATACGCACCTGAAGCGCAAACCCAGGTAAGTCCGTCCCTGGAGCAGTGCCGCCACCGAGGCCGCCAGGTCCTCGGGATGGCTGATGGAAAGTTCCAGGAGGGGTTCGTACACCAGCTCAATCAGATAGCTGGGGCTGGGCTTGCCGGCCTGTGCAGCCCGACATGCAAGTGATCAGTTCAGTCGAAGAATACAAATGTAAACTGAACAAGGAAAGCACACCCTTGAAGCTGCCAGCTGCCAACTTACAAATATTAACAAAGTATCAATACCTTATTCGCGATGTCCATTGAAGTAATGAAGTAAGCCCGTGAGAGGATTAGGGCACCCGATCAGGTCAGGTGTTTATCCTACCCTGCTAACCTTCCCCCCCCTCAACAACCCCCACCCGCGCCTCTCTTGCTGTACGACCACGAGCCCCGATGTTCGTTCTGCTTTTCCCCTGCCGTACATAGTACCAAACAATCCTTGCTTCCCATCTCATGTTTTTTCCGGTTTCCCTACGCCTACACCGTACTTTCCCACCACAATATATACGTCCTTCCATCCTTCTTCAACATTTTTGTAACTCACATTACTTACATTCTTTTCTTTACTCAACCTATTACTTCTTCCCTCCGAACTCAGCGGCATTTTCCTCATCGGCTGCATGCGTCCATCCCGTCGTTCTTACTGCCTTGGACTTGTGCTTGCTCGTCTTCCTCTGTCCTCCTCTGTCTCTGCGCTTACTCTTCTCCTTTCTCTTGCACGCGCACGTCCTTGCCATTACGACAGCTACCGCCGCCGTTGCCCCAGGTGAGTGAGTTCACCCGGAACCGTGCTTGGTTCGGTTGGTATGCGCGCGCGCTTCGAGCTGGCCGGGTCGGATGGATGGATTGGTTGGGTTCAGGCTCGTGTAGGTTCTCTTTACAGGTGAGTAGGGAGGAGCACTCGCATGACAGCGCCAGCGCCAGCGGTCAGGCCAGCTTCGCCGTGGCGCCAGCAATAAGGCCGATAGTACACATAATTACGGCTTCTCTTATTCTTTTTGCTGCTTTCATTCGCGGCTTTGGTGACTACATAGTTTACATCACAACTCGTTTCCACTTTTCCTACTTTGCACGACGTCAGCCATCATCCGACCCTCACGGCTAGTCCTTTAGTCCTACTTTCCTCGTTCCTTAAGTATCAGCACCAAGAACCGCTTATTCGACTTCCCCCCCTAATCCCCCTAATCCCCCCAATCCCCCCTCACCCCTCACCCCTCCTCACTCTAAAGACATGCGGCTCGTCGTCGAAAAGCATTCGCATCTGACCCTAGAGACGCGCACCACGGTATACCACAGGGTGGGCCGAACGGTCTGGTTAGGGGTGCTGTGTGGCGGGCAGTCCCAGGAGCGATGCGGCAGTACATGAGCATACATGTGTACATGTTAATACATGCGAAAAGGCATCAAACGAGTAAATATAGCCCTAAAGGATGGCCACAGGTACGCTGCACAGAAGTGTTAGTGAGGTTGGACGTAAAAGCAAATCTCATTGATCTCAACCGCGCTGTGTGAACTGTACGACCATGCAGAGCGCCATGGCGGGTTTGTGGCAGGCGGTGTATGGCCCGCTCCCCCAGAAGCGAAAAGCTGAAGCCAAGTTCGTGCACCATAAGGGTAATATGCTTTGCAAAACCACGCTCCTCAACACCCAAAACAAGTACACATACAAATGAACTTTACCGGAAGTAAACACCCTGTGTGGGGTGCATGTCCGCATATCGTGTAATGTTTAGACCGGCTCTACTGTACAGCAGTACAGCAGTACAATAGTACAATAGTACGAAGAACGTTACCTTAGGGGGCTTGAGACCCAGGTCACCGAGCACGATGCCGCATGGGCTGGACCGCAGAGTGTGCGGCGGGTCCGAGGGGCCGGACGGGCCACGAGTCCCACCGAGCGAGGCGGCTGCAAGAAGCGCAATACAGCGCTTTGCGTGCATTTCGGGACGGCCCTCGGGAATGGCGGCGCGAAGGACTTCCTGAAAGCATGTCACAGAGGACGTGATGGCGAGGGGAGGAGGCGCGATGATAAATCGGACATGGGGAATCTGCAAACCTGGAAAGCCGGTCTCGTCCATTTTAACAAGTGTTGAGGAGTGCCTCAAGTGGCCTGGAGGGGGCCACCGCCTGGCTAACTGATAACGACCACGTGGGAGGTAACGTGTTCGGTTGAATGTTATAGGAACACCCGGCCCGGTAATACATTTTAGGTGTTGTATAAACACACGGACATACACGCTCACACACATACACACACATGCATGCACACAGGCCCCACCCTTCCACGCCGCGGTGGGGCTATGTCCCTCACCTTAACGCGGGGCACAATCAGGGTCGCAGGCGCAGTGCCATCAGCGGGGGGAGATGGCGCCCTGAAGGACGATCCCGCGACAGAGGCCTTGGGCTTCACGGGCTGTACGGCAGTCAGGTCGCCGAGCCGACCAGCAGCTGCATCCTACGACGATGAAATGTTGCGCTGGCATAAGGTTATCCATCCATCTATCCATCCATGCATCCATCTATCCATGCATCATATATGTGGTGTTTTCAAACGCTTCCCCCGACCTGCATGCCTGCATGCTAATTAGCCGCTCCAACCTGCGGCATTTCGTGCGCCTACCAGCAAGAGACGATCCGCATCCAGTCGCGCGACCCGGCAGGGCCCGACGGACGACAGGAAGATGTAGCCCTCCTCCGCGCCGTTCTCTTCCCCGCGGGGGACGCCATTTCCCGCGGTGGCGGCGGTGGCCTGGGAGGGGTCTGCGGACCTCGGACCCTGCAGTACGCTTGCCAAAGAGAAGGCGGTGCCGCGAGCCTCCGCCAGCCGCTGCCTTGGCTCGCAGGCCATCTGCGGTGGGGGAGCATGCGGCATGGCGGACGGAGAAATTTGGGGGGACTGCAGCTTACAGCCTAAGTATGAGGGAGGAGGCAACACCCGATCTGGACGAAGCAACAGGAAAGCACATACACATACATACAAGCCTGTATCTTAGAAGGCAAAAAGGATACATCCCAAAGTTCGCAAAATGCACGAGGGGCACGTAATAGAGGACTGCATGCAGTAAGCTGAGGGACTTGACTTCGAATGCGCTAAGGCTCCATCCCGATAGCGACGCAGTGATGGGCGTAGTGCAATACGGGCACAGCGGGACAGAGCGCGGTCAGCTCGAATGCAGCGACGGAAAAAGGTTAGAGCAATAAACTAATTGGGTAAATGTAAAGGTGTCGAGCTAGAGCATGAGGATCATGAAAGGATGGTGGTCAATCGCAGCCGTTGGTGTTCTTGGATCCAAGTCAGATATTTGAAGTCCAACCGCTTTCGCAATCCTAACGGTATTTCGCAATCCTGTTTCCTAAGTCATCCTTCGAGACACCCGGACGTAAATGAGATTTGAGACGACCCAAGTTGGGGACTCCGGTTGCGGCGGCGCCCAAACTGAAATCCACCTGAACCACACACACGCCCAGAGACGGCATGTGGAGGGAGTGCCGTAGCCCCATCACCGGGGACTCAGTGTCCACGAGAGCGGCAGCCGCCGCGCGCCGTACAAGGCTGACGTCGTCGTCGCCTGGGTATGCTGCCGCCACAGCCCGGCGCAACGCCGCCAGACGAAGCGCTTCTGGATCGCAGACCACCCAGACGCTGCAAGGGGGAGCAGGGCTCGGGCTCGTTCGCCATGGGGGCTGCGGCGGGTGATCTCCCTCAGGTGTACTCCCTCACTGATCACCCATACGCGCCCTGAATCAAGGACTGGAGGCTTGTCAGAAGATGAGACGGAACCCGCCTTAACGACAACTGCCCCGGTTTCGAGGCAGTCCTGGGGCAGGTTCTTGTGGTGGTGGTGGTGGGGGTTCATCTCCCTCGCCTGCTAGACAAACCACCACCACCAGCACCACCACCTCCACCACCCCACTCCTCACCAGGCCCCGCCGCCCGCTCCATGGCATGTGCTCCCTCCTCACTCCCCCCCCTGGCTGTATTAGCACACCGGTGCTTGCTGTTGCCCAACTTTTCCCATCGATGTCTCCGAAACCTGATGACCTCACGACCGGGTTGGCCATTTCATCGTCCTTTTGTCCTTTCCAACATATACCGCAGAGACACACACACACACACACACGCGCGCGCGCGCCAATCTGCCCGCACCCACCTACTGTCGCCGCGGTCCAGGATCAGCGCTCTGGGAGCCAGGGCTGCAGTCGACTCGATGAAGTCCCTTAACTTCGGAAGTCGGTAGGCGGGGAGGTTCCACAGCTTCCCCAGGTCAGGGTGACGAGCCAGGAGCGTGCCCAGCTGGCCGGGGGACGGAGGGGAGAAGGGAACATCCATAACGCGTCGCGAGTAGTTTAAAACAGGAAACGTCCGAGTAAGTAAGATGCGATTGAGTTATCACTGCTGATGAGCAATGCCAGTGGAAAGCAATGCATTCAGGAAAGTCATGTAACCCCAACTGTTTGTGCTATCATTAAGAAGTTTATAAATGTACCAAAGTTGCAAGGGGGGTTTAAACGTTCAGCGTCTTCACATCCCTCCAGAGCGTTTGCGCCAAGGCATCCGTAGATTGGCCTGCAGCCAGGGCTTGATGAAGGCAAGGGGGACAGGGAGCTGGGAACACATCCCCGCCCCCCATCCGCCTTTCCCCCTTCCCCTCTTTTCTCCTTTTCCCCGTCACCTTTTGCCCCCCTCCCCTTCGTAGCGCAGTGTCCAGACTGTTACTCCTCTCATTCGCCGCCCTCCCCCTCACCTCCGCGAGTGGAACGGGACGGAGCCGGCCCACCAGCATCTCCACCAGACCGCGACGCAGCCGCGCCGTCACGCTGTCACCGGGGAAGGCCACCGCCAACACAGCCGCGGATAACTCCGACGTCAGGGAGGAAGGTGGGGCGGCGAAACCACGTAGTCTCGGAGCTGCCAAGGGAGTTGGATGTCCGGTTACCGATTTATGTGAATCATTCGCATTGCTCGCGTGGTCACGCATGACGGTCACTTCTGTTGTTAACGATTGTTGTGGGCCCTGCGCGGTCCCGGAGCCGGATGCCGCCTCGTCCGCACCCCAGGCTACGCCGCCTTCGTCCGCACTGGTCACATTTCCCAACTGCACCACATCAGTGCGGGGAACAGCACCGCCACCGACATCACCATAGGCCTGGATCGAGCCCGGCCTGGCTTTCTTTCCCCTTTCCCAGACCCCTGCCCTGTCAAGGCCATTGTCAGCTGCTGTAGTAAAGCCGTTGGCGGGTGGGGCGTCCAAACCCACGGACATCGGCGCTGCTGCTGCTGCTGTAGATGCTTGTTCGTATGAGTACGGAAACTCAGTGACAATTCCGTATACGCCGGCGGAACTTCCAGAATGTGAGGGCTGCAACAACTCCAGGGCACTCGCCCCGGCGTCTGCATTCACAGCTGCAGCTGGCTCGAGGCTGGTTTCGGAGTCGGCGACAGCACACGGCATTGTTTAATGCCCACAGGCAAGATGGTGATTAGAACGCAGTGCAGTTGCTCTCGCAATCGCCTGCTGCACCTCAGTCCTACTGCTACTGCCACTGCTACTCCCGCTGCTACTGCCACTGCTACTGCCACTGTTAATGCTGCTACTGCAGCGGCGCTTTTATAGTGTGATGCTCTGGTGACGTGTTAACTTGGCGCCACACGCCTCCGGGAGTGGTGTTGTAACGCCACGCCCGCAGTTGTCAAGTCGATTCTGTACGCATAATCAACGCATCATTACCGTACGTGTCACAAAACAGATTTACTGTACTGTAATGCAGCATGACATTGGCTCCTCTGATTTGAACTTTCTTGAGCAACGAAGGGTTTGGGCACGGCAAGCAGTAGTTGGCTCGTGACCCAAACGCTGTGAAAGAGCTTACCCAAGCTCACGAGTGCGAGTCTCCTGACAAAGAATGCTCGCAGTGGGGAGGGGGCGAAAGAGAGCTTGGACAAGAACCTGTGGGCAAGGGTTAAAGTCGTGCGAGGCGTGACGGCAAATGTCCAAAAATGGCGTGTCAGATGGTGTGAGGAAGGAAAATGACTCGGTGTAGGGAAGGTTACGCCAGCCCGGCTGTAAGCTGCAGGTTTGCTAAAGAGATTCACTAAGTATGCAATAACCAAACGATGTGGGGCGATTTATGGCCACATACGGGGCTGCCTGAAGACGGCGCTGGGAACAACACCTGCGGTTCATTTCGTTCGTAAAAAGCCTTTACAGATACGTCACTACTGGAACATTTTTAAGCTTATATTTGGTCTGTAAAAAAGAAGGTCTTCCCAGCGTCGAAGCTTTCTAGCCGCCCGTTTCCACATACATCGATCTGCTGGCGACAAATACAATATACACATAACGAAGAAATTCTTGTATTATCAGCATTGAAAAGATTTCTATGCTACTTACAAATTGTGACAAAATTGTAAGTGTAAGACAGGCTCGCTGCGAAGGTGGGAGCCGCAATCGTTGAGAATTTGTAAAAGCGATTGTTACCACGTACCGTCAAGGTGATGATCTATCAGGTTATAACCTGGGATATGGCTTAGAGTGTGGAAAGCCACGAATGCAGTACGTACAGCGACAAAGAGCCTAACTCCTAACTGGTAACGTTGATCAGGGGCGTGGGTCTGAGGACTCCCAACGTCCCAGGCCATCCCGCACCAGTAGTCTATTATCCATAAGCTGACCTTCTTCTTTTACTGTACTTATATGCATGTAAAGAGTTAGGAGTTCATTTGTGGCATGGCGTCCAGACATGGCGTGAGCCCATCGACCTGACTGACCCCGTTACACTTTACAGGCCGCACCCAGTACATGTTCCTTTTGGGAATCAACCCGCCACCCGTGGCCAGCCCCGCTGTAACCATCGACCGTATTTTGCACTGGAACTTGGGGATTGGGGGAGGCCCTTTAGGAAGCCATTCATACAATTTCCAAAATCCTGCCTAATCGAGCCTAAAGGAAGTATAATTGAATGATTCTGGCGAAACCTTGGGAAAAACCTCTTACATGGGGTCAACTCCGCCTCAACATGCCGCACGAGCCCGCGACTCGGTGAGAATTCGTTAACAAAGGATTTCCATCAACCGACTCGTACATCTCAATTTGCAGTCAACTAGAGACCGACAAGTAGATGACTTACTGTTGCTGTTTCCGATCATTGGTTGGACCGAAACCACTTTTTGGCGTTCAGAATTACGTTTTACAAATTCACAAACTGTTACTAACCGTAACATTTAACTGATCAGGTTTTGAGGAACGCGTAGATGATTTTCGATTGTCGTAGGGCAATTTTGCTCAGCAATGTGAAGCGCTGCTGGCGATTTGGGCATCTCGCCAGCGCATGTCTTGTCCCGTGACTCGGGCTAAACGGGGATGATTGGGAGAACTGACAATGACTGCAGACTGGACAATCCTATGAGCATCATGCATTGAGAATGGAGGTGCGATGTGCCTTGTGCGAAATGATGGGTTCCTGCTCGTCACGGTCCCCGTATTCAGATAGCCCTCGAGTGACGGAACACGTTAACGTGGAGAAATCGCTCTTTTAAAATAAGTTTCACGAACAAGCTACCGGTACGACGAGAAGTTATGGGCTGTGGAACCATTCCTCGATTTGTGCGGGGTTGCGGGGTTGTGGAGGAGCAGGTCCTGACTCGCTTCCTGCTCGCTGGTCACTTGCCGGCAACTTACCGGTACACTGTTTCAAACACGGCCCTACATGAAAACCGAATCATTTCGCGTAGCGGATCCTGAAGTTTTCGCTTGGTCAAGGATGGAGCAGCTGTACTGTCAAGTCGTGTGCTGAATGCTAGAGGCTGGAAAGCTGGAGGTTAACGAGAGACGCAAATAGGACAGTGGTGGAACGTGGAAAACGCAGTTTAGAGCTCTGGACAAACATGTGGCATTGATATTAGTTTTTTGCAATATTAACGTTGCAAATAAAGGCAAGTCTTCTTACTATCAGTCAATATAAATTCAAAAAGGCTAGTTCTCACTAACGTATTACGCCTACTTTCTTTTTCAATTTAAATAATCTCTTAAATATTTCAATATTCTTGTTTTGGGGCAAATCTGACTTTTGATTTCTTTTGCTTGCAAGAGCTTGACGTACCTAAGCTGAACTAAAACCTGACCTACTTCTGACGTACGGGTTCTGAGAGCCCGAGCTTCCACTATCCATGAAAAACTCTGCAAGGATTACGAAGTCCTCTGGTATCTTAAGTTGCTTTCAGGAAATAGGAAAATCGATAAGATGACACAGCAATGTAATTGTGCAAACAAACGAAGCGATGCAAAAGAGTCCGACCAGCGCTTGATACGACTGTAGCGGGAGGCCCAACCTTTAAATCTTCCCGGAATAAAGATTTACATACTGAACTTACGTAAAATTAAAACTGAGGCAGCAAATCCGACAATATCCGACAGTCCGACATATCGCATGTGACAATAGATTACAAGCCTTTCGTAGATTTCGTGCCCTCTCAAGTACACTGTAACACACGCTCATGAAATTTCACAGTATAACATATGTATAATCGCATAAGGCTAGTTTGTGAAGTACGACGAGCAACCGTTCCCATACTGCTCGGGCACCCTGTTACGACCGAAACGTTCCGGAACCATGGGACGAAGAATCGTAACTGGATCGTGCGTTGCCCGACACAAAAATGTCTAAGGTGCGATTGAGAATTTAGGATACTGCGTTATTTAAGCCTTAAGTACTAGGTATTTTCTTTACCTCCGTATGCTTGCCTGTCGGTCGCAAAGCGCGACTGGCTAAAGCGCCTGCACGCAACATTACAAATTGCTCAAGTAAAGGTCTCGCGGCGATATGTGGGCAATCTGAAAAAACCTTACAGGTTTGCATTCGCGAAGCTGTCGCCAGCATCAACTTGCAGCGCTGTGGAACGCCCAATAGCTATAACTCGCTGTAAAGAAAACGTCACACTTACCATGCCTAGTACAAATGGAATGATCAGTACATTAGACGGCTCAGTATCCGATGTCCTTGGTGGCGTTGGTGACCTTGCCACCAGCCCTGCGCAAAACGTCGCTCGCAAGCCGAGACGGTCTCGGCTTACTGAAATCCTGTTTGGACTTAAGAGCATGAAGTTGAACACATTTGTTCGGCGGCAATCCAGCAGTTTGGACATGTGCGTTACCTCGGAGCGGTATCGGCGACCCGACGCGGTTGGTCCTGCCGTCTCGACTTCTGTTACGAATTCAATCGCACAATCAAGGTGGACACGGTCGTATTTTTCGACTTTTGATTCTACTCACTAATGATTCCGAATGATAAATTATCATTTACAGCGTAATTATGAGAACTACCGCTTTCGTCGCAGGCGTTCCGAGTCGCGCATTTTCTCATTCCTAGGCTCGCGACTCAACGACTGCACCTCCCAATCATCGTCACAACCACACATGTTGGATTCGCGTCAGTCCTCCCCTGTCAACAAGCCCGGTTCACAACTCCAGTCCCTGCCAGAGCCGCCAGGACCCCCTTTGTTGTTATCTTCGGCCGCTTCTGGGGGCGAATCACCTCTCCGTACGGCGCCCAATCTCTCTGCCACGGCCTCGAGCTCCTGCGCTGCTGTCGAGCCGTCGCCCCTGCCCTGTCGCTTCGACAGCGCCCTGATCCGGATCCTGGATCCTTCCGGAGCGCCGGAGGACCTCAATCCATATCCCCGTCCATATGGGGATCCGGAACCATGGTACGACAACGACATCGTACTTTCAGTTGCCTACAACAGGTTAGCCGCAAAAGACATCGCATGTAACGTACAGTCAAAACAAATCACACATAATTTCAATAATAGCTCCCTCGATAGCGATAACAGTGTGATCAGCGGCAACGTTGCACGGCAGCGACGGCCCGTGGCCAGCGGTGGCGCGGTCGTACAGTTGCAGGCTGGCGCCACAGGCCATAGCTCAGTGGCCGCGGAGTCATTGGCGTCGCCGCAAAGGCTTCGTGTGACATTGAAACAGCAGTTGCCTGATTTGGAACCTGCCGCGCCGGCAATGGCGTTACGTCTTCAATGTGTGCCGTCGTCACCGTCGCCATCACCGCAGCCTGCAGCATCGCTGCGCCAGCCAAGGTCCACTCAGCTACTGGCCACATCCGCCGTAGCTCCGGAGGCGATGCGCCGGCCGCACTGGTGTTTGGAGGACTATGCAGTGGACAGGCGGTTGTACCGGTCCGCCATGGCGTCAGTTTACTCGGTGAGTGCCATCATTCCCAAACAGCGCGATGCGGCCGCCATGCTCTTTTGCTGTCTGCAGCTTGCTTTAATGGACATAGTGTGTCCTTCGCTTAAACGGATGAGAGGGAATGCCTTGGAGGAGCTCTGTGGTCAGACCGCCATAACTGCCGTTCCCCAGCCAGCTTGTTGCCTCCTCATGCAATTTCATCGTATATGTAACTACCCACACAATCGCCCCTTCGCGCCTTTCGCACTCCGACGGACGCCCACTGGGAGACAGGCAACCTGCATCAGGTCAGGGCTAGCAGTGGCACTCAAGATATATAGCCTAGCACACGTTCCAAGAAACGTCGTACACATGCTCAGGTATGTTTACGATTGCCCTTCATTCAGCGGAAAATGGGGAGCGAGGAGGCAGATGCAGTGTGGGTGTGAGGTGCGGGGCGGGGCGACCGATACATGTGTGTCATGGCAGTTAACAGTTAGGGGTTAGCGGTTAGGTTCGAAGACTCCATCAAATGACAAAATATTGATCCGTCACTGTCTGTTTTCGTTGCCGTACATGTTTTTGTCACCACACTGTGAATCGATATTGCAGACGCGAGGTCGAGATTCAGACGATGCTCGTCCATAGGAATATCGTCAGGTTGTACGGCGCGTTCCAGGTACGCCTACGTCCCGCATAAGCGCAGAAGGGAAAACACCATTTACAGACGGATGGATGGACTGACTGACGGACTGCTGCTCTTCATTGCAGGACTCCACGTCTCAACGACTGGTCCTGGTTCTGGAGCTCGGAGATAACGGGAGCCTCGTCGAGGTCCACAGGTGACTTCGCGGCCTTTTCCTCAGCTATACCCTATGCTGGGGGAGGGGGGGATGGGAAAGGGATGGGAGGGATGGGGACGCACGGGGAGAGAGTTTGTTTTGCAGATGCAGGAAATGCCGGCCTGCCATCTCCCCGCGATGTTCCTGACAGAGGAGGGGGAAGCTAATGCGGTATCCAGCTTTTGATCCACCCTCGTCGGTCGGTTTCCTGCACCACCTTATACGCAGCCTATTGTAGGGTATGCCCGGGTTCCCTCCACTGCTGCTGCTGTTGGTATTACAGGTACTGTTGCGAATAGTTTTATCGTAACTACTGCTAATACCAACACTATTGCTGCTGCTGTTGGTACGATCCACAGAGCGCTCGGTGGCCGAATGAGCGAGAGCCAGGCGCGCGTGTTAGTGCTACGGCCCCTGCTAGAGGCGATGTCGTACTTCCACTCGCTGGGCATCGTACACAGGGACATCAAGGTAATGATCGTGATGAAAATTCCGTTTGTGTCTGTCTATCTGTGTGTCTGTTTCAGTGTCTATCTTTGTCTGTCTGTCTGTCTGTGAGTCTGTCTGTGAGTCTGTCTGTGTGTCTGTGTCTGTGTCTGTGTATGGGTGCGCTTGCACACGCGGAGCTTGTCTGGCTCCCTCGTCGTGTCATCGCTCCCGCCAACCATTTGACCTGGTTGGCTTCACGGCCTACTCATCATGTACGACCGCCTCGTATCCTGCAACCCAGCCGGACAACATGTTGTTCGGCCATGACTGGCGGCTGCTGCTGGCGGACTTCGGGGTCGCTATCGACATAACGGCAGAGCGGGCGGTAACAAGAGCGGGAACGGGTGAGTGATGGCGTGCGTGTGTGGGGTGTATGAAAACACGAACATGTGCGGTCAGAGCAGCGGGCATACCCGGGGGGGGACACGAATGCAGGGGGAGATCCCTCCCTCCCTCCCTCCTTCCCTCCCTCCCTCCCTCCTTCCCTCCCTCCCTCCCTCCCTCCCTCCCTCCCTCCCTCCCCCTTTCGATGTTCGTCTCCCTCCCCCTTTCCCTCCCTACCTCTCTTGCTTGCTTATTCTCCGACCTTCCCACATCTTCCGCATCTTCTGCCGCCTATCGATGCCTCCGGAACTCAATGACCAGTGGAGTACATGGCCCCAGAAGTGGAGCGCTGCCCGCTCAAGATGTTGCCCGAGGAGAACAAGGAGAACAAGGACCTGGCGTACACCACCGCTGTGGTGAGTCTAACTATCCACTAGATGAGGTTGCCAGGGTTGCCGCCGAACACTTCATACGCCGTACACATCATCATCTGGGATCGATTCCTTATATAACCTCACAAATTCCCGAATCCCCGAAAGGGAGGCCTGCCAGTTTTACCGAAGTGCATGCACGTACTCCTGGAGCGCCATGGGGTCAACTGCCGTACTTTTTCCCGTCCCCGTAAGGCCCGGATTTCATCCTGTTTTACCTTGGACGCTTTCCCAATTACCAATCCGCTTCCAGTTCCGACACTTCCGACACCTCCAAGCCCTATAAGTCCTCGCCATATCTGTGTCTGTTTCCACCTCCCGCTTACCTACAGGACGTATGGGCCGTCGGTTGCCTGGCTCACCTTCTGCTACTTGGTTTCCCCCCGTACATGAAAGCCAACAACCACAACCACCACAACCACAATCACAACCACTGCCATGCCAACAAGAACGGTACGGACGGTACTCAGAGGGCGGCTGCTGAACCGCATGTGAGCAGCGCCACCTCAGCCGCCCCCACCGGCCCCCCAATCTGTGGCAGCCGCGCATTGACGTTCCCTGCCTCAATATCTCCTTTGGCACGGGAGTTCATTTCTGCGGCACTCGCAGATCACCCGGAGGATCGTCCCACTGCCCGACAACTGCTACAACATCCTTGGATGCAACAGCCATATGTACCTTCCACGAATGACTAGCCGCTCGGCCCCAAAATACAAGGCGCGCGGATTCGTTCAAGGCACCAGGCAAATGTGCAGCTGCTTGCCGCCCACCTCAAGGACGTCAGGATGCGCCTCCGCGATGAAGTCCTGGTGGGGCCACTCGGTGATGACCGCAATCATTCGAATGCGCCTGCTTTACATGCACGTACACACTTTTGATGCCTGTGGAGACAGGCCACACAGCATATCGTACCATCGTACCATCATCGGGACCGCACGGGTTCCCTGTACTGCGCAAATAAACTGGTGCGGCACTGCTGGAAGACTGTCAAGTTGTCTTACCATCACTCCCGCACATTCCTCAACAAACATCACCCTTTTCCGCCAACTTACTCCAGCAGCAGCAGCAGCAGCAGTGTCACCAATATCAGTATTGTTCCCAAGTCATGATCGAATCTGAATATCCACGAACTGATTGAGAGTTCGTTGCATAATTCGGTATTAATTGCTCGTTACAAAACTGTCACTAGCTAGTTGCCACCTTGGCCCCCCATTGTGACTGCTGGTGATGTCATTCGAATGTTTCAACGTTGCGTCAGTCGTTCTACTAACCTGCATCCAGCAGCCGAGCACATCACCCATCGGAATATTTTCGCGACGTCTTCCGGACATCTTGGGGGAGGCTCAGCTTGCTCTAAGAGCTGTCGATTGACAGACGTCTGCTGTCTTCCTGAAGTCTATGAGAGCAGATGTTGGTGTTTTTTTGCGTGCAAGCTCACGGAAGTGGTTTTAACGGACCACATAAATGAAAAGGGTTTGGGGGAGATTATCACATTTCGGATACAATGAGCGATAGTCGTTTGCTGTTGCCAACCACCTGTCCCCAACCACCAACTACCCCGTTGCTCGTTCTGATCTACCTGTCGGTCACTTCTGGCCGCAGGTGGTTCGAAAACCGTTGGTCCATCAGGTCTTCCTCTTCGTTTGACCAGAACCTATCTTTGTGTATTGGTGTACCATTCGTATTTTCCATTGCTCGCTCGTTTTCGGATTGATGGGTATCACATAACGGTTTTAAGCATATTCACAGGACAACAACAATGCACTGGTTTGTAGTGTACGTCATGCTGTCGTTCGTACGCACCACGGTCAGTTTTGCTATGTGGAATGATAAGGTCTGTTATTTGAGCAACGCAGTATGAGATGGCGAACAGAAATAAAAGATGGGGCAAACAGTGTTAAATGGCAGGATGAAATTGTTCGGTGTAAAGGAAGAGGGAAGGATTGGTGTACTTGAGACCGCTTTGTTTTAATATGACGGAGTTATTCACTTCCATGATTTCATGTCTAAGTACTTAACCTTACCTAGCTGCCAAAACGATTCTACAAATAACGATATCGGGGGAACCCATGCGTTTCAAACTCTCCTTCTGGTTGGATTGATTCGGTTCATTACTTCGTTGGTTTCAGTTGCTCCTTCGCGCAGAGCGCTTAGGGTCGCCGTCTTTTGTCTATTCAAGAGGCAAAGGACGGATTAAGGACGGAACATGTCACGGGAACCTCTTGGGCCTTACGTTTTGCGACTCTTGCACTTCAGCACCTATGTTGCGCAAGTGGCCCCTTGACTGCCATTTACGTTCGGTAGCTGCTGCATATTATCATTTGTTGCGGATAACTGGGTATCCTGATCAGGACATCCGAACGGAGGGACATTCCACTGACATTCCCGTGTCCGCGGGCACGACTATGCGGAGCAGAACACACTACGCTCTGGTAGTACTTACATCATCGTATACGAAGGTGTCTATGGCGTCATGATTTCTATAGGGGCGCTTGTTCATCAATCGTCGTAGTTACTCAATAAACAAATGGTGATGCTATCGGCATGGCTCCTGCTGGTTGGCAGGATGGGTGCGGACTTCTATTCGTTCTGGTGGATGCGTGTGTGTGTGCATACGTGTGTGTGTGTGTACGTATGTGTGTATGTGTGTGGGATAGGGGGGCTTTTGCTTCACCCGTGGCCACTACCTGGCAGTCCCTACCTTCCCCAGTATTTGGGGTTCCACGGTTATCCGTACACCCAGTCCCTAGGGATGTTGACTGCTCCGAAATACTCAGTGAGGTTCCCGGTAGGTGGGGGTGGTTCAGAACCCACCGCCAGCATCCAGTGGAATCTGCCGGATTTACCAACGGCTGCCTCAACTCCATTCCTGGTCGGCTCGCAGGTCACTATAACCGTGGCCCTCACCGTCCATCATGGTCAGGGGCACACCCACCCTCAAGTGGACGGGTTTTATCCCGCTGCCGTGTGTATATATGTATGTGTGTATGTATGTGTTTGTATGTATGTTTATGCGCACAATGTTACTCCGCTTTGTGGACAGGGGATACTCGGTTGCAGTTTGGCACATACACACATTGTAGTAGTCGTGCATGTACGGCCCAGCAGAATATCAAGGTGCAGAAGCACACTGTCAGCATCTCAAGAGGCCTTTGCGGCTCCCAACTACTACACACATGCACACATATAAGGATGACCGGTAGAGTTACAGAAGTTTTTTTTCGTGCTGAGAAGGTTACATCCGTAATAGGATATTCTTCTGTTAGAGCTCCCCAAACCCCAAGTGCTCCATCTGATGGTCCAGGCAGGATATGGGAGATAATACTGTCAAGAGTGAGACAGGGTACGGCTCTCTGCTGCTGCATGAGCGAGGAGTGAGTGAGGGCCTTCGGCCTGAACGTACTCTGTTGAAAGGTATTGCAGGATATCTCGTGTAAACGACTGAACCGTGAGGTAGCGAGCATATTCCAATGGCAGGCGTCAAAGTACCTGTGCAATATTGCTGCACAGTGCACCTCACTCATTACACGTCTCACACTGATTGATATGCGATATATTTGCATGAAAATATTACGGTACTGAGGCACTGCCAGTGCAGTAAGCATACATATGCTGGGGAAACACGCTTTCGGGAGTGAAGGGGAATACGAATATGAGGACAAGGTGTGTTTTATGGCCAAGGTGGAAATGGCCAAGGTGGGTTTTATTTGTATGGCTTGTCAGCGCACCTTGCCGTGCGTTTCGCTGGCTGGATGTAACTGGAGAACTCTTCAACATATGGCTTATGGTAGCAGAAGACATTCTCGGATAATAACAATAACAGCAATAGTCATAATGCCATAAAGCGGCATAAATCGCGTGTTGGGATCAGAGCCGGATCGGGTGTATCCATCATCATTCGGGCATTTTGCCAGTCGCATACGGTTAACAACAAATTGCTTAAGACAGCCTTGCGTGGGTCCCTATTACGCGGTCCTTATTGCGCGGACATATAAACCCACCTATTACTTGAAAGTTGGAACGACAGGCAGCCTCCATACTTCATGTACGGCACCACTCAGTCCCGCTCTACAAAAATCCCAATTCCATCGCCATGCACGCCCTCCTCCCTCAGCTAACTACGCCTACATCAACAGCCACGTCATGTCCCATCCCTGTCCGCTCATCAGCTCTTCAGCATTCCCCGCCTCATCCTTCATCCCGCCCTGCTCGTCTGCACCTCCCCTTCTGGACTCCCGGTCCCGATTTCCAAAGCCCACACGACCCACAGTCAATGTATGACTGTGTGAATGCATATTGTCCATCCAGCTGCTGGGCCGGCGATTGCCTGAGTGAACAGCTCCTACCCTACACGACATCAATCTGTGCGTCTTCTCTCCGACGACGTATGGATGACGTCCATCCTCCCCGCACCGACTTGCCATAACCTTCGTCCTCACCTTCCCTCAACCAGAGCACCACGTCATAAAAGGCCGGGGGCAGAAAAGGAAGCAACAGATGGTCACAGACGCCGCCACAAATGTCTCACACATCGACAGATACTCAGAATCACAGTTCCGCTTCATCCTGCGGCCGCACGCATGTGCGCGCCATGTCACACACCTATACACACACACATACATACCTGATATCTCGACGCACCAGCATCATCGCTATCACCAACAACACCAGTAGCAAGCGTACTGGCGGTAGCAGCAACATCCTTGGAACGATCCAAGGTGATGGCTCCCTGAAATCCGGAAGCGCAGCTCACCAGTACCAGTACCAGATACCAGCAACTCAGAGCCAAATCAGGAAACGACTTAAACAACAGCGCTGCAATGTTCTAGAACCTCTCGGAAAGCGGCCGACGAAACAGATGGATAGCAAAACAAATACATATCCGAAGCTGACGCAGGTGGGGCACTTCCGCTGCCCTCCTTAAATAATCGGTCTCTCTATTAGCCTTAAACTGTTCGAAACACAGAACGATCAAGTCCTTCAAGCTCAAGGCAAAACTGCAGTGCTCGCAAATTAACGCCGGGGATCAGTGAATAGATCGGTCTGTTGCCTCCTGGCCCCTCCTCCTGGCAGAGATAAGCGCTTCAGCAGCCCCACCGCAAACAGCCCGCAACAGCCCAGCCAACGCCGACCCGTCCTGTTATTCGTAACAGCGAATTCCTCTTCCGCGAGGAATGGCATGTGCCGACGTAAGCGCACAAACAAGCACCTGCCTAGTCCCAGGCCGGAGCCATACAGGCCGCCTTTGCAGCCTTCCTTCTACCGCACAGGACGAACAAGCTGGTCGCGTCCGCAGTCGGGACGGAATTAGACATAGCAAACATTCCCTTAGCATATGACTCGAGTCCTGTTTGTGGCTCCAGAGACACAGCTCCTGCCTCGAAACACAAGCACTCATCTATTGGGTTGTCCTTCGCCTTGCCCGTTCAAGACACTCAAAGACACACAGGTAAAGCCATTCCGGATCAGTTCGACATGCGGTAACACACCGAGCATGAAGTCCGGCAAAAGGATGTATAGCAAACCGAAGCAAAGTTTCTTACCTCGCCTGCGTCGCGGAAATACGCCGAAATGATGTAACATGCCGCACACATTCACGCAGTGTGGACAACAAGGCGGTTCTTTCGCAAACTATCAATACGGCAGCCCCTTGCAGCCGGGCGAGTGACATTGCGAAGCTGCTCTTGTACGGGGGGGGGTCCAGCTAAGGAGCCAACGTAAGAAACCTTAGACCACTCCATAAGACTCGATGCAGAGACCGTTTGTCTTATTCCAGCAGGATTGAGCAAGGTCGTTCGAATGCATCACTTTTTGGCACTGCTTCAAGTACAAGGAACGCAAGCCATGGTAGCCGACCAAGCCCATACAAGCAAAGTAAGAAAATGTTGTTCCTTTAACAACAATATCGCTGAGGTACTGAACCGGCGCGGCGACATTTTTCCTTCGATTTCCAACCACGCGGTCTACGATTCATGGCAAAAAGCCCGACAAAACCTCAGTACGACCGTGGGAGGTGACAGTGAACCCTAAGGACACGCGCAAGGGGGCTGCAGGAAAGGCGACACGTACTGTACTGCACCACTGCCGGCAAACGTGTCCCAAAGTCGTTCAGGTGCATCATGGCGCCAGATCGGCCCAGAAGGTAACGCCGCCTCGGCCGCCACTGATTGAGACAGCAGGTCGGCTCACAGGCAGGCAGGCAGGCAGCACCACCCCAGCGTGTATGTGAGTATGTGTGCGCGCGTTCGACGCCACGCACCCTCACTGTGCGTTTAAGATCAAGTTATATGTATATTTATTTAACAGCATACATATTGCTACATCCCACTGATAATGACAAATGCAAAATACACCTCAATACGTGTGCGTGATTTCGTGTGCATCGACCCGGCGATTCCACGATCCAGGCTGCGTAAATACACGCACGCGCAAATAACATTCTTTCTGGTGATTTCCGCGTAACGCGCAATTTCACACACGTGCGCAGACCGCGACCGAGCGCCGTCCGTTTCCCAAAGCCTGAGAAGCGATTTAATGCGTTGATAAACGTTCTTTCCGATTTTTCTCGTTAGTCGTGTGATCACCCCGCCAATACGCTATACCCCTCACAGCTCTCCCCAAGTAACCTAAAGAGTCTCAAGGGGGAGAGACTGGACGGAAAAGCAGATGGCCGCAGCTCACAGGGCTTTTCGTAGCTGCCTGCCAGCCAGCCGCCCTCACTCTATGAGCCCTTCACCTCCGGGCACGCCCTTCTTAAACAGCCGCTTGAACATGCGAGCAAGCCCTCGCATGTGGCCACGAAGTTTCTCAGACCCCGGCTCCGTCGCCGCCACCGCAGCTGCCGCCGAACTTACACCACCACCAGCTCCACCAGTCAGCCCAGGGTCGCCGAGCCCGACTTTGCTGCTGGTGGCAGCAGCAACGGTGCCCGCGGCCCCCTCTAACATGTGCTGCTGACTGAGCTCCGTAGGGCCATCAGCATCCCCAACCGACTCCATTCGGTGCCACAGACGGTCCCCATCGCCTACCGCTGCTGCTACTGCCGACACCGGCCCCGTCAACAGGCCAAAGCCGCTTTGGTCCAGCTCCCGCAACCCGCCAGACACGCCTCCTTGTGGAACAGCCGCCGCCGCAGCATCGATGTCAGCGTCGCCAAAGCCACCGCCGTGGTTGTTCTCCCTACGCGGCTGCGCCCGTATCGGCGGAAGAGATCCGCTAGCGGTGTCGGCGGCGGCTGCGACTATGGCGCCACAATTCTCTGGGCCCAACGAGGGGCTTTCAGGGAGCGGCCGGAACATATCCAAGAGTGGCTCCATAGAAGATGGAGGCTTCCCTACGGGGACGCCCTGTGCCGCCGTCATTTGGCTGTAGTACGATGCCAACGAAGAAGCATACGGTGGCATGCCGGCCATCGTCATGCCGCTGGCGAACGCCGGCAGCGAGCCCGACGGGAACAAGGTCGTGGTGGCGTTGGTCGTGTAGCTCGGAGGGACGCAGGAGGCATCGGCGGCTCCGGATCCACTGCCGGGCAGCCAGGAGTTGCTGCCATCTGAGGGGTGGAGGTTAGCGGCGGCCAGTTGGTTGCCAGCGGCCGCGGCGGCTTGGGCCAGGGCCTTGGGCGCGACGGAGACCCGCATGCGTGACGGGGCTGGCGTGGGCATTGGCGCCGCCATCGGCGCAGACGTCACTGCCATCAGCGGTTGTGTTCCGTACAGTTCCCCTGGGCCTCCTGCGGTATCGCTGGAAGAGGATCCCGCCAGGGCCGCGGCCCAGCAGCCCGACGCGGCGAGAGCTGCCAGGGGCTCGTACAAATCCGGCCGGCCACCGGTGCTGCCGTGTCCGCTATGGTCGGCGGCAGCGTTGAGGCCACTGCTGGGGCTGTTGGCGTTAATGGTGGGCAAAACCTTGACATCGGTACGACGGCTGTTACGCAAGGCGGCGACCACGGCGCCCGGATCTAAGTCCTGGACGCCGTCGTCGGTGCAGTGTTGCGGTGGCTTCCCGCACGCCTCGTTATCAGCGGCGGCGGTACTCATGGCCGCGCTGCTCACCTCCACTGACGGCAACTCCACATTGTCCAGTGGCGACATGTAATTATGTGTACGAATGTACGACGAAGCAAGTTGCAACAGGCACACCTTATCAAGGTTGTCCGCCATCATATGGCCCGACACAGACGCCTCGGCGACTGTGTCAGGATTCTCAGAAGTGGAGATTGCGATGGCGGCGGTATTCGAAACGGCGGTGTGGAACAGTAGTGATGGCGCGTCAAAGGCCGCGGCGCCGTCATCAAACCAGGCGCAGGCGAAAGCATCCGCGGCGGCGGGCGTGGACGTGGCAAGCGCCCAGAGCAAATCCAACGTATGTACGGCAACGTTCAGTGGCAGCACTGCCGCCAGATGCAGCAGATTTACGCCGGATGGTTGACCCGGCACTGCGGCATTCATAGAAAGGAAAGGCGCTCAGTGCACGCAGATCATGTTAGTCATTAATGGTCAAGATTAAAACAAACAAAACATAGCTTTTCGAGCTTTAAAAACCGAGGGTTTTCAATTTTAAATTTACAATCCCAGGGAGGGCATTAATGAAGGTCCGGAATAATAGCCCCACATCCGAATCCTTCCCGGGTGATGTACGGCAACGGGCAGGAAATTATTAAATAATACGTCGAGTCGCCCTTACATGTCCTCTCCTTCCTTCAAGCAACCCTCATCACATCACAACCCCAGAATCCCTTCAATGGTCTCTATCTTGGGGGGCTGAGTTGTATTCGTAAACCCGAAAACCCTACCTTGCGCCCTCCAGCTGACCGCCGCCCCGCCCCTTGCCGCCCAGGCAACGGCAATGCTGATCACTGGGGCGAAGCCCGACAGCACCGCGCACGGCAGCAGCTCCATGCCGTTGTAGGACGCAGACGGCAGCGCACTCAGCGGCTCCCCCATCTCCATCAGCTGAGCGCCTAGGTACGACATGAGCTGAGGGCAGGCCCTGAAAGAAGAACGAACAGCATACACAAACGCGCGCGATTTCTGAAGGTCCTTTACATAATGTGCTGGGTCACATGTGGTGGTGGTGTGAAAGTGCAATGTCATTGCTTTGCTTCCTAATGGTCCGTGAGCTGTGTCCTGGAACCGGACCTGTCCTCCTAATAGACAATCCCGCCGTCCCGTCCTATTCCCTGCCTTCCAAAGGGTTATGGAGATTAGCCGAAGCACAACTGCCGCTCCCTTCCGCCCGGCATCATCCCACCCACCTTAGGGCCGAGTAGGCGAGCAGTGTGTGTCCCATCCGCACCACCCGCCGGTGCGCCGAACCGAAGATTTCTTCCCAGCAGCTGGGAGAACCTGACCACACATCGGCGTGCGAAGCCGCTCTGCGAGGAGTGCGGGGAAGAGAAGGGGGAGGAGCGGAAGCACCGGGTTGAACACGTGGTACTCGACATTTGGAGTCGCGAGGAGCTCTTCGTGGAGCCAGATATCGAGCAGGCGCAGAAGAAGGGAAATTGGAACTTCATAGCGCGACTGTAGGTCACGTAGCGATGGGTTTTAGGGTTTCAATCCATCGGAGGGTTTGGGGTTTTGAGCGACACCTTGGGTTTTCGAAAAGAGGAGAAGAATATCCTCCACATACACATCTGTTGTCCATCCACACCCGCACCTGCACCCGCACCCCAAAAAGCGGCCCTCCCATCGTGACTCGCAAATGCCTTCTGGAGCCCCGCGGCTTAAGAACCCGCCAACGCACGCACGCGCGCAAACCCCCTCTTCTAGGCAGTCACCCACCCGTCCTCCGTGTCCTCCTTTTCTTCCACCATGGTGCCATCGAAGCCCCCCTCCGGCTCCTCCTCCTGCACCTCCTCCATTTCCCCTTCAAAACCAAGACTCGGCTCCCGCTCCTTGCCCTCGTCGTGCTGCTGCTCCCCCGCTTCAAGCACTGCGGCGCAACGCTCCGCGTGATCCACGAACATGCTCAAGCTGACCACGAGTCGGCGTGCCTGATCAGGCTCGAGGCCCCGCAGCAAGCCCTCCACATCCGCCGCCACCGCCGCGTCTTCCACCAGCAGCACCGGGGCCCAGCCACCCAATAACACCCCTGCACGGGGCTCCAAGATCAGAAGACCCTGCGGAGGCGCGTTGTACGGCAATTGAACCTCGACATCAAAGGCATCGTACAGCTCCTCACTGCCGGTGTTGCAAAGGGGCTTGATGTCTGCGGTACAAGTCTCGGGGGCACCGGACGGTGGTGGTGGAAGTGACGTGTAACCCGTCGCAGAGAGTACCGAGATGGCGCTGCTTGCGGCGGCTGCGGTGGCGCCCCTTACATCTTGCTGGGTCTGCGGTGGCGCGGTTCGAACAGTGCCGTCAGTGGCGAGGGCGGTGGAGGCCGTGGTAGCGGAGACAGGAGCGGCGCCCACACGTCGGATCTTCACCTCCAACGCCAAACCTGCCATGCGCGCCAGGAAGGTGACGCCAGGGCTGGTTAAGTGCTTGCCGTACACCCGGACACGCACGCAGCTCTCCATGTCTGCACGAGCCATTTGGAAAGGGCGGCGCGAGGGTTGAGAGATCGGAGGGGTGAGGGAACGAAGGAGCGAAGCAGATGAGCATATTGCCCATGTCAGCAGAGCGACTGACGGACTCATTGTTGAGTGAGGTTTGCCGGAACATGACGACGTGGCTCCTCAGCTTCACCGCTTCAATTCAGCTAAGTCCGTCACCGGGACTGTTGTTATCCCACCTCGCGATGCTTTTGACCACAACCTTTTACACGCCCACTGGCTGTTAAATGAAATGCGATGTGTTCCCTCCCAGATGAACCGCGGGCTTGGTTTCGGAGCGCCCTAGGGAGCGTGTACGCACATAAAGCGCTAATTAGAACGCAACGCTTACCCGCGCCGTTCAGGTGCACCACCATAGACTCCGCCGCCAGCAGCACGGGTTTGTCCATCCGCAGACCCCCCCGCCGGATGCCCATTCCCGCCCAGCAGGCGTGCCTGGGGGGCGCTCCGGGTCGCAAACACAGCGCCTGGTCGGCGGCCTGCAGGTAGATATCTTTGCTGTGCAGCGCAGGGGGCAGCGCCGACAGCAGCGCCGCCGCCGCGGCGTCAGCGTCACCGGAGCGCAGCAGCTCCGAAACCAACCACGCCTCATCTCCACAATGCAATGCATCCAAGACCACTTCCGTGCAGCCTACGAACAAACGTCGTGAGAGGGGACGAGGTAAGATGATTGTAGACATTAGCAACATTAGCAACTATACCCCGACCGAGAGCGGGCCAAAGACCCAAAGTTGAGGGCAGGGTGCCCCCATGTCGATGGACGGTGACGACCCCAATTATAGTGACCTGCGAGCTGACCAGGAGGGGAGTTGACGCCTTTGTTGATTCGGCAGATTCCGCTGGATGCCGGTGGTGGGTGCTGAACCTGGGAAAAGCACTGATTTCGGAGAAGTCGGCATGGGTGACCGGATGAGGGCGACCCGAAATACCGGGGAAGGTAGGGACTGCCAGGTTAGTGGCCACGGGTGATGTACCCCCCTATCCCACACACAACATTAGCAACTAATGGGTGGCGGTGATGGCCTGGAGGTCCCCGGGGCGGGGGAGGGAATGACGACTGGGGCCACCTCGGAATGTTGTCCATTGTCCCTAGCCCGACAACCCACAATGCCATATGACAACCCACCTGGCCGCAGACAGCCCTGCACCAGATCCAGGGGCGCTTGACTGGCGAAGGCCTGCATGCGGCTCCGGATGTCACTGGGCAGCTCGTCTGGCAGGCAGTTCATGATCTTCAGCGAAACGCGGGTTAGGAGGTCCGGTGCCGTGTAGCTGGTGGCAGCTCCGACACCCGAGCCGCACGGTGGGCCCACTGCGCCCGCCGCCGCTACCGCTCGCGCTTCCGCCAGGGCATGCAGCTGTGCTGCCGCTGTCGGCCGGCCAGTAGCACCAAGCATGCCCGAGCTTGTTGATCCCAATGCCACTGCCGGGGCTGAGGCTGCGGCAATGCCCATACCGCCGGCGCTCATTTGAAGCATTTGCTGCATATCGAGGCCTGGAGCTCCCGCGGTATTGACCCCCATGGCACCGGGGCGCAGCCCTGACGCACCCAATCCCACAGCCCCGAGTCCTCCAGCAGTGCCCACGAGCTCTCCTGCTCCCGCAGCCAGTGCTGGATAACTGCCCAGACCGCCGGCGGCACCTAGCACCAGCCCGGGCGCCGCACCAAGGCCAGCGGAGGTGACACCAAGCCCACCCAACAAAGGTCGCTGCATCGGTAGCTGCGGTCCCAAGGCGGAAGGCGACAGGTGCGAAGTAGGTACGGCGGTGGCGGTGGCGGCGGCGGCGTTGCTCGTGCCCCCAGCTGCCATCGCCGCCGCCGCCAGCTGCTCAGCGGCGGCCCCCTGGCAGGTTGAGAGAGTCACCAAGAGCTGCCGCCGCAGGAGCTGCTTCTCGGCAAGGCAGCCCTGCAAGCAATTGAGTCGGAGAAAAGTCGGAGTCGGGAAGGAAGATGTTGGGGGAGAGGCACACATATTCCCAAACTAGCGGTCCACGCTGACCATATTATGGTTGTCCTTTCAATTATGCCCTAATTACATAAGCAGCATATGATTAAGGTATTGTAACGGCGTATATATGTATATATACATAGGTAATTCACTTATATTTTATGTGTTAGGGCTTTAGGGTTTTAAAACCCACATACAAAATATAAATAAATTACCTCTCAAGGGACTGGAGCTATAACGACCACCCGATGTTACTGGGTAGAGACCCAGATGCAGTCAAGATACGACACTGTACACGGCGTATGAGTTCTGTTTACATACATCCACATTGACACATACATACGAATACATCCGTACATGTGTGTCTTTGGGTGAAGTGAGAGCACGCGCGGTGGCACCACATCTAAAACAATCTTCTTACATTTAGCTCGGTAGACAAGTGGTGTGTCTTGGTGTCCGCATCGAGCAGTCGTGACAGAAGTAGCCCCGCAGCTGGCACAGAAGGCGCAGCCTGCGCCTGCGCCTGCGCCTGCGCCTGCTGCAACCTCAGCAATTGCTGTTGCTGCAACAGCTGCAACTGCTGCTGCTGCTGTTGCTGCTGCTGCTGTGCCAGCAGTAGCTGGTGTTGGAGCAGCAAGTCACTGGTAGCCGCCAACGGGTGTACGGGAGCGCGCAGTACTTGCTCTTGCAGCTGGGCCGCGAAGCCCGGGGAGCTTAGAACACCCGAGCCGTCCAACATCCGGTTTCCGCATGCGGCGGCGGCGGCCAGGGTGCCAGGAACGGGAACTGGCAAGGAAGCCCCGGCCCCCGAACCCAATCCAGCGGGGATCAGGAGCGCAGAGCCTCCGCGGGTGCCGGCTAGGACAGCACCCGGCAGACCGACCGCCATTGCCTCCAGGGAGCCCAGACGTGAAGTTCCTGCCGCCGCGGCGGCAACCGCCGCTGCTGCCGTCAACATGGTGGCGTTCTGCGGGGAGCCGACACAGCCGGAGCCCCCGCGCGATAACGAGAGTGCGGCGGTGCTGCCCATATCCCCAAGCGCGGCTGCGAGGTCCACGCCACAGACACTATCAGTCAAGCTGCCACCAACCCCAGCTCCGAAGCCGTTACCTACCGCGGCGGCGGCGGATGCCGCCAGGCTGCCATTGCCACTGCCATGGCTGCCTGGCTCGCTGAAAGCGCTTGGCGCAATGCGCGCGGGGCCGGCTGACCAAGGTACCCGTGGGTCAGTGGTGCCGTCCCGAGGCTCCGCAGCTTGGGTTTGCAACAGGTCAATCAGATTGCCCAGGAGCACGCCGCTGTCATCGAGCGTGGTGTCATTCTCCAATGACATCCGCACAAGCTTAGATGAGCTAAGCGTGTTTGTACCGCATGACGGATGTGAGGCGTGTGTGACACGACCGCCACCGTCGGCGGCATCACCGCCGCCGCTACCATCACCGCAGTGCGACATGCTGCGCAGAGCATTGGATCCTCCCAAACCCGATCCACCGGTGACATTGGAGGGACCCGAAAGCTGGCTGACCGCGGCGGCCTGCGCCGGCAGCGGTGCCGTCCCCGCCACCGCCGTGCGGGCTGCAGCTGCAAGTTGTGCCTCCGTTGGGCGTCTGCCGGCAGTAGCGGCGGCGGATGTAGCTACCAATGCAGCCTCCGCCAGGTCGCGGCTTCCCTCCAGCTGAATGGGTATATCCAGCTGCGCCGATGCCCAGGTTGCAGCCGCGGGCTGTTGTTGAAGCTTCTGCTGCGGTATCAACAGCTGTTGCTGTCGACAGAGACGTGCGTTAGCCTGCTGTGCCGAATCCGTCAGATTATTGAGGCTCCTGCCTGTGCCGGAAGAGACGGTGCTCCCCTGGAGCAGCGCGATACTGCCGACCTGGAATTGCTGGAGGGACCCTTGATGCTGGTCCAGGATTTGCTGGTGCTGTTGTTGGTGTTGTTGGTGTTGCTGGTGTTGCTGTTGGAACCTCTGTTGGTGTAACAGCAGCTCTTGTTGAAGCTGTTGCTGCAGCAGTGGGTGCAGGGAGGTAGCTGATAAGGGCGTCTCAGGACCCGGCGAAGCCTCGCCTCCGAGGGATCCTCGCCGTTGCGGAGCAAGCTGCTGGTCCGCCGCCGCTGCCGCAGTTGTGGCGGCGGCACCCTCTGATATATCTCCTGTAAGTGGAGCTGTCGTACTCAGCAGGGATGTCATCTCTGGTGCCGCCCCATTGCTACCGCCGGCATCTTGCCTAGGAAGCCCAGTTGACAGGCAGGCAGCTGCCGCCGCGATAGAACTCACACCAGCAGTTTGACCAGGCAAAGGCTGCACTCCAGACCCGCTGAAGGCTTCCACTGGCGAGCCCGTGGCAAAGGCTAGCCCATGCATATGTGCCGCCACCGCCGATTCTTGCTGCCCTACCAAGGACGCCAGGTCTAAGCCCACTGGAAGCGAGTGGTTCCGGAGCGGGGCGGTGAACTTGCTCTCGTTGACAAACGACGCAGCAGCCGCAGCGGCAGCGGCAGCGGCGATGCTGCCAGGGCCGCCCACCTCAGCGGCGGACATCGGCAGGCTGTCCAAACTGGCCATCCTTTGCGCCGGCTGGTACATAGGCTGCTGCTGCTGGCTGTAGCTGAAGCCCGAATGCTGCATGCATCCAGCATCCAGGCCCGCAGCCCCGCTGCCACTGCCACTCGTCGCAGCGCTGGCGGGCGACTGTGCGAGCGCAACACCGCTGCCGGCCCCCCCAAACATTCCTGCCATCGCTGCTACGGCACTGGCCGGCGCCGCCGCCGAAGGTGGTGAGCGCGGAATCACCGCGGAGCTCTGTGTGCCCAGTTGTGGCCACCGCATGGAGCCCGAAACACCCAAGCTGCCACGGGGATGTTCACGGGACCCCGTATCACTAGCACCGGACTCAGGCAGCGCTTCCTGATCGTTGAGTATGGCAGCACCAGCTGCTGCTGCTGCCGCCGCCGCCGCTGCCAAGGTGGCCGCTTGCATGTCGCCACCGATACCGTTACCAACACCAGCACCACGCGTACCGCTGCCAGCACCGCGAGCGGCGCCACTGGCTGCGCCGCCATGGCGGGAGGACTTGCGGCTGTGCACCCAGGAGCCTTCACCGCTTCCACTGCTGTCAGCGGGGCGCTTCGCACGGCCACTACCAGCGCCACCGCCAAACACTGACGCGGGGCGGGCAGGCAGTTCCCCCAGGACAGTGCCGTCATCATCATCTTGGAACCCGGCGGCAGCAGCGAGAGCTGCCGACGTGGCGGCGTTCAATTTCCGGTTGCGACGAATCCGTTTGTTGATCCGAATGCGGTCCAGCTGTACGCGGCATGTTCTGCAGCGGGTAAACAGTTTTCCACCGGGGGGTTAGGGTCCATGGGTTCACCTCCCAAGCTCAGGTGAAGCACACCTTTGTTGGGGAACTGCCTCATCCAGCAGTGCGTTGCTCCTTTCTCTCCCTCCAGAATCGAGACACATGTTTAATTCGCAACATCCCTCTACCTTTTGCTGCCTTCAAACGCAGATACATGATGAAACTTAGAGCACTGCTGGCAGAGACGCGAGGGAACATCGCCAATGATCAGCATCGGTGCCTTGCTGTGCTCCTCACACACGCGATGGCGCAGGAAGTAGCCCTTCATGCCCTCCAGACACATACCGCAACCGGCGACCTGAGCGGGAAGAAATAAACAATTTAGGAATTATTGTAAATAAATTCTAGCACACACGTTAGCGAACGATGCAATATGGCATAACCCAAGGGCCCTGTTTTCCGCCCCTTCTTCCAAGGACTCCCAAAAGGCAAGGGACTGGGCTTGGGTAGTAAACGGCAAGGTGTGCTCCGCGGCGTCATGCGAGACGGAGAGATACATAAGTGGGCGCTGGGCAGTTACCAGAGCGCAAGTCTGCAAGTCGAGCGCATCGGTGCGCATATGGGGGCGCATCCTTCGCACATCCCACCATGATCTGCCTCTACCTGGCCCCGCCTCGGGGGCTTCCCGAGGTCATCCACAGCTCTCTGGGAACCGTTGCATGTAACCTGGGTCCGCATCTCATTGGATTCGGCTTACCTGGCAGATGATTGCCTTGCAACCCGGTGGCTGAGGCAGGTAGACGGGTGCTGAGGCCAGCACATCGGGATCGATAACGGGAGCATCGTCCCGTAGTTCCACCTCCATTCCCGGCTCGAAGTTTTCGTTGGATCCCCCACTGTCGTTATCCCCGCTAGGGTTGGTGCTGGGGTTAGCGTCACGCACGTATCCCCGGCGAGGCTCCGAAAGCCCTGCACGCAGGCCACAAGCAAAGGCACATGCGTCAACGCGACTGCGGCAACGTTGGGGAAGGAGAGAAGCCGTCCGCATGCTTGCATTCGAAGCCAGGGCGCGATTGCTGTGCCTTTGGGCGCCCTCCTCGAGGTCTAGATTGAAGAACAAATGCTGAACCGTGTGTATGCGACAAGTCGGGAATTCGCCGTACTACACAAGCTCAACGGAAGATTGAGACTTGACTTATCCTGGAATCCTTCCCGTAACGAGGCCAAGAAGCCTACCTGCTTTCCGAGTGGCCACCAGGCCAACGGGGTCCCAAGTATATCCAGCCAATGTCCAGGCGTCGGGTTGTCCAGGTACAGAACTCTGATCTATATCAATATCCCAAAGCTCAAGATCTGCTTCGCTGGCCATCAGCAATGCAGGCACGGCGAGGCCTGAAGGCAAGGGAGTCGTGGTCACCCACTGGTTAAGCTAAAACGCAAAATTCTTAATACATTTAGCAAAGGTAGATGATATCTCACAATACTATTTAACGTTTTCACCGCTCCGTGATTCCGCCAAAGCGCCACCAGCACCGGAGAGCCCAGTGCCAACTGAGCCAGGGTTGCTCCGTGTTGTCTAGCGTGGCCCCAGGCGCTGGCCGTTGACGGGCCCAGCACGTTAAAGGGCCCCAAATGAAGAAAATCCAGTGGTTCGAGGCGCCCAGAAATACGTGCGCCGCAGGTCGCCCCTTGCAGGACCGCCCACCGTGACCACAGATAAGGATATATTTACGGTGCTAATTCTGTTGTCAAACAAGAGCGCAATCAGTACATGATTATCAACCTTTGAACGCAACGCTGTCCGTGTTGTATTAGTCCTGCAAGTACTTTCGTAATATGAATGCTACTTCCAGCAATTCTAGGAAAACAGAATGCGCAATCAGTCAATCGAAGTATTTGTGAGTCATATGGTATATTGGAGCACCAGTCATGTGGTGCATATGGCCTTGTCCTCGTGCGCACTTTTTGGTGGATCGAAACTACCTCACCTCGAAAGATTCAATATTGTTTACGCTGAAGAAAAGTACTAAGTTAGCAAATATGATAACTCTGTGCTGTGGGACAACACGTACACCCCAAATGTATCTAGGGTCAAGAACTAAACAAGGGCTACGCAGGCCCGACGAACGTTGCGCGAGTAGATTGTTAGATCCAATCCGGGAGTGTTAGTTTCGATTTCCGGTAACAAATAAAATGGCGCAAGGTCACATGCATGGGACCATTTGTGATTGTACGTAGGGGTATCCACGGTTGCCGGGCATGTGCAAAATAGGCAGCTCTACTATTAATGATAATGACTAAATCATCTGAACCGGTACAGTCATGTGTCGCAGTCGTGTACATGAGAGATATTAAGCTAGTTCTTTCGTGTTCTCTCGACTACGTGACGATTGCAGCTTCGCCCTAAGCGGTTTTCGACGCAGTACATTGACCCTCGGTAACAACGGTGCGTTGTTTACCAACCGGTCCCAAAACATAACTGTCTTTCTTCCATTGGCGCATTGGGTTCTCTTAAGCGCTCCCAGCTAGAAGGGAGCGATGTATAAGTTCTACCATACTTCGACGCTTACAATATACCGCCCCCTGATGCCTATCCACCCGTGCGTGGCAGTAAAATGATGAGAGGATCACGTGCGTCGCTAAAAAGGCCCGCGTTTAGCCAAAGAAGGCGCAACCTTGCACAACGTGTCACACAGTGCACAGTTGCTGCACCCCGAATTCAAATAAATAAAGCAAACCTCTAGAAAGGATTGAACCAAACGATTTTGGCAAGGGTATACATTAAATCGTGCAAGTCAGAGTCGGTTGCTTTTAAGGACTAGCTGATGTTATAGCTTGTGCACGTTTAGGGTTGGGTTTGTAATATCCTCCCTACAGTTGATTTTGATCATTACGTTGATTCCACGTTTCGATGCTGCTATCACTTGACCAAAGGGCCCTGCCCGTGCGCCGGTATCATATAGTTTACTTTCAAGGCTTTTCGTCCTGCTATGAAGAGAATTAGAAGGCCAAGAGCATATGGATCCATCTTATCATCTCTTTGGGATCTCAACGAAGATGTTTCCAGACCAAAACTAACAAAATGATGATGGCCGTGCCGGGACCGTTTATGACTTGCCGTACGGCAGCTTTACAGACCAGGCTGAACGTGCGCTTGAACCCCACAACTGAGCGATCGTAAAACTTCATTTTAAGATCGCACCGGCTGGGGTGTTGCAGGATGCATGCATGCCGATCGACTGCTATATTTTATAGCAGAGACCCTGGCTTTTGGTGCAGGTTCTTGTCCATGCTTCAGCTGCACTGTATAGATCCACTGTCGTTTCTCTCATAATAATTAGAATCCCAAACCTGTACACACTACACGAAGGTGAAGAAAGTTTGGCCATAAACCAGTTGACATCACCCCTGGTTTATAGAACAACCATGGAGCCAGGCCCGTTCAGACGACACCGCAGTTATAACGGGAGTACGCCCTATGGGTTGCCGTATTATGGTGAATTTGAGTTGGCGAATCCAAAGCTCCGGACTGGAAAACTACTTGAAAACCTCGTTGCACGAGCCGTTTGCTCGGGTTTCGCCTTGGACGTGGCAATCTACCAGAAATACGCGATATGCATAAAGCTTACAACCGCAACACCTCGAAGGTGTCATGTATTGATCCGTCGAAACAAACGGATTGTGCCTTCGCAGCAACTTGTGTTGTTAACAACTTCCCAACTCTACCGAACCTATTTCAAATCTTCATGGCCCTTAGCATCCTCTATTTGATGGTGGTTTTTCAGCAGGTTGGGAATTTTAATTTAGCGACAAGATTCGACTTACATGAAGACCATACGGCCTGTGCGATATTATATATTTGCCAGGGCTCCACACCTCCTCCAGCTTGGAGAGTAGACAGCTAAGTCTTAATCGTTGTCGATGCCTTATTTTTCCTGTTTGGCCCGGGTCTAGCATTTCTTGTCGACCTGTCCCTGGCAAGGCCAACGAACCTAACGAATTGAACCGCCTAAGATCCGTATGAAGCCAACACTCTTCTGCTGCTTTTGGAAATGGCGATATGATGCAGGTAAGTGTCGAAGGCTGCCCCCAGAAGGGGAATATTATGGATGATCAACAGTAAATAAAGCCACCACCCATGTAGATTCCAGGTAGATCCTGCCTATTGGCAGAGGGGTTGTGCTTGGAGTGCCTCCTGAAATGCGCACGGGAGTGCCACCATTACGTTTGCTGCTCCCAATTGAGAGCTTGTGACACACGGCTTAAGGCAAATTACTTGCATCTTTTGAGAAACTTACAAACGAAAAGTTTTTCATCATCGATAAATCTTTTCCCCAGACTGGCTATCCATTGGCAACGAACTGTAACCAGGCCTGGCGCCGGAATGCCCCCCACCAAACCACACTATTTTGCAAATGGTTCACACTGAATGTCAGGCCGCGTCGTGACTTCCCTACGACCTGCAGCACCCTGCATATCTCAGTGGCAGACGTCCTCAGTGATGTGAACACAGCTGAAAACGCCAGCCACAATGTGTTGCCCCTACATGCCGGGATCGCAAACGCAGCATAGATTCCAGGTGCGCATTCATTTGGTCAGCGTGGGACGCGTCTGGGCGCCGTTCCAACTTCATCGGGCCGGACTGCCATCCAGGGCCACTAAATTACCAGCCTCCATTCCTGCCAACTTTGCTACACCAGGCACGGCATTCGACAGCTATCCCATCCGCTAAAACGGCTCAGACGCAGTCCGACCTCCCAGTAAACGTCGAGTAGTGCTCAGTGGCCGCTGGCGAGGCCACTACCACTAGCCTAGTTCATGCCGTGGTGGTATTCTTGTCTGTGAATAGCAAGAGACACGCAGGGAAAAAGAAGCTTGCCGCAACGCAAGTGCAGCATCCGTTCGGCAGCAGGGCGCAACACGGGAAGGTGCCAGCGCCGAGTCATAGCATCCTGTAATGCCTGGGTTGGCATGCGCAGCCACGGCATCGCCGACCCCAGCAGTGGTTAGGTGCTGCCGTGCGAGTTGCATCCTGATATCCGGTGCTCGACCCATACCAGGCATGCACTCGACGTGAGCATGCGGCGTGTTAGGTGCAGCTGCGGGTGCTGCCGATCAAGTGGGGCATCAGCAGTTTTACCATACGGAGATGAACTGAAGGCGGTGGAAAAGAAGGGGAATCCGTGCTCCGACAGTCACACGACCAGCTCCATTAGCGAACATGGAAAGGAGGGAAGGTGGAGGTTCATCCACTCGTGCATGTCGATACCGTGGAGACATTCCGATTCACGAGACCGCAGGCGGCGTGAGTCTCACCTCTTGGGTACGTGTGTGCGAAGCTAGCACCTTCTCCGGCTTGTAGAAAGCAGCGCTTGCTCACAGCACAAGCCACTGTCGCCCTGCTGGTGCGGTCGTGTACACGACGGTGCCAATATCTCGCTGTAACAAGCGATAACGGCTCCCAGCAGAATTGTGGCAGGATACATCGCTACTCGACCCAGCTAGTGCGCTCGGACCGAGAAACCAAAGTATGTCGATAGCGTTGGTGCGCGAGGGCACTTGCTTTGCGTCTCCGGTGATTTGCCGCCCACGGCCTGCCTCAACACGCCAATCTGCCTGTCAACGTGTTGAACAGGAGAGAGATCAGAGCAACTGAACGCCTGTATCATAGCGTCACTCGTAGGTGTCGTGGTATCCACCAGCGGGTCCGGTGCCCAAGCCGAGGCCGCCCTCCCCAAAGGCGTCATCGTCACGGATGATCAGGTGCTCCCGGGCGTACTTGCCAACCCGCTCCTCAAGGGGCTCCTCGTCGTAATTGTACCTGTGCAAAGTGCCGGATCCAGGTAAACAATTGAACCGAACCACCGAAGTAAACCAGTGAACGCTATGCAGATCCATCAAGGCAGCAGTAAAAACAGCAAAAGAGAAAGCGAGAGCAAGATTGATCTCAATTATGACTTGCAAAGATGTTGCTTCCGGCTTTCTACTTTTCTTATGCTTTAAGGAATTGTTTGCGTCCAACTTACTTGAAAAGCCTATAAATCACCGCATCGCCTCCAATCGTTTCCCACCCAATCCTCAGATGCTAACCACATATTGCTGGTGTTAATTCAATGGAATTGCCGGCCTACCTGAAGTTCCCTAGCAGCTAGCCATCTGCGCTACTCCCCGTCCCCCGTCTATCGCCCACAGTTACTCCCCTTCGGCCTTTCGACCTGCATTCCCGCACCCTTGCAAACTGCCCCGGCTTCCCGCTCTTAGGTTTCACCTGGGTACCCTGAAGTCGGGCGGCACCTCCTGCATTTGCACGCCCGGCGCATGCTGCAGGTGACGCAGGTACTCGAGCACCTCTCGTCGAATCCGCTCTATGTCTGCTTTGGTGTTATTGTCGTCCATCACCTTGGAAATGCATTAAGCAGATGAAATTGAGCTTTGGTCGCGTATGCAGGTAATATGAAGTAGTTTGTTGAGGTGAGCCGCAGACTGCCAACGGACTGGTGGCGCAAACCCCAAAGATAGTGCATAGGCAATCCTAAAGAGGGCCTGGTGAAAGACTCGACCTCTCCTTATAATGAGGCTCAGATCCCGAGACGCCTCTCACACACGACGAATAAACCCGTACTATGTGGTAACATAGATGTACTTAACAATGAATTCTGTGTGCCCTCGCTCAAGGTAGTCCCCTCGCTCCAAAACGCACTGGATCTAGGACCGCAATAGCATGGAAACATCACGTGATTTCTCATCTGCCGAACACGCACCCTCGACGGCGCTCACATATTACCTTGTGGGCCGACACGTTAAGTGAAAAGTCAGGTGCAAAATACTCGTGGTAGTCCGAGCGCGGCAATTGCTCCGGAACCTGCTCCATGACGGAAAGCGCACAAAGCACCACCCCGGCCATCATGTAAGCATGCCAAATTACAAGTCCAGCAACACATGTTGAAAGAGCACGAGCAAGACTGGGAATTACAAGAGATACGACAACAACGCACCACGCTACTTGCACGATTGCCCGGTGAATTTGAGTACTGCTGTTCCCAATGCTACCGCTTTCACCACAATCCTGCCGGCATATCAAAGCAGCGCCTTCAGTAACAAGTCACTAAGGCTCATTCCGCTCACCTGCGTGTCCGTGAGAATGGCCGTCTCGTATGTCCAGCAACGGGCCACGTTATGCTTGGTATAGCCGCCCCCTCCTGTGATGAGTAGCGGCACACCGAACTCCTTCATGAAACGGATTGCTTCGCCATGGCCGCGCAGTGACATGTTGAAGCAACCCAACCGATCGTGCGCAAGCGAGTCAGCACCTGTGGCAATCGAAAGGGCGGATGAACAGAACCAAAATACTAATCGAGTCCAGGAAAAGGAGTGATCCCAACCAAAGACTCGAACCTCCAAACAAACATTCGTACCAGCCAACGGCTTGCTGGGCGCGAGGCTGGCATTTTGGGCAGGCAGATAAGGTCCACGTCAGACCCTCTCAGCGTTCGTTCTACCGATATGCCACGAAGCACCCAATGAAGTGCCCTTTCTTAGTGCCACTGCTACGCTGCCGAGCCACCGCTTTGCACCCAACACGTACCACATTGCATCACGATCGCCCCTGGTTGGAACACCTCCATCACGCGCCGCATGATGGGCTTAAACAGCGCATGGAACGTCTCGTCGTTAGTGCCGTCCTGTACATTAAGGGTACGAGGCACAAATTAAGCAGGCAGCGGCACTGAGGGCTGTCACAAGGAGGGGCTTAAGTCACCTATGACTGCTGCGGGGTGATTAGCGATGTTAATTGCGCAGCGTGTAACACCTCACTACAACCTGTTATTTTCGCATCAAGTAGGTCACAATGGTCCCGATGTGAGAAGTCCACATCCAGTTATGTTCGCGTGCGCGGTCGGAGAATGCTCTGCATTACCTTCAGGGGAACGTTAAGGCTGTAGTACTTGCCGTTCAGCTCGCCCGTGTCCGTGAGATCGCCCGTTCCAGGGAAGAAATAATCCCCGTACTTGTGGAAGGATACGGTCATCACCCTGTTGTGCAAGGCGAAGCCGCTTCAGCCGTCATACGCAAAGCATAGCAGCGGCTTTGCCGTGGCTGATTCAGGGGCACTTTACTTGTATGATGCCCCTGTTACGTACGATGACTTTAATCAATGATAACGGCTCCAACCAGGGCTCGGGGAAACGGACAGCAAGGCCCGTAAAGGGAAGAGAGTCGCCCGCAGCAACTGACAATTCCTCACCGATCGGTTAGATAAAACGCCTCCTCTACGCCGTCACCGTGATGCACATCGATATCTATGTATAGAACCCGCGCATGATACTTGAGGAGCTCGAGAATGGCTAACACCAGGTCGTTGACATAGCAGAAGCCAGATGCCTCGCCCTTCTTGGCATGATGTAAGCCACCCGACCAGTTGATTGCGATATCACACAGGCCATGATTAAGCTTGACCGCACCCTCGATAGATGCTCCAGCATACAGTTGGCAAAACCTAGTACGAGACAAATGGTTACAAGAAATTGAAGCATGCTTGTTCTGCAAAAATAACTCACTTGAACATGTTGTCGAAAACAGGGCAGTCGTCGTTAAAGTTGTATTGGCGAAGCTGGTTTGCATACTTGGCGGCACTGTCCGGTGTAACCTTTGAGAGGAATTCCACATAATCTTCGCTGTGAAATTGCGCGAGCTCGGCTGGATGAGCCTTGCGAGGCCGCTGCACAACGCAGAAGCCACTTCTGTAGGCATGTAATCTGAAATCATGCCACTGATAACAGATACTTACGAATACGTCCATCTTTTTGTGAAGACCGTAACCCAAAACCAGATGGTGCGTCATGGCAAGCCTGTGCGGTTTCATAGGATGGTTCTGACCGAAGTAAAATTCTTGGAATTCGCCTGGGACAAGTAAAACCCCAATTAGAATAATCAATGCTAAGTCAACCTTCAATAGCTTACTCACTGTCATAAAAATACGCCACTTTGTTCTTGCGTGCCATCTCAAAGCTCTCGGAGCGATAATCTATATAGGATATGTCAAACCTATCCTAATGAAGGACCGCAGCTCAGGAAGGAGCCTTCGCAACGATGGTTACGGAGCTGCAATGCTGTACACCCTGTACAAATTTCGGGAGCTCCAGACGCGCGAATATGCGATCCGCCAATTTCTTGTTGGCCTCTAACATTGAAGCACATGGTCCGGCAAGGTGTTAAGTACTGACTGTGGACACCGGCAGCAGCCGCAACACTTACATACCCAGGGCCACTAGATGTGACAGGCAGTGCAACATCACAGACGGGCAGGTTTCAATATTCAGGCCAGGGCAAAGGCTTGCCCTAAGAGACACAATCACACGCGGGTAGTTGGTTGTCAGCTTGCTGGGTAATTTGTTTGCTGTGTGTGTGTGTGGTCGACTTGGCGGTGGCTTGGGCGACATAAGCAGGCAAGGTTCTCAAATGCTGCTGCAGATCGGTACTACTTAGCCTGCTTCTATTCCCCGTCTTCAGGCTGTTGCTCTACGTACTCCATGTTCACGCGTAACTCAGACGCAAGCGGGGTAATGCCGCAGATAACAATTACACACCTGGCCACAAGAATATCCTGCTGGTGGAGCACCAACCCTAACCGGTGAGAAGGAATAGCTATTCCGTTCAATCATCACTTCCATTCTTTCAACGAACTAACTCGCGAAGTGCACGAGCTCGTTTCTTGACATTAGTTAATTGAAGCCGTGCATCTCTTAGGGCCCAGTGGCACAGCAAAGCCGGGATCCCTAATCCAATCCTCGGTGTTCACCAGTGGACTCGGTCCGAGTAGCTCACCACGCATGCCCTATTCGTGACCCCATCAATCGTCATTACGTTGCTTGGTCTTCAGTCCTTAGCAGCTAACTGCACCGCACACAAGCGCAAGATAGGTATCACTACACTGTGTGGACATTTGCTGACAATACCTGTAATGCCGTTCACCGCCAGTGTCATTGCTTTCCCATCTTGTCCTCGCCGCCTCCTGCCGAAGGTGAGCTGCCGCCTCGTGCTACATCCCCTGTATCGCGGCTGCTTGACGGCTCACGATCCTTTCCTTTGAGATCCGTGTCCTCCCGCACATGTACAGGTGACGCCATCTTGATGTCGCCATCACCATTGACCGTGCGAACATCGGCATCAGCTTCACTTCCCCCGGCGCCCCGCGTCGCATCACCAGTCACCTCCGCATCCTCTTCATCTTCCACGCCCCGTCGGTCCCGCTTGCGATCCTTGTCCTTCTTCTCCTTCTTCTCACGCTTGTGGTGCTTAGATTTTTTCTCCTTTCCGTCACTGCGGCCGTTGCCATGGATTGCAGCGGAGTCTTTGTCGCGCCCACGTCTCTCACGGCTCCTATCCCTGCTTCGGCTTCTGCTGCGGTCCTGGATCTGCAGTTTGCGATCTCGATCACGATCACGATCACGGCCACGGCTTCGGCTTCGGCTGACATTGCGGCCAAAGTCACGATCTCGACCACGCTCGTTGTCCCTGGCTCGCCTGTCCCGGCTGTGGGAACTGCGGTGTAAGGCAAGGGCGACACCAAGCATGGCACATTATGTGAAAGGATTTTTATGACCTAGCCAAGGGAATGCGAACTCAGCGACGGAAGACATGAATGGCACCAGCAACACGCGTGCTCCTCATCAGGCTCATCAGTTCCCCAGGCGCAGCCTGAATTTGCCACCTTAGGTTCGGGAGAACAGCCGACAACCTTCTGTACCACAACAATTAGCTTACCGGCTACGACTGCGGCGCCGCTCTCGACTGTCTGCCCTTCGCCGGTCCCGTTCCCGTTCCCTCTGCTCCTGCCGCTCTCGCTCACGGCGTTGGCGCTGCAAGAAAAGCCATGCTTTCATGTCAGCTAGCCTATCCTACTAGGGCATTTTAATACGAAAGGTGTACATGGTACATATCAGGTGAACCGCATGGGGACTGTTCATCATTCAGGGTGTCACATGAGAAAAAACTAAATGAAAGCTCACCTCACGCTCCCGCTCTCGTTCCCGCTCTCTTTGCTCCCGTTCCCGCTCCCGCTCCCGCTGTCTCTCCTGCTCGCGTTCCCGCTCCCGTTCCCTTAGCTCCCGCTCCCGCTGCCTCTCCCGACTGCGGTCCCGACTGCGGGAGCTCCGGCGCCGCCGATCCCATGAACGTGATCGATCATCCCTTTGACAATGGCAAGAAGCAATCCATGGCTTTAGTAAAGCTGGTTGGATAACATAGCACTCCCACGCATGCTGGTGTGCATCAAACAAGCGCCAAAGCTAGGTATTCACGCACGCACATGCCAGGAACGCCAGGAACGTACACATACACTTGCCAGGCGTGTATACCTGAACAGGGGTCACGTGTAAACCCTTACCGCAACCTACTTGAACGTCCTCATCCGTTCCCCGTCCATTCTGACTCTGCGGGAATGCTACCCACCTGCGATCGCGGTGGCCACGTGAGCGAGACCTTGATCTTGGCCGGCGATCACGGGACCGGCTGCGGCTGCGGCTGCGGCTGCGACCTCCCAGGCGCCTTGCGAGGCGCGCCGCCGCCTCCTCGGCCTCCTTAGAAGGATCTAGTGAGCTCACGCCGTACTTTGCCATGGCGCGGAGTTGCGCAACCTGCAGCGGGCAGCCCCGATCCATGAGGGGACCACGTTAGGCACAGCTGCGTCAACAACACCAAGGGAAGCATACTCATTTCATGAAGCGGCGGATATGAACCCACGGCTGGCTTAAGAGCTGCTTGCGTGGTCACATCCGCAGAATACCAGGACTACGTGGCTACTGCCCAAGGGCTTAGAGACGAGTTGATGGGCCCGCGGACATGGGCCATAACCATTACCCGAAAACCCGGACCTCACCCACAGCTGTGCAGTAAAACGCACCTGGGCCGCTAGCGCTGCTCCACTCTTCATGGTTTGCTGCATCTGCTGGATTTGCTGTAACTTCAGTGCCATGAGCGGATTGGAGGCCATCGCCTCCTGTGCCACAGCTAGGAACTGCACGCTCAGCGCCTTGTCACCGAGCTGGTGACTGTGCAGTGCCAGCGCGGACTACATGCGGAAAGGGGACAGGGGGCAGGACAATAACTTGCCTTTTCCATTATCTACATATAAGTAGCACACGTGACTATTTTATGGCAACCTCCCTTCAACACAGCTGGTAAAAGTACTCCATAGAAGGAGGGGGCATGAACCGCAACTTGGCAAGTCCTGTGTTTTGTAGTGATGTAAGGCACCGCTAGCCTTACCTGTGCGTCCTGCAGCGTCGTCATCTCAATCATGGCCATGTCTGTCCCCAGCATCTGCAGATGCTGCACGCTGCCCAAGACAGCAAAGAGTTGCTTCAGCTGCTCTGGCGTGACCTTGGAGGTAATGTTTGAGACCAGCAAAGTACGCGCCTGAGGATCCACAACGGTCGCCACAGGCGCCAGCTGTGGAAATGCCGCAGCGACCAAGGAGTTCGTAGCAGCGCCTAGGCCACCTGGCAAGCCCGTCACACCCGCTGCACCTCCCGTCAGAAGCCCTGCCGCTGCTAGCGTTGCCTGAGTGGAAAGGGAGGCAGCTACGGCAGCAGCTGTGGTGGGATCAATACCACCTGGCTGTGCGTTGGGCAGGGTTGGAAGTGCTGCAAGCCCACCGATACCTCCACCAAGCGTGCCAGGAAGACCCGCTAGGGACATTGCTCCGGGCGCCGATGTCGGCATCACTGCGGCTGCACCGCTAAGGCCCACATTTGCGAGCGCTGCTGTGCCAGCAGCTATAGCGGTCGACATGGCCGAGGGACCTGCGGCCGCGCCAGCAGCCGTGGGAATGGACGTACTTGACAGGTCTGATGGAGGTCCAAAAAAAACCGGAAAGGGCGAACCCTCCAGCGGTCGCCCATTAATTTCCACAGTTACGTTGTATGTCCCTTTTGACGGCGCCGTGTACGTGGCCACGTACATACCGTTGTCTTTGTCCTCGATCTGGACATCGACGTATGTGATCGACCCGCCGCTGACGTTTGCCGCCGGCACCACCTTGACCACCACGTCATCGCCTCCCTCCTTGCAGCGCTTTCCATCCTCGTCCTTGCAGATAATGAATAGGCTCACGGGCGCGCCTGATGCGCCTCCCGCAAAGCCAGGACCGGAAACTGTACACGTCCGTGGGTCAGGTGGGCCCGGCGACTCACAGCGATTGCTCTCCTCGTCACTATCGTCGCCGTCCTCCGATTTTTCCTTCCTCTGCTGTTGATTGCCCCTATGCTCCTCCTGCCGTTTCTTCTTAGCCTCACGGTCCTTCTCAATCTCCGCCAAAAGGGCGGTCACGAGAGAACCTGCACCGGGAGGGATAGTCGATGCCATCGTTTGAGGAAACTGCCACTATAACCAGTAGGGGCAGGCCAAGCGAGCCTGTTGAGCAAGCGCCAAAGGGCCTGCAGTCAGGAGAAGGAACGAGTCAGCTATTCGGTTTCCCTATTAAGATGACTATGAAATTTAATGTAGCTGTGTTGCGTACAGCGAAAGCTGGCCTTCCGCGGTTGAGCCGCCGCTTTCGTTTGAAGATCCGCGCGCTCCTATGTTACCAGAGCGACCCGCCAGATAGAGCGGTCCTAGATACCACAAGTAGTTGTCAAAGCGAGCATGGCGTCTGCAATGGGGGTTGGGCGAAGAACGCAGGAGTTGGGGCGCCGCGGCACCTCAATAATAAAATCTTCGCAGCAAATGCCAACAATACACGTAAAGGCGTTGGCAGGAGACCTGATTGTAAGATTAAAAAATTGCTTCAAAAGCATGGACATGTGATACGGGTACGGTTATACTGTACAAGACCCCGGATGCCGACCTCCCGCGAGATCAGGAAAAGGCTTCTCCTTCTATTGCAGATCGATATATCCTGTCAGGCATATCAGACAAAAGTCTGTCACGTATGGCAAACTGGTGGAGTTACGCGTAGTTCCGTTACCTATACGGGGGAGAATCGTTACTTTTGCGGCGGCTAAGCTTGCTCCTACCATCTCCAAACCCTAAGCCTCCAACACAAAGCATGCCAGCCGAGGTTTGGTGGTGTGCTAAAGGTCGAGACATACCTGCTCCAGGCCGCAGGTCTGCCTCTAGCAACGCTTGAACATCGATATGGGCTACGCACTAGCCAATATGTGCACCGTATGATATGGACATGAACAACAACGGGACATGGACATACGACATAATGGTTCTTGTAACAGTGAGGGACAAAGGATGTTAATTGCGCATATCATGGCTTTCACGGACGTCCCCCTGAGTGTACCTGCGTTAGCGACCAGACAGTCCAGTTGCAGTTTTCGTAAGAGTCTCAAGGTGTATCAGGACGGGACGTTACCAATAAAATCACCCGCATGTATCCCTGCCAAGTTGAAAGGCCTTTGCGTCAAGCTGTAGGAGGCCGTGGCTCAGCTTAGCACAAGTGCTGGAAGCGTGGCGTACAGTTGTCCATCCAGGCAATGCCCGGAGGTATCCGAGAAGTGCCAAATCGCAAGCAACAGGGTTACAATATAGGTGACCTAATACTGGGTCATCGTCAGGAGCTCCATGCATGCGAATGCGCGTTTGTGCACGTTTTTCCCGGCTTCCTGAGCTTCCCCCCATGCAGGACGGACATTACCTAGCATTGACGCGGTGCTCGCTTTTGCGTCACCACGCACCACCTCAAAGCACGCTCAACTCAACTCACATAACGATTCCACCATCAGTCGGATGGGTCCAGTACATACGTTATCTATGCAAATCAAGAGAAACATCAAATCCATAGCGCGTGCATAGCAAATAAAAGCTGCTGGAATACGCTGGTCGCAGTTGGCAACTCGTCTAGTCCTACATGTTTCTGCTTGTCTTGAGATGTTCTCACATATACTCCGCTGTCCAGATCACGGCTACAATTAGTCCAGTCCTTCGCAGTAGTGTCAGCCGCCTGCAGTAAAACACCCTTATAACAACAATGCATTGAGTCCAATTGCATAGTCTCAGTAAAACCTCAACCCTAGCCCGCAGAATTTGGGCTGATGATCAATCATAATCAGAGCTCCCTGACCGATTGCAGCTCCTAAATGTGTAGATAAGTCGGAGTCGGAGTCGAAGTCGGAGATCAATTGACAGCCTTAACACAGCCGCGATCGTCCGGGGCAATTGTTAGGATGCCCTCGCGTTCAGGCGCCGCCGCCCGCTACCAGGCATGCGGGCAAATGATGCGGGTGCAAGGATCTGCTCGATCTCTGCCAGCTGCTGCGCCGTGTCCGCTATCAAGTCCGCCCAGATGAGATCAGCCATCTCACGTTGCACCTCGGCCTCCTCTATTGCGAGGTCGGCGCGGGCCCGCTCGTCTTCCTGCGCGTCCATCACCAGCACCTGCAGCGCCGGACGCCAAGTACTGGCGAGGTAAAAACATCGTACGCAGACCGCTCTAGGTGTAGCGAGCTATGTTGGCTATGTACCAGCGACGTTCGTAGATAACATATAGCAGCAGTGTGCATAAGACGAAAAAAAGCAAAGCTGCGACCAGTGAGTCCACCACGGCCACGTTCACGAGGAGAGCATCAAGCAAGAAGACTGCAATCCACATTTCAACACGGTATGAAGTCAGCGGCGTGTGTCGCGTACCTTATCCGTCTCCGCAGGGTCACGCATGCGCATGGCCGCCCAAGCGCGTAGTTGCTGCTGCACCTGCTGTGTCATCTCGACAGGGCTTGGCAGCGGCTTGATAAACAGGTTGCGTCGCAGCCAGGGCTGAGTCTGCGGAAACGATATGAAAAAACAAATAAAACCCGTAACGCCACGAGAGGTTGACGCACGTACCTGACACGATAGTTGTGAAAACCCTCAGTAGCAGAAGCAGTTCCTTCGTTTACACACCTGGATGCGGTTCGCCGCACGGTAAATCGACAGCAACGCCTCGTTAATGGCATCGTATACCATTTTATTGTGGATGTGCTGCGCCTCACTGGCGTGCACCAGCCGCCGCTCCTGATCCAAGAAGCCCTCCAAGCTAAGCGGCTCCGCTCCGGGCATCAAGAACTGCAGACGAAGAAAGAAAACAGGGCAGGTTGACTGGGAACTAGAGCGCTGCTGCAGTTTTTTGTAAGAGAATGACGAGGAAGGAGCACCCGCGGATTGCATGCGAGCAAGCCGTCATCGACACCGTCTTGCGTTCATCTGACCGAGACCCGCAGCGGCTCTATTACCTCTGGCCGGTTTTCCATGAATTGCTCCAAAACCTGGCTAGCGTACTCAGCCACTGCTACTGCGCCAGTAGAAACTGCCGGTGCATTTTCGCGCTCAATAGCAGCTTGGTCCATCTGGTGGGGCATGAAAGAACATGTGTGTTAGGTAATGCAAGGGAAAAGCTTCCGGACCGAACTGCCGGCACATAGTAGGACGCACAAACCAACACGAGCGCAACGGGGAAATGCGCATGACGAACGTTTTGATTCATATCTTAACATTTCCGCACCAAAGCCAAGGAACACAAAACCAACCCACCTCGGGTGCAATGTACCCGGAAACGTCTGGCTGCCAGTCCTCCTCGAGTTCGGCGCCGCCCCACCTGGGTGCGTAAAAGCGACAAGGAAACAGGGGGTGGAGACATAAGCGTGGTTTTATAAGTGCAAACCGTGCGCGACACGGTATGACGCTATCCACCCCACGTAACTCAAGTCTACACAAATACATAACCGAGACGAGGAAAAAGCCACGTGCACGCTTAACAACTGAAGACAGCTATCCGTACGCACCCAAGGTCTTCATCGCTCGTGATTCCAACGCCGCTGTCAGCCAACACATCGTCCGGGCCAGTGCTCGTTAACGACAGATCGCGATCTGAGCGCTCAGGCCCCAGCGCTGGGGCAGCGGAGGACGGCGGCCCGGACAGTTTGGACGCGCCTGGCGGTTCGTATGACCGCTTTGGGGAGCCCACCGACCCGCTGTCGCTGGGAAGCGGGCTGGGCAGGTCCAAGCCGCCACCTACACAGGGTTGGAAGAATCCGGCATCAGGGGTAATAACCTGATCGCCAAGCATGTGCGAACGTTTTACGCTACTCGGCTTCTGGGCGTGTGTGTGCGCGCCAGATAGACAGACAGACACCACACGGCTCCCTTCCTTTGTGCGTGGTTACTAAACGAGAACATCGGCACACATTATTGCTCGATCACATTCTAACGGCATGTATCAACTTGCAAGAGGCCTGATTTGCTTGAAGAGCCTACATAGAAGCTGCCTGTCTATGCTGTGGCCAGACAGGGGCTCTCAAGTATCTCGACACTAACCAGAGGTAAGGGCGTCCTCCGCATCCAGCACGATATCGCCCTCAAGGTCATCCACACTTATGCTGATCGATGCTTCCCCACCCATTGACAAGTGGGATGAGTCGTCAGCCACCTGGCCAGCTAACTGGGACGCTGCAGCCGCGTCTTCTTCGACGCCCTGTAGTGAAAAGCCCAACACGGTCGGCGAAAATGCCGGGCAAAATTTGCACGCACGGAGACATCATGAAGACAGTGGCAAAGCAAGTCGCTGCAGATAACCGCAAATCGCCGGTACGTGCTGTCGAGGGACACACCTGGGTGATGCGCGCGGGCAATTTGAGCGCGGGTTGGGCTGTCGGGGCTGCCGCAGCTGACGCAATCTGTCCGGTTGCACCCACCATCACCTCGACCGCATCCGCCACAAGTTCCTGGCACCGCAATATCCCGAATCGCAGAGTAGACCGCGCAACTTAGCATAACGGCCGGAAACGCGCGCAGGTATGTAGCGGTCTCCAACTTAAGAAGCGTTCTTAAGATTGCCTGGGACTGTCTAATTGAACGCAGTGCTTAGTAGAGCGTCTTCTAACACGCACATCGTTGCCAGGCCAAAGCGGTGATACATACCTTGACCGTTGACTCTGTTATCTCATCCACCACGTTTTCACGAGTGAGTTCGATTGGCGGCACGGCGGGCGTAGCAGCCTCAGGCGCAGACGTCTGGGGGCCCGGCATGGAGGATGGTGCGGCTTCAGGTTGGAAGACACGGCCAGAGCTACCCGCCGTGTTGGCTTCCTGCTCCATCGCGTCAGAGTCCAGAGCCCAGTCTCGTGACTGTAGGGGCGACACGAGCCGTGACCTGGAGCGCGATACAGCATCTCGCAACATCTCTTCAATCTCCGACTCGAACTCGCCCTGGGGTGAGAGGGGACACAGCGATTAGACGCGCTCCACGCATCTTGTCTATCCGTCAGGGCGTCGAGTAAAACGTCACGAGGTGCCTCACTCGTGCGGAAGACGGCGTAGCAAAAGCATGTCATTAGGCGTTACAAAAGCTACAACACGTCCGCACCTTCGGTACGTCAGCTTCGATCTCAGGCTGGTCCAAGAGGGCCTGCATGTTCAAACAAAACAAAACAAAAGGATAGAGGTACTCAGTGGCAAACTGTTTGGAGCCGTGCCAATCGTCACATACACCGGCATCAGTGAGCACGATTCACAATCTGACTATGGATATCAATGGCCCAACGATTGGGGCTTCACCCAGGGTGCTGCTACGGCTGCTCTTGCACACAGGATGCATTACACCCACAGCAGTGCTCGAAGGCAATGAGACTTAGGCGATGGGGACGGCGAAGACACGTAGCAAGCGCGACATGGGCTTTGTGCCTACTCACCTGGAATATCGGCTTGAGCGATGCCGTTGAAGCTACCCGGCTGAAATCACCCTCGTCGTCCGAATCTGCGAACGCACGCAGCTGTTCGAGGTACCCACCTCTCCCTGCGGATTCCCCATCGTTGGAGGATGCCGCGATCTCACCCCCAGCCGGCAGACAGGTTGCTTTTTCCGTGTCTGCCGGCCCCCCCGGCGCCTGGTAAACGGCACGATACTCCAGACCCTGCGGGTTTACCGAGAATGACCGTGTGAATTCGCCGCGGTTTCGCCCGCATGCTCCAGAGTTGTAGCGCATAAGCGCACAGGATCGCTATGCGCACCAAAGACACCGAGGAAACACCATTCGAACTATAGGACTTGCGCTTGACGATAAAGAGGCATACAGGCGGCCCAGCCACAAAATGGCTTTCTGACATCCGCACCTGTCCATCATCCTCGTCGTCGTCGCCCAAGCCAGAGCGAGGCAACGGACCTAGACTCGTCTCCCCGGGCAACACACCCTGGCTGCTCCGTTCAGACCGTCCTGAAGACGCAGTCGGTGAAGAAGCCGCTGCAGGCCCCGCCTCGGCACCAGGGCCCACCGCTGCCGATTTCACAGCAAACCCGCCTTTTTCCTCTGCAGACCCACCAGACGGCGCTGCGGCCGGAGCTGCTGTCGTAATGAACGGAGCTTGCGGTAGCACGCCAACGACAGGCTGAAGCGTCGGAAGGCGGTCGGCACTTTCGTCCACCGAAAAGGGATCGCCGGCCGGCACATCAGGCTCCTACAAGTGGAAATGCACGTACAGAACAGAATGGGAATTAACGATGGTCAAAAACGAGTGTGGTTTAAGTGTATCGTATAATTTAAAAACCCTGATGACATGGTGCAAGGGCCCTGAACCTCATCATTTACCTCGTCAATTTCGGAAGCCTCAACAGATGGGGTTTCCTCAGCTTTTGCTGGCGGGGTCGATACGGGTACCGTGGCATCCTTCGCCGTGGCCTCCGCTGCGGTCGATGCTGCACCTGCGGGTGCTCTACCGGCTGCTTCGTCATCCGAATCTTGCTGTATCGTCGCCTGCAAGAAGTGCGTATGTGAGTTGGGAGACCTTGCAGTTGCAAGTTACCCCATCGGTAGTACAAACCCTAGCCCACTAATCGCCGAGCTATCAAAGACCCAAACGTAACGCACCTTGTATTTTGACAAGTCGTCTGACAGGCCAGACGCGGAAATCCCAGAATACTCGTGCTCGTCGCCACCGTCATCGTCCTCATCCGCGCCGATGGCTGCACGGATGAACATATAAGCATGTGAGTACAAGAAAAACGATGGATCCGCAAACGGCAAACCTCGCCCTCTAAACTTTCCAGTGAACTGCTTTGTCTAATAACACCTGCACCCTGGGCCACACATACCCTGAGATTCGAAGGCCACCGCCACCTGAAACAGCTCATCCGATTCGTCCGCTGCAAGGGCACTCGTGTACGGGTCGTACTCTACCACAGACTGCCGATCCGCACTTATTTCGCTTGGCGGCGCCTCCAGGTCGTCGCTGTACCGTGTGCTTGCAGCGCCGCTGACTGAATTGAGCACGACCACACCGAGCGGCAGAATAGGCAATTTGCAGCAAGACAGCCAAAGAAACATGCAATACTGAAAGCGAAGCTAGATCAAGACAGGAAGGCACCATATCCAGGAACCTCTCCTAGGACGCAGATCTATCCAGTGTCGCATCACGTGTCATGCAACATGCAGGCCCCACCGAAAACTTTGATTTGTTTGAATGTACCTTCACGGCCGATCTGCCCGGTAAACACCGTTGCTGCTACCGCTGCTGCGGTAACAACAGTTGCACTTGACTGCCAACGGGAAGGCTCTGCTGCCACAGCTGTGAATCCTGCACCTGTGCGCTCAGGCGCAGGTGACTGCAGTGCCTGCTCCGTAGCCGTGGCTGGCGTTGACCGCGGGAAGGATGCCTCGGTGCCGCTGGCCTGGGATGGGATAATAATTTCCTCGGCTACGTCAACATCAACGTCCGCCTCTTCCTTCGCTGCAGCCTCAGGCGTGGACTCGGCTTGTCGGCTTCGTTGGGACCCAAACACGTTCTCGCTGGACCTCTGCAGTGCACGAGTCGCCGACGGTGTCACGACCTCGCTGGTGGTTTCCGTGTCCTCGCCCTCGTGATCCAAAGACTCGCGCAGGGTTGACAACCGTACGGACTGCGCGGATCGAACTCCGTAGGGCGAGCCCGAGGATGGCCCGCTGGCCAGATCTCCGGCGCGCATCCGGAAGCTCTGGCTTGGCGTCATGCCTTCAGACGCTGCAGATGTGGATGCGATATGGGTAAAAGCAGGGGAACGTTTAACATAAAAGGATTGGATTGCAAATCAGTGATTATCGCCACCTTCTTTCCCAAACGCCATACCCTAAGGCCCTAACTGTCACGCAACTCCATGATGCAGCCATGATTAAAAGGACACGCGAGCAGTTGATGAAAATATGGATTCAATTATTACACTAGTTGGGCAAAGTCTCGACTAGCGACCTGATCAGGGAATATCACATGATGTCGTACCCTCCGTAATGAGGTCAGCGCCAAGTGCGTCGAGCAACCCGCTGCCCTCTCCGGGCCCGCCCACGTCCACCAAGTCCACATCCACTGCAGGAAGCGGCGTGAATGATAGGCGCATAAAGTTGCAAGTATCAGAACACGTTACGATTTGCCTGTTGGGTAACACGGCATTACCTCGTAAAGAGGAACGCTAATACACAAAGGACGGCTCAGCATATCAAAGAATCCACATGTAGAAAAAAGTTTTGAAAGAAACAGCCCGACGGGCATCTCACCGTCCAGGCTTTCTTCCTCCTCCAATTGAGTTTGCTGGCTGCGCCATGTTCGCGACTCAATCTGGTGCGTCTGCCAGATGCCCCGCCCTCGGGGCACAGGAATGATACCACTTTCCTCACCCTCCAACCCGCTCGCCACGCTAGGCGAGGTCTCTCCGGAACGGACGGCTTGCACGCGCCGAGATGTCGCCGAGGCAGTCTGCTGAATGTCAACTTCTGGGTCTTGTGCCGCCGCTGCTCCCTCCATATTGGCGACCAGGGGGGTATCCAAACCGAGGTCTGACAAATCCAAATCCGCATCCAATGCCTCATCCGATATTACCTCCTCCAGCTCGCTGTCCTCGGCATCTGCTTCTGCTGCTGCCCCAGCGCCGGGGCTGCCCACTTCTTCCCCAGAGTGCGGCGGCGGAGAAGGTGGCTGGCTGATGGGGTGGCTGGCCACCGCTGACGGCTCCCGCTTGGACTGCAACACATCGGCGCCGCCGATCCGCAACTCTAGATTGCTGTAGAGGTCTGAAAATTCGCGGGTGTACTCATCATCACCGTCATCGTCCGGCTCCTTCGTCAACTGAGATTCCTCTTCCTTGGCTTCATCCTGCTTGGACAGCCCCGTGGGCAGCTCCTGGGCAGATGGCTCTGAGGAAACCGTTGCAGAAGTATGACCTTCCTCTTCGACGGAAAACACGGACGTGGATTCTTCCCCGGGAGGTAGTGACTTCTGTTTGGCGCTCGCCTCGGCTGAGGGCTCTTTCTGAACACTTGCCAACGTTGGGACTGGACCCGAGCTCCGCCGCTCAACGGACTGGGAGGCCAGCTTCTGTACACTTGACTCAGCCCGCGGCTCCGCCATGAGGGGCTGCATGTCCTTATCTGCATCCCGGGCCAATGCGAAGGAGGTTGTGGGGTCAACGGCGGCCGTACCAATGGTTTTCTCCACCGTGGAGGCGATTGTGGTGTCCTCGCCGGCGTGCCCGTGGAAATCGTCACTGTAGCCACTTGAACTCTGCTCAGAGGCAGGACCGTAGCGCTGGCTAACCTCAAGCGCCACGGATGCAGTGGCTGCGGGTGGCAGAACGGGGCCGACCAGCCCGCCGCTGCCTGTACTGAACTGTTGCTCGTCCTCTTCCGCCTCGGAAGGCTCGTAGTCGTATTCAAAATCCTCAGCCGCCACCTCCGTGGCCGAGGGCTCTCCGGTGCTGGGCACTGCCGTCTGGGACCGATGGGCGGATGGAGGTGCGGCTGCCTCTGACGGCTTGATGTTGCTAGAGGACGCAGAGTCGTCGGAGTAGAGTTTCGAGCCTGCATGCAGATGATACAGGATGCCGCGCGCTCAATTGCTGTGGACATAGACCATGACAAAATTATCACTTGAAAGAGGTGCTCAATGCATATGTTCTCGCAAATGGGCACATCGTGCACGTGTGGGGTAGAAGGGGAGCCTAACGAATAATTTGATAAGGTCTACCTGTGGCGTCGGCTCGGATTTTGGTTTCTGCCTCTTCATGTACGACGCTGAGCGTGCGACCAATACCTGAGATTGCCGAACAGCAAGGGCGCAGTAATCGGGGCAGGAACAAGTGAGGATACTGAATATTGCCATACCAAACACTTGGAAGCTTCTGCGCACAAGGTGAAGGACGGCGCTGTCATGAAGACCTGCGCCAACTGCTTTTCCGCATCGTAGTTGTCACGTCAATACGTCCCGGAAACTCATACGTGCACATTTAAGTACTTGCACAATTCATGGGCCCCGCAGGTAACAGGCAGGCAGCATGATGTTCATGAAATACACATGCAGACATGTCATCACGTAAAGACATGGGTTCCATTACCTCCAGGGGGCTACTTACCAGGAAGCTGTACCTCTGATGGTTCACCCTCCTCAAAATCTTCCTCGTAGGTTGCAACGGACACAGATGATGCCTGTTGCTGGAGAAAAGAGGCCACGGCTCTGGACGATGATTGAGACGTGCCCGGCAGCTGCCGTGACTCGATGGAGGACGCAGAGGCCACCTCCCGGAGCTCGGATGCGTCCTAGCAAGGATGCGCCGCCCAAGTACCGTTTTACTTTTTTAAAGTATGTAGTACAAATATACTTGCATACAATCCGTGTAAACAGGGTTTTTTGGCTGCAAGCCAAGACCTTACCTGCACGACCTCGCCCGCGGAGGACAGCTTGCTTTCAGATGCCGACACCAACACTGCTGGCGGGTGGAGCACCCGGCGCGACGACTCCTCCGCGTGAACATCCAGAAATGACTCCTGAAAGTCCGGCTCGTAGTCATTGATTTCATCCTACATAATGGGATAAACACATGTGATAGAGAAGGGCGTGAGTCGCAATCCAAGCCAGGTAAATTTCAACTGGACAAGTTGGATACCCGTTTATTAGCCCAAGCGGCATGCCGTTCCAGTACCGTGCTGACCGACCTGCACCACCTCTCCAGTTGACATAAGCCGGCTTGCAGAATCGTGGGCACCCGGCGGCTTGAGCGCCCGGCGAGACGAAGCCTCCACCACAGGGGGTCCTATCTCCGATGATGGAAAGTCGAGTTCGTAAATCTCCCCTTCCCCTTCCTCCTCCTCTTCCTCCGGCTCCTCCTACGGGGTGCAGCACAGAAGCCATCGGAGGGTTGTGGAACTGCGCTAGCAGCTAGCACACGGCCATGGCATATTTTGTCACTGACATCCAACATCAAGACGTTGCCGTGGAGCCAAATGAGATTTCAAGGCGTTGCCTTGCATACCTGCACGACCTCACTGGCCGACACGAGCCTAGAAGCCGAGGCGCCTGTTGTTCCAAGCGCCCGACGTGAAGATGGCTCCTCCAAGATGGATGGCTGAAAATCCGGTTCGTACACATCCACCTATCGTCCAGATACGATGTGTGTGTATGTGTGCGGGATTCACAAACGGGATCCACAAACGTTCAATAGGACCTAAGGAGATTGGTAGCTGCAAAAGCCAAACGTCGAGCACATGATGCGGGCGAGACGACGCTTAGCAAGAACAGATGAGTTTCATGATACGTCTGCTTTTCCGAATCGCTACAAACAGAGACCTTGGCCTTGCCATTATTGACACCCTTTGCGTTGTTCCATGCATATAGCATGGGTCCTAAACCTCTAAACACACGATACCTGGGACTCCTCGGGTAGAGCAGAGGCAGTTGTTGAAACCACTGCTCCCGAGCCCTGTGTCGGCGCGTCGTCCGCCATTCCTACCGACCCGGATGCTGTGGAGCCGTGCGCAGCCAGGTCATCCACGGCCTCGGAGGATGCTTCAATTGCGGAGTCCTCCACCGCAACATCATCAACGACATCCGTCAACTCCATCTGCCGTGAGTCCACTAAGTCCTCTGTGGCATCCTGCGGTTGAGGAGGAGAAAGGGAAGGCGGCAAGGCATTTGAGCCACCGATATACTTCGTTACTGATGAGCCTTGGCAGTTGACACACTCCCACGCCATTAGAGGGTTGTCTTGCTACATGAGTGGGTCGCAGTACTCGTCCGTAGCAATTCTATGTTAATCAATCACACGATCTCTTTTACTCTTACCCTGAAGAGTTTCGGAACAGGGCCGTGAGATGCTTTTCCGTAGCCTGTTACACTCGGTAATTCTCAAGCACAATTGCAACCCCGTACTCACCACTTTTACAGCGTCCTGGACGCTGTCCTGGCCGTTGACGTCGTCTTCTGAGAAGTCTTCGTACTCATCATCGTCGTCTTCCTCGGGCGTTTCCACCTCGATATCAGCAGTGTACTCGGCGATCCCGCTGTCATACATTTCCTGCTCCGAAATCTCTATGTCTTCAGCTTCCGACTGCACTGCAACCTTCGCTTGCGAGCCGCTGGCTTGGACTGCGTCATCAGGTACCGAGTCGTCCAGGACATCCGCGCTGCGGCTGCCCGAAGGCAGCCCCCCGATTCCTCGATATGCCTCGTCCTCCACGGAACCAGAGGTCGTGCCGGTGGAGCTTCGCTGTGTTATAATTAGCGGCTCTTCGTCCTCGTCCTCTATTTCCTCTGGGCTACGTGCCTCTCCACTGACCTGCTGCACGGAGCTTTCCTGCAAGTCTTCTAGTTCAGCGCTCTGTACAAGCGGAGTCACGGAACCGCCGGTGCCGTCGGCGGTCGTGAGGAATTCTGCGACTTCCCCTGTCGCTTCGAGACTGACCACGCTCCGGCTGACGCTGACGCTCCTGGTCGGGACTGTGCCTTGGCTGATGCTCTCGGCGCCGGCCGTCGTCGGCGCCGAGCTGGTCTTGCTCGTTTTAGCGACCTCCAGCTCTGAGCTGTGGATGCTGGGCGTGACGGAGGGTGTGTTGATGTCGGCGGTCGTGAGAAACTCCGACAACACCGCCTGGCTGTCCTGGCTATCTTGGCTGTCCTTGCTATGGCCCTGGGAGCTTGACTGCAAACGGCTCGACGGCACGATGTCACCCCCCACAATGCTGGAGGTGCCATAAACACCCAGATCTTCGGCTGGTAGGTCCTGCATGTGCATAAACATGTAGATGTGATGAGCACCTTGGCACTAGAGGCGCAATACCATATCATACCGGGCCAGACATAAGAGTACAACCAAATCGTTTGCAAGAAACCTCGGCGCCGCAGAGACTATTGTCGTGAAGCCCGTGTGACAACTTCAAACTTGGGCAATGAACAGCCGCTGCCTGACTACAGCTGAACGCACATCGTTCCCATGCCAAGATCATGCCCTCGTTGCCGGGAAGCATGTGGCAACTTTGCAGGATTCAGCACCAACCTGCTCATCCTGTATGATCTGCAGCGCCTCGGAGGCCTCCGATGTCTCGGAGGCCTGACCCACGACATCGGCGACATCCTCAACGCTGCGACTACGTGTGGGAGGGGCGTCTTCCGCACCGTAGCCAGACTCCGCGACGCTTTCCGTGTCGCCGCCTGCTGGTCGGAATCCCCCAAAGCCCGTGTCGGAACTCCGAAAGACAACGGACTCCTGCACGCTTCGGCCAGCAATCGATTCGGCAGCATAACTGATGGACTGGCCGGAGACGCTGCGCACATCCTCTTCGCGGATTGGCTCCAAAATGCTGCCGGTGGGGTCGCTGCTGGGAATCTCGCTGGGTCCAACATCGCTGTGAATCTCGCTGGCCTCGCGACCCCCAGGCTGCAGCAACGAAAATGAGGGGACCAGGGAAAGGACTTTCACTGAACACGATATACCAAGAAGTGCGTGCACGTCTGTATGATTATAGCAAGGTAAATAGCAGTGCTAGGTTGAGGACGTGCAAAGGGCATGTGCCGGACGTGTGTCTCCATCTCCACGACCTTGATAATTTATCAGGCCTTGTTTTGGCCGACTGCTGCACAGGTTACGTAAGATTGGACCAGATACCCACACGCACACACACAAGCCGCTATAACCACCTACCACGCTGTCGGTTTCGAAGCTTTCATCATATATCTCGCCAGATATGCTCGCGTGCCCGGCACCCTTGGAGCGCTGGCTGCCGCCAGCCCCTGGGCCGCTCGACCGTGAGCTGTGTAGCACAGCAGATTCGGTTTCCTCACTGATTCCGGAGCTACTGTGACTGGCCGAACCACGTGACCTTAGCGACACGGAGCCAATGCGCTCCTCGGAGACAGACTTTGATTGAGAACCGGATGACAATTGACCTGACGGTCGTTGCGGTATAGACTGGGTCTCCTCGTTAATGACAGATGATGACTTTGGCCCTGGTAACGACGATGGAAGTGCCTCCGTGACGGAGCTGCTGCCACCAAAGTCCTCCGAGTAGGAATTAGAGGTAGCTAATGTGCCAGATGTTTGAGGTGTCACTGGCTGTGAACGTCGGGAATCTGACGTACTGGGCAGTGGGGGCTTCGCTATGTGCGTCGAGGTTGCTCCTGACTTGAGGAGCTTTAACTGCAGATCCAGTGAAGGGACAACCGAACAATGTGACACGAAGGGAACTCCAATAGCAGTCAAAAAGGCTCGTGCCCGAGGGAACCAGAAACTAAGTAAACAGAACGTGGTCACTGCACCTGTTGTACATGCAAACACATAAAACACGGATGCGCACCACCGTACCTCTGCTTCAAGCTTTTCCTTCTTGCGCTGCATGGCCAAAACCCGGGCCTGTTTCTCCCGCCGAATCTGCTCCTGAAGGGCTGCAACCTCCTGCGGGCGCGGACTCACAAGCATGGAAGTCATATTACGACCCTCGATAAGGCAGAATACTATTTACCAGGTTGGTGCAATACATTCGAGGGCCCACCAGGTCTGTTCGGCCACGACGGCACAGGAACTCACCTTTTCGATTGCAGCCAGATTTGCGTCTACGGATGGCGCCGACGACGGGGGTTGCTCCACTGATGGGCTCATCGTTGTTCCTATACACATGGAATTACCATCGCATGGACTTAGAGGATATGCAGTGCAATCTAAAAACCAACACAATGACCGCAGAGGCGGGTAGGTCGGACAAAGTACAAGCTAGTAACCGGTGTGACTTCGCTTACCATTGCGGCTTCGAAGACTGCTCTGCGTGGGAGGCTCTTCTTGATCAAAATCTTCCTCGTAACCACTTGAGGGTTCTTCGGTTATTCCTGAAGCCTCCACGGATGCAACGTCGTGCTGCGAGGCCACCTCTTCCGCGGAGGAGGGTGCCTTGCTGCCAGAGTCGACAAGATTAGTTTTTGTAGATTTTCCTACGTCCTCCTCCCAGTCAGACTCGAAGTCCTCTTCCGTCGCAGCTGCATGCGACGAGGGCTCGTGCTTCGTTGGGGTTGGCCTAGCACGTGTACTTTGGCCCTTGACAGTTGCCAGCTTGGCGCGCAGCCGCTCCACCTCCGCCCGCTTGGCATGTATCTTCGCCCTAATAGAAGGGGAGAAAGACAGCAGGCATTCACGCAAAACCGTGCCCTGAGGTGGCATGCTGCAAGCCTGCATAGCGTCAGAGCTTGACGCTGCATTCGTCGATGTCGCGCGGATGAGCTTGCATGGTGTTTAGCGGTTCCCTTTAGCTTGCCATGCCACACAAATGGACTCATTCCTAGAGCTGATGCGGCTACCACCTTACCTACGCCGATCCCTTTCTTTGTGCAGTTTGCGAGCCAGCTCCGACTTCTCGCGCTCCAGCTTAAAAGAAAGTGCTGATAGCTCGCTGTCCAGGTCATCGTTTTTCTCCGTACTTGCATCGCGGCCTGTGAGCGCAATAATGGACGATTTCGGACATCAAAATCGAACATTCCAAGCTAATACTGTAGCTATCGTAACCCTCATGCACCTAAGTTCGTCGGACTTACGTTGCGCGCCACGGGAGCGCAGTGGCGGTGCTTTGGTGCTGTCCCTTGAGGCATCGAAGTCCTCGCTGTAAGGGCTCTCCGTCGCCACTGAGCTGCTGCCTGGCAGACGAACAGGGCTTTTGGACCTGCTGTCGGATCGCCGAAGGTTGTCCTCGGACACAACGGACTGTGACTGGCCACCAGAGGTTCCCAGGCGGCGGCCAGACAGGTTCTCCTCAATGTCATCAACGATGCTGCCTGATGGTGCGAACCGACGTTGCACGGGTCCCAGCAAGTGTGCTTAGGGTTTAAGTAATGGTTTGTGCAATGACATTAACTGCTGAGCACACATGACACGTTATAGGAACTCGCTGGCGCAGTCGGAAAACAGCGTGCTGACCTGAGGCAGCCATACAAGTGGATGATCTCTGCGAAAATACATGCGTGCATGCCCCATCCCTCCATAGTATATTCCACCAGGAAGCGATGGCCCAACGGCCCCTCCACAATTCTCACGCGTCCGCTGTTTCGTCCACCCACAGAACAAGTACAACCTTGATCTGTAATAGTTCTACACAACAGTCCAAATAATTGCATTAGGCCCCTTTGAAAATTCCCGACATAACAATAATAACCTCCCCTTCAGCGATGGTAAGCTTACTCGGCTGCCTGCTAGGCCGGGAGGAGTGGAAGACCTGGCTCCGAGATTTGACGCCGGGAGGCTCAAACTGGTCGCTGTACTCTTCCACAACATCTGTCGTCCGGGAGTCTGCGATGATGGGTCCCACCAACACATACTCAAGCCGCACGTCACGCCATCGGCAAGACATGGAAACGTAAGTCCCTAAGAGCAAAGTCACTACCGCTACCCTGGCCCACCTCTACGGGCGTCTCCGGCCACGTTGCTCGAGCTGGACGGCCGCTGAGCGTGCCGTAACGGCTCCGCAATGCTACTTGTGGTTGAATGCACACGTCGAAGGCCTCCTTCCTCCGCTACACTCCCAGAAGCAGATGACAACTGCCTGGGGTGTCGTTCCTCCTCGATGCTGCGTGAGCCGTACTCGTGACGAGCCCGTTCCGCTGTACGTGGCTCCTGGGCCCCTCTTCTCTGTCGTGCAGGCTCCCCGCCATGGCCATGACTATCGTCTGCCTGTGTGACGGCACCGCGTTTCGCTGTCATAGCATTTGCCGGGCTGGTAAGCTGGGCCAGACGGTAAAGCCGCTCCAACATGAGCCGTTGGCGCGAGTAGTCAGCCTTGACGGCACTAATTTGGCGTTGGACGTCCGCGGCATCCGCGTCATGTTGAACCTTACCAGGAAGAACAAAGCGTATTTTAAGAGGGGAAACCCCAAGGGACAGGGACAGTAGCCTTGCTCCTTAACGTTCACCAGTTGGGCATCAGAGGCATCATGTGTTATGCTCTGCACCAGATGCTGCAACTAGTCACCCAAGTCGCGGCGTTCATGAGCAAGTCAAGCATCCGAACGTGCTCGGCGGAAGAGTACAGCACACCAGGTGAAACATATCCTACAAATGTGACCTAGCTATTCCCAGCATGTCTGCAGCGTGTTACTGACCTGCAACAGCCGCTGCGCACGAATGAGCGCTTGGCACTTCTGCGGTTGTGTCTCGAGGGCGAGCTCCGCTCCCAGCTGGTCCATCTTGGTCTCTGCACGCCTGTTTATGTCGTGCAGACGGTCCTGAAGCAGGGCCACCTCTTGCCGCATGCGCCTTTCCGCATCCTCAGCATATGACATCATCACATTGTCATCCAGCTCCAGACCACCTGTGACGCCACGCCATATCTACAATAATTAGCCAACCTCCAGCAAACCAATTTACAGGCTTGGCAACGGAATGCAGAATGAACAGATGGGAGGTTGGTTTCCAAGCTGCCCGATTCACACCGAACAGTCCCACAATTGCCTATGCATCCTATGCCCAGCCTTGAACGCACCGTCAATGGACGCTCGCAGACTCAGCGGGGAGGCTCCGGGCAACAAGCCATCATCACGCCGCGATGGCACCTTAGCGGTCACAGGCGTGGTCATTACACCGTCCACATCGCCACGGAGATGGTCATCCTTGGCGGTAGGGACCGGAGAGGTGGCCGACCGCAGCGTCTGGGCTGGTTCCCGCTGCGGGCTGTGGCTGTGATCAGAAACAGTGTGACCGCTGCTCTCCTGGATGTATGGGGAGCTACCAGTGCGGATCACCTCCTCCACCTCACTCGACCGCGTTGACACTGTGGTAGCAGTACGACGCCGCTGGCTAGGGCGGCCGCCCAAACGCTCGCTCTCTACCTCATCTGCACTCTGCTCATCGCGCGATGTACGGGTACCCGTGCGACTGGGTCGGACAGAGAGCACCTCGGAGATATGCTCATCCTCCTCTTTCTCAAACGTGCTGCTGTACGTAGGATCGCTAGGAATTTCTTCAGTGGCAGCACTGCGCGGGCGGCGAGAATTACCAGACACAGCGTTAGATGACCGGCTGCCACCGTGGCGCGCTGGCAGGCTCTCCTGGATGGAGCTGTCGCCCTGGGTGTCCCCCCCACCAACTATGGAAGAATAGGGGACGCTGTCCGTGGCACCGTCGCCACCGCTGCTACCACGATCCTTCACAGAGCGCTCGAAGCCGATACTTTCAATGGTTGAAATGGTGCTCTGCTGCCGGGCTGCGGATCGCACTGGATGGCGGCTCGACACTGCAGAGGACTCCTCCGGAACAGATGATATGCTCGCCTGCACGATTGGAAAAGTATCAGGCACAGTATCAGGCAGGGCGGAGGGTCAAGCTAGGGTTTGGATGGTGGGTGGCAGGAGAGAGGATGCAGAAGAGATTTTTTCACATGCCGCCGTCGACTATGCTCAGCATGGCTCCGGATGAACTCGAAGAGGCATAATCCGGTATCCATCAGGCTTCAAATGCACCACAGCATGCGTACCACCAGTGTTGGCCTGACCTGATCATGAAGCGCTGATCTGGACGTCGGGTGCTCCGAGCGAATGCTCTCTGCGACGGAAGTGAAACTCGTCTGGCGGTTGGCGGTCCGTGAGGCATTGCGGGCACGAGCGCCCAAGACGCTCTCAGAATTCGATTTTGCTGTACCGGTGCGCCGGGACAGCTCCCACGATTCGGTCTGCGCAACAAAATCCTCAATCTCGCTGTCGTTGACACTCTTTTCGTCCTCTTCTTCAGAGACGCTTTCAGGCACTGACATCTGGCTCGCCTGCTTAAAAGACACCCTGGACGCTGAGCGACCTGGCGAACAGCGGGATTCAATCAGGTGCAATAATACTTTATTCTGTCGACGGGACTACGACAGATAACATCACAACGCACAGCGCCTCAGTTTCGCACTTCAGATTCTTATAACAGGGAGAAGTACAGGGTTAACACTACGACGACACGGAAAACAAATAAGAAAGCTCACCTGATACATAGCTGCTCTGCTGTAGCTCGCTCTCTTCGAAGTCCTGGGAGAATTCGGTTGTTGGATCGCTGTGGGCTGAGTGCTGCTGAAAGGAAACAGCACCTAGCCTGCTGCCAGGCCCAGGACTACCGCCACGGCTCATAGGCGTAGCTGCAGGGTAAACGCCCGGAGGCGTCGACGCCGCACGGAGGGACGTCTGTGGCAGATGAGGCGGGGAAGGAGAGCGCGACGACATCACAGCCGAGGTTGTGGAAGGCTGCTGCTGCGGGCTACTGCCCCGTAAGATAGAGACTGGGTGCTGCGCCAGGGGGGGTCCAACCTGCGACGCAGAGAGCGAGTGAGTGTCAGATGCAAGCGCAAAGTATCCATAACAGACAAACGTTCGTTAGCCAACTTTTGCGCTGGCTTCAGGCGGTATCAGACCAGCTGCGATCCCCCTATGAACAGGTTTTGCCTACATTATACGCTTGGCCATATAGGCACGGGACAGCGGGTCCAATGCTATAAGTTGAAGGTCCAGTTAGTTCCTTGAAACTGTGTACCTGAACACCAAAGTCTGGTTTAGGAGGTGATGGCGGTGGCGGGGTTGTCTGGACCGTGCTGTGCGTGTGCACGACCTTGTTGCGGTTGAGCTGCTCGACAAACAGTGATGTCACGTCATGAAGGTGGCCGAGGCTGTCCTTGCGGACCTCATTGCGGATGGTCTCCTCAAATGCATGCAGCTTCGCATCCTGCAAGGCTCAGGAACGAACGAAACAGCCAAAATCGTTCAGCATAAAATGTACGGGTAATACGCTTGCTGTGCCGGTCCCCAGACACAGCGCTCGCGTACAGATGCGAGGCACAGTACGCATGCTATTTCATACCAAATCTTTCGACCTGCTCACGCACCACTTCGGCTTGAGTCTGGGCGATGAGCTGCAACTGGGCCTCCGCCGTGGCTGACTGGTCAAGCCGCTGCGCTATGCGATGCGCCTCACGCTGCACAGCCGCGAGTGCTCTTGCATTCTGGATTTGCTGCAGCTCTATCTCAGCCGCGTCGAGTTCCTCATACCTACAGGGTCACGTCCAGGCGTCCAGGAGGGGATTAAATTACGTTCCTTGATACATCGCTTATTCACAACCGGCAGTGATCAGACGCGGCGACGTGCATGTCGTACCTCATAATGACACAAACCCATCATAGCTGTGCTTGGGAACAGGAAACCGCGTAGTGACATGCATTCTACCAACACATTCCTTAGGAACAAGTGCAAGAAGGTTTGGGAACTGCGCACTTGTGGCACTCACGTTTTCAGCGTGTCCTGCATTTGGTTGAAGAGCTCATGTGGTGCCAGGCGCACGCGCTCCGGCGGAACCAACGCCTCATCCAGAAAAGTTACCATACGGGGCCGGGGAGGCGGGCTGCCCATTGCTCCGAGCAGGCCGCTGCCCCCATCGTCAGAACTTTCAGCGGCCGCAGTCGTGGCCGCGCCCGTCTGTTGCTGCACAGCATCGGACAGTCCTCGATGCTCCAGCTGCTGCATGTGATGATTTCGGATGGCTTCCACCTGCTGTAGTAATGATGCGTCGGGAGCCAACGGGCTCTGCGTGGGGGGTAGCGGCACCGTCGGTCCGATGCTATGAAGTCTCGCGCTGTTTGAGGCATGCTGCTGCTGCGGTTGCTGCTGCTGTGCCATGGCAGTTACTGAAGTCGCGGTGGCCGCCACTGAAGTCGTCGCGACGAAGACGAAAGGGGGCAGGCTATTGGTGAGTTGCTGCGCAGATGACCCATTTGGGTCTACTTGGTGCACAATGCCCTCTCCTGTGTGCACATCATCATGGGAAAAGGCAAGTAGAGCAACCCGGATGCTTCAAATGGCATATAGGAAAGCAGCCAAAGACCCAACGCAGGTCTCGGTTATGCTAAGGTCAATGGAGGGCCCCATTAGACGTCTCGTACTTACCTACGCCGGTCTCTTTCATGATCTTCTGTGGGGACAGCGTGGCGGCAGGCAACGGCGGGTCGTACGGGTGCAACAACTGTTGTGCAATGACCAGCTGGGGGCCCGTGGGGCCAGGAATCAGCAACACCTCTGGGCCCCGATGAGACGAGGGCGCCGATAGAGCTGCATCTCCGCCCCTTAAGGCTTGAGAATTGCTGCTTTCTAGCTCGGCCATAGCCGGTGCACGATCGTCAAGCACGGGCAGTTCTGGGAGCTGGATGATTGTGGGCCGCGCTGGCAACCGGCCTTTGTGGGCGATCAAGTTGATAACGCTCATCGGGTCACCTGCGATGGCCATAAGCCAAGGTCTAAAAATCAGCATGCCACACATGGTAATGACCGCTTAAAGCAACTGTGACAACTCCAAACCAGGTTTCCTACCGGATTTCGGCAGCGGGAGAGCACTGAGGCCATCGGACGCATCCACAGCCGATTGATCGCTTTCCGAGTCGGATGCTTCAATGCGTTCCTCAGCCCGCTTAGCAGCCCGCGCCTGCACAGGTATAGCATGGGCATATGCCTTCGTACTTGTCCACGTGCTTCTCTCCACCCTTGGCTATGGGAACGCGGACAGCATATCGATGCCCCTAAGCCTAAATCCTTACGACCAAGGCAGAATTCCCTCTCCTGCGCTATACCTTCAGCAATTCACGTTGCGCTGGCCTTGGCTGCAGTGGGCTGTTCGCCTTCTCGTACTCGTTAATAATTACGGCGCAGAGCCGCGGGGGCGTCTCGGGGTCGCCGCCGTCAGAACTGGTCACAGACAGGGAATTCAACAGCCACAGGTTACATGCGCTATGGGAAAACCACCGGTTAGGGCCCAGCATGCCGAGATGTACAACCTCCTTTTCTACATCCCTACAGACACCCTGCAAGGGTACTCAAGGTACCTTTCATCGGTTGTAGCAATGTAGGGCAGACCGAACGAAGGTTGCTGCTGTTCTTGCTCCAACGAACTTCCCTCCGACTTCTCCGTGCTCGGACCCTGCGTGCGTATCCTGATGCCGCTACTGTGAGTGGGGGACTCGGCTAAGTCCTCGTCCCATCTATTTCGATCGCGGTTCAAAGACAGCCGCTGAGCCAGGCGCGGATTGTCCTCCAGCACGCCATGCAACTCCGCAATTGTGAGTACACGCTGGCCATAAGTGGACTCGCCGCCGCTACTGCTCCCGTCCTCGTCCGCACTCTCAGCGCTGAAAGTAGCGTTGTCGTAAGGAAGCCCCGCCGCTGCGGGCTCCACGCTTTCGACCATCACGTTTGATGAGGCGGACGGGAGCGGAATTTGTATGATGGGTGCTGCCGGGACCTGCTTACCAGGCGAATTGGAAATAGGCGCTGCACGCTCGCTGCGAGCATTCTGCGCGAGGGAAATGAAATGCATTGGGCAGAAAACGTAATTTGAGGAATTTGTGTACGTGCTGGACTTGGGTCCCTTACACTCAGTATGCAATACCTGAATGTTACTCCGAATTTGATGGGCTGGGCTGCTCGTTCCAAGCGAGGACGGCGCATCTTGGTCACGCCTGTGCCTGCTAAGACTGCCCTGGCTGAGCCCAGAAGAAATGTTCGCCATTAAGCTACGTGTTGTTTCCACAGCAACACTGGTCGGGTGCAGGCCGCTGGTAAGAGTGCTTGCATCCTCATCCAGGGCTGTCGCGTCGTCATCAGAGGCGAACGTACTGCCGTCGGGGTCTTCACGACTCTGCCCTCCTTTGCTGCTGTCAACGCTGAACAGGGAGGTCGACGCACCACCCGTGTGAACGCCTCCACTTCTAGGTGCCACATAACCCAAGCTGCTGGGCGCAGCAAAGCCTTCACTGCTACCACCGGTAGTGCGCGGCTTTTTATGTGCACCTGTGGGCCATGACGCTTCGGTGTCGAGCTCGATATCCGCATCCAAGGCTTCATCATACTGCTCCACCCGCCGTGGATCACCCTGCAGTGTGTGCTGTAAGGTTAGGCTTTAGGATCGCCATGTCTAACTAAAAGTTAGGGTTCCCTTCGGGCGTTACAGATAAAGAGTGCGACGTAAGGGCTCTTACAAACTAATTGAGTACAAAGGCAAAGAGTAGGCTCCGCGTGAAGGTGACTTTGCGAGGAGGGTTCTTAGGGTTTCGATTTCCATTAGGAATGTGAATTCCTGTCAATTGTAGCTCCAGCCCATCTATGAAGCTACGGTGGCTATCGGACATCCAAAACTGGTCAGCCCATGGTTGAATGCTTTTCCTGCACAATTCAGTAGACCCCCATACGCATACCTGGAACATTGGCCCCGGCTGCAACGGCAGTCCCGTTGGCACGACAGCCACTGGAGGAGGATACGGTAGCAGTGGGTTCGCAGCAGAAGCCCGCAAGTCACTTCTCTGCTGCTGCTGCTCAATTTGCATGTAGGAATCCGGCCGCGCCTGAATGGGTTGCTGCGGTGCACCCAACATCCCCTGCTGCTGCAGGGCTCCAAGGCTTGCACTCAGTTTGAGTGCTAGGCTCCAAAGGTCGCCGACGTGCCGCTCATTACGAGTCTGCTGCAATTCAGCCTGAACCGCTGTAGGATAATGACTTGATAGCAGCTGGCCCCGGTCACAGGGCCCAGCTGACGGGGGGGCATGCTGCGCTGCTAGCGCTCGCCGATTAGCTGATCCCGCACGGGATTCCGAGCGTGAGCGGCGTGTCTGCTGCTTGGCCCGCTTGTGCGGCGAACGAGAACGGGAGTTGAGGGACGTGGCCTCGTGTTTGCGGCCCACGGTGGGGCTGCGATGACGCCCACGGGAGGTATCTCGTCCCCGAGATGTGTCCCGACCACGGGAAATGTCGCGGCGTTCCGCCTACAGGCCAGGGCCCCGGGGTCCAACGTTCGCTTGTTTGTGTGAGCATACAACTTCCGTCAAAAAGGGCATTTTGGCCAGGCAAAGCCAAGTATTTATCTCGTCCGACGGGAATGACAGCGAGGCGCGTTGTTGAAAAAAAGAAAACATTGACAGACATGGTAGGAATCGGTGCGGTGCCTAAAAAGATGCAAAAAAAACATAGCACCACCCAAAGGGGCCCGGTATGCCCTGAATTTGTACCCAGTAACAACCCCCTCACCGCTTGGGATTCCCGTGATTGCTGCTCTAACTTTTTGCGTGCAGCGATTCTCATTTCGACCTCCGCGGCACGCTTGGATTCAGGGGCGGCGGGATATCCAACCTAGTGCATGACAGTCACGGGAACCGGCAGGCCGGAGGCAAACCAATTAAGTGAGCGACGCTTTGTGATCTGTGCATACTAAAAGCAGTGTTCAGAGGAGCCCAGCCTCGTGCTTTAAAGGTTCTCCGCCCACCTGCGTCTGCCTCACGACAGCCTGCGCAGCAGACACAGCGTCGTTATTCAGCGTCCGTGATGGGTGCGCGAAGCTCGGGCGGAACAGGCGGACATATTGCTCCGACGCATCTGGGTCATGGACGCGTACAACCTGAGGAAAGGTTACCGATAGCCACAAGACTTGATAAAAAGGGCGCGGCTCGCGCAGAGCAGGACTCTGGAGAGGCAAATGACTCGACCGACAACTCATTAAATGATTGCTGCAATAAACTTGCCGTTAGCGAGCTTGGTCCAAGTTTAGCAAGCCCTAACGAAGTCGTTCACGCTGGCAATGCACCAGGAACCACTAGATTTGCCATGAAGCAAAGCCTGCGGACAGACCTGTGGCCCAATGTCCCAGGCATCACCACCAACAGCGTGACCGAAGTTATCCACCAGTACCGGGCGGCCGCCACGCGAATGGTCCAACGGCGCTGATCCAGCACGCCGCTCCTGCCGCCGTTGTTGTGACACCTCCTGCAAGCGCAGACGCAGGAAGGGTGACAGCTCGTACACTTGACACACCTCCACTTTTTGCCCAAGCCCGTGCGTAGTAGCCATGGAACAACCAATACGCTACTGGTTAGTAAATGTGACAGTTAGTGATTGCAGGTCTCTACCCTTGCATTGCGAGCCCCATTCGATCTCGTACCATGCGCATGGCGTCTCCCATGTGGTACGGCATCGCTTTTTCAGAGACTAACTCGAAATCTGGTTCGCCCCAAGGCGGCCGCTGCAAGGCTGCGGCACGTGGCGGTGCAGCCGCCGACGAGCCATTCTGTTCCGGTGCAATGTCAACCCATGCAGGGCGAGGCGCCTTGAGCTCCGGTGGATTTTCCTTAGAGGTCTCCGCATACTTCTGGGCCCGCTGCGTAGACAATGGTGGCAAGGGAGAATCCTTTTAAGCGAGTGGCCAAGAATGAAAACCCCCGCGCCTTGTCCCAACTGTTGGGATACTGTGCTGTTCGCCCCATAAACTTCACATTTGTGTGTTTTAAACCAGATACGAGTTGCAACGTTTTCATTTGAAACTTGCATGCCGCCTACGTACCTCCCGCGCCCTTGCCATTTCCGCCTTAAGGACCTTTAACTGCGCTGTTTTCGCTTCGAGCTGCGCCGCCTTCTCCTGTTGCTGCTTTGCGATTTTCTCCTTGGCTTTGCGCTCTATGTAATCCTGTGGAAAAGCGCGCAAAAGGGACCTTGGAAACTGCCTCAGTACACCGCATGGGCCCTCTCGCAAATCGTGTATCAAACACGGATTTACCTTCAACTGGGAGCGTGCCACCGGGTCCAAAACCTTTGCCCGTGCAGCTGCTGCGCCAGGACTAACATTCCGCGGCGGTGGCGCCCCTGTGGCTGCCTTGGCCGGAACCTCCCGGGGCGCACCGACTGGCGCCTCCCCCGACACAGGCTGGTTCTTTTGTTTACGCATGTTATGCCGCCAAGGCCGCGGGTCAACGACTTTCTTCTCAGGTGCATCTTGAGCAGTTACGGCAGCCTGAGAACAGTGATGTAAAGCCACGCCTTAACGAAATGCCGCATTACATGCCGTATTCTTTAGTGGAGGATCGAGACTATTCACCTGCATATCCTTCAATGCAGCATTTATGCCGCTTGAAGGCTGCGCAGATTTTCTGCGCCGGACCGGTACAGACTGCTTTTCTGGCACTTGAGTTACGTCAGCGGCTGCGGCTCTGGCCTCTCTCGCCTCCTCATCCAGCTGAGCAGCCAAAGCATCATGCTCAGCCTGGGGGAACAGAGCACGATGGTTCAACCGGCGCAATGAACGATCGCTGCTTCCAACTAAATTGATGCCCTGCTTGCCGAACAGGATCGCCCTACGTCCGGTTCTCCTACAGAGCTAACCTTAAGGCGCCGCTCTTTTTCTGCGCGAAGGAGATCCTGCTCCCGCTGAAGACGCTTCACAAATGCTGTAACGGCGGCCTGCCGCTGCATGGCCTCTGTCTGCTTTTGGGCCACTGGGTTGGGCAGGATCTGCATACAAAATTACAAGCCAACCAGTGCTGGTCAGGCTAACATCATACTCAACAGCAACAGAAAGTTTCTTACGTTGGGATTACGTTTGATAACCGCCCCTTTTGGTGGAGCAGCTGGCAAATGCGTCTGCCGTAAAGCCGACTGGGATCGTACACGGCCACCAGGAGCAGCCATTGGTGGACCAGGGCGCCGGGCTGCATCTGCTGTTGATGGCCGAATCAGTGGACGTGCAGGCTCCAGCAGCTGTTCGGCAGGGGCCGGCACACCAAGACTGCTCCCTGCATACTCCACTACACCTGCTTCAAGTATTGTGCCTTCATCCTCTGCCCCTTCCGTTGCCGCATCCACCGATTCAACGACTGCTGCCGCCAGCGCCTTCGTTTTTTTAATCCGAGCTTTCTGCTCCGCGGCCTTCAACTGGGCTAGCTCGAGTGGTGCAAAACTGGCCACCAGCTTGACCAATTCCGCATTAATTGGCTGCGGACGTCGGCGTGGAGGAGCTTCCTCATAAGAGTCCTCGCTTGAGAGTGACTCCATTGATGGCACGGCAGCTCGGCGGCTGGGAGCACTGCCAGCCGACGCCGACGCGCCAACCCCTGAAAGCCCCACATATTGCTCCGCAGTCCTTCTCCGTGCAATCTTATCTGAGTCTGCGCGATGGAATTACGCAGCCAGTGGCGTTTGGGTTGGACCGTCTACCCTGAGTTACCATCGTACGCCGCAGGTGGCACTCCCCTTGCAAGTCATAAGGAGCGCACCTTCACTAGGTCCAATCACAGCTGTTATGCCAGATATGACGCGCCCTGATACATGACCAGACCTGCTCCGCGTGGCCCCTGTCCGAAGCGGGTCCGCAGAGCTCCGTCAACGCAAAGCGACGACTATAACACAACCGTGCCAACCAGTAGTTAAACGCATAACATAATAAACAAATTCTTTTCGTTACCTTCCTCACTATGTCTCGCAGCAAAAGCCTGCAATGGCATTGCTGCTAACTTGTATTCCCTACTCCCTCATATTGACACCTGCTTATGTGCATTTTGAGCGATTCAAGAGATCTTCGCAACATGTACAAGACAGCGCGTACATCCAGAGTTATTTCTTTGATATGGGGTGACGAGCTCTAAAGGAAATCTCGTCTAAGGAGGCTTATTCACAAACCCATTCGGTCAAAGGAGAAGTGTGTAGCCAGCAAATGTTTGGCCTGTCAGAAGTGCCCAGCGTTTCAGGAATTGTACGATCCAATCCCATTTAAATACAAGTAAAAATCATTCCTGGCTACATCGGAATGGATACGCATTTTCTATTAACATGTTCATAATCAGCAGCTTTATGTGAAAATTATCAGCTTCACTATCTCACGCTCCGTGTAGGTAGCCTTGCGGCCTGCACGCACTTGTGGGCAACATCTGCGACACGTTGTTACTAAGACAGCATAATGGTATGGTCTATGATGTAGCCTGGGTAGCGCCTTGGCTTTCGGGTTCCGTATGAAGAACACCTGCTTTGTTGAAAAGGCAGCAGCTGCCGCTTGAACAGTGTCACGAGCTCCTGCATGCTGTCGCTTCGGTATTCAACTTCATAGCAGTTTCATCTTGCATCTTGCGGTCAGACCTGTGCTTCCTTCACGCCTTTCATCTGTCGGCTCTCTCGTGGGCAACCTACAATTGTTTTGCATCGCTCCACGGTATTCCCCAGTGAACAATGTACCACGTAAATCACGAAAGACTCAAACTATATGTTGAGGCCCACCCATACATTGGAATTGGAAACCGTTAATAAGAGGAAATCATCTCTTGCTCAGGGACCGGATCGAAGTCCTAGCGACGAATATTGCACCACAGAAGCCTCGGCTTTCCTTCGAAGATCTAATATTGGTACCTCTCAACATAATACCTTCCTAAACCACTCCCAAACAACGTTAAATCAAGGTATACGCATTAACACGTCCCTGCAGTAGTGGCAGTTGTGGCAACTCACTGAGGGGGGCCAGTTAAACACATATAATGCATATTTACTGTGCAGCAAGCTTTTGAGGTCATTCACTGTCATGACACCGCAACATCCTATGGACAACCAAACACTAAACTGGCCATGCACTTACATCTGACGGTATCCGCCAAGTCTGGCCGAGGATTGTTACCCCTTATATCATGCAGAAGAGTGACAGGCACCCTGCAGTTACTGCCAACGTTCACCTGACCCACTGCCCCGGCCAGGATCATTCAGCGTCTGATGATGTCGCTGCTGTATATATAGGAATGACGGCTGTGACACCAACCCGCAATCCCAAGCATGCAATCTTAGCGCATGTGTCCTTTACATCCGAGCACACGTGCCAGAGCGTGCCCATGGCAATACCTATCTTCTTAACCCGAACATTCCCTACACACTGCGAACCTCTCACGCATTGTAATTTGCGCCAAATGTGCGTGACTAGGCGTACTATGGGTTACTGCCGACCACCCGGTGGCGTAGGGCCAACCTCGGCGCGTAAAGGGGATAGTCTGTAGGTGCATATACCTGATGCGCACGGTTTGTCATTTCTCCCCAAACAGGCCTTGACAAATATCGAGCAGCAGCAACGACCCTACCTCTATCCCACGGCCTAAGTACTGCATACACCATCGACAACGCAAAGCTTGTTTGTACAGTGGTATGCAAGTGCATCTCTGAATATGCCTGTGATTATCCATTGACTAAACGAATGGATAAATTTCGCTGAAGGGTTATAACAACGTGTACGTGGTTAAATCATACTCGTTTAAGGGACGTCTAGGGAGAGACACAACGCGCCATTCCTTCTCCCAAGTCTCACACGTGCGACTAGACGGGGACAGTGTGCGACTCCTTCCAAGCGGATAAACGGCTTTTGGCCTCGTCCTTATACTTTTGCTGCTCCTCGGGCGCCAACTGCTTCCAGAGCTGGCCCATCAGCTTCCCCACCTCCATAACGGACTTATTTGGGTTTGCCGCCGCAACCGCAGGGCGATTCTTCATTACAAACAAAATGTACGCCCCCGGAGGACGGGCTTTCAGTTTCTCAGCCGCCTTCATCTCGGCCTGTGGCACAATACCAAACATAAACAATTTGAGTTGAAGTCCATGTCGTGTCGCGTCGTTACTGCGACTGGCCACTGAAACACAAATCGTGCCGAGGTTATTTATCAGCTCATGCTTAACATAGTAAGGACGTGGTCAGTTATGTATGCCGGAGAAGCCTCCTCGAGACGGCGACCGTTTGAACATCAACCCCTCTTTTCGGCAAGACACATACCCGCTTGGCAGCCGCCACCTCTTTCAGCTTCGCCGCTTCCTTTTCGTAAGGGGCGCGGGCATCTGATGACGAAGACACCCACTTCTCCTTGACCTTTTTCGAAATCTCTGCAAATGCTAGGCCCTGGTTCTCCTTCTTAACAGCAGGAAAAACATCCTTCACGAAAAGGTTGAATGCAGACGGAGGACGCTTCAACTCGGATTTCGCAACCAAGGCTGCGGGCTTGACAGCCGCCTTCTTTGTAACGCTGACAGCATCCTTCTCACTCTTGGCAGCACACACTGAAACGGTGCGGCGTGCAAGGGGATTGAAATGCAACAGCGTCCGCATTTGCTAATGTATCGGAATGAGAGACAGCCTAAAGGTTCCTTCAACGAGCCGTGCTTTGACTAGATGTTGTCCAATACTACTGTGCGAAACCTATTGGTTACTATTCACCAATGTAACACACTTGCGGAGCATGTACTTTAGCGCGAACGGTTCGCGCGAACGCGAATGGTTTCGGCGCGCAGGATGGCGTTGGGACTTTGAAGTCGTATGTCGGAGGACCTATGAAATAATGTCCTGAGACAACTGATATTAACGATAGCAGTATTACAACAACCGCTTGGAAGAAATGTCCGGCGAAGGCAAATAAACGCTAGTTCCATGGGTGAAAATCGAACTTGCATGATGCTTGTTGCAACTAATCATTGGTGGAGGCAAGTCGATGCCGAAGGTGCAGCTAGCTGAGCTAAAACCTGGAGAGGCCAGGCATGTGTGCGCTGGGGCCCGACATCCACGCGCTTCAAGCAGCTTGCAGTGTCTTTCTTGATACATGCAGATGTCCGCTTTGGTGAGTACGAAAATATCTGCTGTGTGACCTTGGCGGTGTATACCCGCTGAGCATTAAGTACCGAATACACCTCGCCCTGCCGTCAGTGCCCTACCATGGCGAAAGGCGTCCACCTTCCCCTGCGGACACACTTTTTGCTAGTAAGTTCGATCGGGGTCATGCTTTCACAGGCACATGCGACGTGGAATGCCTGATTTGGAACCTTGATCCGGCCCTTCATACCGACCGCACATCGTTTAAACACGGCCAGGAGCAGAGCTGTCAGTACTGCGATAAACTTGTAGAGAGACACCCATTCCTCGCTGTCAGTACTGCAATAAACTTGATGACATTTGCACACATCCTGACCCATCTGCCTCAGCGATTGTGCCATCGCAACGCTGGAAGGCCCAGGCATCAGTCAGTCAGAATGTCCAACATGCAAGGGCAAGTACTGGAAGCGGGACCTCAGGCCCAACCCCCAGATGATGGCCGTTGTGGAGCACACGCAGAGAATCCTCAGTATAGCAGGTATGGCAACTGGGTTATCGTGCGTCCTCTGTGCGCTGTTCATTCAAGCAAGCTGGTCAGTGAAGGTAAACCCGTCACCATCCTGATGAATTGTACGTTTAACTGCACAACTGCGCGTATCCAAACGCCTCATCTTGCCTGTTCCTTTTCACCACGATAAAACCCGAATCGGACAATTACGCCGCAACACGCAGTGCGACACGCGACTGGAGCTGCAAGCGACAGCAGTGGAGGTGGCCAAGCGGCCACCGATACCAGTGCAAATCACGATGGCCAACACAATGTTAGCGGTATCCTTCTTTATGGATTCCCTCCTGGTAATGTTCTGAATTGCACAGAGCAAGAGCGTGCCTGTACCGCCGCTGAAGTGCCGGCAGCAACGGTGCGGCAGAAGCGGCAGTATGGGGCAAAGCAGGGCGATGGAGCAGGCAGCAGATCACCTGCACTGGTTGCAAGGAGTCCGACCACGAGTAGAGCTGCATCTCTCCCGCTGGCCGTCAACGATGCCGCAGCACGTTGGGCACCGGAGCAGGCGCAGCGATTGGAGGCTGCTAGTGACATGCTGACTGCTGATCAAATGAGAAGCGATAGCGCGGGCGCTGCTAGCGCGCGTCAGGCTGCGATTCAGCCATACTCTCTGCAAATCTTGCATGTACGTGGGCCAATTTCGCCTCATGCTAGAGGCGAGGAACCCATAATCGGAGATGATCATGCTCGATGCAACGGGCCTAGGTGTCTTTCTGAAGGCAACGATCATGCACATAGGAATCAGCCATTCGTCGACGCGGAACAGCTTGCACAGTCTGCCAATCTAATCATTGGGATAACCCATGGGACTGTCGGCGCGCGGGAATGCACACCATCCGTGTTGCAGGCACTGGCTCCGGCGGAAGCCGAGCCGGGTGGGCCCATGCTGCCTGCCATATCCACCGGAGAAGGACAGCATTGCAGCCGTGTGCGCTGGGCTGGGAGTGATGATGCCCCGGCGGGCAGTCAGCACGGAGTTAATGCTTTGGCTAGCGCACCAAACACCTTCTACCCTGCACGGGGCGATGAGGTCGTATCTGCGACACCATCCGTGCATGGCGGGGGCTTCGCTGGGGATACCGGCACGCGCCCGCTGGGCCCCATCCCCTCTGCAACAGCAACCCCAAATAAGGAACTCCTTGTGCGATGGCGTTCCCAATTGGGTGGCAGCTGCGCGACGATGCCTTCTTACAGCAAGCCCGCAGTTGGCACGGCCACGGGCACATGCGGTGGGCGCCTGCTGCCTGGCTCCGTCGTCAGTATAAGACTCGATATCCCCAGTGTTAACAATGCCTATCTTGACTTCCATGGGCTTTTGGAGCAGACCACCAACTGGACTGCCCGGCAGATAACCAGCCCGCGACGGACGGGCGAGCATTTGGTTCAGGCATGCAGCCACGGAGACGGTGACGAGGGCTGTCGAAATTCAGTGGAGTTTGAGGAATCCGCCTGCTGGTTTCAGCGCCTGGCGGAGCTGGCTGATCCGACGGACCAGGAGCGTGAAGCCCTGGAGTTCGAGTTGAGCCACGTCAGCGTGTTATTGGAGGAAATGGCAGCGATGATGGCAGAGCTCGAAGCAAGCGGTGGCTGCATCGTACCTGTAGTAGCAAATGTCCCGGCGGCGGACAGGACGTCGGTGGGCAGAGGCGAGTGCGTAGCGAGGCTAGGGCACGTCCCCGTCCCAGGGGGGGTAGCGGGCCTCTGGAGCGAGCCGCAACAGGGCGTCGAAGGCGACGCGAGCTTGCGCTGTGGAGATGGGATCCGCACTGTCCAGGAGCTGGTGCTGAATAACGGGTCGATCGGCCACTGTAGTAATCTGATCACAGGTGATGACATGCCGGTGCCATCTGGGTCTGACCGTCTTGACGTCGAGCAGCTTAGAGCCCGAGCCATCTCTGTGTCTCAGACGCCTCTGCTGCAACAATCGCTTCTGCAGCGTGAGGCTTGCAATGCTGAAGGTGCATCTTCATTTAGCGCTGGAGCACTAGCTCCAGCTTATGCGGCGGCTTGCCCTGGAAACGGTGCCACGGCCCAGGTGCCGATCCACCAGGAGGCAGCAGAAATTAAGCCTTTCCACGATGACATGAGCAGTGCATTCCAGGGGCACGTCACCTGCGGAGACTGCTTCACTAATTGCGGTGGCGACATCGGAGACCGTAGGTCCGACCACCGTGGCGACAGCTGCGATCAGCAACAAGTCTTTTATGATAGCGGCAGCGGGGGTAGTTGCCATCCTGTCGTTGAATGCGCGCAGGAAACGGCGACGGCAAATGACAATGACGAACCGACTGGGCATGGCGAGCGCTCCAAGCGCAGGACGGAGGTCAGAAATTCTGGGTTTGCAAAGCCGCGAACGTCACCGCCGTTGTTGCGTCTTCCCGACTGCAGAGTATTCCACGCAGTGCCTTCATCGCAGCAGCAGCAGCAGGTCCTAAGTACCTTGCAGCATGTTGCTCCTGGTCCCGGGCTCAACCAGGGTGCGGACGCAGGTGCGGATGGAGATGGCAGCAGTACTGACAAGATGTGTCTAGCCACGGTGTGTACAGCCGATGCTGTGGCACGGCTGGGTAGGTGGCGTGTCTGACAAGATAGATTTCGCGTGGGGAGTTTTGCCACACGTGCAGTACATTCTCATTTTTATCAATGCGTGTTGGTTAAGCGTATGATGTATACATAGTTAATGGTGCGATTAGAGTACAGTCTTGTGGAATACTGGATGAGGCGTAATGACTGCTACTGACAGTGGATGTGGAGGAAGGTAAAAGTACCCGCTTGGAAGTGCTGAAGCAGAGCAGCCTCTTAAGCCTGCTAAGTGGTGTAGCCTGTTAAGTGGAGTAGCCTGTTAAGGCTCATTGTTAACGCCTCGGCTGCAAGTGGCGAAACGAATGGGCTTGAGACGTGGGTTCCCGTGTTGTTCTGGGTCTGCAGGTGCTCCAGCGGGCGTCGATGTCCTGCAGGCATTAGCAGCCGTGCCTTCTGTGTTGGCACCCCGAGCATCGTCGCCCGAGCTGTGGCTGCATCAGGGGCCTGAGCAAGGGTTGGAGAATGCCGGATGTTTGGGCGCTGAGGGAAACGGCCAAGAGGTCAGCTGGTGGGATGCTAGAAACTGATTGCCTGAATAAGACACCGGCAGACGCGTCCCACTATCGCTGTCCTGGGTGTTATGGATAGTAGCGGTTAGGGAAGTGAATCCTGCCAGAGTCCATGTCGTTGCGGCCAATTATAGTTGGGCTATGCAATTTAGGAAATATTACAGCTGTTTTGTTATTCCCGAGATTGACATGTTCAGCGGTGTACATCCGTGGCCACCCTCTTTCGCCACGTTTCCAGGCAAATGCGCATCGCCGGCGTGACAGGGCACCGGCTAAGCGTTATCGCTCGGAGCCGGCCAATCCCCCCCTGGAGCCTCTATCTCTAAATACTCAGCAACTGCTGCAGCAACAGGGGGAGGAAGAGAAGGACGTACAAGCGAGCCTGCGACAGACACGCCGGGCTAAAGCGCGCGAGCGGGGCTCTGCCGCCGCAGCAATGCCACCGGGTTCAGGACTAGAGCTGGCTGCACCGGGACCCGCGGCGCGGCGCCTCAAGCCGGCGTATGTGGTGACGAGCGGCGTGGGGCCGGAGGGACGGGCACGGCTAAAGGAGCTTACACGTCGCGTGCGCGGAGTGGAGCTGCTGAGCGACGTCCAGCCGTAAGCATAACGCACAAGTAAAATGGAAGCTTCGGTGAAGCAGAACCTGACTCACTGACAGACACTGGTGGGCAACCAGTGTCTGCGGGTTAGCAAAAATAACAGCGAAGGGCAAACAGAGTTGCGCGCATCGGAAGTTCCGCCACTGACACTCATAAGATCTAACTGATCATCCATTTGGCGGTTCGTGCACCCTGGAGAGCATAAAGGCTCGGATCTGCTAGTTTCCCTCGTGTTCAGCTAAGGTTTACTGAATGCTGTTTAGGGCTGCTTCACTCATAAGCGGCTACGTCCTATATACTTCTCGACTTTCAAATTGCATCTTGAGCTCACAGACATGAAGGCCCCGCCGACCTCAGTGCGCCTTATCGCATGTCCTCTTGCCCGCTACTTTACCATGATCCTCATAGCCGTGCAATCGTGGCAAAAAGTAAAGTAGGTGTACGCGAATTCACGCTTCTACGCAGGCAGTTAACGCATCTCGTGGTAAACCTAGAAACCGAGCGCCGGACAACAGTTCGCACCATCAAGTACCTGCGCGCGGTCATCCAGGGCTGCTGGGTGGTGGGCATGGAATGGGTGGAAGCTTGCTTGGCTGCGGGACGGCTGGTTCAAGAGGGGCCCTATGAAGCAGCGGTAGGCGGGAAGCTGATTTTGTCACCCTTGCTGTATGGGACTCGTTGCGTTGGACACAGCCCGCATGCTCCTCACACGCTTCCGGCACCATATCGCTGTTGCGATGCCGTTAGGGTAGGTGCTTACCCTGGTCGGTTTGATGCTTCGGTGCAAACGTTATGATCTTGCTCGGTGCGTCGGACTGTTGCGCACTCCGCGGGGCCTGAGCTTAGGGGCTGCTTGCTGCGCCCTTAACAAAGCTATCGTCCTGATGCCCCAAGCCCAACAGTATATCGATTCGTTGAACATATGGATACAGGTGCAGATCTGGTCCAAGGCAGCCTTAGGCCAACAGGGTGTCGGGGGCGATGCTTAATTTCGGGGCGTCTAGGAAACCTAATCTGTGGAAAGAAACTTGGAAACTTATGCTGTGCATTAGCATGCATTTGACTTGCCCGATTGCGTTTTGCCATCCCTCTTCTGGTGACCCTCGCTATGGCGCCTTGCTCCTTGCGTATCCAAGGGCGACAACGTGCACACCGGCACGCCAGCCATAACCCGGCTGGGGCTGGAGAAAGGTTATCCGCCGCTGTTCAGCGGTATCAAGTTCTGCGTCATGTACCTAAAGGGCAGCTTCGACGGCAAGTGCGGCTCGGGCTATGGATCAGCAAAGGGACCAGGGAAAAGCAAGTCAAATCCCCGCAAGCTTTTGGAGGTGGCTGGCCACAAGTTCTCAAAAACCCTAAAACCCTTAGTCCTTCATCGCCGTGCTTTTCGTTTAGGAAAGGCCGTATAGAAACGTTCAAGGGGATGAAGACGCCAATTATATCGCCATATGCATCGCCAGCTGAAAGGGGGGATGAGGGAGATCTGAACTAGAAGCAGGTGGCGCCCTATCGTAATGAAGAACCGGCCTTACTCGCAGTGCAACATAAAGTGGAGCGGCACTAGCAAGGGATGCACATATTGCCCAAACATGTGCATGTATAACCCGTGTTATAACGTCATCGCCATTATCTATTTGTTGGACGATATAGGGACCACGAAACCCGAGCTTGAGGCACTGCTCCTGGCGGCTGGGGCCACTTTGGTTCGCCGTCCAACACGCCGAACGGCAGCCGCCCCTAGCCCGGCTGCTCCTGTGACCGCTGCGGCGGCGCTCTTTGGTGCCGCTGCCGCCGACGACCTATATGATGGAGACCTATGTACACAGCGGCCGACACCTCAGCCGGCGGATGGGTCACGGCTTCCACCAGGCTTTCCGCCTGTCTTCGTGCTAGTGGCGCCGTACACAAACGTAGACGTGGCCCGCGTGATTCGGGAGTGGGGTTGCGCACCAGTGCAAACCCAATGGGTCTTTGACTGCGTAAGTACTATATCACTTTTTTAAAGCAATAATCACGGTAACACAAGTTTAGAAATGAAACCTAACGTACATGCAATTGCACATTTACGCAACAAGCTTGAAGAATTCGGAGGGGTATGCAGGTTGCAGCTCGAGTGCGATGTCTATCGGTAGCGACGTAGTGCGTCGTCGACGCTGTGACCAACTCCAGAAATCATCACTGCGATTCCCAAGTGCTGGGCTGCGGCTCATCACGACCACCCGGACATCACCCTGGGTGTGGGCTCTATTGACCGTTCTGCTCTGTGCCCTCCTTTCGTCGTGCGCAGATTTCGTGGTACAAGCTGTTGCCGCTGGACTCCTTTAGGATTGGACGCCAGCCGCACAGCAGCACGATGGACATGTCTTGACGCAGTCTGCCGCATGCTTTTTACCCTTTCCGGATGACCGAAGGGAGATGCAGGGGGTGTCAGTGCTGAGCCCCGCGGCTCGTGGGACCATGGCCTTCAAATTGTGCTGCAAGTGGGGCAGAGCAACGGTTTCACGTGAAGACGTTTTGACCTGACGCCCGAAATCACCCGAGCTCAGGGCGCATATGCAGGCTGGTCTCGTGCTGTAATCATGCCAATGAATGGGGAATGATAAATGATTGCATCGAATTGGATGGAGCTTACGTGCTTTTTCAGGAACAATGGATCTGCTGCCCTCGGAGAAGGAAGGCCTGAGTGTAGACGGTTGCCAAGAGCCAGATTCACCGCATGCACCTAACGATATTCTACTTATGTCGAAAAGATGTGGAACCCCGTGCCGCGTGTGTACGACTAGATGTATTGCTCATCTTTGTCTGTACATGCACTGCATTGAGCTTCGGACTTGGATGCCGGCACCTACTTATTACGTGGGTGCACAGCTGGGACCTTGTGTTTCTGTCGTGGTTGCCATGGGAACTGCAGGTCTCTACCTATATTCAGTGTTTCAGGATGGTATTTCTTCACCTGTACGTTTCACGCTTTGAGCTCTGGAATCGAGCGAGCGCGTGTTTTTTGAAGGCTAGAAAGTGATGATACGATATTCTTTCTTGACTTAAACTTGGCAACAGTTTGGTTTTGAGGGGAAGCCTACCCTTAACCGGCCTTACGATTGTAGAGGGACGGAGTGGCTCCAGTAGCAGAGAGCTTTAGAGCAAGCGTCCACCGAAGCGACGTGGAAGTGCACCTTCGTTCTAAGCTTCACTACACATGGCTTCTTCTCCAATACGACGGACGAAGAATAGCTGTGACACACTTTGGTAATAAACACAGAGCTTGCGGTTTCTGCCGTTCAGTAAGTTTCATTACGGTACCTGCGACTTGATGCCATGTTGCCTCTAGCTAAATGGATGGGACAAGCCCTGAACTGCTAAGTATTCTTTGGTATCATGGGCCTGGCAAGCAAGGAGCAGATGTAGGGTTTCCGCTAGCATGGAGGATTCCAAAAAACCCCACCCTGCTTAAAGAGCAAGATTACATCTTACCGCTCGAAAATCTGCCCGTGCTCCGAAACCGGCCTGTTAGTCTTGACCGACTGGTCGATTCCGTCAACACCATGCTCTAGTGGGCTGTCACAGACGTTGTCTATAATGCCCAGTAAGAGATTCCACATGCCCCCAAAGAACTCCACATCTGCTATGGAGCTCCGGCACCGGTCGCTCGTACCGTTTGGAGTGGAGACTAAATAACGTGCGACAGAAAAATCGAAGTCATGTATCCACGTCATACCGATGCCGAGTTTAGCAAAAGCACCAATGCAATCCTTATTCTCATTTTAGATGCGACAACGCTGACGATCTTAACCGAGATGGCGAGCGGCTGGAACGGTGCTGCCAGGCCGTTTACCTTCCTCCAACGGAGCACGCAACTTTCTGAATGTAAACCAGCACTCACATGGTCTACGCGAGACCCGCCATGAAAGCCGCAGAATGCCAAGAAGTGTCCGACTGTCTGGTATGAATGACCACCGCCCTCCTCACTTCTACCTATGTCAAACTTAGCAAACTCATGCAAACCCGACTCGCAAGAGGCTAGAGATACGACACAGCCGCCAGATCCTCGTCTCGGAGGTCCACTGCTGCAGATGAAAGCACCAGCGCAGCAAAAAATATCTTGCTCGCTCGCCTACCCAACCCCCTATTTGCTAGCGGCACTGTCCCAGCCTGGCTAGCTAGCAGCAATCACAATCCCAAGCGCGTGTCCCTAGCCTAGAGTGGCGCCAGGGGAGTAGAAAAAACGACGGATACCGTACCACAGGCCAGGTCCGACCGGTGGAATGTCTCTGCTCGTATGCACGCAGCACAGGCGTCTAGCCCCGTCAGTATCACCCTGCCAGGGCAATGATCAGCTGGTCACCCACCGCCGGGGGCAGCCCCGCCCTCTCCACGCGCCGCCCGCAGCACGGCGTCAAGACGCTTGTGGACGTAGGCCGGGCATGACTGAATCTCTTCCCGGCACAGAAACGTGACTTCTTGAATCCTGTGTTACCATTAAACGGACATACGTGTTGCAAGCCTACGTACAGTTTAATCGATCTACAGGGATTCACATGGTCAAGTAGGACCCGAGTATATACTCTCGCCTTTCTGTTTGCGTGCCTGTAGGGGAGGACGGGAAGGTTGTGCAGGCCGCAGGCCGCCCTACATACAGTGCACATCAGCGCTGGATTCTCGTTACAGACCTAGGAAAAGAAGTGAACTACAAACCCTGTCGGGAGGAGTGCAAGTAACCGCGCCCAAGGTCCGGCATGTCATAAGCGCCACATTAAAAACGCCGGACGTGTCTTTCTGCGCCCCTGACCCTTCCTCACCAGGCGGACAGCTCCACCGGCAGGTACGGATCCCGGGACTCCGTAATCGCCTTTATCTCGTCGAACTGCGCCTCTACAACCCGACGGATAGGCTTCGTGTCTCCCTGGAGCATATTGAGGCATTGCTGCGAGTACAAGTACCAGCACAACCAAAACCGTATCAACAAACACATTAAGAAGGGGACATAATGCAGGTGCCAAGGATGCATGGCCCTGATAAGGTTTTAACTCCCATCCTTGATTCACAGATCGAGTAAAACACCTTTCCTGGCTTGTTGACCCGCCACCGATTTCTAGCCCTTGACCCGCTGTCTTTTCCCAGCTGGCCAACAGCGCCAACCTACGTAGAGTAGGGCGATCTGGTGAGCAGCGTACTTGTGGTGTTGCGGCATACACGCATCGTGGTAGAGCTGCGTGCCCATCATGACAACTTGGTTCAGCAGCGAGATGTATTGAAAATACGCCGCACCTTCGAACACAGCCGGGGTGGGTGGGTGGAAACCCAGGGATCAGCGCCAAAGAGATGGTAGCCGAACGCCGGCATGCACAACTGACAGTGGAAGTACAATCCAGGTATTGCACACACCACACAGCGAGCCCGTGTTATGCAGCAATGGCCATCCTGCTGCCAGGGGAGAGCATATCCACTTCATCTGTTGGAAGGCTCTTCGCCAGCTTGTTGTGAATCATGACTATTGAGGTCTATTGCGTTTGAAAGACATATTCACTGCAGCGCCTGAACTCAGCTGCACTTTGGCAAGGGAAGGGCAGCTGCGTCGGGTGACCGACCTAACTAGGGCGCTTTGGGTGCCTCTTGGCAAGGCCCCCGCCTAGTTCATCCCGGTCACGCAGACTTGCACGCGCTGGTGGCCATCAAGTGCCCCATTCCCATCGGAGTTTTCGGTACCTGGATTGTTTTGTACTGTATCCAGCTTGTCGCCGCTCAATCCCATTGCCAAGTATGGGAAAAGTTCCAAAAGACCCAGGTCCTGCACAGTCGTCTGCCGGGGCGAAGCCATGGGCATCAAGAGGATGGAAGATCAAGGGGCGGGGATGAGAAAAGCGTCGCAGACTCCGCAGAACGCTGGAGGGTCTGAAGCCCGCTTGTGAAAATGAAAGGAGTAATATTGACTTCGTTAAGGTAGGCGTATAGGTAAGCGTTGCGTAGCAGAAGCCTATAACATGATAGGGGGACTAAAACCTCGACAAACCCCATGCCTCCGAACTCCTGGTGCGCGTACCTGTGCGTGCTTCTTGGGTGCCACTTGATGACACAACGCCTCAATTTCCTGCAAAATACTGACGTCGAATTGTGCTGCCGACTTTGGCACTTTGTGCACACGCTCTATGAGCGTATCTGCTGCAAAACACAGCGCCGCGAGCCGGCCCGTATCCGGGATCCCAATCATGGGCTCATCAATGCACAAGCGAACTGTATCAAGGTAATAAAAGGTAAAAAGGTAAGGCAGCAAAGTTGCCACGATGACCATTCCTGTTCAAGTCGTAGCGTACACCGTGATCTCTCTAACCTGCATAATGTGGTTGTAGAAATACTGGTTGGGGTGTCACGAGTGGAGGCGAGTCAAAAGCGAAGGCTAAGGGCCGCTGGGCCGCGACCTCGCCCACCCTTGACATGCTGAATCTCTAATATTCCAAATTCAGTAGTTAAAAGTAATCATGATAAATTCTGCACGTGATGTTTTATGCTTTGTCGTCGCCACAAAAAATGTAGAAACGTTATCAAGAACAAGTGCCTCAATTTGCGTTAATGCTGGGAAGTATAACAACCATTTGAGCTATTTGGTGTAAGCGAGCTATAGCTTGTCAAGCCTGCGTATGGGTTTATGCGGTCATTCGCTGGAATTCCGTAATTTGGATGTGCAATATTGTCGCGTCCGGATATCAAATATGGATGTGCATAAGATATAATGTATGATCTAAAGTTTGTCATATAGGTAACAATCTTATGTACAAACACTGACTGAAAGGCATAAAATAACTCCACACTGGAGCAGTTGCAAGCAAAGGATGCATGCTATTAGTAGAGAGCATGGTTATACCCAGGAATGTGTTGTCACGAGTGATCTATTTTGGCCCGATCGAGAATTGTGATTGGTTTTACTTCTTGGACGCTCTTTTGCGCCCTCTGATTGCACTCAAGTCTTCTCCAATTAATCTGCCAAACCGCCTTGAACTGCCATGAACCACATAGCACACCTGCTATGCCTATTTTAGTGTTGCGTGCAGTGCTTTCTATTTTACCGAGGTGTTATTTGGTAGGGTAGGCCTCGGTAAGGTCCTGGGCGTCCCGGATGCCTTGGGAATGTGGGTAATAAACGAAGTGAGGCAAAGGCATTCTCCAATATACAACTGATACCAGTGGAATACATTGGCAAGCAAGTACCTTGTGCTGGGTAAATCGACACCTCGATTCTCTCGTTCATATGGTATTTGCACAGCATATGTTTAGGGCTTCCATATGCATGATGATGTGAGTTTCGGAGAATGTTGTCCCATGAGGTCCTGAGTTCCATACCGTCGAGTACTCAAACTGCTTGTAAAGTGACACCTGGGGACATAATGCAACCCAACACGTTTCGTTGTATCGAGCACATGGATGACGCATATATATGTGACTAACTTGTACCCTGTCGTACAAATTCCTTATACTTGTGCCATGGTATGGGTAAGGGCCGGCTTACATTAAGTTCTATGGAAACTGGCCCACGCACCCACATGTAAGTGAACCCTGAACCCCTGTATAAAAGATCCAGTAATCGCTGGCTCAAAATACTCTGTCATGTGCCTTGCTTTCCTTTCAGCATTACTTCCAAATAAATGTGTTGTCGTATGACTATCCCGTACATCTGCTGTACTTTATCGTACTCAAGGATTTGAAAAAGGAAGAAGTCGGCAAGATTTATGTTTAGAGCTTAAGAAAGCTTGTCTACTGCTATTATATGATTCCAAGAGTCTCTTGTGTAGCGTGAATTCAATTAAAGCAGCTTGGCACCTGTGTCGGAACCTGTGGCTATAAGAAGCCATTAGGAAACGCAATATAGTTTCATCCAAAGCTGGAGGGGTAGCCATTGTCATAGATTTTATCGGTCCAGCGGCCTCTGTTTTCACAGTGCCTGTAGTGTAGTTACCGTACGTCCAGAGAATGGATGAGCACGAGAAGCCGAAGCAAGAGGTAAGCTGATGGCACGGCATTCTATCCTGGTTCGGACTAAGTCTCATCTTAGATCGGCTGCTGGTTCCTCAACTCCAAACAGGGATCTGGAAATGTCATTAACTTGATTGTTAAAGACCAGACAGGGAATGAGGTCCATTTTAAGGTCAAGATGAAAACCAAACTTGAGAAGGTATGGCCTATCGCCCGAGAGCTACTAATGGCGCCAAACGGCAAGAGCAACTGTGCCCCTCGCCTCATGTATAAATGAAAGGATTTTGTAAATAAAATACAGGTTTTTAATGCCTATTGCAACAAGAAAGGTGTGGAGCCTTCGACGGTGCGCTTCTTGTTTGACGGGACTCGTGTGGCCGCGAACAACACACCGGAGGAGTTGAGGTGAGATGCTATTCACTGTTATTTGATGCACCGAACTGCTGCTCCGTGTGGTGTTCCGGTTTGCCGTATTCACCCCGTCTAAGGCATCCTTGCAAAACCCGAATGCAAGCACGCTTTCGATTGGTATTCATCGTCCAGTGCACCCTTGTCGTTGCACGCCAGATGCTGGCCGCCGCGTAGATATCCGCAGCTGCTTTTCACGCTTCTCATACGTAATCCACTATTTTGCCGTGCAGTATGGAAGATGGCGATATACTGGACTGCGTCATTGAGCAAATCGGAGGACGCTGAAGAGCTCGGCTGGTGTGATCGAGATTGTTAATACATCAGGCTGTACGCACGGCTTCACACGCGAATCCCAAAACCATAGGAATAATCCTATGGTTTTAGGATTCGCGTGTGAAGCCGTGCAGGCTGCAGCATGTTTTCCTGTTGCCATAAGTCGTGCTGATTTGGATTGAGTTGTGGAATGCCTTGGTGTTCATACTTAAGCCTTTTTATGGGGGCAACTCAAATGCTAATTGCATATTCCTGGCATGCGTATACAAAGACGATCTCAAAGTCTGTACTGCATGAAAATCTGCATGAAAATACGGGGAAATATGCTGCACTCTTACAATTAATAGCTATAAGTGGATTTTGCCAATGGACAAAAACCTTGTAAACGCAGATGGCGCTCATAGGAAATGAATTGACACTAATGATTGTACAGAGTTCTTGCAAGCCGCTTTTGTCGTGGATATTTGGTGTAGTAGATACTGGTCCCATGCTCGTACGGCAGATCTTCCGGTCGCATGAAGATGGCATTTGCCGAGCTTGCTGCTGCAGTGGCACCTGCAGCTCCCGCCAATACAATGAGGATGCTCTGAGCAATGAGGCGAACTGCGCGCCCCAGGGACCCGTCTCCGAGCTGTGCAATCCCTGCGAATGCGATATGCCCGAAGTTCGATTCAGATGATGATGATGATGATGATAACGGCAGCGATACAACCCACCCATTGTACCATACCTCCTTTTGGCAACTCTGCATGTTCACGAACTGTAGAGCTGTCTTCCATGGGATTGGGGTGGCTTTCGTAGGCCGCCTTGAGCTGCCCAACCTGGGCAGGCAGCTTGTCACCATCCTCCTGCAGCTGTTTCGGCGGCATGCCACGCTCACCTGCTAGCGTTAGTAGCGCCATGTAGGACCGCGAAATTGGACCCAACCGGCCGTCCACGTTGTACGGGGACTCCGCTTCAGCCATCAGAATGTCCGGATGATCGCTACCCACCACACTTTTCCTCTGTAAAGACGCAGCCGCAGTCATTAAGCCAGTGCCACCCGCAACTCCTCTGAATCCAGGCCTGGTCGATGTTGAGCCGGCAGCATTGCCAGACGCAGCGCCAGCTTCCCGTCCGGGCACGGTTGCCTTACCCGGTTGCATGAATTTATGTGAGCACGGGTCCTGCTGTCGCAACCAGGTCTGCGGCAAACTTCCCGCAAGGACTCCTACTGCAGCGGCAATGGCCGGAGAAGGCAGGTCCAATTCTAGCAACCGCTGAATGCTTTCCAGGTTCGGCGGAGGATACCGCCCGGCGTTGATGGTGGCCGCAGCACCCAGCGGCGAGCCTGTCTGAAGCTGCGGTGCTTGCGGTTCCAGGCTGGGGAAGCTCGGCGCCACCGTATGCACTCCACTTCGCGTGTGTTGCAGAGGCCTGATGTTGCAGGCCTGCTGCGAATGGACCTGCGATTGAAAGCATAACAGCTCCTGTCCTGTGCTGCTGCTACCCCAGATTGCGTCGCCAACGGCCTTGTCCGCCCGCATTTGCCAGTCTGGCAGCAGTAATGGTTGCATAAAGCGCCGATGGAAAGAATCTGATCGAGAGGGCCCACCGATGGTATCCATGCCGTCCACCGGCACTCCGGTACCCTGAGGTAGGCACTCGCTGACGTTGGCTCCACTGTTCCCACGAGCGCTGCTCGGCGCCAGCAGCTGTGGGCCCCCGGCGACGGCTGCGGTGGACGGCAGCACGGGATTCGTGGTTTCGCCGACGTTTGGGGCGGTGCGAGGGCGTGGTGGAGGATTTGGCGGCGCTGCCGCTGCCGTCACTGCTGCAGCAGCAGTGTGGCTTCCGCCGTCCGACATACGGTTAAGCAGTGGGCGCACTGCCTCATTCAGATGTTGTGGACCCTCCAAGGGACCGCTTCGGGCGCGCAACAAGGCTGCGCCGCGCCCAGAGTCCGAGCCTAATCCAGATCCAGATCTCTGAAAACCTGGCAGAACCTCGATTACTTGCGAACGCATCTGTTGCTCCTTTTGCACCTGAAGCGCTTGCAGTTGTTGCTGTTGCTGTCGCATTTGTTGCACCTGTCCTTTTTCCTGTTCTTTCTGCTGCTCCTTCTGGTGTTGCTGCTGCCGTGCGCCCGACAGAGCTGGGATCTGCACCATGCTTGAAATGGCACTGCCCGTGGCAGAGCTCGACGCGGAGAGCAGTGTCAGACTGGAAAGCGGGTGAGAGAGGATCTCTTCAGGAATTGTGGGTGGAAAAAAGTATGATGCCAATTGAGGACGACCGCCATTCCCGCGAGGACTACGGCTGTGTACTGCCGTCGCCACCGCCGCCGCAGCAGCCCCTCCAGCGCCCCCAGCACTGCGCGCTGCCTCCGGGAGACCGAAGTTGCTGGTGTAGGTGCTGATGTCGATACCGACAGGCCATGGCTCACGCGGCGACGACGCTGTTGACGACGATGACAGAGCAGTCTGTGGTCTCGCTGAGGTCGCCACAGCTGATAAGGCCAGCCTCGGTTCTGCGTTAACATCCCAAGTTTTAATGAAGGAGCTCTGACCGCCGCCAGTGTTGTCTGCAGCGCCGATGGAGGAATCCTCCACCAGCAACGGCGGCGACACGCACCGCAGCGGGCCGTCGAGGGTCTTCAGCAGTGCATCACCGAGCGACATTGAGTCGGCTCTCTGGGGCCCGCCCCCGCGGGCATGGGCAGTGCTGGACAGGCTATGCTCGGACCCCTCCACCTTCTGCTGAGGAGGCGGCAGGGTCACAGTTTCGTCGATTGACGGGCGGCCGCTTTGTTGTGTCGCTACTCGGCCCACGTTGAAGTTCAATCTGCCGTCACTGGATCCGCTTCTTCGATGAGAGGGCTGCCGTCGGAAAGAAGGCCAGGCGCCCAAGCTGGGTTCCCGCGGTGAACCAGAACCCGCGAAAGAGTCCGTGGACAGCAGGGACGACGGAACGCCAGCAGCACCATTGGCGTTGGCAGAATTGGGTCCAACCGGTGACATGGTTTCGGAGGTTCGTTCTATCATTACAGAACTGAGGCGGCTGCTACTCTCCTCCTCCAAAATCTGGTCCAGAACCTCCAGCATAGATTCACCTGAGAAGGTGCGGCGCGAGCCAATAGAAAAGGAAATGAAAGGATGAATAGCTCAGTTCAGCGCCCTTCTCCTCATCCCTCTCGTAGCAACTAAGAACTCTTGTGGGTGGTGGGTACCAAAGGTGCACTCTTTTTGCCAAGCGCGTTTCTTAAACCAGCGATCCTTTCTTAAGGACAAACTCTGTTTTATCAAACGCACACCTGTTACACGACCCCTCGGTGATCCTGGCGCAATGACGCCCGCCTCCCGCAGACCGGTGGCAGCCGTTGAGGAGAACCGCAGCGGCGACCAGGAGCGTGAGGATCGCATTAACCACCGAGGCGGGACTGACCCACGGGTCGTTGGCCCCGGCCCAGGAAATGCAGCCCCGGAAGCTGCCGCGGCGCCAGCAGCGGCAGCAGCGAGCATTGACGCCGACGCTGAGACCGTTCGTCGGGGTGGGATGTGATGCCGTACCTCGGGTTCACGGGGAGAGAGGTGTTGCATGCCCAGGTGATTTGACATCAACGCTCCGGCTCCGGAACCAGCTATTGGCCTCATCCCTGTAGAATAGGGCCGCGCGGTAGATGATAGGATAGTTTGGGAACCTGCTAAGTAGGAGGGGTCGTCGTACTCGTCCGGCGAGGGGTTGCCCTGGAGCTGCATGCTGCTGTATAAATCCAGGTCGTACATCATGGCAGCTTCCCAGCGCCCATACTCCGCCGCGCGCTCCACGTAACCGTGTGAGGGGTAGTTGTAGATGACCCCGGCCTGACGCATGGGCGCGCAGGAGCAGAGCAGAGGGAAGGTGAGTGGGTAAGACGAATGAAACGAGCCAGCTGGTGCTACTGGTACTGAAGGAATGAGGTAGGACTAACCACTCTGCAGGTCGGATGATGATGGCCAACCTCGTTCAAAGTAGGAAAGTTGGAAACGAGCTGGGACGTAAACTAAGCAGGTAGGTAAGGTAGTCGCAAAGGCCGTGATTAAAAAAGCGGGAAGAAGAGCAAGAGGAGCCGTACTGATGTACGCTATCGGCGTGTTATCGGGATCCTATCGGAAGGTGAGGTAATAATCTTCAAGGGTTGATTGATGAGTACATCCGAGTGGGACTCAGCGTGAGCGAAAGCCAGATAGGAATAAAGGATAAAAGCAAAATTTGCCCCGCCCTTCTAGGCTTGTAAGGCTTCTTCGACCGTTACCCGACATCATGCGATCGAGGCCCTCAATTGACAGAAATTGTTCCAATAGCCCCTCTTTAAGGAGTAAGAACCAACGCACCTGAGGACCTGACAGCGCGCTGAAGTTCGACGCGCCGCTGATGCTGCCCCGCACGGCACCGTACATTTCCGACGCCACCGACACGGGGGAGTTAAGTGTTCCGTGACTAGCACGCGGAATGAATTGACCTCCCGAAGTCGCCCTGGAGCCTGGGGACCATACCGTACCGCCCATACCTACAGAAAACCCCGCTCCAGGGGTGCCTGTGCTAGCTCCAGGTGTCGTCGAGTCCCGAAGCTCTCTTGTTAAGGTGTTCATTATGGCCTCCGCCGGCGTCTCATTTGACATGCCAACGCGGGTTACAGGGGAGGAAGTGAGGCCTAAGAAAGGGGCCGGAGCCCTCGGGGCAGTGACGGGGGATCCGTTCCTTGATTGGTGGGTAGTGCCACTACCCGATGGCGTCTGGGCCACGGAGGTGGTGGGTGATAGGCGCGAATGTATCGAGGCCTGTGAGGGCAGCCCGGAGGACGGTGGCTGCGCGGGCTGGGCCGCCGGCACTGCCACTCGAAGCTGCTTGAAGGACTCCTGCCGAATGTGGGAGTGATGGATTAGCTGGTGAGGAAGCTGCTTCTGGGAGGGCACTTGCTGTTGTTGTTGTTGTTGCAAACCGCCAGCGTTTGCTGGGCTCGTTCTCCTTCCTGCTGCCACTCCGCCACCATAACTACTAGCACTCCAGAACGAGCCACCAGGGTGCGACACAGAGGGTTTCGGAGCTGCCTCGCGGTGCGCGGCAGGGCCTTCAAGTGCTAGTTGGCCTCGCGGGCTTGCATCTCCGCCACCACTGAAGGCGGGGCCCTGCTCGGGCTGGGAAGCGCCATATGAGGAAGCAACGCCGGGATAAACAGCAGCAACACCACCACCTCCACCACCACCACCACCACCACCGTCGCCGCCACCACCACCACCACTCCCATCGTCACTTGTACCTCGCCAGCTGCCGGCCGCGGGTTCTCCGCCCGGAGCTGGGGGCCGATTAACTTGGGCGGGCGGCTGGGCCGAGCCGGACTGCTCGCAGTCAGTTTCATGTTCCTCGTCTGATACCCAGTCAGTGGACATACGCAGTCGGAAGCTGCGTACCTTCGCTACGCGTGGCGCCGATTGCCGCCCAGGCGTTCCCTGGGACATTACCTGCTTTGTTCCATGGGACGCGTTGACGCCGCCTCCAATGGCGCCCCCGGCCATGTCACCCAACATCGGCAATTCCCATGGGTCCAAAGAGGCCGTGCGCGCGGTCGTCCCTGATCCAACGAATACCATACCCGAGGCCTGGGAGGGCGGGCGAGAAGTCTGTGGACTGCTGCTTATAACCAGGCCGGGTTCCGAGCCCAGGGGAAAGCCGTCAACGCCGCCGCTGGTGGTCGCCGCGACCGCGGCAGCAATAGTCCGATCTAGCAGGCTGCCTGAGAGCGCCCATTGGCGTGGCTGTGAGCTCGTCCGGACCTGACGCGACGACGTGCTGGGTTGCGGACTGCGCCCCGTGTGGGGCAAGCCGCTGCTACCGGAGCCGACGGCGGCGGCAGCGGCACCGCCATAGTTCGGTTGTGCCCCGCCCCTGGCTCCACCCCCGCCACCCTCCATGGAGCTCATGCGGCGTAACGTCACCGCCGGGCTGAGCTGCCCACCGCCGACGACGCTATCCTGTCGTACAATGTCATCCAACAAAATGGACGCCCGGTCAAAGTCTGACTCGTCCATATCTGACGCGGACAAGCCGTATTCGCCGCGCTCGGAAGGACGGAAGGGTCTGCCACCGGCGCCGGTGCCGCCGTCGAATGTGTCTCCCGAATCGACCCCTCCGTAAACATTTTGCTGGTGGTGGCGCAGGTAGTCATGGCTGCGGGTCCCATTATAGCCGTCGTACAATGGGCCTGTCTTGCGAAGTGCATCGGATCTAGGGGGAGGCAATTTCGGCGCTTTCTGCCGCTCCATCCCAGACGCAGCAAATCCAGCATTGTCGTGAATGCTGCGCCTCTGCGACATTGCCGCATCCGCCGTCCCAAGAGCTCGCCCACTCGGCGGCAGTGCATAAGCAGTCAGTGTTGCTTCTGCGGTGCCAGCGGCCGCAGCGCCTCCATATAAATGCTTATCCCCTGTCCCAGAGTCCTGAAGCGCCATGTTGCCGATTGCCGCCATCACGGCTGATACACCTGGAAGTAGCATCCGGTCCTCGCGGACAGCTGACACACCGTCACGGCCGCCGCCATTGTCACCAGGCCCCATCCGCAGCCCTGGACGCAAACGCTCAACACCCGTGAGTGTGGTGAGGCTGGGGATGGCAGCCAGGTTGATGCTGCTCGACTCCATGCTGCCCATGTCCGCCAGGATACGGGCGGCGGCGGGGGCGCCGCCGATGCCGAAAGCGCCGCCGTTGCCGTCGGAATCTCCACTGCCCCGCCCACTTCCGCTATCACCAGGTTCCAAAAAGGATAGCTCCCTACTGGGGCTGTTAGACGGCAGCCGCAGCCGTCGAGGTGGCGTCGGCAGGCCACTGGTTGCGGCAGGTGAATGAGCGGTGGGAGTGGAGTATACACTGGAGGTGTCTGCGGGCCCACGGGCCATCTTTGCGGTGACCGGCGTGATGGGAGGCGGCGTGCGGGGTGCAGCGCCGGCACCGGCCCCACCGCCGCCAGCAACCTTCGGTGGTTTCCTGCCCGGGAGCTGGAGTCCCACGCCGCGATGGGTAGCCGCGGCGGCCGCGACCGTTGTTCTGTCACTCGGACTGCGCCACTGTGGTTGCATTGACCCAAGGCTTGGTGTCTGCGCCTCCAGCCATTCTGTGTACGTGAGGGCTCGCAGCGCGACTCCACGCCCAGTGCCCACAACAGCGGCTGCTGGGTTGCGGCGTGAAGCGGCCGATTGGGATGCTGGCACACGCAGCTGTGGTGTGCTGGCGCCACTTCTGCCGCCAACACCGCCATTGCCGTGTGGCCCAAATCCTACACCGGAGCGCTTGGGCATCTGAAGGAAGGCGGCCCCCTGTGCTTGGATCTGGGATTGCGAAGACGGAGCATGGCCCCGGGAGCCAAGGGTTTCCAATCTCGGCATTGCACCCGGAGAGGGGGAGACCAGACCGCTGGTCCTCCGGCTCGTGGCCCTGGCTCGAGCAGCAGCAGCTGCGGAAGCGCGGCTGACGTAACTGCTGCCAATGCGCGGCGGCGGCTGGGAGAACGGACCCATGGCCGCCGCGGCGGTGGTATTTGAGGCACGGGCGCCGCCGCCGCCTGGTCGCCAGGCGGGTGCAGTGGGAGTAGTTGCCGCGGGTCTAAGGCGCGACGGCCTACCGCCTCCATGCAAGAGTTCCGCGAAGAGCGGAGTAATTGGCACTTCTCCGGAAAATTTGGATCTGCGTGCAGAAGTGATACGGAAGTATGGTAACGTAATTTCCGGTTGCAAAACTCTTGTCCTGAGGGTATAAGGCGTAATAAGATGGCGCAAAACGGAAATGCATGCATTGAATGCATCGTGACGAATCACTCTGAACGTCGAAATGCATATTGAGAATGGAGAAGGAAAGCCGACTCGGGGCCTAAAGCGGAGGTTGGATTGCACATCGAAGGGAGAAAGATGTGTAAGCGTGGGGGCTCAGGGCTGTGTACATAAGGGTGTATGGCACGGGTATTCTAAATGAGCCACGCAAGAAGCTGCATATGGGAACTGGCGCTTGGAGACTGTTGATGCGCAAGACTCACCCGCTTTGAAGCCGGGCTGTATCCCCTCCTACGGCGAAAGTGGTAGCTCGTCTGGGGGCCTGCAACTCTGGTGTGCGGTTTGGACTGCGCTTGACGTCTCCCGCGTTAATCCCAAAACGCGCAAGCAGACGTGCGGCTGGTGTTGGGGTTGTAAATGCGCTGACGGTTGGGCGGCGGGGTACGGTCCCGTTGGAGGCAGCGCGAGTACGGATAACCGTGCTAGTGCCCCCAGTTGGATAATATTGTATGATTCCATCAGGTTGTAAACCTTCCTGTGTGTTGCTTAGGATTTGCCGCAAGTCGCCACCTTCTGCCATGAGCCGCTGAGGCATGGCAGCCAACCTTCATCGCACCTACAACACAAAATGTATGCATGTCATATAGCTAAATTGTAAGCTGCAACGTTCCCAACGAAAACGTCAATGCACAGAAAGTAACCACATACTGCCAGCATCTTGCCGAAATATCTCACCCTCACGTGCCATGCCTTGAGGCCTTTCCATTTCATATTCTCGTAAGTTTCCATACATGCTCCTAACCGCTTGGCGCGGTAAGCAAGTCGAGTTCACGACTCACGACGAAGCCATTACCTCCCAACTACTGAGTCCTAATGACATTCTAATCTGTTATTCGTAAGCTGTTCATTCTGCCGCTAGTCAAATAGAACGAATACTGGAATTTCATTTAACTTTTTCCTTGGTCAACAACAGTTCTGCACCTTCCACGGTTTGTTAGTTGCCTGCGCTAAGCATTGCCAGAGCGCATCAATAGAAATGATTTTTAACTGTTATATACATGGGGTAAACATTTACCAGCTGCAAGGCGAGGGTCGTATTAGCGCCACCACGCGTACGATGCGCCGTACTATTTAGCCCAGACTTTCACAAAGCCATCAACAGAGCTAGTCAGCAGCAATTCGCCATCGGGATGCATCGACATGCTTGTAACGACGCCACCGTGAGCCTTGAATTGCTCGACCATCTCCGCTTTCACCAGGTCCCAGTAGTAGACTTCACCTACAAGAGGCAAAGAGCATAGAGAATTTAGTCACTATACGTTTTAATCATTCTTCTGGCATCAGCACCACATCATAAACGCCTATCTGTCCGCGGCGGTTACGTTTCCGAATGCAGGCACAACGATACTCTGGCCCAAAGGTTTCCAGCAAACGGCTCATTTGACGCATCCCTTGCTAAATCGTCCTTCGTGTACCTGTAGACGCAAGTGTCGCCGTCTGCCAGATAACATCTGCCGTACCCCATAAGTAGAGCATTTGCACCGCCTCACCCGTTTCAGAGCTTCCAACCACGAAAGCATCACTGGGAGTCAGACAACAATCCATCTTGACGGCTGCATGGACATGACCTGTATAGGTCGCAAGCTGCTGTCCACCGCCAACATCAAGCAGTCGCAATGTGGAGTCCGTGCAGGCGGCCAAGAGACACAAACCGTCCCGTGTCACCGCCAACCCGGTGATGGGGTGATGGAGCTGGTCGGCTGTAGCACGCCCCATTCGCACGTCAAAGCGGCGCACCGAGCCGTCCACAGAGCCCGCGAATATGCTTGTGCCAGACGTAGCGACGCACGTGACACTGTCCTGCGCGGGCTCAATCGAACCAGACAGCTTCTGTTAACTATCTGGCCTGTCTAGGGGGTAATTTGGGGCGCGTTGGGCTGGGCAGATGTTGTAGCTTTGAGGGTAGGTGGAGGGCAACGGTCTAGTTTTTGTCTTTCTCCTCTCCTCATTTGGTTTGCCTTTCCGTCCTTCCCCTCTCCATGGTGCCCCTCCGTTAGCAAATTGTCTACTTCTCCCTGCGCATCCGTCTTTGGCCATGGCCAGAACTTGACCCAGAAAAGTTCGCAGTTAATGCTATTTACATCACGATTCTGGGCGTCCCCCTGACAACATTCCAAGCTTGCATCCGGATTGCTGGCTCATTCTACGCGAATCTACCTGGATTCTAAGTACCTGGAAGCCTTTGAGGACCTGGATTGCATCTATGCTCCGAGACTTCATATCCCAGACCTGGTCAATACACCACGGGAGGGAGCGGAAGGCGGGAAGCAAAGCGCCAATATAAGCAGAAATACGGAATGGTTCTGATCCTGTTAGTCAAGTGCGCATTGTTGGTACGAATACGTTGCGGGTAGCGCGTAATGCTGCTGAGTTTATTGAAAAAGCAGAGAAATTATTGGGGTTTCCGATCGAAGTGGTGGCAGGGTAACTTTAAAAGATTCGGCAGCAGCCGTAATAGAAGCAGGCTCAAGCGCAATATTACTATTCCGGGTATTTAGTAATCGTAATCAGAAATTGACGCGGAATCCTAATCAGGGCTGCTTCATACGGATTGAATGTACCACAGCCATACGTCGCTCATAGTCCTATTTGCCAGTGTCAATACTTGCATGTGTTTCAGGTAGATAGGTTTACCTAAATTGTCATACCTTAACACACTGGTCGTACCCAGCTGAAAGCAGCACGTTGTCATCTGCCGCTAGGCATAATGCGTCCACGGTGCTGTCGTGGCCGCGCAGCTTACGAATGAAGTTTCCAGAAGCTACGTCCCAAAGGAAGATCTGCTTGTCGCCGCCACAAGACGCAAATTTGCTATTATCGCGTGTGATAGCCGCATCACGGATTTCATAACCGTGGCCAACATAAGTCTTCACAAGCACGCCGTTATGTGGGTTCCACAGCCGAACTGAGCGGTCCTATAGTAGCCACGCATATTGGACGGGGTTGGAGTTTAAAGGGGACGCTATGCACTCAAAATTTAGAGCCCTTGCGTTGTTAGCACCGGATACCTTACCTTGCCACATGAGACACAGTAGGACCCGTGCGGGTTAAAGCGCACCGCTAGCACCGCCCCCTCATGTCCCTTAAGCACTCGTTGCTCTTTGCACGGCAAGGAAGGGCGTCCGCCATGATACAACTCGTCTTCCTCGTATTCATCAGGCAGCTTTGGGTAGCTCGCCATATGGCGACAGATTTCAAGTAATCCTCACATGACACTATATCTCTCGTTAGAATCAATACTCGCAAGCCTGAACTACAAACAATTCGGTCTTTTAAGTGGCTCGTTTCATGGTCGCATTCTTAAAAAGGAAGGACATTACGGCATATTAAAGCAGATATTTTAAATAATTTTGAAATATGTCATTTGTTTTCGATTTGTCGAAAAACGGCAAAGTGCTGTGGTCTCGGAGCTCTTCGTTGAGTGTTTCTGCCACGCTAAGCGGAATAATTTATCCTAAGACCCCAATCACAATCTGGCACATATGTTGCAAAGAGTTGCCCTTCGTGATCACAGCGAAACGCAGCAGCGAAGGATGTCGTTGGCGATGATGCATTGAGGCCTTCACATGTATACTAGTAGTCAAAACTAAAGCATCATATAACATCTGATGGCTTTTCATTTTTTAAGTTCGCTTCCATCCCTACTAGGAACCTCTGCCTGCACATCTTGGCTACAGCGTGTTGCTGGACCAGCGACTGCTTGCGCAGCTGGCGGCGCGAGGCGGGGACTCGCAGCAGCACGGGCGGAGGATGAACCACCTGTGCTCCAGGCTGCGGGAACTCCGCCTCCATGGGAGCCCCCGCCCCATAACCCTAGGTCCCTCAAGCCCAAGCCTGCTCCAACGCTCCCTGAGATTCTCGCAAGGATACAGCAGGCACGTCCACCTGGGATCGCGTACTTAAACTTTGCTGCGCTTTCAATTAAAATCTATCATCAGGGATGGAATAAAAAGCTAGGAAATATTTCGCATCAACATTCGGAACGAAGAAAGCTGCCCCTCTCCTCCAACTACTCCTCGTACACTCAGCCCCTCCTCTGCCAGATGCGCCCCTTCCTGCAATCCAATAAATGGTCACGGGACAGACCTCTGTTAATTACAGCACAAGTCTTGATTATTGCTATTACCCCTCACCTTGTTCTTGCTGTATGTGTCTATGCCCGTTTGATCACCCGGAAACAGGCGCCAAGTGTAGTGGAGGTGCACAACGCCTACCGGCGTAAATCTGGATGCCTGCCGCCGCCCATTGCCGCGGCCATGCTCACGCGAGTAGCGCAGCTTCTGGCAGCGTCGCCACCGCGAAACACACCCAAGGCCAGTGCAACCACGATCAGGCGAGGACAGCGTGGGCAAGGCCCACTCTTGGCTGAAATTCGCAAGAGCTGGGACGTCTTCCTCCAGCTGACCTCGGCACAGCACCTGGCGGCGTTGGTCCGTGCCAGCGGCGAGACGGGGCTCCTACGGCCGGATAGGCACGGTGCTTCCCTCGGAGCGGTCAAGTCCGGCGTGGCCACTGCGAGCCCGGTTGCTGCCGTTGGTGGCGCGGATTGTGACTTAGTCCAACGCAGCCTCGAAGTGTTGTTGGATGCCGATGGGAAGGAGCTAGCAGCGGCTGGGCCGCAGGTAAGGGTGATTTGAAGGCGTGCCTGATCCCTGGTGCCTAATGCGCCCCGAGAGGAGTGCACCACAAGACACCTGCTTGTCGTGGCTGCATTCCGCACACGCCTCCATGCCGAGCACCTGCACATGCCAGCCATACCTGCCAACTTACGCTTACGTACATACACACATCATCCCTCCGATCCAACTCTGTCCTTTTTCCTTTCTTCACTCTTCGGTCGTCAATCCCCTTTCCACTTTATGCACACACTGGTGCATGTATTACAGGCTGTCCTGGACGTCTCCTACGGCTTGATGCTGGCGGACCATGACGAGCCCGATACATGGCGTACGTTGGGTCCTATGCTACGTACGGCGCAAGCGCAACTGCAGGAAGAGGCCGCGGCGGCAGCTGGTGGCAGTTCTGGCAACACGGCCCAGGGAAAGGATTTGGCAGGGAAGGTGCTGGGGTGGTTAAACAAGAAGGGAATTCCGGTCTAAGCGGGATATAACCTGGGGACCGCGTAGTTCAGCATTTGGTTGTGGATGTTGGGGGGCTTCTGGTCTGAGGACGTGACGCGGGAAGGCAGGTTGCAGAGGCGAAAAAGAAATGGTGGACTTAAGACTGGGTGAGCCTCCGAATGGAACGAGCTCGCCAGCAGGAATAGCAGCAGCACCCGCAGCCTGGCTACCTGAATCTCGTGACAAGGCTGTGACAAGGCTGATGGTGGTGAGGCGTCGGCGTCGGCTCATGTCAAAAGGTACCTCATTACTAGCGAAGACTTACCCAAGTTACCAAAATATCATGATTGAACTGCTGGTTCAGGCGCGGATCGCTTCATTCATTTGTACCGGTGCGACGGGTTCTTCAACGCAGCAGATGCTACCAATGCGGGTCTTCCTCGCGGTGGAATTCTTATTGAATACACCTAAAACACACAGGTGTTCGGCCTGTGTCATCGAGCATAGTTAGGGCCGTGTGTAGGGCCTGGACTGTAACATTTAGCGGAATCTGCATATATGTACCTTTCCAGTCAGCCAAAATCGCTTAGGTCTGGCCTCCCTGCTAGCTGTGACTGGCTGCGACCAGCCACGGTTTTGCGCACTAACACACTCCGGACCATACGGAGCAAGGGATTAGGAGAAGTACGCACGATTTCCTCGCGAACCCCGCGATCTGCAATGAAAGGATTGACATGTATGAAGGGCCTTCCTGGTCCCGTTCAGGCCACTGACTGACTGACGGTGTGGCTCGTGTGGCAAGCAAAGGAGGCCAACGGGCTGCTGACTTTCCATGCCGCAGCTTGGCGGTGTCAGGGAAAGATGGAGCAGGAGATCGGAAGATATGCCGCATGTAAGTTGCAAAGGATTGCGCAGTTGCGCATGATGGAGGACGTTGAACAAGTGACGACCCGTTCAACTTCCATCATCGTGATCACCACGGGAAGTTTAGGTTATTGATTGTTTTTCGAAATCGTCATAAGTGCAACTTGTTTGGCCTTAACAATTTGCTAACCCACAATCACAGCAGGCACCACCATCGTTAACATTATTACCAATTGCCAACATCTGCACCATGATGCTCCAAGGAATCCCGCATCAGTGCGACGTCATCTTTACCAACTCCCTCCCATTCAATATGCCGCTGCGATCCTTCCCGCACAGCGGGTATTCAACTACAAATTTACCGACCTAAACACATCTAACGTGTTCCTGTCTTGCTATTATTGTGCACGCCGTCATCCCTACCTACCCTTGAGTTCTCATCCGTATCGTCCTCTGCAAGCTCTCTACTTACAGCAGTCTTAATTTGGCATCGTGAGCCTCGTTATAAAATTACGCACGACATGGCGTGTGCACTCCTTATAAGACCTTGCGTGGATGCAAATACCAACCCGGACGAAATGCAGTCCCTACTAACGTTGCCGCTATACTTGAGTTTGCTGTATTGTTTAAAGTTTACGCACGCAAACACGAGCGCTTCTTCTCCCTACAAGGCAAGCACATTTGCCCCGTCCCCCGGCGCACTTGGCAAGTAATATCGCTGGGCAAACGCTGACTCTTACGGGGCTTACCACACAATATATGGCGCGTCTCAGTAGCAAGCTCACCTCTACTATCATGGTACGCATTCCCTGCTGCTCGGTGCTGCACACATGCACAGACACACATGCACAAGAACGCAAAGCCACGCAGAGGTGTTGGCGGCGGCGCCGAGGACCTGCAAGGACAATATGCGAACATACGGAATATATACACGCATACTGACGGTCGGATAGATACCACCACACGAGACTTCGTGCTCGATGATATATCACATGCACCTTGCGTCGTCGGATTCTCGGATCACAGATCGTAGAGGCTTCAGGGTCACACCTCGACCCACGGGTCAAAGTGTGGACACGCGCAGGGACTTGGCACCTGCAGCTAGTGACTTTCCCATTCGCGATGTACCGTCATGCATCTGCTGTCTCCTGATCCCCGTAGCAATAACAACTGAAAACGAACAACTGTACGAAGTTGTACCGGTCGATCGATGTACATCATGCCGAATCATGTTAGAGGGCTTTGCAGACGTCAAAATTCCCCGTCTCACTGCAAGGGCAGGTAAGGGCCATTAAGAGACGCCAATGCGTTTGTTTGTAAGGTAACGCACTTTTTCACAAAGGATCTGGTGCTGGTCTCACATGACTTTTAGGTGCCCCGGGCGACCCGAAGAGCCTCCTCTCCTGCCACGTCCCGTATCGCCTGCTCCAAGTGTTCCGGCAAACCCTTATCCCAGAAGTTTTGGCCTCGCCGTCCCCCACGGCTTTCGTACTCGTAACGAAACCACACGGGCGCCTGCTCCGCACCAGGAGGCCTCGTGGTCCTCTCGCCGCCGCCGCCGCCGCCATTCACGGGTGGGTCCGCCAGCGGCAGCAGCACCGCGCTGTGCTCCTCATCATCGTACAAAACGGGAAGGTACGTTATGCCGCCGTCAGCGCCGTCGGATAATAACCAGTTCTCGTGGCGGCCGCTTTTACGACCGGCGGCGCCGCCAGGACAGTGGAGAGTGGCACCGCCGACAAAGCTCCAGCCGCCCGTGTCCATGTCGACGTCGAGACAGCCAGGCGGCGCCGCCGTGGCTCCCGCAGCCGCCATGGCAACGCGTGGTGTCAGCGGCGGTGGCGACGCCGCCGAAGCATTCACATGCGGGGAGACCCCCGGCTTTCGTTTCCGTCCCGTTAGTCGTACCGTTTGTAGGGTGTACGCGCAGTACCGATCCTGTGAATCACGTACGGCGCTGATTCACAGTTGGAAATTTGCGCTTCGAAGGTATTGGTGGCGTGTTTGGATCATGTTGAGCGTCCATGGGTTGCTTTGACCCGTGGTCCGTTTACTCCTACATCCCCACGTGCATGCCTTGGCTCTTTCCAGTTTTGTAAGTACGACAACGATATACATACACACCTGCGGGGGGTTGTGGCTCCTCGCTTCCGTCAGCGCCGCCTCAAGCCTGGAGTTGTTCGTTTTCAGTTTATTCGGAACAGGGGAAGTCAGGAAGAACATAATCTCCATTATGTTGTCTGCACACCTAGGAGAGTAGAACTGAAAACACAAGGCAGGACTTTATTGGTCCTATAAGGCAAATCAATATTGGTCGCCATACCGTTGATCCCTGAAGTACTCGAGATGCGATGTACGGGAGTACAGCGCCATGGCGCGTGCCGTAATTGCGCATTGAGCCGGGACACTGAAGTGCCGCAGCAGGCGCTGCAGCGGTGGCGGTAGATGACAGGCCATCAGCATGGGCAGGTGCTGGGCGGCGGCAGTGGTAAAGTAGAAGGTGCCTGTTTCAGCGGGTATGAAGATAACGGGCACACGGGCCACGGTTTCCTCTTTTCATATCACCAATATATCCCAGAAACCAAAGGCTGATGGGTGATTACGCCATTGCATGGTTGACGACAGCAAACGACCCTCGATGTTCCACCATCCATATTATAAAATTGCCAATAAAAGCAACTTAAGAGGCCCTCCCTGTGCACATACTGTTCGGTTGATATGTAGGCAGGAAACAAGATAGATAGATGGATGGGTAAATGGATAGCTGTATGAAGATATGGAAGAGCAACCCCAAGGCATGGCAGTGCCCATGGCTAATCGCTTGGGCGTCCACGACACCGCAGAGGTGAGGCAAGGCGTCCCGAGTCCCGTACATCTGAATCCAGACGTCCGTACCCTGGCCCCGGGGGTGTCGGAAAAGGTCGCCCTGCGCTCCGGCCGCGGGCCTTATGAGCTCCATCGCGCCACCGACATTTGGCTGTTGTGATAAACAGCCTGATCGAATAGGAATACGGCAATGGAATACCGGATTCGGTTGGAACTAGCGAGGCGACACAGGGCTGACGGATCGCCTCATTAGACATGTTACACTACGTTCTGACTTTGGACCGTAAAAAGACGGCCAGTAGCGTGCTACCATACAAGATATAGCCTTGCCATGCTATGCACGATCCCTTTGGGTTTTGTGTGTTAAGAATGAATGGGGATTTACTGGAGGGCTGCGCTGCCCTTCCCATAGCCCAGCTCCGGGTCCCAACGTTTTCCACCGAGATCTGTGATGCATGGCACCTGGAGAGCTCTGGGGAATCATTATAAGGCCCAGTGGCGTCCGTGCACCTCTCAAAGGTGATGCTGCCCCCGGGGTTTGGTAGCCAGGTCCGGGGGGCAGCAGCTCCGATGAGGTGTTATTACGAAACCGCGGCGTCAACATGCCGGGGCGCAATGGACTATTTCTTGCGGCAGCAGGGACAACGCCACGGGTTGCCGGGCTGTGGGAAATCTCCGCTGCGGGGTGAAAGAACGGGGGCAAGTATGCGAGCAGGATGATGCCACACATTTTGAACGGGCCACGGGATGTAAGCGGTGGATCTGAGTGAACTAGCCGAATGAAACATCCGAATGTTATGCAATGTCGCAATTCGGTTTCGGAGCGCGTACTTTCAGGGTGTGTGGAGCCAGGGCAAGCCAGAGCTTTTTGGTGTGTAGAGCTAGAGCCAGCAAGCCAGGCCCCAGCCCTTTCATTTAAATCAACAACAGTTGATATTGATATACAGAAAAGATAGTGCAAGCATCTTTCCTTGGTTTGTTATGGAAGGCCTTGCAAAGGCCTCCACTGGTGTCGATTGCCACACCACGCACCTGACAAGCGCCGGTTATTGTCCATCCTCTTCGGCGTGCTTCTCTTGCCTTGAACCTGCGGCTGAGGCTGGGGTGGCAGCTGGGGGACAGCATCCGGCCCATCTGAGTCGTCGGTTCGCAACACAAGCGGGTGGTCATTTGTCCCGGCTGGGAGCGGAAAGAGGTCGCGCAGGGCGCTGACCGTTAGCAGGGCCCCAGGATCTGAATTGTCAACTCGCAAGTACGTGTCATCGAGGGTCCAAGTGTCACAGTCGTCGGCCGCGTTGAGAGGGATGCGGAAGACGCGGGCGATGTGCGCAAAGCTGAGTCGGCCATCGCCATCTAGATCGAACCGTCTACAACGGCCATTATAGCTTATGACTATTAATCTACTTGTAACGCTGCTTGCAGCCCGCGTTGTCATGTGCCCTTCGTCTAGCTATACCTAGGTGGACTTAAAGGTTACTCTTCATGAGGCGTCTGATAGATGGTAATCCCCCTGAAAAATTATCCCCTATAAGTTAGGCTATGTTATTTTCAAGCAGCATCCGACCCTGATGTTCACCTGATCGATTTGTTTCGGTCAACCCAATTTTGACCGTACGGAAAGCGGTCGGCGTCTGGCTGGTACTCGGTATGTTGTAACTTGCTTAGTTGCAACCTATTCATATTGTAACTTGTGTTGACTTATTCTCAAAGCTTCAGTGGTCTGCAACTCTGCATCCCCTTGGCAAGCACTGGGCCTTACGAGCTCGGGAGCTAAGCTTCTAATCATAATCATAATCATCAACCGCTGAGATTCAAGGTCGACATGAAGGGGTTGGTATATATACTGCGTGATATTTGAGTAGGCATGCACCGGGAAGGTTTCGTGCTGCAGTCTTCCATGTGCCACCGGATGCGCCATCAGCTCAACCAACCGCCCGGCTGTGAATGTTAAGATCACTTTACATGAAAGTTTAAGTGGGTTTACAAAAACGTACTGTTTATAAAGCAATCCCTTTCCGAACCTCGATCGATGCTCCAATAAGGTCCGCTGCTTGACGCTGCTTATAGGAATTATTACCATGTTATTATGAACAATTGCCTAATCGTACGGTATCGCAAATGCTGATAAGTAAAAAGCAAATTCCGTACAGCGTCAGAGTAAACCCTCACTCGCAGTACGTAAGGGCCCAAAGGATTGCTGTTGGCAACTATCAACATAATACATATGCGTTTTCTAGAAGCCTTTGTACCTATAAAACCTCGCGAACCCCATTTCGCATGATAAGACAAGTGCGCAAGGAAACGAGACGACCTGTGTTTAGCAAAACGTACCTTTTGCTCCAACTGCAACTCCTGACTTTTCACTTTAACATGGCTGCATCGACCTTGGCTAACCTGCGACCTGTTACAAAGGTAAAAGCACACAGCGAGTCATTTCCCCGGTTAAATTTGCGGCGAGCCACTTGTACTCGCCCGGTACAGGTTGTCCAGGGCCAAAAAATGAAGGAAGGTGCCGGTGTAACGATCTGCCGCACGGTGAGAGACCATTCTCTATAGGGTACATGGACCCAGCGGGAAAATAGGACGTAACACGGCCCAGCCTGCCCAGATCCCACAGGGTTCCTATTGTCGGTCATTCGCCTGCCGAAAGCTTTTCCCATATACCTCCACGTATGCATTCTGTATTTCTTACAGGCATTCACCCCTCCCTTCTCTCTTCCATAATTGGCGTGTTTGCGACCGCTGCCATACAGGTGGGGACATCAACTCTCCGAAACCTGGACCCTTACCTCATGCTGTAAGTGATAATCAATTGGTACCAACGGGGCTTTAGAGCAACATAACGTTAGCCGTTGGGCATTCCGTACTCTCAACAAGACCTGAACCGCTCATTGTCTTCTCCCATACACACACGGGATGCTGATGGCGCCCTCTCAGAGACGAGCTCAAGCTACCCGCAAAGGCGGCATTCGCGGGATTCCCCGACCATCCCCACCGCGGGTTTGAGACCTGCTCCATTATGCTGGAGGGCCAAATGGAGCATCGAGACTCGCAGGGCAACCAAGTAAGGGTAGTAGTGCTTCGGTTAGGCAGTTTTAGTGATTAGTTTGTCGTTATCATGGTTATGGCCGTTAGGTAAAGGTGTTCAGGTTTGGAGTAATGGAAGTCAAGGTCAGGCCGGTTAGTGTGTCCAGGGAAGGAACCTTTGCCTCAGAGCCAAGCCAAGCTCTCACCTCACGACGAGAGTAGCGAGGTGACTCATAAATATTCACCACCTCCGTTACCGCCGGTACAGAGATCCGCCGGCACAACACGACACCTTCCTTCGCCTGAGAATGATAAAATACGCACTGCTCACTGTGTTGGGAGCTGTCACATCACACCGTTAAACCGGCACTCAATTTTTTGATGTGTGCAAATACACGTACGCATGCACACACACACACACACACACACACATACACACACACTCGCACCCCTACCCTCACAGTCGTCACGCAGCCGTCTTGACTTGCATTTCCATAACCTCGCAGGGGGTGATCGGGCCCGGTGGGGTGCAGTGGATGACGGCGGGACGCGGCATCATTCACAGCGAGATGCCCAAGAGCACGGACGGCATGCTGTGGGGGTTCCAGCTCTGGATTAATCTGCCCAAGAAAGACAAGATGTGCAAACCTAGGTGTGCGTGTGTATGTATGCATGTATTTATGTATGTATATATGTATGTATTTATGTATGTCTATATATTACAGATATGCACATATTAATGTGTGCCTGTCTGTTTGTATATTTGTTTGCTTGTGTGCTTGTTTGTGTGTCTTAGAAATGCCCTGTGAAACCGGAGGAAAGCATTGGGGTAGCAAATCATATAAATGGGAGCGCGGAGCAGGGCGTAGTACGACAACAGAAATCTGATTGAAAGGGAGTGGCACGGGGATACACCTGCCGTGGGGACGTGGGGGAGAGAGAGGTGTATCTCGTGTCTCACATGAAAAGTGAGGAATACCTACTGGTATTCTATGCACGCAGGTCAATCAGGCTCCAAAGGGCAAAGGGACAAAGAAGTGGATTCCGCGGCCTCTTACGTTGGCAAAGTTGGTGAAGTTTGGTGTCCTTGACGCATGATCGTCTCTAACCGCTAACCTAATCGCTAACCGCCTTCCGTTTCTAACCTATCCACGGGCATGTTCTCCAATCGGCGGTCTTCGTCTATAACCCTAAAACCCTAAAACCCCTCCCCTCCCCTCCGGTCCCAAGATACCAAGACTATCAGCAAAGGGATATCCCAGTGGTCGAGTCCTCCCCTGGAGCCAGTGTTCGCGTCATGGCTGGATCTCACGGAGGAGTCATAGGGCCCATCAAAATGCGAAACCCGGGATTGCTAATGGACGTCCGACTGGGCCCCGGTGCCAACGTTGCCCAAGAGGTGCCCCTGGTGAGAAAGGGATTCCGTAGTACATTAATATCGCAGTATGGCATTGAACCATCGAAACTATCAATTGGTCATGATGAAGACTTCAAATACACACATACCTGGGTGCTACTGGATGACTGAATGCTGGCAGGTTGGCCCCAACGAGCTAACCTTTCGCTAACCGAACTCACAAAATTTCCTACAGGGCTGGAATGGGTTTGCGTACGTGTACGACGGCGAGGGCAAAATCTGCGGAAGTGCGGCGCAACGCGAGCAGGTGGGTTTTACCGTTGTTGCCGTGGCCGTTGCAGTACGACCAGTACGGCCATATGTACATGTTGTATATTTTATATCTACCTATATATTACAGCATATGTGTGTGAGTGTGTGTGGATCTTTCCAGGCTCTTTAGTAGACCTTCCTTTCTGGACTGCGCAGCTGCTCCTCGCAGCTCAGTTCGCAAATTGCATGACGCTCATTACGGCCGGGTCCGCCAGGGCCCTTAGGAGCTCCTCTTAACGCATGCGCATGCGCATTCCTACGTGCTTGGCTGTTTCTCCAACACACGCGCTACACTGCCGTACATCCGTATTTATTACTTCACAGATCCGTACATCCCTGTATCACATGTACGTCCATCCGATGTTCGTACTCCCCTATGCCAAACCCTGATCACGTACGGCACCGCAGTATAAGGGCGCAGAAGCCTTTACAGCATGTAAAATCTTTAGCCCGCCATTTCCACCCAACTCTCTCACAGGCGCTGGTTCTAGGCCCCGGGGATCACGTCACCGCCACCGGGGGCTCCGGAACCAACGGTTTAAAGTTCCTCCTCATTGCCGGGAAGCCCATCGGCGAACCCATAGTGCAGCACGGGCCCTTCGTGATGACCTCCCAGGAGGAGATTTACCAGGTGAGAAGTTGTTGGTTGATTGGTTGGTTGGGCTGCCGGGTTCCGGGGCATTATAGACAAGAGAACAGGACACGCGCGCCTACGGAACGTATTTGGACATGTTATCGATATATAATGGAATGTCGTACTGCAGTACGTTTCACATACTTACGTACATATATACGGACCGTAAGAGCTCGTGATTGTACATGCAGCTGCAATAGGAAAATAGATTGTAGCAAGTTATGACTGCAGATATGAAGATATGTAGGTATGCAAAGCGGTGGTACGACAGCGAAAGCAACGAGACGACATATCATACTTATCTCGTACATTCGTACGTTCCCATACTCGTGACTGCAGAAACATAAAGCAAACAAATATAAGCAGAATACGACAGCCCGTGAGTAAACGAATGAAAACGATTCCGCAGGCCGAAAAGGCCGTCTGCTGCCCAGCGTGCATACGCACCTCATCACGACCTCCATTGCCACCTGTATCGCTACCTCCCTTCCACGCTCTGCACCGCAGCTTCTAACATGCGCTGCATCCGCCTTAACTTCCACAGGCCTTCAGGGACTACCAATCGGGTCGCCTACAAGATCCTGCTGACAATCCTTGGAAAGGGGATGACGGGGAGTTGTAAAGGAAGGTGAGAGCAGGAGGGGATCGAGGCGACGGGAGCGGCGGCGACAAGGGCAGAAGCACGGTGCAGCGGCGTCAACTGGGACAATGTCTGAAGGCGGGAAAGAGGCGGTGGCGCCAGTGCTGCGTCAGAAGCTTTCTCAAATGCAGGAGGTAGATGGAGGGATGGTGGTCGGTTTATGGAGGCTTTGGGGAAGGAGGAAGGGGAAGGAGGAAGGGGAAGGAGGACGTGACGACTGTGGCTTGATGGCGGCGCACGACGGGTTTGAGGTCAAGCGGAGATGGATGTGGGAGTTGGTGCAGTAGCAGTGAGAGAAAACACGATGATTGCGGTAAAAATGGGATGCGGCAGTTTTAGAATTCGGGCAGACACCACATCAGTGCTAATGATGAGCAGTGCTACGATCTCAACAACAACAAACGTAAGAAAGCATGCTGAGGAGGGCTGAGGGCTAGCAACAGCACCGAATCCCCGAATGGAATTCCCGAACCACGACACAAATTGGATCCAATCAGTTTCCAATATTCGACCGCCTCTTTCAGCGAGGACGTCAACCAACTGAATCACCACCACCACCACCACCACCACCGGGTAAAGTGTATGTATGTGTGTGTGATGCGATACACGTACCTGGGCGACCTCCCCCGCGTGTGATAGGAAATAAAGGGGGTTGGCTATTTCCTAAGTTCAGGGGTTTGGTATGTGCTTAAGGAAATGCAGCCAGGTGCACGCTGTCGGCATATGTACGGGTGTAGATGCAGGAGGTCAATTCGTTCCGTTTGTTTTCACTCACCTTCACACGTTTATACAGCTACTCTTTCCAGCAGTGGGTACAAGGTCTGTGTGCTGTAAATTGCAGACCATTTAGCAGTACACACAGTGCAATACGGCATTTCACAATGGCGTTCAGAACTGACTTTTGAGAGTGTTAATGGGATGTTTTCGGCATCGCTTATAGGCTTATGGGCATATGTGTGCAGTTCGCGTTACAGAACGCTTCGTATAATTGTCGTACACGATGTGTATCTAAGAATCTGTGGCCCGCCAAATGTCAAGACATCATCACCGTAACCTTCAGCTATACAATATATGCCAATAAAACAGTTTCACTGAGCGCCATCTGACTGCCGGCTATCAATCTAACATAACGTGACACTATCGTCGTGGACAGCCATCCCATGACCCAAGGACGCGACATGGGGAGCACTGCTCATGTAGTTTCCGCATTAAGGCTGGTTCGTAGCGCCTGTAACTTACACACAATATGGCGTGGCTGGCATGTCACAAAAACAGTTTCGTCAATCTGGTCAAATCTTGTTCATAAAAGTTACACTGGAAGTGACTGAGCGCTTTTTAACAGCATTAACGCGCATGGCAATATTAGCTAAAGTAATACAAAACAATTATATGAAGCAGATGTGCCTGTCGTGCTATGTTGTGGGGTACTAAAGTAGTCATCTAGCCAAGGTAAGATCAGAGCAATCTGATCTGGTTAAAACCAAATCAATAACATATAACGAACAACCAAATTCTGGTATTAGTTAATAGGTGTTGTAGTTATTTTTCCCGGTATAACGGATTCGCACCCAATCCTGAGGCCCCAACCCGTGGGTCGGCCGCCGCGTGCACCTGCCCGTACGCATGTGCAAATGGCGTCCCCAATACGACGCCGCCGTTGGCCGCGGCCATTGACAATTGCACCCCGGGTGCTTTTCCGCTAGGCTTAGAGGCAAATTCGTTGGCGTGAGGTATGCCGACGCGGCTTGACAGCGGCGCCCCTAGCGACCCGACGCGGCCTGACGGCAGCGCGCCTGACGGCCCACGAGAGTCGTATGAGTTGTAGAGCATGCGTTTCAACAGACTGGGGCGCCGTGATGCGTACGGACCATTTCCATCGGCAATGTCCTCGCCCTGCGGGTAAGGCCCGTTTCGCATATCGTATGCGTTGTTGAAATTTGGCTTCCAGTTGGGGGATGGCGTTCGCCGGCTGCCACCTCCACTACCGTTGTGGCCGTACGTTTTGTACGACAGCTGTGGTTGTGGCCCTGATGGATAACCGGGAGGATAGACAAGCGGGTGCATGTTCTTCCGGTACGCCTGAGTGTTTGGTGGTGGTGGCGGCGGGGGCGGCGGCGGTTCAGCATACGCTGCAGAGGCAGCGGCGTTGCCACAGCATGCCCTCAGCATTGAAGAGAACAAGCCGAACTTGATCGCCAGTGCTATGATTCCCACAGTGGTTAGCAGGCCCCCAAACAGACCCGCTATGCCACCTATCTTCGGCCAGCACTTGTTGGATATGAAACAGAAGACGTTGACGAATCCGCAGGACTGCAAACGTAGGGGAGACGCGTGGGATAGGTTAGGGGGGGTGAGGGAGAAAGGGTGGCTGTCTCAGCAGGAGGCAAACAGAAACACAGCAGGTGATTGGACGATGGGGAAAGCGTGGGTCGGGCGTGCGGTGTGTATATGGAGGGAGAGGGGAAAGACACGCAATACCCGAAGAGTGCACGGCTTGGGGCTGCGGACGTGGGGGACGCGGGTGGGGGAAGGAAGAAACGGGTGGAGAAAGTGGGCCCTGAGTGGGCCACGTCAGCCCGCGGATAGTAATAGGATTTCAGGGGCAAAGACGTTGGTGTTCGTTCGGGAGGCTAACCGACTATTAAGTTATAGGCATATGTATTTGGGGCATTATTTTTACACATCTATGTCCCTCTTTATGGCGTTACACTGTGGTCTAAAATAGGAAAGGGTGTTTCACTGCTGTGGTCGGCTCACCCGCCCTGCAATAAGGACAAGCACCCTGGGCCCTGATGACCGGGCCGAACCACAGCGCAGGGGCGGGGGAACACACGGCTTAGTCCCCCCCCCAGACATATGTTAGGTACAGGTAAGACATACAAGTAATACTTATCACAAATTTGTATAAATCCCATTACAGAATAAAACTTTATACAACTTGATGGCATATACAGGCGTCCATGCCGTACTCAATAATGGCGTATGTGAACGTTTTAAAACACGCATGTTGCTCACCCCGCAACCCGCCGTGCGGTTCTTTCGTTGCCCAGCGCCACTACCTGTGCCGTTGTAGCCGCCCACAGGTTTGGGGTCGAATTTAGTGGCGTTTGTGTAGAATGTAAACGCTGTAGAATCAGTAATTTCTCCCTGCAGGGGAAATGTGTACGGCATTGGGCCCGCACGACCGTTTGTCAACATGCGGTGCAATTCAGTAATCGTGCTATGAAATGTCAGTGAAACCTGAGCTAGTGTCTGAATGTGCATTGCGAACCCAGCTGAGGCATGGAATCTGCAAATTGTACTTTTTCGGTAGTACGTGACAATTATATGGGGCTAATGCTAGGTTGGATCTTACCTGGGCCTTATCCGGGCCACCCAAATGACCAGCTACGCCCAGTAAAACCGATTATCATGTTCCTTCCCGCTTCCCGCTTCCCCCTCGCCCCTCGCCCCTCGCCCCTCGCCCCTCGCCCCTCGCCCCTCGCCCCTCACCCCTTACCCCTTACCCCTTACCCTGGGAGACACTTCCCGCCCTCTACCCTCCGTTGCGCTGCCCTGCCCTATCCTCGCCCTTCCCCTCGCTGCTACCACCTTCCCCTAACCCAACAAGCAAGCACCACTACCAAGGCACCAACATTCAACGGAGCCCCGTTTCCCTGTTCCCCCCGACACACATTTACACTGGACTTTGTCGTACCATTGAGTCATACAGATTCACGGTACACGTTCGTATGAGTCGCTGGCTGTCCTCCACGAACAAATCAATGGGGGGCTCGAGGGAGAGCGAGTCTCCGGCATCCAGGGAGACAAAGCGTGCCTCGATCTCCCGGACATTCACCGAGCAGTTTGTCACTGTTATGGTGTAGTCGGCGGGGAGACGGCCTTTGTTTGCGACTTCAAGCCGGATGAAGCCACGACTCCCAGACTCGAAGCTGCCGCAGACGGACGTATCTCCGTTGCCGAAGCGACACACGCGTACATTAGATAACTGTGCGTTAAGATATAAGGCGTTTAAATCAGAGGGATGCCAATAATCTCAACGAAGGGGTACGGGTAAGTAAAGGTAAGTACGACTTTAGTTATCGGTACGATATCTGCTTCGGTGATACTCTCGCGTAATTTAACGCAAGACGGGTACGGCAGAGGTGTATTACGTCGCCATAAGAATTATACATGGATAGGGAATAGAGATATAACCGACCGTGGAAAAGCGTAACATAAAATATATTTAGTAAATATCTGTACGACTCTCACTGGTTGTATACGGCAACCGTCGTGTATGCCGTACATCAGCCGTACCTTGCCGGGGCAGCGGTTGGTAACCAACCGCACATTGTCGGCCGCCACTGACAGCGTCACCACGGACTCAGACTGGCTGCTGACCGGAAGCACGAAGGACATGGGGCCGCCCATCTGATTGAGCAATGCGTCGTTACCGCTGGTGAACTGAGTGACCATGTAAAGGGGCGCTCTTCCGGAACTCCTGCGGATGAGATCTGATTCCCAAAGGTCTTTCAGCTGATTTCCTAGGCAGGTCTGCAGCCGCGGAGCGGAAGGGGAGAAACAGCAGGTTGATTGTTGGGGTTATGTTCCTGAACGGCCCATCAATGTTAGAATGTGAGGGGGGAGTTGGCGACTCGGTGTGGAGGGTGAGTATGTGTTGGCAGCCGACGGATCCGGGCATGAGCACTTCCCTTGAAGGTCTTCTTCGGGGTTGGAATGGGTGGATGGGTGGAGGTGTGGAGGTGCGGTAATAGGTCTGATATACTTCTGGCTAGGTAGAAGTGCTGTGTTTGGCAGGTAGGTGTGGTAGCGAGCATCTGCTACTGCTGCAGCTGACTGGCGACATCTTCATGACTAGGGAGCCATGCCCCGGGAAAGGCAGATGGTTGTGACGACGGGCCAGTGGAAGCCAGTAAATCTTAACCGTTTTCAAACAGTTACCTACGTCTTAACCAACAGGCATACATTTCCTTATCCAGTTTGGTCCTTCATTTTGTTACTTGTTTGAGAAGGCGCAGGGTTAAAGCGGGGGTCCTTTCTTCGATGGGGGCTACTAAGGAAACCAGAAGGCTAACGGAATGCTAACGGAATGCTAACAATGTCAATAGAAACGAACAAAATCAATCAAGCGGCCGAAGCGAAGCCGAATTCACCGTATGCCTGACCTACCCCTGCGGTCCTGTAGCAGCCGTTAACCTGATATCGGAAGGCTGTAAACCCGGTTCCGACCTTATCGCATGCACGACCTGCGGGGTCATGCACAAGCCATCAGGTTTAGTTTCAGTGCGACAGAATGAACCTAGAAGGATCGTCATCAACAAGACAAGAAGCATGCAGCGGCTGCCGCAAGATTCATGATAACCGGAGCCGCGTGCAGTGCCCTGCAGTGGAGTACAGTGCCCTGCAGTGGAGTACAGTGCAGTGCGGGGCGCAGTACGCCCCGTCACATTCGGAAGTGCAATTACCATAACTTATACCTACAACTGCCCCAATTTCACCGCTTCTTTCCTGTTGCGTCTGTGGGCATGCATGTCACTGCTACGGACGCCCCAGGTAAACTACATGGCTAAGTTGAACTCTTGGTGTAAATGATAGAATCTTGGTGATCCCCGCTCTGTACCTCTTTAGCGTATGCTGTACATGTGCACACACATACACCACGTAGTAGAGTCCCCTCCAGTGCAACCTTGACCATGACTGTCCTACGGATTGTCATATGCATCGTCGCAGGTTGTGCCGTACACATTCTGCTTACCGTCAAAGCTGATGAAACTCTTGTCCAGGAGCATCCACGTAGAGCGGTTTACGCCCCGGAGTCCGTACCAGAACTCCGCATTCGGGTCCTCCGGAACCATTAAGATTCGGTTGCTACGGCATGGCATTGGGTTGCATGTCAAGTTGGCGCAATCGGTGGGACATATGTACACATGTGCACATATGTGTATGTTAATGGGGAAGGTGGGATGGTGAGGAATGAGGTGTCCTGTTAGTTCGGACGCGATGTGGAGCACCACTCATATGAAAAGTGGTCGAGCATTTCATATCAAAACATATCGACTGATCAAAACGGGTTGGGGGAATGGAGCCGATACGCGATTCCCAGACAAAATGCACTTTCCTTACGGCATCCCTTATGATGGCAGCATCCCTTTTCATTTCCGGTGTCATGTGCATAAGTCCATCAAAAACCGTACAACCCGTACCTTTGCCGTACTTACCTGAGGTCCGGCACCTGCGTATAAGTCGCGAAGTCTCCGATTAGCTTTGCTGAGACCTGCTTCCCCTTGCTGGTTGCTGAGGGAGTGGAGGGGCTCAGATACAAGTTTTCTGTCCTGTACGTGATGGGAGGCGGGGGAGCGCGGGGGATGCTGGTGTTGATGCCAACGCTGTTAACCCCGGGAGGCGGAGGGTATGAGGCAGGGCCCTGAGGATCGGTCTGGGGGACTTCCACAGTAACGTTGATATTGAATTGCAGCGCCGCAGACCCGACCTGGTAACCCTGTGGGGGGCCCGAGAGTTAAGAAGCGGGGTGTAGTCGTGAGTCGCTCTGGAGGGAAATAGCAGAGAATGATGAAACAGAGGGTGTCGTTGCGGGGTTAAAAGTCTTCAGGGACTAACGTCTTCAACTTCGCTCAGGACCAACCGGGTACGGAGTTTGGATGAGGCGATGGACCTCCCTACGGGGAGGAACCAGCGGCGGGACGTACATGGAGCGGCGATATCGACGCCGTATATACCTGCCTTAACTGGGCAGTCTAAGCTAACCATAACCTAAACCCCGTATCCCGTACCCCGTACCCCTTACGGGCTACCCCCCAGCTGTTTGTCACTCACCGCGTACCACACGGGGTTGAACTTGTAACAGTGGGAGGAGGTTACCTTTTTAAATATCATGCTGAGTTTAAAACTGCAGTCTAAGTTGGCGCGCCTGAGGGAGTGGAGTGGAGTGGAGTGGAGTGGAGTGGTAAACCAGTACATGGAGTCACGGAAGCAGGCAACAGAGCCAGTGGGGGACAGGGAGGGGGAGTATGTGCCGCACGATCGGTCGCGAACATGAATAACAGGAGTTGAGATTTGGGATTTGGGGAGGGGTCCTTCAGGGGTGACAGTACGACTGTGTACGTGTGATAGAAATGGAAGATCAAGTTGAGCTCTGAAGAAAGCAGCAGAAACAATTGAGTTGAAAGGCGAACTGATAAAGGTCTCTGCGTTTTACCGTGCGCTGCTGATTCTGTATATATTTGCGCGGCAACGTGTCAGCAATGAATGAACCATATTCCGTCTTATGACCTCGGTGATTGAGTGGTGACACACACAGGACTAATAGATGCAATACCCCCAAGTCCCCCATGCCCATACCTCAGCGTTTTTGCAACAACGCCATGTACGTGCATGCATATGAACATCCTGTGCGTACGCCACAGGTCAACGCCTGCTACCTTCGGCTCCACCTCCCCAGCCCCTGCGGAGCGACAACTTACGTGGAGAACTTATCTCCCTTGAACGTGTCATCAAATACGTCTTTATCCTGACACTCGCAACAGAAACCTTGACTGTCTGGCACTTTCTGACCATTTTTCGTGTACCAGCCGCAGTCCGGGCTTGGTTCATTATCACCGTCCTGCGATAAAGTTGGTAAAGGTGTATGTGACACGGATCCACGCGATTGTACGATTCATTCAGTCCTGGTACGTACACGTCATGTACAGGAAATAGGTTTTATAGTTTTAGGGATTAGAGTTTAGGGTTAAAGCCCTCGATAACCATCAATGTCACCGGATGGCGACAATTTTGACTTCTTTCGTTCCCAGTTGGCTCTGACACTCGGTTATTTCTGGATATATGTTCTATCGTCGACTAATTGATCAAACAAACATCTTTCTCTCTCTCTCTCTCTCAGATGTCAGTGTACGTACCTTGCATCTTTTATCGGGTTTGTTTATTACTTCGTAGGGTTTCCAATTAAAGGAATTCACGTACTGAAGCGAGTAAGATGCCCAAAGCGCGGATTTTATCAGGGACACCCGCATTGGCGCTTGGAGATCGCGACAGGAGCAGCTGGGGTCAGTGGCAGCGTTGCAGGAGCAAGGGCAGTTGCCATCCGGACTGAATGTGCAAATCGAAAGGGAGACAGAAGCGGCATAAGCGTAAAGTGTAGTATCATGATAATGATTAACGAGGATGTCTAATCCTGACATTAACTCCCGAGCTCTTTCTTAGAGCGTAGTATAACATGGAGGCTCGTGGAAAAGTGCGTGCGAATTGAAGGTCATGAGTGAGATTGTTTGTTTGTCCTCCCCCCATGGAGGCTGAAGTGACTTAGAGTTATTGCATGTAAATATGGACTAAGGCGGAAGCCTCAACATCGTTGAAATGCATCGCAGCGTGAACTCCATGAAGCTTTCGGAGGTAACCTCAGGGAGGCAGGTGGCCCCTGAAGGGAGGTAGATGCGGGTAGGTGAGTCTATATCCTCAGCGGCTACCTCAAACATGAATAGTTGCTACAAGATCGTGACATAAACGTAATTTATTTACCTATTGACACACTGAAGGGAAAACTCCAGATCTTCAGTTCGCACGAGTTGACCGTGTCCAACTGTTAACGTGACGATGAGCTTGCTTTTGCAATTTATCGCCTAAAGTCATCCAAACATGCATCATATGAGTAAATTATATTAAGATACGTGACTCAAAGCGCCGCACCTCCGACGTGCCATCTCTGACACACTTCTCCAGGCGTCCGGTCGCGAGCACCTCGCCCTGCACTCGCGAACCCCAGAGAAGACAAAAAATGTAAAATATGATAAATCTATTCATGAAAATAAATTTAAAATCACTATACGGAGTCTGTGATGCTTTGCGCAAAGTGTCGTTTGGCAGGCAAGGGTTGAATAAGCTGAGTAAGGGTTGATTAAATCATCCTAAATTTCCAGGCAAGTTATAACTAATATATTTAAAATTATATTTTTATTACTTAAGCTTTAGGAAAGTACTTTTTACAGGTTTGGAGGTTCGCAAAAAAGAGGGTACGACTACCCAACAGTTTATAAACTTACCTAACAACGTTCTAATACGGTATATAGATTTAATAAGCATAAAAATGACAGATGGATGAGGTAGCATTAAGTATAATTTTGCTCATATGCTGTGTCGCTTTATTGCGGGCTTGGGTTAGGAAGCCGGGTTAGATGGGAGTTGTGGCGAGGCCGTTGTACAGATGTCTCGCCTCAGCCCTTGTCCTCAGGCTTATATTTAATCGCGTGCTATTGCTTTCCTCTTCATCTTAATTATGTTTTTCAGCACATGCTGAACACAACAGCATATCCACACCATTTGGGTTCCTTTTTATACGAGCTGGATATCCTGATGACTATTTTGTCGATCACAGAGCTGACTGCTGCTGGCTTAGACACACTGATTAAGAGTGTAGCGCACACGGGTATGCACCACAACTGGGCGAGAGTAGCCTTGGGCACCTTTCACACCTTGCATTACAACAATGTTTGGCTTCAAGTGTTGGTGTCAGCTCGTATTGATTGCGTAATTTTTAGTTTTTTGTTGGGGGTAGGGATGGCCTTGTTGCTTAGCACCAGTGTTATTGCGCTACTGCTGAGCAAGTTGCGCAAGATAGATGAGGTGTTGTGTGATTATGATGATGAATTTGCCCCTGCCCGCCAAAAGGCGGCTTTGAAATATTTTGCAGAGAAGGAGCACAAGGACCGTAATGGTGGAAATGCTGGATGTTTTCAGGGTAATGGTGTCTGGCAGTGTCGTGGTCGTGATAGTTTCACTGGACGCGGTTTTCAACCTGGTCGGGCCACTGCTGCTGCATCAGAAAGCTCCACCTTGGGTGCAGGAGCCCTGGGGCACATGTCATGACATGGGAAGATTCTATAACCTCCAATAGCCGGGCAGGCGATGGTTAGCATCAGGTGATAGGGTCAAAGTGCCCGAGACGTGCCTTCCAGAGGGGGGAGAGTGTAGTAGTCGTACATGTACGGCCCACACACCAGCACAATATCAAAGTGCAGAAGCACCCTGTCAGCATCTCGAGAGGCCTTTGCGGCTCTCTACTACTACATCAGTCTTTGTGCATTTTAGTGTTGATGAAGGTTTGGAGTTCTCCCTGCTTCGCAGTGGTCTGGTCTGTTGTAGGGTCAGTTCCTAGCAGCAAAAGGCTCTGTCCGTATAAGCCCGTACAGTGCAGCCATACTTCAACGCTGTGGATACTATTCATGACCTATCTATTGGGGTTTCCTTAACCATGCGCAGGAGACAATGTTTTCTTGGTAGCCTTCCGTAAGGGCTGGGAGCATCTGCAGGCCTCTTTGGTGCCCTCCTCAGTGCTGGTGCTGGCTTTCAGTGCAGAGAGTGCTTGGTGTCTTTGTGAGCGCCTTCCTTTTGTGTCCGTGGATTCCCCCCTTTCCTTTCCTGTTTGTGGTCTTGGGGTTTTGTCTGTTTTACGCCCGGACTCCCTGTTGTCAGTGGCTTGGGCCCGGGATAATGAGGTGGGAGGTGCTGCTGTTTTTCAATACAAGCCTCTGAACTGGAAAGGGAGGATTGTGCCCAGTGAGCGTGCCCCTGCCTTGCAGTTTCCTTTGTGTGGCCTTCCTTGTCTTCGGTTGGCCTTATTGCAGCGTCTTGCATAAGACCCTTCTCGTTTGTGGCCAGTGCGGCAGTCTATTCATGGAGCTGAGTGGTGCTTTGATCTCATCCTTGGGCAGTGTGGTTTGGCGCATCTGCGGGGCGTGCAGACCTTGTACAATTTGCGTCGCAGTGGTGCTTCTGGTGTTGGTGCTTCTGGTGCTCCGTTAGAAGTGGTGAAAGCGTTTGGCGGCTGGGGTGCTAATTCGTCGGCCGTAAAGGGGCCTTGATTTGCCTCGATTGCCTCGATTTGGGTGTGCGGTCCTGTTCAAATTCGGTGGCCTTTTTTGGGCCTCTCACGGTGGGCCAGGTAGCCCCGTTTAGTGTGTAGTACTTCAACTGCTGAAAGGCAAAGTTTCTTTTCCTTGGCTATTCGGCAGTGAGCAACATCTAATGCGGGCTTGCGTTAGGAAGCCGAGTTATTTGATAATAAGGCCCTGGGCGAGGCAGTTGTACAGATGTCTCGCCTCAGCCCTTGTCCTTAGGGTTATATTTAATCGCGTGCTGTTGCTTTTCATCTTGTTTTTGTTGTTCAGCACGCGCCCGCCCTCCCATCCTCAGTTACGTCGTCCGCGGTGTTGCTGGTTTCTTTCTTCGGTTCTGTCGGCCTAGGTTCTTGGCTATTTGTCAGTGAGCAGCAACTAATGGACGATAACAGTGACACCGAATGGTTGGTTGTCGCTTTATGCACCACAGCAGCATTTAGTCATCCTATGCTTGCGACAGTTATTTCTGCACTTGGAAACTATGTATTGACGCGTAAGCAAAACGCTACGCATGGAACAGGCGAAGCAAAAGACATTTATGCGCATCCAGCGTTTAGACTATCACGTGAATCTAATAACGTTGTTGTTTACTATCATGATAATCCCAAACTTTACTAGTCATTTCCACGATATTTTGCGTAATATAGAGGCTTTTTGCCTTATATCACTCCCTAATGATACATTACACAACAAAGAATTTAATAACTTGTTTATTGTAATGTACAAGCATTTTTAGAATAAAACTCACATCAGTATACTGACAATCCCACCCTCTTCAATGCATTAAATTTTTTTACGCCATCCCGATTCGAGCAACTTATGACTGTCTTTTGGACTCTACTAGACCAAATTCGTACCTCCTATAGCCGCGGGGTGTGCAAGGGAATCGTCCGCTGAATCGACACAAAGAAAGAAATGGTGATAGGCCGCATAAGCTTGTTCCTAGAACGAGAGTTATGCTTGGTTTGGTGCGTCTCAAAGATGATGACCGCGTTGTGAGACTCTGTGCAATCTCGGGCCTAAAAGTCGCTTCTATTTGTGAAGATTTCTGGCACGTTGTTGAATGTCTTTTAGGTGCGTCATCTTTACCAACTCCCTCCCATTCAATATGCCGCTGCGATCCTTCCCGCACAGCGGGTATTCAACTACAAATTTACCGACCTAAACACATCTAACGTGTTCCTGTCTTGCTATTATTGTGCACGCCGTCATCTCTACCCACCCTTGAGTTCTCATCCGTAAGCTCTCTACTTACAGCAGTCTTAATTTGGCATCGTGAGCCTCGTTATAAAATTACGCACGACATGGCGTGTGCACTCCTTATAAGACCTTGCGTGGATGCAAATACCAACCCGGACGAAATGCAGTCCCTACTAACGTTGCCGCTATACTTGAGTTTGCTGTATTCTTTAATTTTACGCACGCAAACACGAGCGCTTCTTCTCCCTACAAGGCAAGCACATTTGCCCCGTCCCCCGGCGCACTTGGCAAGTAATATCGCTGGGCAAACGCTGACTCTTACGGGGCTTACCACACAATATATGGCGCGTCTCAGTTGCTAGCTCACCTCTACTATCATGGTACGCATTCCCTGCTGCTCGGTGCTGCACACATGCACAGACACACATGCACAAGAACGCAAAGCCACGCAGAGGTGTTGGCGGCGGCGCCGAGGACCTGCAAGGACAATATGCGAACATACGGAATATATACACGCATACTGACGGTCGGATAGATACCACCACACGAGACTTCGTGCTCGATGATATATCACATGCACCTTGCGTCGTCGGATTCTCGGATCACAGATCGTAGAGGCTTCAGGGTCACACCTCGACCCACGGGTCAAAGTGTGGACACGCGCAGGGACTTGGCACCTGCAGCTAGTGACTTTCCCATTCGCGATGTACCGTCATGCATCTACTGTCTCCTGATCCCCGTAGCAATAACAACTGAAAACGAACAACTGTACGAAGTTGTACCGGTCGATGTACATCATGCCGAATCATGTTAGAGCGCTTTGCAGACGTCAAAATTCCCCGTCTCACTGCAAGGGCAGGTAAGGGCCATTAAGAGACGCCAATGCGTTTGTTTGTAAGGTAACGCACTTTTTCACAAAGGATCTGGTGCTGGTCTCACATGACTTTTAGGTGCCCCGGGCGACCCGAAGAGCCTCCTCTCCTGCCACGTCCCGTATCGCCTGCTCCAAATGTTCCGGCAAACCCTTATCCCAGAAGTTTTGGCCTCGCCGTCCCCCACGGCTTTCGTACTCGTAACGAAACCACACGGGCGCCTGCTCCGCACCAGGAGGCCTCGTGGTCCTCTCGCCGCCGCCGCCGCCATTCACGGGTGGGTCCGCCAGCGGCAGCAGCACCGCGCTGTGCTCCTCATCATCGTACAAAACGGGAAGGTACGTTATGCCGCCGTCAGCGCCGTCGGATAATAACCAGTTCTCGTGGCGGCCGCTTTTACGACCGGCGGCGCCGCCAGGACAGTGGAGAGTGGCACCGCCGACAAAGCTCCAGCCGCCCGTGTCCATGTCGACGTCGAGACAGCCAGGCGGCGCCGCCGTGGCTCCCGCAGCCGCCATGGCAACGCGTGGTGTCAGCGGCGGTGGCGACGCCGCCGAAGCATTCACATGCGGGGAGACCCCCGGCTTTCGTTTCCGTCCCGTTAGTCGTACCGTTTGTAGGGTGTACGCGCAGTACCGATCCTGTGAATCACGTACGGCGCTGATTTGGAATGGCAAGGTGTCCACGTTGCCCAGGAGGTGCCCCTGGTGAGAAAGGGATTCCGTAAAACTACATTACTATCGCAATATATCATTGAACCATCGAAACTATATTAGGCCATCAGTTGGTCTGAATGAAGACTTCAAATACACACATACCTGGGTGCTACTGGATGACTGAATGCTGGCAGGTTGGCCGAAAGGGTAAGCCCCAACGAGCCAACCTTTCGCTAACCGAACTCACAAAATTTCCTGCAGGGCTGGAATGGGTTTGCGTACGTGTATGACGGCGAGGGCAAAATCTGCGGAAGTGCGGCACAACGCGAGCAGGTGGGTTCTACCGTTGTTGCCGTGGCCGTTGCAGTACGACCAGTACGGCCATATGTACATGTTGTATATTTTATATCTACCTAGATATTACAGCATATGTGTGTGAGTGTGTGTGGATCTTTCCAGGCTCTTTAGTAGACCTTCCTTTCTGGACTGCGCAGCTGCTCCTCGCAGCTCAGTTCGCAAATTGCATGACGCTCATTACGGCCGGATCCGCCAGGGCCCTTAGGAGCTCCTCTTAACGCATGCGCATGCGCATTCCTACGTACTTGGCTGTTTCTCCAACACACGCGCTACACTGCCGTACATCCGTATTTATTACTTCACAGCTTCGTACATCCCTGTATCACATGTACGTCCATCCGATGTTCGTACTCCCCTATGCTAAACTCCGATCACGTACGGAACCCGCCTCCACAGTTTAAGGGCGCAGAAGCCTTTACAGCATATAAAATCCTAAACTCTAACCCTAATTCCGTATCCTTTGTATCAGTACGGATATGTTTTTTGGATTTTATTGCTCTTTTGATGTCATGTAAAGGTTGGGACGTTACAATTTACATGTTCATTTCATTTCATGCTCTACTCCTTTCCGTCGCCGAAACCCGAGTGTAAGGCCCCCAGGCAGCGCCTCGTCACATTTGTCCGCCTGAGAAGATGTGAACTCATGTGCAAACCCGACGAAACCGTGAATTTGGTACAGTAGTTCATACATTTCGTACAAGATTTCTGGCCGAGTCCAGGGAACTGGCGGGAGGTCCACTAATAAGAGCGCGCAGATGTGGTCGAGCAAGCGGATCTCACTGTTGTACAGATCTTGAACAAGATCCCAACTGCAACTGTCACAGTCGAGCACCAGCAAATCCGCGGTCGTTATTGGTGCTGCCCTGGCGCTTGCTGCCGCCATCAGTGCCTCAAGCAGCGCGCCCGTGAATTTGAATTTCTGAACCCCAGAGAGGACAGACGTTGACAAGTGGAGCGACCCTTGGATCACCCCTGGCTGCGGGAGCTGCTGCTGGTATGGCTTCTGGTCAAACAGCTGTGGCATGGACATCGGTGATGACGTAGCAGGAACCAGCCATGGCGGTTTCGGAGCCGCCTGCGGGACAGCGATTTGGGTTTTGAACCCCTTCCCCTCCGTGCGCGCCGTAGTGCCCTCCCTGGGCACTTCCAACCGCCGTATATCATGTAGGAAGATACGGCCAGTGCCCGTGAAGGTGTGCACCTGTACGTACAAACAACCATCAACCATCGTACGATGTCATCTCTTGGGACCATATGATCACCATGGATTCGTGTGTCCTATCCTTAGTCCCCCGATTCCTACTCATTGCTACGGATCGCATCTTCTCTTCTGTTTTGACATCGCCTGTTCCGCATATGTACCCGCCACACCCTTATGGGTCTCTTTTATGCACACGGTACACATTACGGGTCCACGCTCGTCATGTACGGTCATATCGCAAACTGATTACGTAAGGATTTCGGCACACGCCTTGTTGAAGCGCTGATGGACGAACTGACTGACTGTCGTATGGTACGATCCAAACACTCGTGTGCTCGCGGACTCGATGGGCAGCCGAGTTCCAGCCAAGAGTCTGCACCCATGGTTGGCTACCCCCGGTTTATGTACCCCGTTAAAACCAAAAACCCTAAAACCCTGAAACCCTAGTATTACATAAATCATGTAATCCCTGATCAGGTAAGTTGCATGTTAGCTTAACGCACAGCCCCTACACGTACACTACACGTACACGCGCAATCGCAAACACCTTTGGTTCGTGTCCTTTCGCTTCACCGTGCTCATTGTAAAGATGCTCTTCGGGTTCCGGCTCCAGTTCCAGAAGATGTACTATGCAGCCGCAGTCTTGAGCCAGCATATTTTCCAGCTGCTGCAGATTTTGCCGTTGATGCTGCTTTTGGCGCCGTACATACAAGACCGTACAGGGCGATGTACAGTCCCGTTTCGATACGGATTCATTCGGGTGCGTGCCCATACCAGACGGAACGTCATGACGCGGTTGCGGTTGCGGTTGTGGTTGTGGTTGAGGCAACAACTGCTCACTGTTTAATGATGCAGGGGCCGGCTGCGGCTCCTGCAGTCTCTGCGCCGGTGACGCCGGCTGTGCACCGGTTGCCGCCCCGTGGGCATTCATTCGGTAGAATGTCCCATGGGTCAGTGTCGATTCCGTTTGGTACCATTTGGCCGCAGAACAGGCAACCGCCTCGCTCCATCTACAATTACGACCCGATAGCGGTCCGACCCGTGGGTCATTGGGATAGAAATACGATGAGTCCAAACAGATACTTCCTCCTCGTTGTGTTTCAGCGGCAAGAGCGGTCGTTGTGTTTGCCGCTGTGCCTTTATCACAGCAAAAGTCCTCCAGGAACAGCCGTGCGTCTGTAAAATATCTGGACAAGCCTTGAGTAACCTGTACGGAGCCGTACATGGGCGCAGTAAAAATGTAGTATAGGTTTGTTGGTTGTTGGGCCACAGAACAAGAGCGGAGGTCAATAACAGAACGAGTCAAGAGATGTTCGTTAGTTGGTTATGCGTACTCACCCAACTGCGGGAGCGCTCGGCCTTACTCCCATCAAAGCCTAGCCAGCTGCCGGAGAAGTGATGCTCGCCCACAACGTCCAACTGACTTAACAATGACCAACTGCTACCAAACTGACTTGGTATGGCCGCGTGCCAACCGTCCCCACTGACAGCACTTTTCCCTGCTGCATGATCGCACAACTGTGACCCACGGGACACTTCCGCAGTATCGTCAGTTCCGAGTCTGGTTTGATCTATATCGTACGTCGCATTCCGTGCCGCTGCCGCCATCACTGCCGCCGCCTCGACGGGCCCCAAATGAAGCAGTGGGGTGACGAGCGACACGGCTTGATGACACGGTGTATCATTCCAAGCGCAAGGATGGAACCACTGTCTGGGTCCGTAGATCATCGCCACTGAGATTTCTATCGAGCCCACTGACCCATCGGATATTCGCATCGCCGCATTTCCGTCACCGTTGCTGTAGTAAATGCCGCTGTAGTCGAGAGGAACCCTGCTTCCTTCAACCTTCTCTTTTTCTTCCTTGCCCAGATCTCCGGGCCGTCCCCGAAATCGCTGACTGCTCGTGCCGGTGACTTTGGCGAAATCTCCACGAACGCTGTCCGACGACGGAGGGCCGGGAACATTGACCCATGGGTCAATGGCGTGCTCCGATGACGGGTTGCCCGTTGCGGGACGCAGCAGCCGGTGTTGGCCGGGCAGGGGTCCGGAGGGGTATTCGAAGAGCTCCTGCAAAGCCGGTCGTTGAAGCTGTTCTCGTTAGAAGACCGGAGATGCCGTATTGATAACGACGATATTGCAGAGGAGCCCAAAATAAGGTGGGTTTGCGCAAGATCCAGACAGACAGACAGACAGGCAGATCAACACGGACAGATGCGTGAAGGCAAGTTCGGTGCACGTTTGCCTACCTGCAAACACTTTCACGGGACATACTCGGGCCGGAGGACACAATTTGCAAAGACTCATTCAGATGTGCGAGAGGGCGTTTCTCCACCAGGCACGGCTCCGTCCGCACGCGGGGCGCCAGGCCCCAGGTGCGTGCGGGGGCCGCTGGCAGCAGTGAGGGATGCAACGCATTCCCCCTTTCTTGCCTGTAACGCTTAGTAACGCTTACATACACAACATACACTTCTACCCGGAGCGAGCGTATATAACATATATATTTATTATATCATGTAATATCATGACCCCAACTAAATGATGATAAATAAACAAGTAATTGGTGATGAGGGTTTAAAGACACACAGCGTGTCTCACTCGGAATGCCGCGGTAATGACCCGTGGGCCAGTGGAGTACAGCGGGTCGCTCAGTCCCGCTGCCGCGTTGCGCTTCAAGTGCTGCATCACCAGCTCCCATAGAGGGTGGCTAGGTACCGAAGCCATCTGCGCGTTATTTGCCAAATCAGGCTCTTCCGCCATGAGCACCAGATCGTAGCCTAAATAGGAAAGCCATGAAGGCAACAACTCGGGGAATAATGACCAAAGGTTTAAGCCAAGCGCACGACAGTACGACAGGTTTACATAAACACAGGCACCTCGTTATGGGCATTTGTGAGGTTTGCTTCTGCCGGATCTAGTGGGCATATCATCTTGTACAAAAGAACTCCTCCTAGCCTGTCCTAAGGATTCAATTCGATACCCAATTAGCTCGTCTCACCCAAAAGGCTTGAATCCATCGGCCTGAAACATTCAGTGTCCAAATCAAGATACACTCCGCCTGAGTGGCATAACACAAGCGCTAGCTTCGGCGCTCGCCTTCAGAATTGCACAAGTCAGGGGCTTTTCCTGATAGTTAGCATATATTGCTGTTCAAAAGACTATGGCTTAACAATGGCAGGTAAGGATGGCGTACGATTAGTACGACGAATTTTATCCGTACCGTAGGCGTGAAGGATGAAAGGCCGCAACGCGTCGGACTGCATTACCAAGGACGAGTAGTTCCTCCAGACGGTCAGGAACCAGGGGTATCTGCAAATACGGCGATCATGGCTATTAACCCCCCAACCTAAAACCTTAAAACCCTGAGGATTTCTTAAACCATTCAAACCATAAAGAAGAACCAAAGCCTTATAACTTATAGGAATTGCACCCATAGATAAAAGGCGTTCAAAAGCACAACACCCCATAGGTTTCGGTGAATTCTGCATGACGGTCTACACACGACATAATCCAGAAGACTGAAGACGTACGGCGCTGTATACAGATGCAGTACCTGGAGCTTAGCAACCTCTCCGCCGCGTCTCTGTCCCAGAATATGTGGCGCCAGCTGGGATGGTGTGTCTGATTAAGGTTGTTCGGCAAAGTAATTTATTGTACGAAAAAGGAAAAATTATAGTCGTACTGCATGATGTACAATTACTGTAGGTAGTGAGATAAAGGTAAAGGTAAAGCCTTCTGCGATATCGAAAAGCATGCGTACAGAACGGCCCCTACAACAACAGCCAGCCATGATATCCAAACATCCGATAAACGGTCGGTTGGTTGTCGTAAGGCCCTTTCCCCATACCTACCCTTGACCTACCCGGCAAGATAGCCGCCACTCCCGCCTTGACGTGGGGACGCAGTCAGGTGCAACGTGAGGCATACAGGGAGAAATCGAAGGTGACGATGAGGTTACTAAACCATTCCTTAAATCCATGCCTTCTCGTATATTTGTAAAAAATGGTGCTCTCTTCTGTTCTGTTCTGACCGTTATGGTAGTATCCTAAATAGGACCATGCACTACAGCGCGCTTCACAATATCGTACAAGTATTGCCGTACATGTACGAGCGGCTTTTACCGTGCCACTCACCTGAAGTGCGTCCTTTCTGCTCGGGAGTGCTGCTCCAATGCTGCCAGACCGGACAGATAGTTCTGATGGAGGATATGGGGTATGGCTTGCTTAGTAGTGCTTGAGCCTGGTGGCAGCTGCCCACTGTCATCGCACGAGCTCGCTACGCGGTGAAGGAGTTTTGCTTCCTGAAGGCTGGGATTAGATTTCGCCACGATCGGATCTCTATCGTACAGCGTTTTATCCTTTTTCAAGTACGGGCTCCTGGGCGTCAGCATGGAGGGCCGCGGTGCGGCGGGCACCGTGACCCATGGGTCACGAAGCACTTCAGGGTGACCCATGAGTCGCTCATCTAGATGCTGCTTTGGCTGCTGTTGGCGATAGAGGAGGATGACAACGGAGCCTAGAAGCCCGAGTCCAAGCACCAGTAAGGCCCCTGGAAGGCGTCCATGGGTTCACACCAGCCCTCATGATTGATTCCTTGGTTGAGATCGCACACCGACATGCTCCCCAATGACCCCAACTGACTTAGACAGGCGCTGACACACGATGAGCTGTGCGGTCCCACGTTGGCACTCAGTGAACCACCATTGACCATCGAAACAACACACTTGCATGGGGGCTGATCACGCCGTAGGCCGTATAGAGGACAATATACCTCTAAACACAAGACACACTCACATGTGCATGCATGTGTGTTACAGGGGAGCCCGTACGGCTACGCTACGCGCGCCACGCACATACCTATTTGGAAGCGGCCTGGGGCAGCAGCAGCAGCAGTAGTAGGACTGCCAGAAGCCCTGAATTCTATGACATTGGAAGACTGCGTATCGCAGGCCACGTTCTGCTGTTCTCGATGTTGCTGCTGTCTTGAGTGTGGCGCCATACTGGAAGCTCCGTGCTATTGATGCCGGCCCTGACCTTGACCTTATTTCCCTAAGCTTCTTTCACGCCGCAATTCTCCAGCAAGTATCGCTGATGCCGCACATAAGGCTGACGGCATTCGCTACGCCCTGGGGGCTAATCTCTGAACAAAGATGTCCAATCGAGTCCCACCGAAGTTTAGTCGCCACGATGTTCTTTGGGCAGCTTCGCAAGTTTTGTCCGCATTCAGTGCAAAACGCCTTGGACGTTACATAATTAAAGTTCAGCTTGCTTTGCTCTGTACGACACTGCAAAGAAGCGGGGAAGCAGAGGACAGGGAACAGGAAAGTGAATCGATGTGAATTCAACTTTCACCGTCCCGGACCGTCGTAGGGCCTAACCGTCGGACCTTCGACCGGCTACCTGCGACCTCATAGGTTGTGTTTTAAGCAAAGTCAAGTACTAATTAAAATCTCTGGGGTCGAGGACACATTGTGTTTTGATATGGCCGTCTTTCTTGTTCAGCCCCGTAACTGCTGGGCAGGACTGGGCAAACTCACCTAACACACTTTAAGTGTGCCGCGCACCAACTTCCACCTCTGCAATACTCCGTCACATACTTGATTTTAACGCTTTGTAATGCATAAGGATGAGCTGCTTTTCGGATATTACCTTACGGACCGTGACGGTCTTTCCATATCGCAGCAATAGAGCACGTTGGACGTAAGTCATCGCACCGAATCCATTCGTTATGCGTAGTACCGTGCCTAGAGATAATCGCAGTCCGATTATCTCTACTCGTCCCATGCGTGAAAACTCGTCAAGCCATGCATGATACGCGGAGACTTCTCTCACGAAAACGCAAGTTCTTGGACGATCGTACGATCTGACCACGTGCAAAACCTGTATCGTCTTCATAAAATATTTCAACAGTATTCACGATTGTAGAGCATTAACGATTGGATAGTTGTCATTTAAATTCCCTTTCCACTAAATTGAGAAATTGAGTAAGGACCTACCTCCCGCCAATACCCCTGATTCTCGCAATGTTCTAGATGTATATGTGTACTACACACTGAATAGAACCGGCGGGGTAGAATCGGGTTTCTCTACATGCCACGAGGAGAAACCAGGAGAAACTAAGAAATGTCTGTCCATTATCGTGGTTTTGCAGGCTACGAATATTGCAGGACAAGGTCTTCTACAACTACGAACGACAAACTTGTAATAGTTGGGCTATAGATAGTATCGCGCAATGAAGTGTAACGTACTGGGACAAGAATGGACGATATGCCATGTGCTTCCCTGCGTGGAAGCTACCTTCAGCGCAGCCCCGTTTATGGGGCCATTTCCGAAGGGATGTACGCAACGTTTTGATTTATTTTAGACGCGCTGAGGTGCAGCGCCATTATGATTACCTGCGGACCGTCTCCCATATCTGCTCTCTTGCGTTCAGCCCCGCCTTCAAGCATCTTAACAGGACGGCGTGCACGTGCGCACGTTTGAGTACATAGGGATGGACATTCACAGTAAAGAGATCTCCCACGCGCGAAATGAGAAGCAAATGGTCTTGGGGCCAGAGTGGACGCGATCAAGAGAGACTCCAGTGAGAAAACACAAGACGCTACAATGAAGACGCAAGAAGCATAAAACGGACACACGGATATGGTGGAGATGCCTGTACTTGGTAGTTTCATGTTCCCTTCAGCAGCGCGGAGCATGAATAATTACGTAGATCAAGTGCTTTTAAGTCGCTAACGTATGGAGACGTATGTAAAAGGCACACCCAACAAGCAAAAATCTTAATCCTGCCTAATTAGTAATGACACGTTGGCGTATACACGGCCGCCGTGCCTAGCACGAGCATCGCATCGCACTACACCGCACCACACACCACACCATACCGCACGCATTAGTAACTTAAAACTCTCCAAAACGCATTCCTTCGAGCTCATTTAGACTGACCGATCAGGATCCTACAGACCCGGTCATCCACGCTCGTCCTCGAGCCACAGCAATGTAACACCGACGCGGAAAGGTAGCCAAGAGCCTCAAGTAACCTCCCCCACACACAGGGGGAGCTCAGCTCAGCTCGTCCTCCTGCACGGCCCAACCATGCCGCCTCGTGCGTGTGTATGCGCGCGCGGAATCCTCCTGCTGACAAGGACCGCCCCCGGGCCCCACGCTAACCTCTATAAAATGATCTCAACATCTGATCTTTATGGCATGGCATACGGAGAGGTCCTAGATCCATATACCTTCTAAACCGCTCAACACGCAATTACCCCCGTAAAATATCTTGCCTCTCGAGCACGGCTCCAGGGCCCCAAGGCGCCCCGCAAAACATCCTAAAGGCCACACTACACATACTACAATTAAAATCCTTGGGCAGCAGCAGCAAAAGCGCCCCCGTAAGCGTGTGTGAGTACCCAGTCTCGCGCTGCATACTCGACACACACCGTAAACACACGCACATGGGTATAGGGTTTACGCGCACACACGCCTACAAACCATAAACAGCATAAAAGACGGCATGTTTTATAGGGAGAGCTGTTGACGCTGTTCTGTTTGTTGTGGCTTCGCACGACGGCTTCCAAAGCGCTACTACCTCCACTTCCGCAGCCGCCTCCAGACCATCGCCATGCCTTATAGTACCGTCTGCATCGTTATAACTTCTCACGTAAGGACATCATACAGTACGCTGTCAGTGTGGGAACGCAGGACTAGGAACGACCTATAGCATACGTACTACACAAGAGCTTTGCAAAACCTCCCCATGGGTCCGCCTAGGCCCAACGCGCCCTACGCGTATTGCCTGCTCGTACCCATATTGTAGGAGTGCAAGGACATGAACACGTGCAGAGGTTGGGGAGACCCACGCCGCCGAGGTATCGCTAACTTTGAAACCACTAAACATATGCACATGGGTGCGCGTACGACAACCACATGTCAAGAATCCCTGCCCACGCACGTCACTCTTTCGCTGTGGACCTAAAACGGCCAAAGCTACTTCCAGTGATAGTGTCTGGGACAGCTGGTCAATAAGTCAAGTCAACAACCAACTACCAACCGTCACACAACACCAAGGTGCCTGCCTTTTCACAGCACCCGTCATCCCCCTCAAATCGAGCACACAATAACCTATACTTGAATCACCATGAGAACATCAGATCATCAGGGCTCCCATCGTCGCCAGTACGACCTCGGAAATGTTACATGTCGCTCTACGTTTGCATTCTAACCACCACTTTCAACGCCACCGACGTTAGGGCTTCGCATCAACGCCCCCTCCCTGACCTCGTCGCTTTCGATTGACCGACAAGTGCAGAGGGCAGTCAGTCGAGGCATCCGAGACCAACACAGTGAAACCCTGTCACCAAGGACGTGAATGTTAAAGCACACCGCACACCGAGAGCAATCGACTCCACACCGCCTCCACACTGCAAAACTCAAGTTCGCTTCTATCCATACCGCGTTTGGAGTCCTCTTGAATTTATCGCCGCCACCCTTCGGCCGCATCCTGGTACGCCCTGATTGCACGTCCTGGTTGTTGTCACGTCAGCCCTTCATGAGCACGCGAACACCCTTCCTGGCCTTTAGCCACGTGAGCTGCAAGGTCCTCGAACTTCGCCATCCCAAGCCACGCGCTTTCGCACAAACTGCCAGGAATCAAAAGATCCTCCCGACGTTGCTGGCGCTGTCACTATCGGTCGCGAGAGCTCAGTAGATGTCGATAATGCGCTCAATGAGCTGACGACACATCGGGCAGCTGTGCACCCCTTCACGCAGCTTCGCGGCACAGCGGCGGCACACGCAGAGGTGACTGGTCTTACCGTGCAGGAAACCCACCTGGCGAGGCGCCGACCAGCAAATCGCACACGACCCGCCGGCGTCATCGCCACCGCCACCGCTGGCACCGTCAGCACTGACATCATCCACGAAACCCAGAGACGCCAAGATTCCTTTCTCAGCAGCCGGCGGCAGGGGAAGATTGTCAGATCGATCGTTCGACCCAGCAGTCGTCGGAAGCTGCTCCCAGCCAGTGGTGCTGGAGATGGGGCCTGCAGCGAACGCACCACCATACGCGTGGCTTGGGAAGCCTGGCGGCGGCGCCCGAGGTGCCTGAGGGCCGTGAAAGAGCGGAGGGGCGCCATAGATAGAAGGCACGTTGTGCCCCCACACGGGGTCATTGACGAGCGACGGCAGGGCCGTGTAGTTGCCGTAAACGCCATGATTGCCATATTGCAGATGCAGAGCGCCACCACCACTGCGTGGCGCCTGGCCGCCATCCAAGCCAGCGATGGTATTCATAGCGCTATCAGCGGTTATGAGGGGCGGTGGAGTAGAGAAAAGTGAGAACGAGTCCCCAGTCTCCGTGTTAGCTGTTACGGCAGTAGTGACGGCCGGCGATACGACGGCGGAGGGATACGGCCTGTAATTGGCGGCCACGTTGGCAATATCCAGGTCCCCAGACGCATGCTTGTGCGCGACAAGGGACCCAATGCTCGAATCGGAAGAGACGATGGTAGTGGAGATCAGGGTCTCGGGACAGGATAGGTTAACCTGGAGGTGGGTCCGGAGATGCTCCTGGGCCTGCGGCTGCAGGAACGCACTCGCAGGGACGCCTACTGCTGGTAACGCCGCCACTGCATCAGGCCCGGTTGTGGTGACGCTGCTGCGAACGGTGGCATCTGTAAATGAGGCAGCGGCGCCAGCATATACAGGTGAGCGAGTGTACGTTTGAGGGCTACCCTCGAAAACTGGAGGATCGACCGGGGATACGCCAGCAGAGCCGGCACCACCGCAGCTTGCCGAACGCGTCGACGGTGATGCAGTCAAGTGTGGAGCTGCACCGCCGGTGCTACGCGAAGTAGGGAAGTCGGCCATTGCTGCTGCTGCTGCCGTCGGTGTCCTTACAGTTGCGGGCGCATCCTTATGGCCCCTCGATACAACAGAGGCCTGCTTAATAACCGGGTTAGGGTTAAGCCATGCATTGCGGGTATTGTGGCAGGCTGCCGGAGAGGCGACGCCCTCGGCCGCCACGGCCGTAGAGGTCGGTGCATGGGAGACAGCCACCGGGGCCTGCGTTCTGCGCGGCGGCGGCGGCGGTGGCGGCTGGACGAAAACATACTGCATCGGCGGTGGTGGCGGTAGAGGTTGTGGCGGCAAAGTTTGTTGTCCCTGTGGCTTGCGCGCAGCCGCCGCCGGGGTAACAGCAGGGGCAGGGCCAGTGGCCTTCTTGGCTGTACGGATGGCCATAGCGGGAGTGATTGCCGCAGCAGAGGAGGCGACAGAAGCAGTAAAACGAGAAAACAAGCCGCCGCCAGCTGGTGCGACCGCCGCTACTGGCCCTGCGGGTTCCTTGCTGCTGGGCTTTGAACCTGTCATATCCGATCGCGTGGGCCGATTTGCGGATCCAGCAGCAGGTGAGGCGCTGCCCGGGGCGGATGCAGTGGTGGCGTGCAACACGCCATGCTGGTGACGCAAAGCTGGAGTATGAGATGATGCGGAGGCTCCTGTAGTATTCGAATTGCTTCCGGAGATGTTTGGAGCTTTCTTCTTGGATGTTGATGTCGCGGCTGCTGTTACCAAGGATGATGACGATGGATTTCCAGCAGTGGCGAAGGCGGTGGCAGCAGTGATAACCTGAGACGATGTTATCGACTCGTGCTGCTTCAAATTTGACACATGGGCCCCCGTTGATTGCTTGATATTGCCGCCCGCACGGGCACGTGCTAATATCAAATCCTGCGCCCCGCTGCGTGTCTCGTTGGCTGTTGATCCAGCGCCGGTCCCGGTCCAACCGGTCAGCTTCGTTTTGCTAATCCCGTCACCGCCACTGCTGCCGCTCCCGCCGCTACAGGGCCCTCCGGGCTGCTGTCGTTGCTTAACACTACTGCTGCTGCTATTGCTGCCTTTGGCGATTGCGGATACGCTATGAGTGCTGCTGTTGTTGCTAGTTGACGGACATGCGGATCCGCCGGGCCCTACGACTCGCGACCCGGAGCTGCCATTCATTTTAGATGTCACGCCAACTGGGTCTAATGCCGAAGGATGACTCGTGAGCCCTCCACGACTGTTAGGCATTCCCCCCGATGCACCAGGTGCTGCACCGTGCTTTGTTTGCCCAACAGATGGCGACGACGTGGCGTCTGTGAAATTGCTTCCAACACTGCCAGCTCGATGCAGGCCACGCGCGGAGGCGTGGATTCCAACGGGGTCGACCGCAGCACCTCCAGAAGCGGCTCCAGATAAGCAGGGGAAGCCCGGAAATAGCCCAGAACTAGCAAGGCTCGCTGACGAGCTAGAGCGGGCAACGGACGGCTGCGTCGCGTCGCCCAAAGCCGCTGCACCGCTGCGCCCAGATGATGATGCGCGGTTGTATAAACCACGTCTATGCCCGCTACCGCTACCGCCGCCGGCGCTGCTGACCGATGCCCCACCGCCTGCCGCAGGTTGGCGGCGCAGTGCTGCTGTGCCTCGGTGCCGTGTTGGGCTGACCATCGACTGTGAGCCTTCTCCCAGCCTGCCACCGACGGTCCGCGCCACTAAGAGCGACGCAAAGCACATTATGCCGCCAAAGAGGAGTGCCCAAAGGACCACAGGTTCCGCACTCTGTGTCTTGCATAAACGCCGAACGAGCCATTCGTATAGCCATGGCGTACCGATTAGCAATGGTGTGGCTACGGCGCTAAAAACGATTGTTCGAAGGGGCGTCCTCCAGATGCCATAGCATGCATAGAAGTGAATGAGAACTGCAAGGGGAGGCATCATTGATGGCCGACCGGCGCGGGGAGTTATGAACCAACCGGGTGGGCGGTTGGACAAAAATCGCTGGCATAGAAATGCGAACATACCTCTGGCATTTACCCTATCAACCAATATCTCATCCTGAGCCAGCAATAGCAGGAACTTCATTGGGCGGGATACAAAACACAAAAAGCTTAACGCTCTTGGCGCGAGTGGCTCACACTTCAGATTCAATAACTACGCCAAATGCCATAGCTTACCAGCACAAATGCAGACACTTATCTCAGGACACACGAGGGCGCGCCTTACCCGTCAACGCCAGCGCCAGATAAAACAAGCCGCTTGCCAGAAGTTCAGCCACACCTTTAGCAATGTCTACACCTGTAGAACATTTTCGTGCAAACGCACACGACAACGGTCCACGCGGAGGAGTAGGGTTCGAAGCATATCCTTGAATTGTCTAACACAATGGCCAGGCATGGCATCAATAGAGTTCAAAGGACAGACAAAAACTTGCTGGCTAGACATACGTGTTAGCAACCGACGGGGACGAGGGCATAGTAGACGGGGGAAAAAGCACAGTCCGCTAGGGATAAAGCAAACCAGCAAGCTATAGCTGACAGATTTTAGAGGGCAAGCTAACCGCTGAAATCCATGGCACCACCGGCTAGAAAGCGCAAGAAGTGTTCCTTAGGGCAACAGATGCTATCATAACCCACCTCGCTGAGCGAAGTCATGGCCATGAACGACCGCAATCCCAGTCCATGCAATATCACCGACAACTTTGTACAGATTCTGCAGCTGACTGTAAGCAACTCCTAATAAGCGACCAATTTCCAGGAAAAATGCACCCGTGAGACCGCGGGACGGCTCAGTTGCGAAGGTATACAGCTCACTGCCAAGAATAACGAGGTTCAAGGTAAGAAATACAATCCCCAGGAACTTGTAGAAAGCGTTGATATCCGATTTCTCCGCGGCCTTTCTTTGCCGCCTCTCCAGCGACGATAAAGTTCCAAGGGAATCATCCTCACTCCATGGCTGGTCCAGCAGGCCAACTGGCAAAAAGTTTGACGCCATGACGGCGTATCACGTTATGGTGGCCAGTTCGGCTTACGATAGCTGCCCAAAATTGCCACAGGCAGCCTACTGAAGATACGGTTGTCAATAAACCACAAACTGATGGCAAATGGAAACCGACATGCACAACACATGGCGGCGTCAGCCGTCGTACCCCAATACCGCAACTCCCCGTTTGTCGACACATACACAACGAATACTACAGAAATATTAACTAATTGCTCATTTTGATTAATACAACTGTGGCTCATTCAGAGCGCGTAAAAACCTTCATCAATTCGGAAGCTTAGGCAGTAAAGAAGGTGACATACGTGCGAGGTAGCGAGAGGGTAGTTCCATCCATATCGCCAAGAATATCCTGTTCGATTATGGTTCTTTTAGCTCTCCAAAGCTAATCAAACACCCACGACGGCAGTCGACACGACGCAACTCGCTGGCGAACGATCGGCGTGAGCTCTACAGACTCATGGCGACAGGCATTCATCGCATCAAGGGTGAGTATATTAATCTCGCGAAACAGTGGTGCGCGCAGTACGGCATTTTGTTCAGGAAGCGGGCAGCCGATTTGCCGGGAAGCGTTCCCGCAAACCACACAGGACTCCTCCTGCGCGTCATCCGAAGTCCCAAAAACTTCCTTATTAATGGTGATTGACAATCGAGTTCCCCCTCCAAAAATCTTTGCCCTCACATCTAGATTGCGGTACTCCGCCTTTCACGCGCGCCCAAACCCGCACTCCCATTACCCCAAGCCCGTTGTACACAATACCTCAGACCCAAATCCAAATTTGAAAACCATCCAAATATCCTATGATGTTTCCATGTAGTCTCGCCCGTGACTTCTGCCGCGGGCTGGAGGAGCCTCGGTTCTAGGAGCCCTGGCACCAATAGCAACGCCAGCGCCATTGATGCCGCCGGCAGCGGCGGTAGAGCCGCCATTACCAACAGCACATCTCATGTGTGGGACCGCGCCTTGGCTCGGGACGCGTCTACCCTGAACTATTCATGCGTCGTCTCCTATGCATTCCGCTGTCCACAAAGCGGACCAGACATGCATGCCTGGAATCCGCCACCACCTGCTCCGAACTCCCTGATGCCCTTCCTTGCTACGATGGCGTCAAAGGCAAATGCGTTGTCCAGGTCCCAAGCCGCGGCATACAGTGCAACGAGGCCGAGAGCTATGAGGCACCAACAGCAGCAGCGTCTGCCGCAGTCGCACCTTCTAACTGCCCCCCCATGTCAGGCGGCGGATTTTGGCGGTGCTTTATCGGTAGTGCATCCTTATATGGCGGCACAGGTGCTGCAGCCAAGGCATGGCCGCATGAGGCCAAGATCTCTCCTTGTGAATGCTGCGGCGGGGGGCTCCACCATTGCCGGATCTGAAGCTAATCCGATGGCGATGGGTGGCGGCGATACGCCTACAGAGGATGACGATGATTCAGGGTTGGGAAGCGGCAGCGTCGACGGCATGGGCATTAGCATGGACGGTGTTAACCGCAGCGGCAGTAGCGCCCGTTGCCATACCGATGTCGGGTTGACGACAAAAGACGAAGACACGATTGCCTCCATTGTAACAGGTAAGCGTGGGGTTGTGAGGTAAGGATTGGGGGTGCTATGTGGTTACGTGCGTTAGGGGAGAAAGGTGGGGGCGCAGGGCAGGGTGGGAATGGGGCAACCAGTAGCTGTCGGGAACAGGACAGGAGGGGGCTCACGAACACTCGGAACCATCGGCGTTCGCTGGTAACACCGGGATGGGAAAGAGCAGGACAAGGATGAGGGGGCGGGGACTGCAGTGTGGCTTGTGTAGACCGTTTTCTTCCGACTGAAACATTCCGTAAACATGCCCGTTCTGGTACGGAACTTGAGCTTTTAGTCGGTCCAGCCATGGTTTACGTGTAGGGCTTCGGGCGCCATTGAAGAGTACGCGTATTGTTCAGCGCATCGTTTAAATTATTATACGGCGATTGTCGGTCATGTCGCAGGCGTGTCCCATGGGTCAGTGGCGATAATTCGGGTTTCTGGGACAGAAGCGGTCTCGATCGCTTCTCGGGTATTCCGACCGGGGGGTCGCTTTCGCTTCGGATGGCAGCCCAAGTCGCATCGAGTGTACTACGGAACGGCCGTCGATGGAGACGAACACCTATTGGATGAGGTTCGTACTGCATATCTCCGTATCTGAGGGTGAAAACGTGTACGGTTCTTGTCCGCTAGTTCGTTTGTTAGTTGGCGTTGGCTTCCGTGTCCTCACCTTATCTGCTATGCGCTGGGACTGCCGCAGGTGCTGCTGATTGTAATGTTGTCTCCCCGTTCCTATACTGCCGAGGACGTAGTAGAGTTCCACTGCCACGGTGGTGGAGTATGTGCCAGCCGGGTGCTGAGATCCCTCATAGAGGCCGGGGCGCGACCAGCCAAGCCAGGGGAATTCACTCTGCGTGCGTTCCTTAACGGACGCCTGGATTTGGCTCAGGTAAACGATTCGACACAGGGACTACTCCTGAAAGCCTAAACCTGCGAACCAGCTGATTGAACCTCAATTGAGAGGATGAGATTAATTTGATTACGTGCCTCCTTTAATTCTGGAAACAGGCCGAGGCGATATCGGAGCTGATCGGGGCGCGTACGGCAGCTGCAGCTGATAGCGCGCTGGCGGGATTGCGGGGCGGTGTGGGCACTGCGGTTACAGACCTTCGTTCTCGTTGCTTGGATGTGCTAGCTGAGCTGGAAGCCAGGTGTTTCTGGGAGGGGGCTGTAGATATCCGGTATCAAAGCATATGTGAGCACGGGCAGAGGGAACGAGGTGGGAAGACGAATTAACAGAATCTGAGGGTGCAAGATGCTGCCCGCGACCAGGTGAGCCCACGACCAGGCAAAGTATAGTATTCGCACATACAGCGTTAATATAAGGTGCAGAAAGGACTTATTAGTACCTCGAGAGGCCCTCCGGCCCTCCTTAACTACTAGTACACAAAAGCATACTAGGTCGTTAAAAATCGTTGTAGCAAACCTAGTGAAGGTTATGGTCACGATGTTTCTTTGCCCTGATGCTTTTGCCACCCTGACCTTGCAGCTCCTGTTCTTACTGTTAAGCTAACCCCGGCTGGTGCAACAGCTTTTGCTGGCCCTGATGCGTTACTTGGCGCGCTTCCTGTACATCCCTCTAAGTGGTGTAGGTTGGACTTTGACGAAGATCTTCCATCCATCGATGTACCCGAGCTGAAGCGCAGGATTGAGGGCATCCAGGTGAATGAGTATTGCTGCCGATGTTGGTATCGGCGATGCAACCCACGCATGTTTCAGGAACCTTCTCTTTAGGGAAGTTACCTTATCCAACTTCACCGTATATCCCTTCTCATCTTTAATAACAGACTTGTCATCTGACCAGTATTCCTTCACCTGGGCAACTTCCCGCTTCATGAATTAGGAAATAAGTTCTTTTATTGTGTTTATAAAGAGTATAACAGATTTGTGCCTTAGCTTTACCTTAACTTAGTTAACCCCTTTGGACAAAGGGAGTTTCCTGTGACCGGCTCGGCTGTGCGCTGTCTCTACCTTCACCGCTTGGTTTTGCGCTGCTTATGACCTCCGAAACCAAAATCACCGGTTGATGAGCGTACAACATACGGTACCATCGAAGTCTATGCTGAAATGCATCTGAAGACCTGTCTAAGTTCCGTCGTCTTAACGCCCATACACACGGGCACTCCATTAGTGCTCCATTCCTATTTTCAAACTCAGGCGGGGATAGAAAAGGCGCTTCGAACTGCCCGCGCTGGAAACCTCCTGCGGACCGGTCTGCAGGTACGGCAGGACGGGTATTGGTACGACGCATAGTTGCAAGAATGTAAACCAGCAGGCTGCTGACTGTTGTTAACTCTTATGCAGTCGCTTCCCCTTCTCAGAATTTATATATCCCGCGTCAGTTGAGCCTAAACATTTTGCTTTGTCGCCATTTCCACCGTTATTCCCAACATATCACCTCCTATGCTCATTCTTCTCCGGCCCCTGATGAAGCCTTCATTTTACTTCCCTCCTTTCGTGCTGCATAGGATCTTATGAACAACTATTTGTACTACCTGTTGCAGTTGTTGAGGTCTGTGTGCGACTCCTCCCGGAGTTGTGGTACTTTTGTTGTGTATTGTTACGTGCTGAGGACTGCATGACGTGTTTTTAGACAAATATCTGCACCTGATACTGTGTTTGTTTTTTTCAGGTAGCGATCGTAGGGCGTCCCAACGTGGGCAAGAGCTCGCTGCTGAATGCTTGGACAAACAGGTGCAGGAAAGGAACGCGAAAAGACGCTTTTTGGGTGCCAGGATTGTTTCCTGAAAAAGTCAAGCGGTTGACCATTCGCCTGGTCAGTGACCTGCCCAAGTGCCCTTTCAACCGCTTGCACATCTGCTTGTATAACCGTCTGCTCATTTATCCGTCTTGCCGCGTAGCGACCGGGCCATCGTGACGGAAATCGCGGGCACCACCCGGGATGTATTGGAGGCGACACTGTCGGTGGGGGGCGTACCCGTTACGCTGCTAGATACAGCGGGAATACGGCAGTCGAGCGACGTAGTGGAGCGAATTGGGGTGAGTCGCTGCTTGCTGTTGTGAGGCTAACGTGTGGGTTCCTGAATCTGATACAGTTTAGTTAAACAATTGTTGCGGAAGATATGGATTCAAAGCGGGTGAGGCAGCCTCCTAAAACACGGGTTCAAAGCTGGTGAGGCAGCCTCCTAAAATGCGTATCTTGAGCAACTTTCATTAGGTTATGGACTTGGGCGTTAGGGAGGGAGCGTTAAATCGCTAGGTGAGGGTCGGGCGTAAGGATGTGTGAAAGGGGCGCGCCCGATTAGGGTTCCCTCGACTTTTTCCAGCAACTTCGGCAAGGAATTTGCCCTTTTCATTATTTGATGTCTATCTATGTTTCGTAATAGCTTATCCCGTTATTATAATGCTATTCCTTCCCGGTTTCGTTAAGGAGATGCTTCCAAAAGCTTTTTGGTCTTCCTTTCAGTTCTGTTTCAACACGGCTCGTTATCATAGACTGGAATTCCTTGCACATGGCATACCAGTGAACTTTATACCAGTGACAAGTTTATGCAGTAAAGCGGCAACGACATTGCGTTGCGAGCGAACTGTATATAATGTTAGTCAAGGGCAAATTTGTCATGACGACATCAAGTTTGACAAGACGCCCATGTTAGGAAACAGGTCTTCTTTTGAATCATTTTAACATGTGATCTGCGGCTAACAGCGAATTTTAAACGGAACTTTCTGAGGCGTAGCTATCTCTGGCCGTTCAAATCCCGGCATTGGTATGGGCCAATCTGTCCGTGCTAGCACATTGGCCCCCTTTCGTTTAACCAGGCCTCATCAGTATATGGGACTCGGTTCCAAGTTTTGGGGAAACAATTAAATCGTACTATCATGCAGCCTGCCCGGCGATTTGGAGCGAAATCTCCATGTCGCCACGATAGATAATATTTTTTCGTGTGGTCCAATAGCATGCAGACCCCTTCTTCTGCGCTCGAGGCGGATCTCAGACCGATACGGTCGGCGTCTGCCGCGCATATTCTTTGCAAGTTTGCGAGGGTCTAACCGCAAACATGAAGCACATTCATCAACCATCATGAATTATATTTATTGGGGTGCCCTTTGGATATGCGGAGTTCCGACTGCATGACGTATTTCGTCGTTGTTTAGGTACTGGATTTTGCTCGTTGGCGCGTCGAACCGTACAGGACGTAGAACGTTACGGGATTGCGGCCAAACTTTCAAAGCTCCGTTCGGTATGGATAGTATACATTCGTTAAAAATGCAGTATAGTATGAGGAAAGGGTGATCCATGCGGAGTACGTTGCCTAAGAAGTAGATGACGATCTCTTGGGACGACTAACAGCAATGCAGCTAGTGTCGTAAGCATAACTTTTGATGTAGTTTTAAATACCACCACCTTCGCTCAGGATGAAGTGATTCGATTAAGTCAGCACGAAGCCCTCAAAGCCTGAAAATAATATGTGTGGCAAAATTGCAAAGACTATGCGCGGCATTTCTCTGCATGCAGGACACTGATCATTTCGGTGTCAGGAAGCTGACCAGCTATATGACACACGTCAGCAACCTAACATACCGAGCATCAAGCATTCTTGCTGTGCGGGAAACGCACGGCACGGCATGTCTGCTTCGGTCTAAACGCCCGTGGGTTGCCGCGCATCGACCAATTTTCCCCCATTCTCCTCTAACCGCTACTTGGGCTACCGGACTTATAGCAATATTCGTGCTCGCAGGTTGAGCGATCTCAAGCAGCCGCGGTCGCAGCCGACATCGTCATCATGGTGGTAGATGGTGCCACGGGGTGGACGGACACGGACAACGACATATTCCGGGCACTGTGGGGTGACGGGCCTGGCAGTTCCACTTGCAAGGTACGCCAGCATCATCTCTGTCAGCGTGCATCACGGATTTGCTTCTTTCAGCAACCTTTTGGCTAGGACTGTCAGCATGCTGGTGACGGGTCGGGACTCGGGAGGTGTGTCATGTATGTGGTAAAATCGCAAACACGCGTGTGTGCTTTGGCCCTGGCTACGACGCTCTGCTCCCCCACTTTATGGTGTTTCTTTCCTCAGGTGAAGGGTTTGGCGTTGCTGGTTGCGAACAAGGACGATCTACGAGCGCCCAGGCCCGATAACGGAGCAGGTAGGTACGGCCCCCTCCACACTCCCCGTTTTGCGGTTGGCCAGCGAACTCCTTAGCTCCAATCGCTCATCACTTTGTGGGTGTTGGAAGCTGCTGCACATCTGAAACACCATTCCTTCATTCTTTTCGGGAATGGTGCGGAAAGCTGAGGGAAATTGCGGTAGAAGACTATGATCGTCGACCCCATTGTCCGCATCGGTAAAATATCTACTTTTGGAGTTCTCGATTTCTCGATGGTGAAATATTTCTTAAACCCCGATTTTAAGAAGTGCCTCGTGTGTTTCGGCCGGCCCACGCTTTGATTGATTAAAGCAATCTGGTTTTTCTTAACTTAAACCAACGTGCCTCCATTCTGGTAACGTGTCACGCGCAGGGTCCACGACCGTGGATTTCGGAAGTAACTCTGCCGCTATTAGCGTCGGCGCCAGCACGGCCCACATACACGGGGCTGGTTCCGGAGCCTTTGCAAAGGAGCCGCCGCTACCTTTGCCACTGTTGGCGCGGGAGACCTTTGCGGCTGTCGTACGGACCAGTGCGTCCGAGCGGCGGGGTTTAGAGGTGGGATGGTGACCGTGGAATATGAAAGGCGCGAATTTCCTTGCATCCAACACAGTTACAAACACCGCGCTCAGCACCGCCCTATTTACAGCCTCAATACTTTCATTACCGTTATTATGCCCTAAACTAGTAACTTTGGCTGCCTCCCGTCCCTTACGCATTTTTTCATTTGCTTTTGTATATACCCTTTTATTGCGTCGTGTCGTGGGTAGCACACCGTCAAATCACGGGTCCTGTTACCAAATCCATTGCTCTCATGCCCCTTCTTGTGCTGTTAGATCCTCATCCTCATCTTCTATGGTTAGATGTGTTGCTCATCCCCGCCTCCAAAAATCAGGCGCTTGATGCGGCACTGCTGAAGCTGGTCGGCGCTCCCCAGGTAAATGAGCAAACGAATAATTGAAGAGTGGTAGAGGTGCGTGGGAGCAGGCTTAGGGGTAACTTGTTTCTTACCTTCTGACCTTCCACATTAACAATCCTGGAACGCAGTTTGGGATCAGGAAAAAAATCTGGATCACCGTTTGAGAGGCGTGATCTCCTTCGTCGTGCTTTCCGAAGTTAGGGACTAGACGAGGCCCCTTCTGTTCACTGCACCTCACCTTTCGGATGTGTATCATTCCTTGCCGATATCCGGATGCAACAAATGCAATTGCGATGAAATTATATTTGAATTTCTGCAGCTGGCGTCGGGTGGAATGTCCTGGTCCGTGAATGAGCGGCAGGCGGAGGCTCTAGTACGGAGTCACGAGGTATGGTATATGGGCAGGAGGCGAGGCGCGACGCCCCAGGGAATCTAAACGACAATGCAGGGGCTGTGGCGTTTTGAAGCCTTGTACTTCAGGGTTGTAGGTCTTCACGCTCAATGCCTGTAGTTCGTTTCCTCACATGCCCATGCCGCCCCTTCCTTACGGTCCAAACTGCAACGACAATTTTCATGGTCACTTACGGCAACGATCCCTTACGGCAACGGCAACGGTTTACTCTGCTAGGCACTAATGCGGCTCGCGGAAAGCATTGCTGCCGACATGCCTCTAGATTTCTGGACAATCGACTTGCGGGCCGCGCTGTTGGCGCTTGCAGAGGTCAGCGGCGACGAGGTTGCGGAGGAGGTTCTAGATATTGTGTTCAGCCGATTCTGCATCGGCAAGTGACAATGGTTCTGAAGCTTTTTGACAGAGGGAGGAGAGATGCACGTTAGCGGCTGCAAGGGAGATGAGGATGGGACACGGAGCTGTCCCCAGCTGCGAAATTGGGATGTTGGGGAACGAGCCGTGAGCAGCACTTGCGCCTGACGTACACGCGCGATAGCGAGTTTTCGTGATTGCTTGATTGCCTGCGTGGGTGTGTTATGATAGTTATGAATGATATGTTAGGTAGGTGTCCCTTGGTTCATGCGAGCGTGTGCGGCGGATGTGGGAACAGCCGGAACGGGGTGTCACAGCAAGTGCTCCCTCAGGGATAGCCAACTCTCATAACGCCAATGCCAGTGCACAGGAGGTAAGAGGGGAGAGGAATGAAGGGAAAGCGGCTAGAATACTGCAGCCGCCCTTGGAAGGGTTTCTATGGTGAAAGGGAGGAACGTTTGCAGATGGTTTGTAAGGGCAGGGACACATGTGAGTCTGTAATTTGAGGTTGAGATGGGTAAAAAGGAAGCCCATGGCCAGTGATGCGACCCATCGAGAATGGTTTGTAGAGCCGCTGTTTTACTCAGATGGTCCTGCTTACGATCATCAACCCGGCCGCAACGCAACTGATGGTGAACAGGGTATGGACGCCGTACTAGTCAGTTCCCTCCTGTACTGGTAACAGCACACCATTGGTCGCCACCCCTTGTGTGAAAGCATCGGGGAATCTAGGCATTCAGAGATAGAGGAATCGCTCGTAACATAATTCTCGGGCTGGAATAACATGATTCTCAGTGGGCGCGAAACACACGAGAACACTCATTGCATTAATGGGCAAGCCATTTCCAAGTCTTGCATTTCGCCGTGCGACTGAATGGCAATGTTTCATTGATGCATAGACCCTCGCAGGCGGAGGGGCTAGGGCGCGAGTTTCAGTCGGTTGGTTTCCACTGTTTTCGGTTTTCGCGGGAGGTCCCGTATTGCCGCATCATAGCACTCTCCAAATGGTGTTAAGGCTCTTGGTGACGGGAGCGAGCATAATTAAATAATTACGATGATTAGAAGTGAGGCAACGGATTAGGAGTTTTGCCGTTCGCATATGGCTAATACAATCTCTTACTCTTTATTGTTTTGACATCTCTTTTCCTGCTTTAGGGTTTGCCTGAGAAAAGTCCGGTCGTGCTCACTTGGCCCTCATACATTTATGAAGCAATTCACTTCCCCTGTGTGAAATGCTTCAGTATTCATTTATTGCTTGACGGCTTATACTAAGGCATGTGAAGCTACCGTTCTCGGCCCAGCGTTGTTTTGGAAAAGGTGCCTAACGGCAGGGTAACGGGCTGATTCTTGTTATGGCGCGGTACTGGAACGCTCCGGATGCTGACAAACTAGGGCAACGATTTTCCCTAATCATTACACTAATCATTTCAGTGCAACATATGGATTAAGGCCGCGAACACGAAAGGTGGTGAATACCGAGGCACCGTGACATGACCCTTCCGGACTCCGCCCACCAATCCAGTCAGCGGAAATTTAGTTGTTACCCATAAAGCCCTTGAAGTAAGGAATTTAGCTTGTACCGAACACGTATCTACCAGCATGACCTCACGTTCAAGCCAAAGAACGATTTCGCACCGATCCTGGTGAGAGGTTGCTGAAGCCCCTACAAGGTGAACATCGCTTCGGGCAAGGTATGCTATGGTAACAGGAAAAACATCGAGCAATGCATGATTGTGATTTGTCTTATAAGTGTATAATGGCTGCTATCGATCAGCGACAGCATTCCAAAATGACGGTTTGGCGAGATCTACCGGGGTGCGTGTACGGGCAACACTGGGCAACCCACGCTTTCCGTTGCGAAGGATTATTTCCCCGTGTATAAAACAAAATATTTTAAGTTTTCTCTAAACAATATGTTGCCGGCTGCACTTCGCATAGGTACGATCTTCCCGTGCCGGCGGATACGGCAGCATCTCGTTCCCATGTGACAGCCCAGGGTTGATTGTATTAGCAAGGTCTTTATAATGATATATTATCATGTCCGATTGGGCTTATATATGATGTATGGAGAGGACGGGCACCTGCCCGTTGGTTATGTCAGGACAGGGCACCTGCTCTTTGTAAGTTGTCGTCAAGCGAATTATGTTAATTAAAATTAAAATTAGAGATTGATTAGGTTGTCCTCTACCGATTAGTACTTCTAAATGCGTCGAAGAGTTTTTTCGGCGCGCTTTTCAACATTTTTATAGAAAATGATAACACACTTATTTTCTACCAGCAACTTCAAGAGGGTGTCATTAAAGTGGTTGGATTGTTCCATGAGCGTACGCAACGGGGGAACATCCATGTACGGCTCGCTTTCGCAAAGCCTAGCGCCATTGTGGGCCAGGTATTCGCCCACCTCCTGCATAGGTCTCCAGTCCGTTATCAAAGTTATCCTTATTTTAACGGTTTATTGACAGCTCCTTTTCTGCTTTAACTACTTTCGCCCTACAGTCAACCCGCACTTTGAGGTGGATTCAACGTACCTTATGGCACAGACATTTTACTCCGACTCAAAGATATACTAGTGTACTCCAAAGCGTGGAGCTCTTTTCATGGCCTTGCGTTGACATTGGACCACGCACTCGGCCGGACCATTCTTGCGCTTTGAAGAAGGACATTTAAAAATCTGAAAGCGTGTACTGATCCATACTTGGACGAAAAATTGTGCAAGGACTCCTCAGGCTCTGTTGTGTTCAGGGTACTGGAGATGTGATGAGTCCTGGAGATGTTCAGTGGGAGGCCAGGCCCTCCGTAGTGGGGAACGGAAATTACGTTTTACAAATTGAAAGAAATGGCTGAGAGCCTTCCATTAGGGTCGGACGGGTCAGCGCTGAACGAGAAAGTTGTTCCGGCGGCAGTACGCTCCTTTTTGGCTGCTACAAACAAAGTTGCTTCTACAGATACAACTCAGCATGATTTTTCTTCAGAAGACGGCGCAGCTCAGCAGAGGGACGCTAACGGCAACGGGCGCGCGGGCGTCAATTCGCGTGAAAGCAAGGACGAGCGCGGCGTGCAGCAGCCCAACCACGCTGATGATATGGAAGTAGAGCCCAACACAGAAAATCTCAACTTTGGCACGTATCGCTTGGACATAGGGGGCACGTCCGGGGAGCCCGAGTCCGCGCCTGCGCCTTCGGTCGGGCACCCACCCGTGCGGCATACCATCCCGCAAGCAACACCTGCCCCAGCGCCGGCCGCATCCCTCCTGCCTCCAGCCATCTTACCCGCCATCTGCCAGCTGCTCCTTGTCTACATTCGGCATGCGACGGTCATGACCACGATACAGCAACCCACTGATGCAGCAGCTCTGAGAAACCCATCCCCCGCGGGGCAAGAGGCCCTTGGAGAGCAGCCACAGCAACAGCAAAAAAATCCCTCTTCGGTCCAGCAGTCCGCAGACGGCATGGATTCGCCGGCTCTTACAGCAGTCCGGCAGCTCAGAATCTTTGACATTCCGGCCACCCTACTCCTCCAGGCTGCGGCACATCTCATGGTTGTGGGGGCCATCTTACCGGCACATTACAAGGCGGTGCAGGCAAGACGTATTTGTGGGATACAGGTTTGACGCGTGAACTGTAGAGGGTGATGAACCGATCAATGCCAGTGCTGTGTGTGTGTGTGTATGTAAAAGAGAAAGAGAGGGAGAGAGAGAAAGCAATCCGTAATAGGAAAAAGTCCATGATGTTTCTAATAATCAAGTAACTCTCGTAATGCTGCGATCCTAACTTGCATAGTTGTGGCTGTTGTGAAAATTCAAAATACGCGTCGTTCAGGTGTTATCTTTGGCGGCGCCTCCATCGCCGTGTCGAGCCCTATCGTAATACAAAGCAACACAACAATAGAACCCACTACCTAAACCTGCAGGCTGAGCTGGCTCCCAACGTTCTACCCATCCTGCCTGGGCTTCCACCCTGGGCAGAAGGCGAGGCAAGGCCGCCGGCATCGGCGGCAGTTGCGGCCGTGGCAACGGCATCAAACGCTCCACCTAGCGCCACTATTGTGGCGACGGATCCGGCCGCTCATGCAGTGCTCTCACGCGGTACGGAGCCACCCGCAAGGGTAGATGACCGAGTCGAAGGCGAGGCTGGGGCTGATGCATGTGCCACTGGGGAGATGCCACTGGGCGTGACGCCTTTACGTCCAGGGCTATCGACTGGCGCCATCGCTGCCAATCGGGATTTGGGCGCCGGCACCGGACCGAGGATTGGCCATGGTGGAGCGCATGCGCCCACAGACGCAGTTGCGTCAATATGGGTTGGTCAGGGTGCAAGCCCGTCACCGCAGCGGCTGGGCCTGGGGCGCAGGCTTTTCACTGCCATCGCAGAGCAACTGCCAAAAAGTGAGAAAGTGCGCGTCTCAATTTTTCCTTGTCTGCAGCTGCCCGGCCTGCCTTCCCTGCCAGAGTGTGGCTAATGACTTGCATTGCCCTGTTCACCTCGTCAGTTTGAAGGTTGTGTGTGCGCGCCCCGTCCCACACGGGGCACACAGTCGATTGTGGACACACAGTCACCTTGCAGTCGGGAGCGGAGGTTTTGGGATATCAAGAGACTTCCGCATCAAGTGGTGCCACAGGTGTTCACACAGGACAGGAGCTCCTTCCTGTGGGAGCACTGTGATATTCCTGTGAGCTGCAGAAATAAGCCTTCCCTCCCTTCCCTCCCTTCCCTCCCTTCCCTCCCTTCCCTCCCTTCCCTCCCTTCCCTCCCTTCCCTCCCTTCCCTCCCTTCCCTCCCTTCCCTCCCTTCCCTCCCTTCCCTCCCTTCCCTCCCTTCCCTCCCTTCCCTCCCTTCCCTCCCTTCCCTCCCTTCCCTCCCTTCCCTCCCTTCCCTCCCTTCCCTCCCTTCCCTCCCTTCCCTCCCTTCCCTCCCTTCCCTCCCTTCCCTCCCTTCCCTCCCTTCCCTCCCTTCCCTCCCTTCCCTCCCTTCCCTCCCTTCCCTCCCTTCCCTCCCTTCCCTCCCTTCCCTCCCTTCCCTCCCTTCCCTCCCTTCCCTCCCTTCCCTCCCTTCCCTCCCTTCCCTCCCTTCCCTCCCTTCCCTCCCTTCCCTCCCTTCCCTCCCTTCCCTCCCTTCCCTCCCTTCCCTCCCTTCCCTCCCTTCCCTCCCTTCCCTCCCTTCCCTCCCTTCCCTCCCTTCCCTCCCTTCCCTCCCTTCCCTCCCTTCCCTCCCTTCCCTCCCTTCCCTCCCTTCCCTCCCTTCCCTCCCTTCCCTCCCTTCCCTCCCTTCCCTCCCTTCCCTCCCTTCCCTCCCTTCCCTCCCTTCCCTCCCTTCCCTCCCTTCCCTCCCTTCCCTCCCTTCCCTCCCTTCCCTCCCTTCCCTCCCTTCCCTCCCTTCCCTCCCTTCCCTCCCTTCCCTCCCTTCCCTCCCTTCCCTCCCTTCCCTCCCTTCCCTCCGATGGCTCAGACACTGAGCTGGACAGCATTTTGCCCCCGCTATATGGCTACTCCGGCGTTCTTTACAGAATCATGGGGACAGCTGACGTAAGTCCGTATGTATGCGCGCGTGCTCCCAGAAGTTGGAATCAGCGCCTTGTAAGGCCTTCAGCACTGAGGACGGGCGTTCAGCGAGACTCCCCTATGGTCCCGCTTTGGCCATTCATACGGAATCAGGAGCCATGGAAAGGCCACAACTTGACCTTCATAGTCCTCCTGGCGCCTGGCACCAGCTGGCCATCTCGACTTCCAACAATGCTTAGTCATCATGCTGTCATGGCTCCTGGCTGGCATTCCAAGTTTTACTGAAACTCACTCATACCGTCTGTGATTACATCTGCAGGTGGGGGCGGCGCTCTGGGATGGGGGTGTGCTGCGGGACTTAGGCTCCTACTCCACACCCTCAGACGCACGCCAGAGCATGCTCATGACCACGCGGCTCGTCGCCGCTGGCGCAGTTGTCGCCGCTGCAGCGGTGCCGCAGCCCAAACCTGCCCCGAGCGCTGCAGGAATCGGCAAGGTGGCGGCTCGTAAGGTGGCGGCCGTCCCAAACGCAGCCGATAAGAAGGCGACGACTTTGTTTGCCACCGCAGCAGCTGACGTCGAGACTGGAGCTAGTGCTGAAGCTGGCGTAGGTAATCGCGCCGGCGCCCGTGCGGGGCAGGGTCAAGATGCCGTTGAGCCAGACGTGGCAGAAGCTGCTGAGCAGCTGCTGCTGCTGCGCATGGCGCAGGCGGCGGCGCCTTTGGAAGCGCCCGGTGCAGGACGGCTGGCTGCAGGGCCACAGTCAGAGTCACAGCCGGCGGATAGAGAGCAGCGGCAGCAACGGCAGAGCAAACCGGAGGACAAGGGGGGGATGCTTGTAGTGCAACCTCAGCAGCCAGTTCGAGTACCTCCGGAGCAATCGCCATTGCAACACCAGCAGCCTGGGGCCGCAGCGGTGGCGGCCACGGTAACGTCAGCAGCCTTGCACGTGGCTGGCGGAGACCAGGCAAATGCAGCGGTGGTGGCTCCAGGCACAAAAGTACCGCTTACACGGGATGTTTCCGAGGACGTGCAACAGCCTGCCAGTCGTCTTGCTGCTGCTGCCGCGGTTGGGGGCGGTGCTGATGCTTCATCGTCAGTTGCCATTGCGGTTGACGCGGGGCCAGTGGCGTCAAGGTATCCACTGGGGACGCCTCAAGCAGCGCAGCAGCGGGGACCCTCCACGGCGGCATGCGCGCCCCCCCGGGTGCCCATGCCGCCTCCTGGTGAACGCTCCCCACGTCAGCTTGCGCGGGCGGATGCCACTGCTGGCGCAGCTGCCGCGGCGAATGCGTCACCGACGCTGGCCCTACCAGCCAGAAATCCGGTGATCGGGCCGGGTGGCGGTAGTGAAAGGCAAGGTGAGCCACTTTCTAGGACATCGGACACCAGGATGCTGGCTATGTCCGCAGGTGGGCCCAGATCCGCAGGTTCCAGGACGCAAGCGCAGCGCGGTAGCCAGCCGCAGCAGCAGCTGCTGCAACAGATGCAGCAATTGCGTTACCAGCAACAGAAGCTACAACAGCAGAAACAGAAACAACAAGAATATAAACATCTGCAACACCTTCCCCCATCACAGCACCAGCACGCGCATCCGAGCCCTGTGAACTCAGAGAAAGGTGAGGATGCTCAACGGAGCATGGGAGTGGTGTATTCCTCTTTAGCTTCTTGGACTTTAACCGCCTTCACAATTACCTGTGCGATACCCCCCGTCATGACGGATGGGATCAAGTGTAGTGCGTGTATTACGTGCCTCATTAAGTATTTTTGATATGGGGGGCTTCAACAGGGACAAGATATGTAGCGATCAATTAGGTAAGTGGCCTGGGAATTCTGATGCGCACGCTTCTGCTTGCTCTTCATTGACCCCTTTGCTGCCTTTGACCTTTGCTGCCTTTGTAGCGGCGGCAACACCAGCAGCTGCAACAGCTCCTGCGCCAGTGACAAATACCCTGGGCGCTGCAGCGGGAACAGGACCAGCATCCATGGCTACTCGAAAGCGGCTAGCGCAATCTGAGGGCCCTGTGGGACGTTTAGTCCACCCCGATTCTCCACATGCAGTAATCTCAGGGGGGCTCGGCTTCGTAGGGGCCAGCGCTGCTGCCACTCCGTCATGCAAGGCATCGGCGGCAGGAGCAGCCACGGTGGTAGCGGCCGCTGTCGGGACTGGCAATGGGCCGTCCGAATCAGGCGCCGTGTCCACGGTGAGGGCACGCTGTACTGGGACGTGTTGTGGATTTAGGGCGTCTTAATACCATTATGCGATCGTGAGTATTCAGCCGGCAATGTCTCTAAAGAGCTCCAGGGCCTCAATACCTGACTGTGTATGTGGTGTACATGTCGGCACAGTCTTTGCTCGCGCCAGTAACTGTCTTCTGTCCGTGTCCTTACCAGGCCGACCGCGAAGGGCAGCTGCTGCTAGACTTGCTCTCCCGCAGCCAATCCCTGCCGTCAGATTTAAGCCGAGAGGCCCTCGCCGTGCTCATCAACAGCACCGAGGGTCTAGCAGCGTTGCTGGCGCTGCTGCAGCGGTCCAAGCCGCCGCAGCAGCCGCAGGCGACAATAAGCAGAGGGTTCGCGGATGGGGACCCGGTCGCTCCAGCACCGCCGAAGGTTTCTGCCCCGACGGAGCGAGGGCTCCATCCTGAGGAAGAAGAAGAGTGGGCTACGACAGCCGCGTCACAGAATATGCGCGGCTTGAGCGGGACCGCGCAAGTGGCGCCACCACGGCGCCGCTACTACGTTGCGCACTCGCACGGTGGGCATGCACCTGCCATCGTGTCACCGCCGCAGCAGCAGGTACACCAGCAGCAGCTGCATCATGGCCGTGGGGACTCGGGGACCCAGGCTGCTGCACATGCGTACGAGTTGTTGCCAATGCAGCGAGTGTTACGCATGGGAAGTGGCAACAGCCTAGGCAATGGCAACGACCCTAGCCGGATGTACCGGGATGAGATTTTAAGGTTCTCCCTAGCTGACGACATGCGGGAAGCTTCCTGCAGGGGGAACGCTGGCAGCGGTGGCATTACCAAGCGTCCGGCAGTCCCGCGGACCCATTCTGATGCGGCGGCCACGATGGATGGCGAGCCGTCTCCTGCGATGCACGAGACAGTGTTCGTCTTAGGTCCAAGCGGCGGCGGCGTCGAGGGGACAGAACAGCAGCGCGGCGGCGACGGTGCAGGCGCCGTCGGCAGGTCACTGCCAACCTGGACAATTACCCAGCGCAATGGCAGCAGCAGGGGTGGCGGCAGAGGCAGCCGCAGAGTGCCTGTGGAGGATTTTGAGCCAGAGCTCCGGCAGGGGCATGCTGGTGGGGCTTCCGCCGCCCCCAGCAGCCGCAATGTGGGGGGTAGAGGTCTGGTATTAATGCAGACCCCCGGCGGCTACACAGCCCCGCATGTCACGGCCACTGGCCGCGTGGCGGCGGCAGCGGCCGCCGGGGCTGCGATGGACTTTCCGCCTTCTGAACATCAGGGAATGGATGACCCCGGAGCCGGTTGTGAGGGCTGCCGCACGAGCAGCGGTGCCACGGGCCCCTTGCCTGCGGCTGCGACCTCGCAGCTACTCGCCCGCAGCACTCTGATGCGCTCAGGACCCAGCGGCGATAGCGGCGGCGGCGGAGCCTCGCGGTATGGATCTGTGGCAGAACCCGGCAACGGAGGCAACGCCCACATGCCGCGGCGGCGCTACCCACAAGAGCACTCCCCTGCCTTAGGCAATGGTGGCGGCGGCGGCAGCGGCTCGGTGTATCAACAAAGTGCCGTTGCGGACCGTGCCCAACGGCCCTTTCCGCCGAACATGCTACAGCCGATGAGTCGGCCAACGGCGAGGAAGCCAAAGCACAGTGTGCACAGCTACAGCCCATTCTTCAGCAGCTCGGATGGACGCGGCGGCGGAGGCTGTGTTGGCGGCGGGGTCTGCCATGGGAGAAGCGCTGGAGCTGCGTACAGCTCCCTTTTAGACGCGACGTCTGCCCAGTATCCCGCACAGCATCAACGGCAGGTCAGCACCTCGCTGCCGTCGTACGGCGCAAATCACGTGGATTTCGGAACTTCGATGGACGAGTGTGGCCAGCTTCAGGGATACGAACCGGCGCCAGAGGCGTCGGCGGAGGAGTGTGAGGGCGTCGGCGGCAGCGCTGCCACCGCCGCACCCGGCGGTGCAATGCTTATCCGCTTAGGCGACGCCATCGAGGATGAGACCACCAGCACGGACGTAAGCGGCAATGGCAACAGCGCTGCGGGGAGACGTGGTGGCGATGGCGGCAATATTGTCGCCGACGTGCCGCCGCAGGCGAAGCGGCCCCGCCACGCACACGTGCCGTCCTCCCGCGAGTACGGCGGGGTGACCAACCTCATGGGTCTGGGCATCCAAGAGGTGTGTTCTTCGCGCCCGCCTGATGCCGTACGGGACTAGCAATCGCTTTTGGGACACTCCCGTTGCTGGTATTGTTAACCTGGTAGAGTTATCCACATCTATCGCATGCACCTTCTTGCCTTGTATTGGCCCTTCGTCTGTTTTTCCTGACCGCGATGCAGGCGTCCTTTATTTCCGGCGCACGCTACTTCATCACTATGGGTATTTGGGCTACTGGACTGCCAATGTTGTTGTTGTTGCTGCTGCTCCTGTTGTTGTTGTTGCTGCTGCTGCTGCCACCCTTCAGGCACTCGCCTTGTTCCAGCGGCACGGCACGCAGCTGTGAGCGAGGGGCTCGCCAGCTTCCTCGGGCGCCCAACGAGTTATTGCAGGTGGTACGAACCAGCCTGGCTATGAGTCCCCTCGTCGGGCCGATTGGGTCCATGTAGGCGCCATTTCCCAGGATATGTAGGCTTTGTCCGTCTGTAGGCTTTATCTATACCTTTGATATGGGCATTTCCAAACTGGAAGAACCTTTGCCTGTTTCGCATACACATGCGGATGTAATTGTTTGCTAGCATATGGGGCGAGTTGTGGCGTAAACCCATCCTAAGATCCATAAGAAGATCCCGTTCCAGTATGATGGCATGCCTGGACTATGTGTTACACCGTTCGCGCGCCGCGTTACACCACAGCACGCCGGTGCCCATTTCGTGGAAAGTTGAGTCTCAGATATTGGCAACCTGAGAATCCCGCCGCCGCGGCGCCGGCATGTTTTCGCGCCGCATTTTCTGAAACTACTGACCCTCAAAAACACCTTAAGGTAAGATCATCGCCAGGGTTGCGGCAGCAGCTCGTAGGGCTCAATATCCCTTTGGATGAGAATCGCGTGTGGTTCCTTCAACACATTCCTCAACGGCCGGGTACCGTTTGGTTGTGTGTGTTTTTCCTTGCTGGAATGCACTCCATTGACATCCTCGATGGCTGAATGTAACCCCTTAGTTGTGTGTAGTGTGTAGGATAGGGGGGTACATCACCCGTGGCCACTAACCTGGCAGTCCCTACCTTCCCCGGTGTTTCGGGGCACCCTCATCCAGTCTCCCATGCCGACTTCTCCGAAATCAGTGGTTTTCCCAGGTTCAGCACCCACCACCAGCATCCAGCGGAATCTGCCGAATCAACTAAGGCGTCAACTCCGCTACTGGTTAGTTCGCAGGTCACTTTAATTGGGGTCGCCACCGTCCATCGGCATGGGGGCACCCTGCCCTTAACTTTAGGGTCTTTGGCCCGCTCTCGGTCGTGGTAGAACCTGGAACTCCAGGGGCATATTAGTCGTGCCATAACAGTCGTGCCTGAACACGAGTTATGACGACGCCGTGTGGACATACAAACCTCAATAACGGCTGGCACAGACAGTTGGCTTAGATGGTGTCACATTGACTTAAATTGGATTTTGGGTAAGTATGAGTGGCTGAGTTTTCGTTGTCTCTAGCGTCACGAGGGCCTTGAGCACCTGGGCGCGTAAGACTTGCTACCGCTCCATATTTGCCGCAAGTGGGGCAGTGATGGGCATGGGAACCCCGTATGCGCCTCCTCGGCATACTTGCTTGTGTATGTGTGAGTGCGAGTGTATGTATGTGTGAGTGTGTGACGCAGTGATGGACTCCCTGAGGTTCATAGAGCTGCCTAGATTGGTCGCAAACAAGACGTCGTCGCCCGTGCTCTATATCTAGCGCCGTTGTGGGCTGCTGTTTGACGGAGACGGTTCGCTGTTTCCTTAAAAACAGTAATGACTGCACAAACGAGTGCGTCAGACTCTTTTTGGGGTAGTTTGATTGATGTCACACCCCCGTGCTGCGTGCTGCGTGCGGGGTCGTGTTGCTAGTTATCAGTTCTGTCGTTGCGTGGCAGACGACTAGTCTGCATGCTGGATATAGAGGGCAATTTACGAATGGCTGCTAGCTGGTGGCATTTGAGCATTTTAGTATTTTTGTTCGTTAAGGGCTGTTCTTTCGGTTTACCTACCTGTCGGTCCGTCCGTTGCGTTGTGGCAAAGTCTTGCTTGCGTAAGGGGGAGAGTGAAGGAAGGGACGGCGGTACTAGGGAGGAAGCGGAGGGGGAGAAGAGGAGGGGCAGGGGACATAGGAGCGGAATATATACAGCTTGGTTGCATACGGGGTTTCCCCTCCGTTCTAACGGCTATACAATTATCGTCCACCGTGAACTGTTTGCCTTCATGTTATCTGCCGGGCCTGTTATTATGAGGGAGCATTTCCACTTTGGAGCTAGCGTTAGCGCCTATGGTGCTTTGGGCGAGGCCTGCAATTACGAGTGAAATAGATGGGGATCATCGCCTTATTCGCAAGTCTGGGCAATCCTCGGCTCCAGACTGCATGTCTTGATGAGGCTCGCCAAAAAAGAGGCATGAATAATATGTGTCATCCGCAGCATCGGTTGGCTCACTTGCCAGCGAGGTTGTTTCCAAAAAGCGTTTCCTTTTTATGTCTGACCCTGTTAAGTACGCTGTGCACGGTTGTGCATCGGCGTTGGCTGGGCAGGAGGGTGTTTGCAGCAGCTGCATTTATATTGGCTGCCGTGGAAGCTTGGGATTTCTGGGCAGCGGTTTTATGCCACGTATGCACTTCCTGACTGCCGGCAGGGGATGGCTCCATCGGACATATTTGCCATCTGTTGGAGGGCGCAGGCATGCTAAGGCAGCAGCTGGTTGAGGCAGCAGCCTTTACTTTAAGTTAAATAAAGGCGAACGAACTGCCTCCGCCTTACGTAGCCACTGCCTTATAGCTCGTCCCCTGCCTGGAGGCATCGTCGTCTGCTTGCTTCTGCAGGGTTCTGGGTGGGTGGGTGGCGCCCGTCATGCATGCCTTACTGCTCTGGATGCATGCACATATATACTGCGAAGGAAGCCTGTCAGTTTCTTGACTCCTGTCGGCAAATCCATGTGGGCTTTGCCGTGCTTCGCTTACGTCTCTGTCACTTACACCAGTTTCGTTTTTTCACCCTGTCGCATCGTTCTTCTTGCTTGAGCGGTAAGTGCGCTTCTCCCCCCTGTGAATGACAAGGCTTTCGTGGTGGCGATAATGGGTGGTGGCGGCACTTAGGTGCCGTGGTAGCAGCACGCGCGTACGTAAGGGCAAGTAAAGGCATGGATCAAACAGACATGTTGACACACATGCAAGCTGTCCTTTCCCTGATGACGTGTCCTTGATTGGTTTCGTTATTTTCCAACGAATGGTTCGGGCACATGCACGAACTACATGCATGTGAAGGTATCGTGTCCATTGGAGGACATGCAGCCGAACCGTGAATATGGGCAAGATTGTGTGATTGGTAATGCTCGTATCACTACTACTCAACTGTAGTATCCTGGGGGTATCTACGGCTAATATCCAGGATGATCAGGAAACCGGACATCTTCCGATCGGGCCTTTCCTGTTAGGCGGATATTATTACAAAGATACATCACCAACTTGCCTGCATCTGTAGCCCATATGACCGTATGCTAAGGACAGAGGGCATGCACATGGTGATAGTTGTTGCTTGGCGTACCCATTTTGGTTATCGTGGGATGTGATTATCCCGCAAAAACCACTAGATGCTCACTGCTATGCCGTTTGCGTCATATAATACTCGTACGTCACCAAATAAGGAGTTGGGGCTGCATTTATTCAATGAATAGGTTCACCATTGAACCTGGTGGTCCTATCTAATTGTTTGATGTTAAAACCGATCCATGTGTAGGAGCGGAAACGGCGGTTGAGGATCTTGCTTAAGCTTTGGGTGGGGGATGGGCACAAAATGGATGTACGTGATTGCCGTGACGGCCTAAAGGCTTTGAAATGCGTGGGTGGTTGTTGCTTTCATGGGTGGGTAATGCATGATTGACAATATGTGGGGGTCGCTTCTTTTGCTGACTGGATGGCTAGCGGGCAAGCAGGGGGAAGGCTTTGCCGGGTGTGCAACATTTCTCGCGCGTCTTAACTCAATATTATCTGCATGCAGTAATGGTAGATAAGAGTAGATAACAATAATATGAATGGTATTTGAGTGACACGATACTGTAACCATTTCGACTTCTGGTATGTAAATCAATAATCGACTCTGGTATATAAATATGTATGTGTATATATGCGCTGTTTATATAATTGTGCAAGTAGTGTTCCGCTGACTACTGTTGGGAAATACTGAGAGCTGCAGGAATGTATGCGTATCAGCTAAAGTCTGCTGGGAAAATGAAATTTGGTGGGTCTCTCCCGTAAATAAAGGCCCCCAACCCCGCTGAAAGTGTATTTATATATACACTTTATGTAAATGTCGCCACAGTCTACTTGAACGGATCTCCTTTATTCATTCCACATTACTGCGTTTTTACGTACCTGAAGCTGGCGAATAAATAATTTTCAAAATGAAGTCATCTACCCTTGCAAGGGCGCGCGGGGATGGCGAAAAATTATCTTGAATTCACTCATTTGACACATTATTGCTCGCCAGCTACATGCCATCCACCTATCTACACCATCTTCTGCTGGCATGTAAACATACACCATCAACCATCTTGCTTGCTTCAATTACACACACAACTCCAACGTACCATACGCACATACATCCAAACACACCTGGATTCAATCAAACCAATTGTTAACTCCCCATGTCCCACCGTCTCGCTCGCCTCTTAAAACCTCCATCCGTCCCACTTACATACAGCTCTGCGGGGGCGCCAAAAAACTGCCATCCATCCACAAAGCCAAATACTGTCAGATAGAGTACAGCACGCAGCTTGCCTTGCTTTGCTTTCCTCATATCCATCATCAGGCGCTTTCATCGCTCCGATTTATTACATACCTCGCTCCGAGTTATCTGGGATGGAGTAGATTTCCCCATGCCCCCTAGGAAGGTGATAAAGAAGGCCGTAGCTCGTTAGCAAATAAGCCATTTGATCATTATCAAGCATGCACCGCGCTGATCTCCTCATCCTCTGTTCATGACTGATCTGTGTAGCTAGTGTAGCCGTACATGTACGGGCCACACACCAGCACAATATCAAGGTGCAGAAGCACCTTGTCAGCATCTCGAGAGGCCTTTGAGGCTCTCAACTACTACAGCTAGGGCTAGCTAGTACCCGGCCCCGTACATCAGATGTGCGGGTCCTAACCACCTATAAACAACTGTCAAAAATTCAGACCAACAATCCCGGAAATGATTTTACATAGTCGTACATACGTAAGTACTCTGCACGCACGTGCCGGATGTAGTCGGCAGTGTACGGCATTCGCAAACGCAATATAACGTGCAAGCACCCACTCATACATCAGCTTTTCGAGTGGCCTTTGCGGCACTCAACTACATACTAAGCCAGCGAGCAGGCGTATGCATTGCAGCGCATGCTCTGGAGGTAGTGAAAATGGATAGATGGCCCACGTATGGCATTACTAATCCTTAGAAAAGCTCAAACGCATATACTTACACGTGCGGAACGCAAAACACCATGGCGTGACTGATGGACCCTGAGTATGCAGGGGTTCAAACAATTCAGCCACTCATTACATGCTGGAGCTCAGAAGGGTATATCTGCGCACTCAAAAGCATCACGTGAATGAAGTTCTGGGCTAGCTACGCATAAATTATCAGCACACACAGCATGACGTACGTAGGCAGGACAACGTAGGTGCTTGCTTATATGTACGGTTAACAATAGGTAAACTACTAGATAGATCATCACGCCACGTTTAAGATAACCAGCCACCAACGAATTAGCAAGCAACCTTCATAAGAGGCCAGTCATCGGACATGGGGCAGGATAGGTTGCATTGCATCACAGGCGCAGTACGCAGGAGGAGTGATGACAAAAGTTCATAAACGACTTTCACGAAGATATCTCCGTCCGTACCACTAGTTAACTAAACTGCATGCACAGTCCTATCAAGTCATCATACGTACATACATGCTTACACATATATACAGACATACACACAATCCACACTGACTGACATATAAAATACCCTACGTACCATATCCTTATAAAAGTGCTGATGCAGTAGCTGTACAGCAGACACACGGCACCTACATACACATAAAATGTGTTCAGGCACGACTGTTATGGCACGACTAATATGAACCTGGAGTTCCAGGTTCTACCACGACTGAGAGCGGGCCAAAGACCCTAATGTTAAGGGCAGGGTGCCCCCATGTCGATGGACGGTGACGACCCCAATTAAAGTGACCTGCGAGCTGACCAGTAGCGGAGTTGACGCCTTAGTTGATTCGGCAGATTCCGCTGGATGCTGGTGGTGGGTGCTGAACCTGGGAAAACCACTGATTTCGGAGAAGTCGGCATGGGAGACTGGATGAGGGTGCCCCGAAACACCGGGGAAGGTAGGGACTGCCAGGTTAGTGGCCACGGGTGATGCACCCCCCTATCCTACACACATAAAATATTAAGATGCTAAAAGCACAGGCACCTACCAGCCACGCATACATATCTAACATCTCGAGAAACCTTTCCGCATCTATGGTGCGTGGCCTCTTCTATCTCCTGGCAAGCAACACATGCACAAACAAATACAAAATAACACATCTACTTCATTTTTTGCATGGGTCTTATTAGTCCATGGGGCATCGCCACTGATTCTACTTCTCCGTCGGCAGGTGCCTACTTTAAGAAGGACATGCATGCTGGAAGCCTTGAGGAAATATATATTCACATGCCCGTATGGTCGGTAGGTACATCGATATCCCAATCCTGCGTGGCCCCAGATAGTACACCTTGCTTGCAGGGCACGTCACCCATACCCTTATGCACGCATACCCTTACTCAATCCCCAGTTATCAATATGGATACAGAATATATATAATATATAATATAATATGTATAATATATTATATATGATATATTGCAACTAATGGCCAGCATTTTTGAATCGGAAAAAGATTTAAATCCAGTATAATATGTTTAATATAATATAATATGGCTACAAAATATGTAATATGGCTACTACGCACGTTATCTCGTGTTAGCTATGCGGTACAGAAAGATAACGCGAGGCTAACGTGAGGTAACAAAATTTAACGCAAGGTATAACGCTGGCCATCGCATACAATAGCAGACGCATTCAGGAGGGCACTGTATGAATGCCGTTCACAAATGCTGGCAGAACCGACCCGTCGCGCAATTTTGGCGGGCAGTGTGAATGCAACAGCGTCGTGTCGCGTCCCAATTCACCTCGTAACGCGCGCGAGTAACACTTAACGCGCGCGTTACGAGATTTGCAAGGCTTTCGCATTTCAAACGTTTTCGCGTTTAATGCGAATATTAATAAAATGCACGGTCTATAGCAGAGCGTACAGGAGTGAACGCGATGCGAAGCTTTAAACGCAGTTAAAAAATGTAATTTCGCACGGCTTTGCACGCTATTTCGCATGCGTAAACATCTGCAAGGAACTGCGAATAATGTCTAACACATTGCCTACAGCGATTCACAGAAATTTGCACTTGGAAGTACAACGATTCGCTCGCTTGCTTGCGTAGAAATCGAATTTGTACTGCGAAGGAAGCGCTAATATGATTTGCAAGCTGTAACGCTACCGCTTTTCTGAATGAAGTGTATTATTAACCTTTTCGTCCTGCCAATTTTCTTGCATGATTTATGATCCATTATCAAGCCAAGCAGATGTGTTACATACATGAAGTGAATACCGCCATACCCATCGCGTGCACACAGCAAACACTTCATCTGCCATGAGACGTCATGAATATGTACATGCACGCATGATAATGTTTCTATGAAAATCAAAAAGTTGAAGCCCAGCTGTCAACGAGCAAGAAAGAAAACCACCATTTGCCAAAATCAACTTTTGCTAAATGATAACCCTTCAACATCCACCACACGATGTCAACTCTTTCACAAACACCAAGGGTTTGTGACATCTTTTTGTGATCGACAACTAATCACTCGATCTTACTGCAAGCTTCAGTGTCAACTTGGGGGGAAGGGGATGGTGGGGCATCACAGGGTGAGGAGACCTGGAGGCTTAAAGATGAGGGTTTGTGGGCAAGATTCCGGCGATACAATATGAATTGGTGTGGGGAGGGGGAAGGAAAAAAGCGTGTGTGGAGGCCCCGGTTGCAAAGGCAGCGGGAGTAGAGGTGGCACTGGAGTCACAGTGGTGACGAGGGTGGAGGGGGCAGTGGAGGTGGGGACGTACGGGGAGGAGCCAATGGCACAGGCAATGTTAGACGGGAAAGCCATCAACAAGGCAAATGCGGAAGAGGCGGCATCAAAGTGGTGACTGCCGGGGTGTTGGAGGATACAGCGCAGCGGAGTGAATTATGTCATGCGTGGATAAGCATCGCACAGCGAGTGGTGACGCTCACAGGGTTGGAGAGGTTTTGGGTTGGAGGCGGCAATGATGGAGGTGCATGCGTGATGGTGACTGCAGCTAGGGCTGGGCCGGGGGCATCACTTTGGATGACAAATGTGACACTCACCTTCTGAGCAAATTTCCTGGACACAGAGGTTGGACGTATGGATGATATCCATATCTTACAATACAGAAGGGCGAAAAACAAAACATGGGAACCTCATGAATGAAACAAAGACTTCATAAACAATCCAACGCATAACGTTTTCTCATGTCCCACCCATCCCCCAACCCGCTTTCCTTTTCACCCATTATTCCTCCAACATTTTCCTGCCATCATACCTCGCTCCTGAACAGCTCAAGTGCATTTTGGCCTTTGGGTTTCTGAACGAGGAACCCCTCCTTTCACATGTGTACCTTCAGACTTTGCTACCTTTGCACCCTTGGCAGCTTCCACAAGTGCCCTTTCCTCCTTAGCCTGCATAGAGGGCGGGAAATAACTCAATATCGCATCTAGTTCATAGCCCGTTTTCCTGTCTCCATACCATGCATGCACGCGGCCCTTAATTCTCCCAGCATCTTCCCTACTCTTAGCTTCTACTACCTTTGCACTCCCTTATGGCCCTTCACCATCATTATTGCACGGACCCGTCTCTCCCCCTCCCGCATTGAACCCCCATTGGCCTCACTTCCCCAATCTCCGAATACCTAATGTGTTCTCTGTACGCACACATACACCTATTGATATTCAACCCCAGTTAAGCATTCTGACACTGTCCCATCTGCGTGCTAAGCACCCGCACATATCCTGATCACACCTCTGCGGGCGGCTCCCATTTCTACCCTTGCTCATAACGACGTGTCAATTATACATTTGCTTGGCACTTCACACATCCCATGCCCTTCTGCCTTTGAGCGACTGTCTCCCTTTTAGGCGCACCCTTTCCTCTTAGCCTGCACCAAGAGGGAAATACATGAGATCTGATCTATCCCTCCTCGAACTCCATGCTTTACCTTAAGCGCCTCCGGGATAATCGGCAAACACAGGCAGCCGCAATCGTAATGCAAGGGACAAAACGAAATTTTGGAAAGCCAGCATGCTCTCTCATCAGATATCCTGTTGTGATATTCGGTCAGACTTCTTCATGTGTTCATTGGTTGAACGCATTGTCAGGAACGTACTGCGGCTGAATTTCAAATGTGAAGGGTCTTATGTATGATCCTTCACCAAGTCACTACTCATTCCCCGAAGCTGACTTGCTTCTTTAGCTGTTTGTAACAACTATTGCTCGCCCAGACTTTGGTGTGTCCTAGTGGCTTGAGGCATAGTGGCAGCTCGCTTGTCCAGCTTGTGCTGAACTGGACCTTATCTCAACTGTTGCGACGCGAGTTTCATAACATATCCTAACATCAAATTATAGATAGGCCGTTGTTCGCTAGGCGGGAAGAATCCGAAGCAAGTGCAGAACGACAATGGCAATGCGAGCGCCCATACTTAAGCCATGCGCCAATTGGCCATTTGAATAGTTAATTAATAATGTAAAACATTGAATACTGTTGAAATATTTATAAGGAACATTTACTTACTCTTGCCGCCAGCGAGCAGCATCTAGTTTGTCTTCATCCTTTTCTCTAATTGTCTGATCACTGTGCATTGAATCAGCAGTATTCCTGTAGAGAAACATGATTTATCGCATAATCAAAGCCATAATCATAGAGACAACAGATTATTCCGTTGCACCTATGTGTACCGCTGTGCGCCGTATATCTGGCTCAGCTCCCTCCTGCGAAATCTCAAGCAAAGCTGCAGGGAATTTCTGCAATAGAACTGGTTTAATGGACATAGAGTACTGCATCTTGATCAACTTAAACTTCATCAATAGCTTCCTATTGTATCCAACTTCGGTGTCCAGCTTCAGGAGGGACGGGACGGAACGGATCGTCCCTTTCCCACGGGCTTCAGGCAAAAATACAGATAATCAAAGCGAGAACAGTGAAACTGGTAGCAAACAGAAATCTAAATCTATTTCTCCTGCTAAAATTCCTGATCCAAGTAATGAGGCAGACACAACCGAATCTGTTATATCAATCTATTATTTTCTTGCCTGGAATTGACTTGCCTTCTGTAGAAAAACATGTACGCATTCGTGCTGCCAGCATTATCATGACTCCTGTTCCATTTCCGAAGTACATTCTTCTTTTGTTTTGAACGTACCGTCGATTCTTTCCATTCCTGCTGAGGGACCGTACGTAAGTCAACTGCCAGCTTAACCCCTGCGTTCATAGGCCGATACACGGTATTATGGTCCTGGAAACTCAACTTGTTGGGAACATAACCCTTAGCTTCCTATGTTTCCAGCAGGTTACAACGGTTAGTTCGAGCTATGGGTAATTCGTTGCAGGTCAAAACCTGCATTTATTTGTCTGCTAAGCAAGCAAACATGCAGCTCTAAGTCACGCACATCGGACATATGTTCCCAGGATTATTACTGGCTTCTGCTGCGTGCCCCTCGCAGCATGTATGACTTAGATGCTTTCCATTCGTGGCTGGCTTCAGATGGGGGCCTACCTTACAATTAGTGTGGTTGGAGCCCCCTCACTTCCCGCATGCATGCCAGGTGTCTTGCTTGCCATCACTTGCTTGCATATGTCTCGAAATCTTAGTATTTAAGCTTGTCATCATGAGGCTGGTCCATCTGTTTTCCCACTCACTCAGCCCTTTTCCGTTCCCTGCTTTAGTTATTGCTACGCATCTGTATGTGTGATATCCTGGGCGTGTCTACGGCTAATATCCGGGATAACTTCAGTTGGTAGACATCTATCTTCCAATTAATGGGAACTTCACTACTTGGGCAGATGTTATTACAGGGCTTCCTTATGTCCGGTAGTCATATGTCAACAAGCAGCGATGAGCACGCGAGCGCGCTGCATTTCGCAATTATCTTACGCATGGAATTAAGGAATCACTGTATGCATGCAAGGTTTAGGATTCGGATAAGCTTATTTGTAATCAATTATAATGATATGAAGATGCGTGAATTGGGGTTGCTTTTACTAGGCGCTTTCATTCGGTTGGCAGGGCGCTTGCTTGTCGCTGGGTCCCGGGGGCAGCAGAGGATGCCACCAAATCCCTCCGAATCCTGATAACCTTACAGCAGGAAGCCTAACGCCCCCAAAACTCCGCTCCAAACCTAAACCTAAACCCCCAAGCTGAGATAGAAGAATAAACTCAGCTGTACCCGGCCATTACGTTTGAACTTAATCTCAACTGGAGAGTGAGAGAGGGGGACAAATAAAAAGGCCTATTTATTAGCAAGGAAGATACTGCCGTTTGTATTAGCTACGGACCTACAGACCTGCTGCCCTAGCTAGCTGTTGCCTACGTGCGCCTCACAGACTGCAAATCAGCCGCACCCCAGCAGCCCGCCAGACTGTTGATATATATGCTCGTTACATATTATCCGGTAGTCAAAAGAAGACTTAATAGTTCGGTCCGGAGTTGGCTCAAATAGTCGCGCGTATAACACTACAGATGGGACGAGCGCGGGTTAGCTAGCGTACTGCCGAGTACAGCTCCAAGAACGCTCCGAGAACGGATCGCAATAAATCCCAACAGATACATTATTTCATAAGACTGCTTGAACCTTCGCTAGTACGTTCTGCCATGAGACATTTAAACCCGTCGCAAGTGTAACAGCATGCATGCGCGTTTGATGCTATTGGCTATTCGCTTTCCGGCATTTTTGAAGTCGCGTGAGACTGCGTTTTTGCATTAATTTTGCTCGTTATTATTCACAAATATCCATGCCGAAGGAAAATTTTTTAAGAAGTTAGCGTTGGCATGGTGTTTTCCTTCTGCTGCGTTACGGCCGTGCGTTACATTCGCAGGGATTCCCACCAAGATTCGCGCCCTTACGCACATATCGCATTTTTACGCAGCAAAACGCGACATACGCACTCCTAACGCATTTTCTGTAGCCATAGTGTATTCCAGCATTGATTCTGTGCCGGGTCTGACTGTCCTTGCTCTTCCGCTACTCCCAAAAGCACTGACAAATTAACGAACCCGCCCTGATTGAAATAACCAGGGTCGTCATGTATGTACGCATGCATGCACACCATGCATGCGTACATACGCATGCACACCAGCCAGCCACCCATCCATACATGGATGGTAGATTGTCGATGCTGATGGATTGGATACATATATTATTATAATTATTATTACTCCTACTTTCGAGCCAACCAAATAAGATCAGAAATGTTTTTGCAACATTCTGTGCATGGCTCACCACTCAATCATCAATCGTTCACTCATCAATTCCTCGACTATCCATCACCGGCCGGTGATGGGTACACCACCAGTGCTACTGCTGCGGCTCCTATGCCACCTATTCCCTTGCTTAACTGTAATGATAGATGACAAGGTAACGTACATTTCGCCACATACACTAATATGTAAAACAGTACCTGCTGCGTGCTCGTAGTGCGATGCACGTGTTTCTGATCTTGATTGGTTACCTGTTTTTCGTCCTGCTCGTTCGCTCGCTGTTGTCGCACAGGCAGGCAGGCATCTTGCTATCTCCCACTCAAACAACGAAGTAAAACGCCTCATTTACACCATCCATCCATGGCACTCATCACTCCAACTCGCTTACTTCCTTAATAAACAGTTCACTCAAACATATACATACTCCATGAAGGATATATATTGCCTAATCACCCAAAACATCATCATCATAAATCATGTTTAAGAATCAGATTGCCAGTGTGCGTGGCTTTTCAATTCCCTCGCTCGTCCGTGCGTACTCCGTGCGTGGCGGCCGTACATACATACCGTTATTAAGTAGTTGGCACCGTGAGATTTTATCCTTTGCTTGAAATCGAAGCTATACAAGAAAATTCCAGTGGGTTAATTTTCAAATGTGTTATAGTATGCATTATTAACGTGCTGCAAGCTATGTGTTGTGGCATTTTAACAGCTATCCAGCAGTCGCCTGCTGTGTCCTGTCGTCCTGGCATATGCATCGTGGATCTCAAGGATTTTCCACATACATGTAGCGTTCATATATCTTATGTTGAATGAATCGGATGTGATTTAATATTTTGGAGTCTGGGTCCGAGCCACGCACGGCCACTGCTGCTCACTGCTGACTGCGGGCGCATCGCATCGAAGTAATCAAGTAATAATGATGTGCCATCTCGCTCAGCATTCAATGAAATCAGTCAACATGGCTGAGTAGCATTGATACCAAGGGATCGCTGTCCTCGTTGCAGCAGTCCGCTGCTGCTGCTGTTGTCTTCATGTGGATACCATCCACCGTTTGACAGTCAGCTGCTATGGTATTAGCGCCGCTAGTCGCGTCTGGAGTTGTGGCAGTAGCAGGTGTGGCAGCAGCTAGAGTAGCAGCGGCTGCTGCTGCTGCGATCACACTGCTTGCGGCACGGGAGCGGGAGCCATCAGCGGCATTGACAGCGCTGCTGCTGCTTGTGGTTGTATATCGCAACAGGGCGCTGCTTCTACCACCGCCGCCGTCAGTGCTCAACGGCAGCCCTGCCACGCCATTAGGCTGAACCTTGAGGGCTGCAGCAGCGGCTGCCGCTGCAGACGCAGAGCTGGCAGGTAGCAGTTGACGTACGGCGGCCGTTCCTGGAGTCTCCATTGTGGGCCTCCACACGAATGTCTGCATGAGTCCCTTTCCTGGTAAACAGAAGGACCAAGCGACACCCGGAGTGAAAGGTATGCAAAGTAGAGCGAGGTTAGCTGACAACTGCTGTAGTAGTCGTATATGTAGGGCACACACATCCACAAAATATATACAGGTGCAGAAGCACCTTCTCAGCATCTCGAGAGGCCTTCGCGGCCCTCAACTACTACAACTGCCATAATCGTAATGTTGATACATTACGGACGAGCTAGACGGCGGCATGAGCATGCAGTTGATAACAAGGACGACTACGGAGCAATCGAGCCGGAGCAACACGCACGCGCACATGCAAGCTTCCACGGCCACTGTTGATAAATATGCAATTGTAGATTGTACCATGTCATAAGATATGGCTTTTTTTAATTTGGGGCCACTGCTTTTCCTAGCCTAATAATTTGAGTAATAGTGCTTGCTATGCTTGCTCACAGCAGCGAATACAAAATAAGCTATGATGTGAAGCAAGGTCCCTAAACATGATGGTAAGAATAAATGCATGGGAGGCCTCCGGTCCTTCAATTCAAACCAATCCTAGTAACCACTTTCTACCCGCTCCCCCCCGCCCACCTTTGATCTCAATGCCCCCAGTTGGCTCCCAGGCTTCTGACTTAAGTAATGAAAACGCCGACTCGCTGGCATGTATGGCACCTGGCTGACCAGTGCTTTCCATACGGCTGGTACTGAAATGCAAGCAGCAGCAGCAAGAGGCAATGAAATACGGAACATAAATATAAATTGACAATAACAATATGTATAATAATAACAATAACAATGATAATATAATATAATATCATATATATATATATCTTATTATATTATATTGTGATTGTTATTTTTAATATTACTACTACTACTACTACAATTATTATTATCATTATTAATATTATTTGTTTTTTTTATTAATTTATAACTTTACTTTGTTATGATTATACTTTACTTTGTTATGATAGCGACTTGGGAAGCTCGAACAAAAAGGTCTTGGATCTTCAAGGTCTCGATCCAGTGTAACAGAGGGAGCGCCTAGCTGTTAGGGATAGCTATATCGGCGAGCTCCGAGTCATGGTGCCGTAGGGCACGAGGTGTAAGGGTGACTCCGTGTAGATTACATTATAGTAATATCTTATAATAGAAGAAGAATGTAATTTGTCTGTCTCAACTATGCGGGCGCCTTAAATAGCGCTGCCTGGCACCTTAGGGGGCCTTACGTCTATTCAAAACTGGCGCGCATTCTACAACTGACACCGTTGTACGAATGCTCGCATGCAAGTGGCCTCATGCGACTTGTCCAAGTTCTGTGCGTTACATCTATTATAACTAAACTATTATTACGCAATTAAGTTATTGTCATATACAACCAAATTACGATAAGTCAGTTTCGCTCTTTCTGGCGCTTCTGCGCCATTCGCCCTGTTACAACACCAGCTAGGACCTGCCTCTGAATTTGCTTATACAGATCGATTGGATTCACAAGACCCACACCACAATTGTTTTAATTAATAATGCTTTCCCAACACAATTATAGTTTTTTTTTAGTACACGCACATTATCTTATAAATGTATATACATGTTTACCTGAGTAAATTATACATATAAGATTCATATAAGATGTATAAGATATATAAGATATAGAGATATAGGGATATATGTAAGATATAAGGTATGTATACGCTCTCTGTGGCCGTAGCCGTCGAGCTTTTCAGGGGGCCGCCTTGGTGACTTGTTATCCCCCCCCCGCATCTTTGTAGGGGTCTAGCTTCTCTGCTGAGCACTTTCGGAGGGTCCCAGCTTTTGCCCCCTTTCCATGGAATGTCCCTGGGAGGGAGGGCCAGGCGTTTTACTTGGGAGGCAGTGGAGGTGGAGGAGGCAGGGTTTTCTTGCTTTTAGGTGCTCTCTTGCCCTCTCCGTCTGGGAGCTGGTGGTGTAGGCTGAGGCTCTGTTCCTTTGAGTAGCCAGGCTTGAGGCTCGTGAGGTCTGTGTCCCCTTGCTGGCTGAGCGAGGGGAGGAGTGCACGACAGGACGAACAGAGTAAGCCGTGTGTTCCCCCCTGCGCTGTGGTTCGGCCCGGTCAGGGCCCCCGATGCTTGTCCTCTCAGGGCAAGTCGCCCACAGTGTAACACCCATTTCTACATATATAAACGTGTGTATATGTAACGAATCGGTTAAGAGGTGCCCATGTGTGTTTCATATAACTGCAGCCTTTCTATGTTCCATGATTCTCCTTAGCTTAAATAGTAGAAGTATATATTCCAGCATATTGTCTATATTCCTACCTTTGTTGGAAAACATATGCTTTTGAAACTATTTATTTGAAAACGAACCTTTATTGCCAGTTTACTCAATCTAGTTTTTTACGTTACTATTAAATCAACCTTAGCGTCAATTTTAGATAGCTACGTCTATTCCTCTCGCTCACATATACAGTGGCCAGCGTGCGTGCGTTGGGATTGCCCACAGTGTTGCCGACTCACTGTCGCCCATGAAGGGCCCACTGTCCCGGGGGCACTGACCTTTTGCGTACTTTGCCATAATGCTGTGTTTGCTCCTTGAAATGGATATATTTCGTAATGTAGTACTATCTGCAATATTTTCATACTACCCAAAAGACTGCCGCCCGGGAGCTGCAGGCCGCGCATGCAATTCTCTGAGTTTCACAGCTGTGAACTTCAAGTAGCTCAGGTTTAATATATCCGTAAGCTGTGGTAATATATCCGAATACCTAGTTTAAAGGGCGAGAGGCAAAGGCTTGACTGTGGCCTCAGGCAGTGGAGACCGTGAAAGTTGTTCATACTCTTTGGACTTCTGCCAGGCGGCAAAATGTAGGGTTGAACAGAGGGCGTTGAAACCTATTTAAAAATTTTGATGTATTACATTTTCTCTATCGTGTTCTTGTCATAAATACTGGCGTGAAGATGGTCGTCAGAGTGAATCGTTGATTTATCAGACGTTAACTCTAGTCAATCAAACGCGTCACTTTCTTGGAAACAAATGTGGCTGGGGATAGAAGCGTTGATATGATGACCTTGACCTGGCCAAACCTGTTTGTGCTCATACGATTTTTGTTAGCTACAGACGACACGCCTTGCAGTATATAATATATAATGATATAATTGTTGCTGTTTGGATGGGCGGTATCATGTTTAGTCGATACGGACACATACACAAACACACACGCGCTCACGCACACATGTACAGGCACACACATACAGGCGCAAACACACATGGACGGACATAGGCAACCCTACATGGAAGGGCCCCCGAGGCATTTCACGCCGGGAACCCGCTGAAAACTTTTTCGCTTTTTTCAACGTCCTTTCTTTCATACACCAGAATCGCCAGTTGGCTGGCTGCTGCACCACGCATCCCACCCCAGTACCTAGCGGACTGATTGTTTAGATGTCATACCGACGAAGTTCCGTACAGGGCTTCCAGCCTATCCAGCTACATAATGCTAACGAACAACTAACTGCCCCTCCCTTCGTCTGCTAAACCAATCCATCCATCCACCCGTCCTGCACTTGATTAAATACCGGCAGGGAGACACACACACACGCACACACACACACACACACATGGACACATACATAACTACCAAGCAATCATCACTCACGTGTTGACTGTGTCCCCGAAGAGGCAGAACCTAGGCATGCGGGTGCCAACGACGCCGCTGACTACGGGCCCACTGCTTATCCCGATGCGAATCTGGACAGGCTCCCCCGTGGAAGGCATCGGAACCTCCAGGGCGGCGCAAAGCATAGCCTGGATGAAGGATCATAGGGTAACGTGGGACGAGACAGAAGGAACGGGAATCAGAGAAATTTGTACATGCTCACCATTTATGGAAAGGGGCTTGTGATGAGCTGATGACAGGTAATTAATTTATCATCCAACATACAGCCATTATGAAACTGTATATTGTTACAGTATATGTATCCACTAAGTTGGCCCTAAGACTCCGGATGCCAGAATTACTTTATCAGCAATCAAAAGTTCAATACGGTTTGCCCATGTCATAAATTACAACAGAAAACGGAATCTGTGGGTGCCCCAGTGAGAGCATGATGAGCATTATTATTAATAAACATTGTTACACTAGATAAATAGATACACACATACATACATGATAGATAGGTAAATAGATAGATAGATACATAGGTAGTAGTATTGGCCAGCTCCGTGCCTGCCCCAAAGTGTTGATGATGATAAGTTAGCACATCCATAACATTCAAGAAGTCCTAAACATTTCCTATTACGTTTGCATTCTTGTTGATTGCCTTATGTATATATAACTAAAGGTGACGTACTGTTGTATCTCTGTGGTAGTATCCGCCAAACTGTTTAGGCACGATCGGAAGATATCCAGTTTCCTGACCACCTTGGATGTCAGCCTTAGATAGCCCAGGATACTTCACGTACAGCCCCCGCCCTAGTTTCTGGATACATCGCCTACCTTTGCGAACATGAAGACTTTATGCGCATGCAGTGGGTCAATTCTGCTGTCACCATCTCGCACAGCTGCCATACCATCTTCATCTTCACGGATAAGGCCTCCAGCCACAAAGTAGCAATCGCCGATGGTTTCAACCTGCAGGTATAAATTTTATAGCGAGGCCTTTTCATCATTTATCTGCTGCAAATGGAATGTTGCTGAATGCAATAAAGCATGCCATTGCAACTAACCCATCCATGCATAATAGTGCACGCACCTCCCACACATATACGCACGCACCAGCGCACCTTGAAGACCCCGAACTTGTCCAGCATTGCATCAAAGCGGCTGAACAGGTCGTTCAGCATGGCCATGACCTCTCGAGGGGTCACCTGTTTGCACATTGGTGTAAAGCCTGCATGCAGCGGTGGTGCCAATCATGAAGGTGCCCCGTGCGTGTCATATATATATATATTTTATTCTATATATATTCTATATTTTATATAATAATATAATATATATAACCCATATATATATGTACGTATATGTATATATATATACATATACACATATGTAATGACGGCGCGGCGGCGGCAGCACACCATCTAGAGCCTAAGAAAACCCTAACCCTAACACCGTGTATCTGTATCTATACCTTAAAATTTTCCTAATTATTGTCGAAGAGTAATTGTCCAGATTAATGAATTCGCACAATAAAAAGGACTTCAACTTATTAATTGACAGCAGGCGCATTCGTAGCTAGTATCCTGGCCTGACGACTCGCCAGAGCGTGTTAGTGTGCGTACTTACGCAGAAATTCTACGTACATATATATGGGATTGATCGTACCTATCTCAGCAGTGGCTGCTGTTGTCAGCAAGTCAGCAGCAGCAGGCTTGCCGTACACGTGTACGTGCGTACACGTACTTTTCCATTTTACAAAAGCTTCATCATTCGCAAATAAACTTCATTAATACTTTATCTTGTCGCATGTATGATAAGCATCTACCTGGCTGGCGTCGCAGGATTATACCTACGTACGTACGCGACCTCGTGCGTAAGGCCAGCAGTGACAGACTTGAAACCTACATCATACTATTGCATCATATATATGCCCTAAGGCAAACGAAAAGGTTTCGTGAGCGATCGAGTTAACGACAGATAGATCAGTATGGAATCTCATAACCATTGTCTTCATCATGAATCTATATACTACCTACATACTGTCGAAATTCCCGCTATTCGTTGTTAGCGGCTGCAGTCTATCTGTCTATCTACTGAAGATCGAACGCTGGGCGTGCGGGTAGCTAGATGCTGCATGATGACGTCCATCGGCGCCTGCCTGTTAACCACTAGGAAGCGGTGTATCCTCGTTAGGATATTTACGGCTAATGCCCCAGATGATGGCCAGTAGGATTATGGACATCTTCCGATCGGGCCTCAACGGTTATGCAAATAGATATAATCATTATAACGGACATACAACAGGGCTCTTGCTGGCTCGGGCGAGGAGAGGAGGACGGTGCGCACGGCAGGACGAACAGACAAAGCCGCGTGTTCCCCCGCCCCTGCGCTGTGGTTCGGCCCGGTGGTCAGGGCCCCCAGTCCCTAGCTTGTCCTTATTGCAGGGCGAGTGAGCCGACCACAGCAGTGTAACGCCATAAAGAGGGACATAGATGTGTAAAAATAATGCCCCAAATACATATAACGGAGGCTCAGTCCAAGGTATGTGCAGCTAATACATACATACAGTGTATAATACAATCCCTCGTTCGTTCCAACAACGAACGAATTTTCGCACCTTTGATATCGGCAAAGAGTAGGGTGACCTGCAGGTCGGGCGGACAGGTTGAAGTGGTCGGAATGGTGGAGGCGTATGTAAGCACATACAGGTTATTACGGCTTGTATTACGGCTTGTTAGGAATGACGCACACTATTGCCGTTATATATAGTGCAGAATGGTCCGGCATTGCCCGTGTCCAGATATTGTGTATGTATAATCACTGAAAGGTATAAACTTTCATTGGTGCTGATTTGGACGGGTCGGCGGCACGTGTAGGCCACGCACGTTCCAGTCCGAAGGTATAAATACATGATAACCAAACTGTTGTACAGTACTGCTGGCCTACCTGCGGGTGCCATGTGGCCAGAGCGTTGCAGTCACGAACCACGGGTCGCCACTCTGCGTTACTGGTGGCTCGTGGATTGTTTACGCGTGCTGCTGCACTGATGGCTTCTGCGCCGGTAGTGTCTTTGACCGCCGATGTGCCACACTCTAGGGTTTTGTTTCCGGCCGCCTTTTCATCAGCCTTCGCTGCCTCCGCGATCCACTCCTCAGTAACGTGTGTGAGGATGTGTTTGGGGAACAACTGCTCCAGCAGCCTGTGCTCCGCCTCCATCACCAGAGCAAGGTGCCGCTCAGCAATCACCTTGGCACTTACGTCGTGCTGTGTGTGCCGTGCGTAGTTCGGGTCATACATGCGCGGCGGTTCACAGTTGTCATCAGTTACAACGTTAAGGTACGGAACAACTACCCCTGGAGCCGCGGTCACTGGCTGTGTGTTTCAAACGCATAAATAGTTGTAATTATATGATATGATATGATAGGATAGGATAGGATAGGATAGGATAGGATAGGATAGGATAGGATAGGATAGGATAGGATAGGATAGGATAGGATAGGATAGGATAGGATAGGATAGGATAGGATAGGATAGGATTGGGTAGGGTAGGGTATGGCATGATCTGGTCTGGTATGGTATGGTATGGCATGGTATGGTATGGTATGGTATGGCATGGTATGGTATGGTATAGTATGGTATTACTATATACACATAGGTGCAGATAGGCTCGTAAAACAAAACGACACAACACGTTTCTGTCTCCGTGCAGCGCAGAACCTAACGTCTCTGACGACTGTGCTGGGCCCTCCTTTCGTTAGTGTTTAGGGTTTCCTCTCTTTCAGACCCTACCTGCGACATGACTATCACGTCTTCGCCAGTTAATGGGTCAACGGTTCGGAGGGCCCAAACCTCATGCCAATAGTCCTCCTGTACATGGGTGCCCACTGGACACATAGCAGCAGTGCCATACGAAGGCCGAGGCTGCAGCATTGGTGGCGGTGGTGGCGGCTGGCAAAACGAGGGAGGTGCCGGGCAAAGAGGCCCATTTGACTGGCTCTTGGGCAGAAGAACATGCTGCCGAAGGTGCTGATGTCGAAGGTGCTGATGCTGATGCTGATGCTGATGCTGATGCTGATGCTGATGCTGATGCTGATGCTGATGCTGATGCTGATGCTGATGCTGCACCATGGACACTCTGTCTTTGTGCCATCTTTCCGCTGCAGTGGCACCACAACCGTCGCCGCCGTGGACACCAAAGCCGCCATCGCTGGACTCCTCTACGAGCCGTATATCCGCCGTACAGCCCGTAATAGCGTCCACCGCCGCTGCCCTCACCACCACGGTCGGAGTCCCAGTCACTTCTGGCGTCTTTGAAGACACAGCTGCTAGCTCGGTGATAGTATTGATGCTGGTGGCGTACGACACAGCACTAGCCGTTGGAGCAGTGGCATCGACAGTAGCGGTAACGCCGACGCTGGCAACAGGTGCTTCCTCTTTTGGCGATTGGCGGAAAGCAGAGGCGATTTCAAGGAAGCCTGTACGGCCGATACTAACCGTCCGAAGCAACCTAGAAAGCGACGGTACGCGGCGTGGAGAGCCGACGTTTTGTTCTCCGAAACCAGCTCTGGGGAGCGGCACGGATGTTGCCATACACGCGAGTGCCCCATTCAGAAGGGGCGTTGCGCCGTGTGTTGTGATTCCATTCACTTCACTCTGTGATGAAGTCGGCTGTTCTGCATCGTGACTGTCTGGCTGAGGTCTTGCGACGGCGATAATGTTGCGGGATGATACCGAGCTCCTTGCAGATCTGGCGTAACATACGGACTGCGACGGGACGTCTATACTGGATAGCATCCGAAGAAGTTCTTTGGTGCCTCTAGGCGGGCCGCTGACAGCAGCAGCCGCCGTGGTGCCCACCGGCGACACGTCCTGACCATAGCACCGGGCGCTGGTGCGCGGAGGCTGGAGGCTGCCTCGCCGGCTTCCCTCGGCTAGGATCTGAGTGGCGGTAGGTGCGTTTCGGAGCGAAGAGGCAAAGACCAGAGCCCGCGAGTGCGGGCTGTTTTGTAAGGAGCCCACTGACGAAGGCACCCGGGAAGGCATGGAGGCGCTGCCACCGCTGCCACCGATACCGCCACTGCAGCTGCCGGAAATAGGGGAGGGGGCCCCAGCGCACAACCGTGGTGTTAACCAGGAGCTCGTACGCGCCTGATTGCTCGGATTCAGATTGCGGGGACGTACAGAGAGTTGGCGGCCGCTGCCCATATCGATACAACGTTCTCTGTAGTAATGTGCACCACAGTTGGTGTGACTGTCGCCGCCACCACCACCATCGTCTCCAAAGCTTCCAGCACCGGGGCTGGCGGCAAGCGCGTTGGCGGCCTGAGCGCTAGACAAGCTGATTTGGACGCCTCCTACACTGCCATCAAGTGCGGCAGGTACGGAAGGATTGGGCGTGTTGATGGCAACCGCCTCTGCGTGCCGGCTTAGCGCCAATCCGAAGGTACTTGTGGCAAGAGGATCGGCGCACGTGTCCCAAGTCAACGAGCCCTGGGTTTTGGGCCCCTCGCCGGCAAAGACGGCAGCCGCCGGCGCGACCGTATTCGGGTTGGCATCCCCTAAGGCATCTCCTAACGAACATACATTGCTATCGGTCAGCTGCCTTTCTGCTGCCGTAGCGAAAGCGGAACCTGGTTCTGGAGCGCTGGCTACAATGGGGTCAAGGTCGCGAATGTTGTTTGCCGTAACTTCTGGCCCTGACTGGTGATGGCATGGTGGAGTCCAGGGAGGTGGGCAGGAGGAGGGCAGCTGGCAGTTGATGAAGCTGGTGGCAGTGACGCTGCCGGTAGAGGTGCATAGTGCGAGACGCATAGTAGGGGACGTGCTAGCGTCGTGGGAGTGTTTTCTCTCGACAAGAGAGCAGGTGCCACGGGTTTCCAGAGGGGGCCCCTCGGTCATCGTGTTTGTGGCGGTGAGGGGGAAGGTGAGGCCTGTAGGTGGAACGGGGTGCCGGCAAGGGGCAGGGAATGGGGTGGTGATGCACGCATTGATGGGGCAACTTAAATAGATGGAGCAGGTGACAGCCAGGTGCGGTATCCAGGTATTGTGGCGGTGTGCCTGCTTCTCGGCATCATCCTGGGACGCGTTTCCTCGTCTAGACCTCCAGAAATTCGTGAACAGTGCGTACCGCTTCAAGCAACGAGGACGGCTCTTACCCCTTCAAGCAACGAGCAAACAAGCATCTAGGGAGTTGGGGAGCGGGGGGGTAAGGAGCTGAATACGACGTACGCTGTGTGTACCTTAGTAGGTCAGCACCAATAAATTGGGGATTTGATGTCCCGATGAGGTCGAAGAGGAAGTATGGTTACGACGTACCTTATGGCTCATGCTTTGATTTATTGACTGGTTGACCCGCGTACGCATCCACTGACCCACGCACTGACCCACGCACTGACCCACTGAACCCACCAGAGTTTGACGTGAAACTGCTCTTGCTGAATACAGCATGGTTGGAAGTCCCCAAGCAGGCCTTGCCCGCGCCCTCGCTTAGTGCCTGATCAAGCGGCCGGGACGGAAGCAACGCCAACGCCGCTAATGGGCTCCCATTCTGGGACGCCCGGCTCGCACGGACAGTCCCAACATTGCCGTCCGCCCTCCAGGGTCCCGACTCCCTAGCGCGCTCTGCCTGGGACTCTGAAACCATTCTCTGCGCAGCTACAGTCGCAAAGCAGCTCCGGAAGTTGGGCAAAGAGTCGGCCTTCCCTGATGTGAGGTCCCGGGCGCTGATCTGCGGTGGCTGCCCCGGTGGCCGGTGTTGGGTGGGTGTGGGAAGGCTGGAGCTGGGGCTGGCATCTAGGCCAGACGTGATATGAACATGGGCACGGGGAACCATGAGACTGTAGGACATGGACCTTGAGTTACGATCCGCTGTATCCATAACCACCATGTGTGTCATACTGCCCGGGTCGAAAGCGAGTTTCGCCTTCTGTGCGAGGACCGGTGCGTGTGCATCAGGGCCCGCCCCCAACAGGCTACATGGCACTCGGACGATTCCTAGGTAGGGTTAGGGAAGGAAGGAAGTGGGAACTTGTGCAGTAACGGATTGGAGATGGGAGAGGAGGCGTTGCCTTGTACAAACGCGCAAAAATGGACCCTGATCGGCTCCATATACTTGCCTAAAAGCGTAAGAGCCATGGAAGGATGAAAAAAACTGAAAAAACGATTCCAAGCAGCACTCTACGAAGCGATGGAACTTAGAGCGCTCTAGCTGCATTCGCTAATCGACTGGACAGACCACCATGGCAGCGCAGCGCGCGCGCACGCGAAGCGCATGTGCCATACATAATCTTCATGGTAAACAAGGTTATGATTGGTAACGCCCACCTCTCCAACGACCCGCATTCTCTCGATCGATGTCGTGCATCATTCGGTCAAGCTTCTCGGGCTCGAGCTGGAAGACCAGCGCAAGCACGTTGGTGGTAGAGCAAGATGTTATGCAGTTAACACGATCGCCCATGTAACGAATCGAAGCGCTGTTTTGGTGAACCACACCACCACGCTGGTTGAAGACCGTTACAGCGGCCGGCATTTTTGAACAAATCATTGCATCTCGGCGATAGGACTGAAGAACATAAAAAATATTGTTACATCAGAATATGACTTGCGTGAGCTCATAAACCGTGCGAGCTTGACGGAGTGGCGACGAGCCACCGGCACATACCTGCTCACTGACTCCAGCAAGGTACCCCTCGTGCGCTCCACGGGGTTTGGAGATGATTGCGGGATAGCTGCTTGCCTCAAATCGCGATTCCAACGGAGAATGGCTGCAGTGAACGTCGTTAGCAGGCGGGTTGGGCTGTTCTATGTCTGAGGGCGCCTTCTTCGCCTCAGCGGCGAATGCTGCCGTGGAGTTGTAAGCCGATGTGCAAATGGAAGGACCATTTCCTTCACTAGTTGATAAAGTCCCTGGCAGGTTGTTTTCAGTAGGCAGCTTCCCGAAGCATGATAGCAAAGCCTTCAATTGTGTATTAAAATTCTGCTGGCTGAGCTTGTGAGACATTTTCCCCGGAGGTATCAATACTTAAGACTCCTGCACAACCGTTCTGTTACGGTATTGTTAAGATCCCGTTGCCCAGTATCGTTCGTTTTTCAGGGGGATCTTAAGCATGGTTATAGCATCCTAAGGCGATGCGTTTCCTCGTAGTACATGTTTGGACTTTGCACTGCAGCAACCAGTACGGTAAGAAGCCGGACGTCTTCCGATGATTGTTGGTAGCAACTGCCTTGTTTTTATCTAAATATTTGTTTTAACTTTCAAAGTTGAGTTTCAATATCTGGGAAACGGCGTGCCTGCCCTCCCCACAAAGCTTTACGCATCAACGGACAAGAGCGACAAAATTTACATATTCGTACAACCCTATTGTGATTGCGCGAATAGATTACTATAATTATGTGCATGAATTAATTTACATGATTTTATTAAGCGTTTTTCTGAGGCTTCAAGATCATGCATGGTCTTCCGATGTCCTCTTTGGTTTCGGCTTTAACTCTAAGTTTTTTATTACGCATAATCAATATAGTTTTGATGAGTTTTATGGCATTGACCATGGGTTGACACAGGCGAAAGCACATTTGTTGCTATCCTCGAAGCATCAGATAATGACATTCCGAATTTTTCATATTATCAGAATTATTGTTTTCGTCAGTTGCACATCATTATTAATATGTTAGCATGGCTCACAGGCGACAGAAATGGAAGGAATTGTTGGTTACCTGCTGAGTAATGTGCATGCATTGTTTGAATGCGAACGACTTTCTGCAAACTCATGACTATATTCACTTTAGTTAAGCATAATAATTTTATATACTTGCCCTGAGTAGAAGTGAGATTACGGTTTTCATAATTATGGACAGGTTTGATATCGATAGGATAGGATGCGGGCCGTTGTGAACGAACTCGCGAGCTTCCATCCGCGTATCGACCAGCGAAACAGCCACAAACAGACATCGCACCATTGGTTTGAAGGGAGATTAAAGCAAAAATAATATGGTTATCGCATGAGCCATAACGGGTCATATCGCCGTGGAGGAAACGGACTCCTGGCCGCGTATGGCGACTGCTGGCTAACGGTCCCCAAATTAAAGGTTAACTTACGCTGCTGGCGTCACTTTCCAGGTTTAAATCAAGGATGAACACAAGACAGCACAGGCTTCAGAGCCATCCTGTCCTTTTCCATTTGCTTAGCTAATATGTTACTCCAATTATGTTACTCTTCTTCTCACAAGGTTCGAGGCGATGGCGAATTCGGCTTCGACTTCACCTCGAATGGAGTCTAAGGGGCGTGTCATATTCTGATGCTAGTGACAGAGCCAGACGTAGGCACGGATTTCCTACAGCAATGTGTGCCCAACTAATGCAATTATAACCTATAGGCATCGCCGTAACGCCGCCAACATCACGCATGCTACATACAGAACCATACGGGAGTCTAGTACCTGCTAGTATGCATGCACAGCCGACCATCCTTGCATTATTACGTTGCAAGCATTTGAAAACTGAAACGGCAATGAATAGGAAATGCCTTCAAAAGCAATCTGCGATCAAATCTACGCACTCCAAGTAAGGTCTCTCGAACTACTAGCCATTTCATCGAACCCGAAGGGATGTGAAGCGAATAAAACCTTTTGCCATGCGCATCCTTTTCAAACGCGATTGCGTTCGTTATGTCGCATCTCCGATGAAAAATGTTGCAGCCTTCCCTGGCCTGCGTGCGTAGTTCCCGATAAGGGCCTTACATTCTTCTTTCGCTACTGCGATTCGTGTCGGTTTAACTTCCTCGGTCCATTCGTCTTCAAATTCAACCTCCAGGCTTGACGATAACTTTTCGACATCACATGAGCCACGTGATGACGCTTGCTATTTTTTATATCACAGTCCTTCATCGCAAAGAACGCAGAAACTGCTGCCATCGAACATATGGCGCAGCAGCCTTTGCCTACTCTTGTAATGCTTTTTCATTTTTGACGATCCAAGCACCATGAACTCAGCGGGCGTCTGGAGGCTAGCCACACCGTTCCTATCCCCTTCAGGCGAGATAGCTAGACGACCACTGCAGCCAGGCGAACAAGCATGTACATATAACCAGTCGCGTCCCACCCATGAATGCCTTCGCCGGTATTTTTATGTATCGCTTTCGCCGGTAACCCGTATACCGACCTCTCCCAGTCTGACATATGTCGGTCGGCAGCCCCATGGGGGTTACGCTTCCCTGCGTCTAGCTTAACACATCTGAAGCTACCGAAACGCTCGGCCTTAGCAGCACGAAGAAACGACGTCATCACGCATAGATGGATTTACACAGACTCATTTTAGGATTATTATCGATTGCGGCCTGCGCTGTTCTAAAAGGTCCGTGCGGACAAACTAACGAACCGACCCGTCACGCACGCACAGTAATGGAGGGTCGTCGGCCCACATCTGCATACCGAGCGACACACCTTGATTGCCTGCGTGCGTGTGGTCTACAGCGGCTAGCTAGCTGAGGAACCAAATTGAGCGTAACATAAGAAACATACAGCCATTAGGAGTCATCGAGAAAATCCTTGCTTTTGAAGCATGGCTTGAAGGTGGGTTCGTTGCTTCTTGCCATGGTTGCAATAACCAAGACCTGACTATCCTTGCTTTTAAAAAGTTTCCACCTTGCGAGGCGGCAGCGCGTCCCTCTACCGACGTGGGGGAAAAAGGAGGGCCATTATTCTATATACACATGCACAGGCGCGCCCGTAAGTGCGTGGCTGTTTGATTCGGCAGATCTATAACCACTCTCTTCAGACCGGAAGGTCTTCGGCAAATTCCCTCGTTCTTGATACGCACTAGACTAGCTTCCGATCGAGCACCGAGCCTGACAGCTCCGAGCCTTGATTGAAGAATGACGTACGTCGTCAAGATAATATTAATGGTTTGTTTGGATGGTTTTACAGCGTGTTTGGTTAATTTGGAGGGTGTGTAGGAAGTAAGGAAAAAGTAGATAGTACGTAACCAGCCGGTTCGATGTTCTCGTTCAGCAGGTCTTATTATTAATAAACTTGCTTGATACATGGATGGACTGATGTTGCAAAAGAACTATAATAATCGACGTGCGTTCCTGGCAGGGATCCCTGCATAGGATGGCTCAATAATAATGGAGCCATAGAATTGAAGATGCATGGTTAGTTTGTGTTCCTCGTCTGTTTCATGTCATGCAGCCGCAAGGAGCTCAGCCTAGCCCGCAAGTGCTGTATCACAAGCCGACCAAGACTGGTCAACGCCAGCAGGGCATCGTGTTTCAAATGCATCAAGTTACCCCCGTGCGTCGTCCCTAACAACTTCTCTCTCCCCCCTCTGCATTCCCCCACACGCATCCATCCGCCACACCGACCACTGCATCGATCGCCACATGCCGAGGCTGTTCAGGTGCCAGACGGTGCGCACCCTGTCTATACTGTTGAATTGCCAAGAGACAGATAGAGCGTGCGTGCGAGCACACTGTCATCAATACCATTCGTTAATATTGCCGCAATCAACTTGACCACAAGCAAGCAAATGACCACAAACGCATACACTGCTAGGCTCTTGCAAGGGCCTTTGTTTGCTCGTGCGTGCCGCCACTCATTATACCGACCCTGGCCCTAGGGGGCTAACGCCTGGTACCGGCAGCCGGCATGAAATCACGCAGGCTAGGCCTTGAGTTGTGACATCATATCGCAATTGTAGTACCCATCCTGGGGTGTCCACGGCGGGCGGGTTAGTGCCTGGGATCGACCCTGTATGAACATCTTCTGGACCGTGCACACCTTCCGATCGGGCCTTTACCGTAGCTTGGCGGCTATAACAGAGATATAATCAACAGGCATGAATAACGTCATCATCAGGACGCGTGATGCTGCACGTACATGTAAGGACCTCTCGATGAGATCTACCTAGCAGCAGCCTGTATATATGTAGCTCATGATGATGATGATGATGATGATGATGATGATGATGATGATGATGATGATGACATTGATTAAGAGATTCCATCCTGATCTATCTGTCGTTAACTCGATAGATCGCTCACGAGACCTTTTCGTTTGCATTCTTATTTGTGAGGCCATTTTACAACACATACAACATGCATGCAGAATAATAATTCGTTCATTCAACTCCGGCGGTAGCGTAACGCTCTATCACGCTTCGGTAGCCGCAATGTTTTTAGAGTATGTAGGATTTGTCTGGTGGCGGCGGCGTCCATCCAGGACACCAGTGCCATCTATTGGTCGTTGCTTCTCGTGCCTCGCTCTATCTGCCAACATCGAGGTTTCACATACAGGTGACATCGGTGCATGTATGTGTATGTACGTATCCACGCACGAGGCGCCCGGCTCATACCACGCACCTATCCCTACGCCCTCCTTCCCCACGTGCTACATACTACGTTTTTCCGCGCTAAACAAAAAAACATATGTATAAAAGCATATAAAAGCACATACATATATAAGCATATATATAAAGGCATATATAAAAGAAGCACCACCAAGCGCCGAATACCGGACGTAGTCGAGATGGAGCGCCGCAGCGCTCGTCAACGTGCGTTGTTCCCCCGTGCGTAAGCCCGCAGTAGTGTAGCAGTCGTGGCCAGCAACCGTTTCCGTTCTATCCGATATATTACAGCCGCTGCTAGCCTGGGATTTTCACTGAAGAGCTGCTCTCCAGCAGAACCCGCCAACATCAGCTCGTCGTCCTCTAGTGGAGTTGTCCCTGCGAAGGCGCAGCAGCACGTAGACGCCCCAAGCCAGGCACGTGCTAATGCCTCAAAGCTGTGAGATGACGCAAGCCACGAGATGCAGTAATAGCACGTGAGGTGTCTACGGCAGTGTCTGCAGCAGTGCGATGCCACCGATTTGGCGCAAAACGGATGCCGTGCCGTACCACGCTGCACCGCGCCGTACGTCAAATATTCTTACTGGCATTATCGAGAGGCACTGGCCCTAAACAACGGATTCCAAGCGCTTCTCAACTACTAATACCACTCTGGGTTCATACAGATTCCCAACGGTTCAATATATTGCCTTGTTGTCATTCTTGTCAAACGGTTATACTATTGCGGCAGTTAGGTCTCATGATGGAGATGATATGGGGAGGGAGGGACGATCGTTCCTCGTCCCTCACTCTTAAATTTATGGTAATTAGTCATGGTTATATCCAATTAGGGTTTACGTAGGCCTTATAACTCCTCCATTGGTGAAGCGTCAGAAGAGGATGGAAAATGGAGAATTACGAATGGAGAGCGCTGCCCGCCAAGTGACAAAATGATGACCTCAAAGCCTACCTTCGGCGATCTGCGCCTCAACTTGACGTAGCAGTGAGGTCGCAGTGCGTACGCTCGCGTCGCCTCGTGTGGTCGTACGTTGCTGAATGGAATACGCGTCCATGACCCGTGGGTCTTCGTCCTTCAACGGCAGTGACTTGAGGGCTGCGAAAAGGTAAGGGTCAGTGCCGCGCAGTGCTGCTAAGAACAGCCCATCCCCAATGAGGTCCTGAAGCCGGGCCAGCTCCAGGGGGGCAGCCTGATGCCTGTGGCGGTGACAGCGGCGTTAAGTGATGATAACGATCCTGGCATGATGCATCAGGCATAGAGGTCTATGTGGTGGCCTCAAAAGCCAATGATCCCCACATCAATCTAGTCCGAGTACAGGAACACCGACCTCAATATACCGACTACATCATCCAACGACAACTGCCATCAAGAACTCCTGATGTATTGACCCTCTTGACAGTACCGGCGACGGTTGCGCATCCTAAAAAGGCAACGCCACCAAGCGGACATCTCGTTGGACTTCTCCAAACCCGAAGAGCCACTCACTCAGCGTCCAGATCCACCCGGATTCGATCCGCTGGATTTCCTCCCCGCGGTACAAATCCGTACTGCGCCATGTACCGCTGGTTGGTGTAGCCCTCCGGTCCACTGTAGCAGATGGTGACCTCCTCCCCAAGATCGATGTCGCGCAAAGCCACAAGCTCAAAGAAGGACCCATCATCCTCCCCGAGCCCCTCCTCGCGCCTTGATGTTGTTGCAAACATGCGGAAGTCGGCGTTAGCGATGGGCCTTCCTTGAGTAATGCTGGCGGTTGGTGTTGGTTGGCCGTTGGCAGGTGCCTCCGCGTGGTTTGCAAAGTCCAAGAAGGGAACGAAGGCGAAGGCGTCGGTTCCGACCCTGACTCAGGAAGGCACGAGGACGAGAGAACGATCTCCGGGAAAGGCAGGCGAGTGGCGGCAAGTGCTTCGATAATTGAGTGGAGACCTACCAGACATGACCAAACCACATTCTAATGATTACCATCTATCCAACTACCCATTCAAAACGACTCAAACTCATGCATCGAAGGACCCAATCAACCAACTGTCTAGCTTATCCCGGAATACCGTAATGCCCAACTACCCAACCAATTAACCGCTAACCCACCGGAATGCCCTGCTGCGCACACACGCGAAGGCCCACTGGAGCCAGCCGGGAACATCTGTACGACAACGAATGACATGATGGGCAGAAAAACACATCAAACCAGCAGAAAATAATACAATAACACATGTGAAAAGATGAAGCTTCCGAGGTGTGATGTGGGTGTGATGCTGCCCTTGGCCCAAGGTTTTGGTTGAAACATTAGCATGCATGCATGCCGATGCACAGCTGAGGGCGTCCCTCCGCCAGGCACGGTTCCGTCCGCACGCGGGGCGCCAGGCCCCAGGTTAGTGCGGGGGCCGCTGGCAGCAGTGAGGGATGCAACGCATCCCCCCCTAGGAGTGAACGAACGAGGGTGCCCCGAGATACTGAAGGGAAGGAGGGGACTGCCAGGTAGTGGCCACGGGTGAAGCGACCCCCCCTCCTATCCCACACACCATACATCCCTACCAGGGGCGAGCGGCTCCATGAGTTCGGGGAAGAGAGCCGTCAGGCGAGCCTGCATTGGGCCCAGTGGGAACTTGTCGTACAGTGGAGACAGGAACACAGAAACCCTCGGGACACAGAACCCCAGAGGTGCTGCTTAATAACTAGAAGCTGTAAATTACCTCATTACTGGATCCTGGATCCCGGACGAATCCAACTCAAATTGTGAATGTGGAGTCCCTTATTGCACCCGCTTACCGCTGCCGTACCCCTCCTTACCATGCAGTCGCGTGCTACCTTCTGTTTGTACTCGTCCTCTTACAACGTATGTTCCGTAAAATTTCCATACAAGCCGTATTTCCGTACTTTTTATTTATTCACACAAGAGATATATGTCCCATAAAAAATACACACGCACACAAACATTTTCGATGTACCTTTTGCGCGGTGGCGGCTTGCGCGATGTCTGTATGCTGCAATTGCGCCAGCCTCGGTCCCTCCCAGCACATTGGCAACGTCAACTGCTCGGGCGCCGGCAACAGCTCGTCGCAATAGCGCTGCCAGAACTCCCCGCCGTCCCCTGCGGCAGGTGGCCAGCCAAGCAAGGGCACTTCACCGAGAGGAAATGGACAAGGAGGGCGCGTGCGCACCATCTAGGAATCCAGTTACGCACTGGAATTGATATTCCTTCCCGCCCCCAGCCACCAGTATTGGCGGAAAACAGACGGCCCTTGTGTACCTGAAGGGGCCCCCGACATCACCGTCGTTAATGTGGTGACAAGTGGCAGTTTCGGAGCAGAAATATGGCCCTGCTCCAAAAAAGTGGACCGGTGAGAGTGCCGCAGCCACCGTCAAGGCCGCAATCGCTGCCAGCAGTGTTTTCCGGCCGGCCGGCCATCCAGCCGATTGAAATGGCCCCTGTCCCCCTGCCTAACTACTGCCCCCACTACTGGCCACCCCTTACATATATCATTAAAAAAATCATTACCAGTCGTACAGCCGATCCGGATCACGCTTACGGCGATACGACTGCACGGCTGCCATCCAGCTGCCATCCGCCCAACCCCAAGAGGGCAGCAGCAACGCATTCGTCCCAGAATCGGTTTTAGCGTCGTTGGAAAAGCCGTTGAATTAGTTGGTTGCCAGCTCACCTGCAAGACCATCCACCAGCGCCAGCGCCTGCAGGATGTCCCAGGGGAGCGGGTCGGAACTGCCGGCGGCGCTGCCTCGTAGTCTTTAGAGAGTGTATCCATGAGGTGAGAAGATAAGTGGCAGGAGTTCGGATTTTAGGATGAGTTGCGGTCAACACGGACGAGGTCCTCAGGTGACAGGACAGGGATAATGACACGGTGGGCAGGAGAGAGGTAGGGACGGGGGAAGGTGGAAAGCTGCCGCGTGGATAGGTGCGGCAGGTGAGGTGAGGCACAATACCGCTGGAGGCGGTGAGGGAAGAGAGGGGGTGAGGGAAGAGAGGGGGTGAGGGAAGCAGATGGCTCGGAGCGTTATCGCTTTCTGGGTTTAACAAGCAGGATGTGAATGACGTCAGGTTTCTGTTGCCTGTGGTCGTGTATGATAAGAAACGCGACGTTGGTTAGGTTATCAGGTTATTGGGTGGTTAGGTGGAAAATTTTGAAGTTCCGATAAGGTAGACATACCGCAACTATAGCTGCCAGGAGGATGCCTAAGAGAGAATGCTGCGAATTGTACTGCAAAATATCACAACCTCCTTGAACACGAGCGTTCGCGCAACGAACAGACAATCGCGTCATGGCGTAAATGACATCTCTCCCACAAAAATGCGAGGGGTTACGAATTCAGGGTAGGATCTTATCTATCTAGTCCAATGTCGTACGTGTGCAGCTTAGAAAGACCTGCAGAGACACTGCCGTACTGCATGTCAGATGTGAAGGACATAAAGCGTGCAAAAGTGGGTTGATCACAACGCATCACTAATAGGTATGTTATGAAATTGTCTAGTGATATAGATATCGAGTGCATGACCTCATTGCGTGCTTGGACCGGCACTCAGGCTTCAACTGGAGCAGTTGGATTACGGCAGGCGAAGTCCACTGAGCTATTCCTCTCATGAATTTTGAAAAATAATTAAATGGAATTTTTCCTACCTGGGCCACCCCGCGGAAGCCGGCAGGCGCAGGCCTGTATTGTAGTCGAGCACGAATGCGGCTGTGGTGGGCACGCGCATCAGCACGTCACCCTTCGCGACTTGGTCAGACGTCACAAGGCCCATTGAAGTGTGTGTGCTTCTGCATACACGCAAATTTGTCTGCACCTTTGCCTGGACGGCAAGCTCTTGAAATGTCTGCGCTGCTCGGACAACATTTTCGCTTACAGCACTACACCTAGCGGTATGAAGAGTGCGCACCGCCATGTTATGGTTATTAATTAATTTTTATTGTTCCAGCGGAATTAGGATGGATTCATTGGCTTCGTGGGGACGTAAGGGATGTACTGCCTTGTGTAACAATCCCAAGGAGGTTTTATGCAGATGTCTGATCCTTAGCACATAGATATCACATACAAAAACAGCTGATAGTCATGGGTTTGGTCCTTTGCCCCCTAATGCAGCTATTCCTTGCAGCAGTTGATGACGGTATATAGCAAGTACGTCAGGAAGGACTTTCAATGAAACATTCCCTTTCCATATAATCGACTTACATGCATCCAACCGAAGTAGTCCTGCGCGCGCGCTGATAGCAGTCTTATCAGCTTGACCCTATGAGGCGACTATTGCTGGCGAGGCTGCATCCTGAAGAAGTGGGGTCTTTGCACAACACAGGTGTGGGAATGGCTTGTCGTTAGCTTGCGCGCAAGTCTGGAAACATCTACCCACTTTCGGTGGACCATCCCGGCGTTCATGCAAGCGCTGACAAAGTATATAATAGCTGTTTTTGTAATGTATGTTCAGGTCATCAATCGGACGGTGACTCTGCTGTTCTTAATTTTTTCGTATACGTTCTCGTTCTCCCTGGCACGCTGGCAACTTGCGCGTCGTGGTCCAGGCTCTGGCGTTGGCGCTCGCGTCGTTGGCATTGGGACTGGCGGTGCCGTTGCTTTAAGTCTTCTGAGGATGCGCAGGATGCTCAGAATACTCGGAACTCTTTTCCCCAGCCATCTACGCGCTCCAGCAATGGCGCCGCGACGTCCGCAAGCCAGGGCAGCACATCCCAGAACGACACACGTGATGCGACCCAGCTTTCTACCACGACCACAGATGGGCCTATGCACTCAGCAAAGCCGGGTCAGCCTGCCAATCAGGTCTCCTTGCCAACTCGTATGGTGGGCGACATAGGTCACCGCACCGACACTCCAAAGGCTGCGCCAGGACCGTCGTACGAAAGTGACGACGACGAAGGTGGTAGACTAGGTACTGCTGAGGGGCGCCTCAATGATATCACCCGCTCCGTCAAAAGTCATGCGAATGCAGCAGGTTTGGGTTCGCAAGACGAAGCAGCGCGACGGCAAGCTGAGGATGCCGCGAATCGCCTGGCGGCGGAACGTAGCCTACTGCCGCACGATGACGCCAAGGTACGGCAGTATCCGTCCGGCATTTCCGCGGCGTCCGTATCGTGCTGTACCGTACCTGTACCGTCCGTACCGTCCGTACCGTGCTGTATTAGATTTGGCAAAAGATGCTGCAACCAGAGTTCAGCGGGTACGATTGTATCCGTCCATTGTATCTCCGTCCTGATTTCCTGGTTCCTCTAATTGTTGCGATATTTACTGGGATGTATTCCTTGCATTTGGCTAGGAGTGAAAGGTCCGGGGAGCATCCTGCGTCCCTTCCCCCTGCCAAAGTAAAAGTCATAAGCACATCGATTTCATCCGTTTCCATGAGGAAGAAGGCAAGAGAAGGAAAGAGGGAAGGACTCAATCCTGATTATTAGCCACCTTGGTCCCGTGTCTTCGTCAGGGGACGGTCGTGACGGCGTCAGGCGAGGGCTTCAGCGGCCCGCCAGCCATAGCACCCGCCGATATCAATATGCCGCAATTGCCGACGGCGTCGCCCGGAATGCTGGCGCCCGCGGCGGCCCCGGAAATGCAACCAGCCGCGGGGGGTGAAGCGTGTGGGGCAACACAGCCAATGGCCGCATGTGATATTGACCTGGACATAGACCTTGCTAGAGGCGATTTGAAAGTCGATTACAGTCCGAGGGGCCTCCTGGGCCAAGGAGGGTTTGCCGCAGTTTACAAGGGACGCTACAAGTAGGTACTATGCTTCTGTCCCAGCTTCATCCGTTCCAATCGGGCGTTTTGGTCTCGCCTGAATTCGAGGCGGGGAGATGAATGGCTCAGGATGATCCTACGCGGAAGAGGCATAGGAAAATAGCAAGGGAAGGGAAATGTGAAGCGGGAGATCTCTGCCCGGGAGGCCTTGCGGACAATCGTCACTTCCTCTTCCTCTTTCGCCACTTTTCGAGCAGCGTGCCTGCACCTGACGATACCGTGCGAAGGATGCGAAGGATGAAGGAGTCCTCAGGAGTTCCTTCCAATTATACGATGCCGATGTATTGACCTATTGGAGGGTCCTTCACGAATTATCTGCTTGACTTGTTGTTGTTGTTGTTGTTATTGTTATTGATATTGCGGTCAGTCCTCCATCTAGCCTAACGTCCAGCCCTTCACTTCTTCGGTGTCCTCAGCTACTCGATGGAGTATCGCCCCGAGCGGTCTCTCATCTGCATGCGGGCACGTCTTCCTGCACCGACCCCCTCTTAAAAATAAAAAACGCAAACCCGCGACAGCGCTGGCTTTGTCCCCTCATGCATCTAAAGCGTGCCTGATCACCTAAGCATCTAAGTACCACGCCCGCGGCGCTGTCCAAACCCCAAACCCCGATTTCGTTTGTATTCCTGGTGCGTGACGTCGCCTCGGTCTACATACGGCTGCAGGGGTCAACGCGTTGCGGTGAAAATGATAAAGAAGACCGCCGGATCGAGTCTTACAGATTTGCAGGTGCGAAGAACCGCCTTTCTTTCTCTTGCGGAGAACCATGCAATAATTAGGCAATTGTAATCTAGCAGTGGCAACGACAATTGCTTCTCAGAACGGGAGGGGGAGGAAGGAAGAACGGATTGTGAACTTTGATGGCGCGGAATGGATGGCCCTAGGGTGATGAGCTAACCGGGCATGTGCAACGGGAGAGTTGCTGAGGCTTGGATGTATCTTAATAGCTTCCACATCACTTATTACTTTTTAGGTCGCCCCTCATAATAATAATAATTATTATTATTATCATTATTATCATAATAATAATACAATAATAAAATAATATAATAGGAATCTTCGTATAAGCGTTTATATATACCTCGGAAAACGCAGTAGTGGTTGGGGGTGTGTCTGGCGGTGACGGGTCTCTCTGTCTGTCTGTTTGTCTGTTTACCTGCTTGTGTAAATCGCTTAAACATGTCATGTGTCGGTCGTGTGCTCCTCATGGTGCAGGAGGACATGAATGCGCTGATGCACGAGCTGCACATTCTCCGGCAGGTGCGTCAGAGGTGGGACGAGTCTCCTCTTCATAGTGCCTGGCCTGCCTCTTGCCGCTGGCCCTAGGGGCCGTATCATGTATGACGTGTGAAACCCACGCTAAACAATGGGGAACGATGGGGGCAATCTGCATTCTCGTCACCGTCCGTCGTCCACTCCCTCACACTACTTCCCTCCATCACACTCCCTCACACTACTTCCCTCCATCACACTCCCTCACACTTTATTCTCTTACGTTCCGTCTGGTGCCATACAGGTCAACCATCCGAACATCGTGACGTTGTACGGCGGTTGTCTGAAGCCCCCTCGCATTTTTTTAGTAGAGGAGCGGATGGAGGTAAGTTTTGATCGAAAGTTGTTGCACTTTTACTACTTACAACAGTTTTCTTTTCGCAAGGGACAAGGGCCGTCGTATACCCTTCAGTCCTACACGAAGCAAGGTCATGTCACCCGATTCCAAATAGTTGATGGATTCCCGCCTAACGATGATGATGAAAACCATCATCTTTGCCGTCGTCGTCAGCTTTGAGGATTCCATCTTGTCACTCCTGTGATCCCGATTCATTCAAATCGGATTTTGTCGTACGTCGTTCGTACATATGCAGGGAACTCTCGATTTCTACGTGCATCAGGTTCGAAAGCACGATGCACTGAGTGTACGGGAGGTCGTATACTTCGCACTGGACATCGCCTGCGGACTGTCGTACCTGCATCCCAGGTACGAAATGAACCGGCCATCATCATTGAGCAGCAGTAGGTCATGGTGATGGTGGCTCGGGAACACGCACATGGGCGCCGGTGCGGGGATAGAGGTAGTTACGAAGAGCAAGACATTATTTTACGTACACCAATTCCCTACGTGATTATGATGAAACAATATATTTATATTCATTTGTTATTCGTGTGTTTAGGTTCATTATATAATAGAGAAAAACAAAGAGAGGCACATGTGGCTTGGACAACATGTTACGTTTTACCCTACGACGCTGCGACGGAAAACCCAGCATGTGCCCTCACCCTCTCCCCCGGGCAGGATTGTGCACCGCGATCTGAAGCCCGCCAACGTTCTGCTCAGCCACGAGGGACGATGTAAAATCTCGGACTTCGGCTTGGCACGGTGAGGGAGTTTCGAGGGAGCTGTAATTTTCTCTTATTACGGATTCCTTCAGTAACACGCACGACGACCGAGCTAGTTTACTAACATAGCTTGGTGACGATGATGATTGCAAGTTTATGGAACTCGTTTTGTGAACTTGTAAGGCCCGGAACGAGCCAGGAGGGCTTCACGGACCGCAAAACTCTCCAGACCTACAACATCAAAAAAACCTAAAAAGAGAAAAAAACGTCAAAATAGTATTTGGATTTGGACTAATACACTAAGGAAAGAGAAAAAGCGGTATTACGAGACGTTATCCCATCTTGCCTGACCGAGTCCCTCTCACACGTCGAGTTTCATGAAGCGCCTTGGCCAGTCTACACTGAAAACCCACATGACCGCAGCCATATCTCATCTCTTGTCTTATGCTCTCATAAGCTGAGCATTTGATTAAAGCATGATATGCATCCTCTGTCGCTCCACTCATACACATAGGGCAGTGACGAACAATCATATCAGTATATGATTTTGGCGTTTGTTGCATGCGTGTCGTACATACGGGCGTACGGATATGTGTCGTACATTTCCAACAACACGGGCGTGTGTCGTCACAGAGCAATCGCCATCCCAATGGTGTGATGGCATTGTATATCTCGAATGTTCGACTTCGTTTCGTTATGACGGTCTTTTATTTGACGATACGGTCCCGCGTCCCTCAACTTCCCGGATTGGGGTGTGTGGATGGGGTGGTCGATCATTTCTGAACGTATGCATGCAGTACCAAGATCAAAGAGTACCTGAGCACGAAGAATTTGGACGCGGGCACTACAGCTTACATTGCTCCCGAGTGCTTCATGTCCATGGACAACCCTGACATGCACGACCTGCGAAGATCCGTCACAGACCGCACTGACATCTACGCACTCGGTAGGCTCTGTCGTGCATGTGTGTGCGCCTGTATGTATGAATCTATCTATCTATCTATCTATCTATCTATCTATCTATCTATCTATCTATCTATCTATCTATCTATATCGATATATCAATCTACCTGCCTACCACAAGTACCTGCTTGATAAAAAATTAGAGGATTTAATTGGTCCTCAGGTTCATGACCAAATACAAATCTTGATTAATTCCGTACATAAGTAGCTCTTGTACGCCTGGCACCAAGCCCAGCCAGCGAAACCCGGCCGGCACCTACTTTCCTTGCAAAGTTTCAGGTAATTATTCTACCTAGGTGCCATAGTTCAGCGTACCTAGGCGTCAGCTCTGCAAATTTTAGTAAATTTTAGCAGGATATGACGTCGATTCTTTTGTTATTACCGACAGTACCTACTGACTACTACACTCCGTTTTCCGAATCTATCTAATTCTCCGAATCTGGTAACAAAGCTTATATGTGGTAGTTCTTTAAATGTAAATATTTTCCCTGGTAATAATATTATATTAGTAAATACGGACGCGTATCCTTATATGGACTAGGAATATAATAATAATCAATATTATGTACGTGGTAAACTTGCCTGCAATAAGGCCTTGGAAATCGTTATTGTTAGGCTTGGCTCTCAAACATGGAACACTTTGTGTTTTGGCCAACCTTATCATTACAAATATGTCAACTGCGAGAATTTCATTGATTATTGAATAATTTCATGATTGTGGTAAGGCAATATCACTGCTTCATCATGTTCTGCGGGTTATTATTGCCCCAAATGTCGTGGTGTGTGACAGGCATCATCATGTGGGAGATGCTGGCGGGGAAACGTCCTTGGCAGGGGCTCAAACCTCTGCTTGTTGCCTACCAGGTGGGGCGGGTCGGTCGGCTGCAAGACATTTATTTGTCTTTTTCTTACCTGGCTCTGGTAGACGATGTCATTACGTAAATCTGGAAGCTACTTGTATCATGCTCGCGAGTTAACGTCAGGATTAGACATCCTCATCATATATCATGATATTCTGGGCAAAAGCTCCGGTTGTGAATATGGATGGACCTTCACCAGCCAGTGAACTAAACCCAGCTAGCTGTCAGGAATATATGTATATACATATATGTGTGTATTTGTATATGATGGGCGGACAGGTTTCCTTCTGCAAATAAATGATATTCTATATTTGGTGTTCCAGGCAAGTAAGGGCGGCTTATGTATATATATGTATATTTATAATGTAACCCTGTAAACCACATATATATATACACACACACACACACACACCAGAAAGCCTTGACTCCCGTCCATCATTTTCTTCAAATGCATAACGAGTAGGCTCACCCACAGCTGTACACATACGTTTATGCAGGTGGCATACCGCAGCCTTCGGCCGCCTTTATTTGAGCTGGGGCCCCGCTGTCCCCCCAAGCTTCGACAGCTCATTGAGGAATGCTGGTGTCAGGAATCAAAACAGAGACCTAGCAGTCAACAGGTAAATAAAATACATCACAATGATTTCCGGGCAGTGATTACTGCCATCTAATTAACCCTGAAAGCGGGTGTGTAGATCATGACTGATCATGACCGAGCGATTACCTTTGCCCTGCATTCCTTATTTTGTTATATAAACCGCCTACTTGCTTGCAGCAAAGGCCTGATCAGAAGATGCCCCCCGGATAGTCATTTAGGATAATGGGTGAGAATAAACAACAATTGGGAATTTATGTAATAGGTAGGTAGATAGATAGATATTACCTAGATTCGTAGGTGGGTGTAGATAGATACAACTATAATACGAGTAGGATACAACTTAACCCCCCCCAGATGAGGGGCTTCCTGGTGTCCCACTTCCCAGGGGTGCTGCCACCTTCCTGTCTAGTTGGTTCTGTGCTGCCACAGTCGGGTTTGGAGTAGGACTGACTGATGGGGCTTGCCACTCCCCACCAAGCCTGGCTTGTATAGTATCCTGGGGTATCTATGGGTAGTGTCCAGGATTGGACCGCATATGGTCATCTTCCGATTGGGCCTTTGTAGGCGGACACAAGAGGTACAACAGCATGCGCCCCCTAGTTAATGAATGAATGGGCTTGCAGCACTACGACAGTGCCAATTCGTATTCCGAAGATGACATGTTGTTAATATATGGTTTATATGTTGGATGCGCATGTGTCTGCACCCATGACATCTATTTATCCACCAAGTAACTCGCTTGCTACCTGTCCATGTTACGATGATACTCACAGCAGTACACGCTACACAGCCAATATCAAACTTGTTGCATGCCTCTCACTGATGAACAAAACTCCACGTAGAGTAAAGCTTGCACAATGGGAAGTGTACCTAGCTTAGGTACAAGGAGTCGAAGACAGCAGACGAGTTGGAAGTGAGTAGATTACAATCTTATTGCAGAATGAATTGCGTAGGCTATCAGATCCAAAGTCTCATCCTCTAACCAGAAACTATATGCTAATAGAAGATAGTAGTAAAGGGATGACTTGAGAGCTTGATGACTTGATGATTGGACAGGCTGCAATGAGCATTAATACCCACATTTCGGCCAGCCGTACACGTCCACAGAGATTTATGTATCTCGTCCAATAGGAGGACATAGCACTCTGATCCACAGCAAGGATTCTTGTAGAAAAGCCATTAGTATCGTGCTGGTTGTTGGAATCTAAAGATTTTAGGGTATGATGATGTATAGCTTGCATGATATGAGGGTTTGGTTGTGTAATTGAAAATAAAAATTGACGAAAATAATGTAGCAGAATGTTGTGCGTAGCACCACTCTGCAATGTTTTATCATTTTGTGACTTGCGGAAGACACTCTTTTGCATCTTTTTGGTATCATTCCTCTGCGGGATGGCCTATGTGGCCGTTGTTGTATTGCAAAGCATAAGTTGCCATCGTCCCATGACAAAGTGAATGGCACTTTGCATGCTTACCTAAGTGCAATGTTGTGGTGCTTCATGTATTATGATACATATGTGTTATGACAAATATGATAATACATAACGGGAATGGAACCCGGACACATATGAAACTACATGATCTTGAGCGAATATGCTCATTATCGTCGTATTTGAGTGATGTAGGTTGTCGGTTGCCATATGCGCACGCGTGCTAATGATAAATATCTATATATATTGTCCAATAAAGCATACTCACATATTACTCTACACATGAGTTGCTGGAAGTCGCTGCCGAACTTGCCCAATGGCATGAATGAGGTGACTCACTATGCATGAATCTATGCCCGTGCACAGATTATAATATTGCACGCAATAAGAGGCATTGCACTGATGCAATGAAGGCCTGTCCTGAACAATCCTTGCTGTGGACCAGAGTGGTATGTCCTATTGGACGAGATATGTAAATCTCTGGGGATGTGTACTGCAAGCCGAAATGTGAGTATTTAATTCTTATCGCAGCCTATCTAACCATCAAGTCATCAAGCTCTCAAGTCATCCCTCGACTACTATCTTCTCTAAGCATGAGCATCAAGTTTCTGGTTAGAGGATGAGACTTTGCATCTGATAGCCTACGCACTTCATTCTGCAATAAGATTGTAACCTCCTTGCTTCCAAGTCTTCTGCTGTCTTTGACTCCTTGTACCTAAGCTAGGTATGCTTCCCATTGTGCAAGCTTTACTCTATCAGGAGTTAATGTTCATCAGTGAGAGGTATACAACATTTTTTATAATTATGTGCCCGAGAGCCTGCTGCATGATGGTAGCCATGCATCTTCATGGGCTGTGCATGGGTGTGCTCCGTAATATAGCATATGCACTTCTTCGGGGTAGTGTTGCACACACGAGGATGTTTACAACACGAGGGCGATTCATTTAAGTTAACAAGCAAAGATATGTATTAATGCAGGTGGTGGACCGGTTGCTGGACATCCTGAATGAACTGCCGCCAGAGCTGGTGAGGCATACATACATGGGATGTTTGTGTTACCTGCCATGGTGTTTCCGCAATGATAAGCTACCACTACAGAAGAAGTGGTACAATTGGGCTGTGGGCTCTCCTTTATGTTCTCGTTCGTAGTTGGGAAGGGAAAAGCTGCAATCGTCCGTCCATGCATGCCGAGTTGCCAATTCTAGTCATTTCTTGCTGCTGTCAATTTGGGAAGTAAGTGGCATTACCCGAAATGTCTTGCTTTGCCCGGCATGCATGCATACCGCTGCACAACCCACAAACTTCTCCATCCTGTTCTCCTCTCCATCCTCCTGCTGTATAAGGAATAAGCTTTGATAAGAAAGCTACAAAAGAGAGGGGTTCCCTTGCTTCGCATCCCTGAATAGAACAGCTTTTTGACCTAGGTAGCTTATGTTGTTGCCCATCAAGCCATACACACACACACATATATATATATGTATATATATATATATATGGGTATTTTTCTTTCTGAGTTGGGCTCTTGTTTCTTGGTCGATACTCATCCGCCATTTTGCCCGGTCCACCCGTTTGCCATCCTAGGACGACCTGTCCTACCCGCAACAACAGGCTCCTGCCCTACCAAGGCAGCAGTTAGCAGCACTACCCGCAGTCGTCACAGTGGTGCAACCTCTTGACGGTGAAGCCATCCTTGCTGCAGCGCACCTGCCATCCCAGCAATAGCCCAAATAATCATACACCATACCGTCCGTTAAGGACCTCTTCAGCCAAGGACCTCATTCAACGCGCGAAAGCATCTAGTGCACTCTGCCACTTTCCCTTCATGGTCGCTCACGCGGCTTATCCAGCCGCCGAGGCTTACCCAGCCCAATAGTGCACTCAGGTGTACTCTGACGTACATGCACCCCTTTCGTCACCCTCAGTCGGCCATGAGCAGCAACAGCTATTGGTGGCATTGGTTCAATCGGAAGGAGCCTTTTTAAGCGCTTGTAATTAAGACTTATTATAAAGGTTTGCGTTAGCGAAAGGCTTGCATTGTAAGATTGGTGGTGTGTAGGAAACGGCTGAAACCTAACGGACCAACTATTCGAATCCAACGTCACGGCGAGGCGGCGAGTTCTTTCCTTGCTTGTTGCGTAACTTTTGTCCATTATTACACCCATCATTGCAGACATGTCCTGCAACAGGTGCTTGTACGTACGGGGAACATGGAAGTGGCTAAAATGCATGTCAGATGTGAAACTTTAAGTTTCACCATTCAGATATTGCAAGGCCCAATTAGCTGCCACGGCGGGCGTATGTTAGAGGAGCGGCTAGCAAACCGGAACGAAGTAGACAACGAACGGTTGTCAGATGGGGGCGGGCACTGGCGTCTGTGGTATGGCATGTGAGGGGCAGGATGGCTGGAGGGAAGCGTGCCCGGCGCGGTAATTTGCTCCTTGACATGCCTGGTTTTCGCCAGCACTTCCGCGTTTGCATGCAACTAACTCAAACACGTTATGGTTTAATAATCTAGTTTCTACTTGCAAGTTCGGCAGGTGCGGTGTTCCATAACATCTGCGATGGCGAATGGAGCACGACAATCTCATTATTAACGGAATCGGCAAGTTTCACCACATTACTTGATAACGGTTGACTGGGTTTGGACGGATGGGAGGCTCACAGTGCGTGGTCAGTGCATGGATGGAGCTATTGAGACTGGTGTCGGGTACGTGTAGAAGTGTGATCTGAGAACATACCCGGATTTGAGGTATCTTTGTGCGGGATCGATGAAGTACGGTCTGATGTCTGAATGTTTGATGGATATGGTAGTGGTGATGGTGGTGATGATGATGATGATATTCAAGGAGTGCTGTGGTAATAGACAGCTACACACGTCTGGCTACCTCCATCCATATCCAGCAGGGTACTTATGATAGTGCTCATGAGTCAGCTTTTGGCAATGACGTTTACTGACCAGTTCTTGGGTTGCCGTGATGACATGCAGGCGGGATCAAGAATAAAGATTGAGACGTGGTCAGAGATGCTGATGGTCGATGGGACAAATGCTGCTGAAAAATACATGTACACGGTATACGTCTGATCCAAACTCTTTTGATGCTAAATGGGCTGGGCTGTCTAATTCAATGTGCGCATGCTTGTGGACAAAGTGTGAGCGATGAGGATATAGACCTTACATATATGTGTGCGAGTGTGTGTCGCAAAGTTTGCTAAGCATCCGTCATCGAACGGATTGACATTGATTTTGTTCACGAACCTCTTGTCCACCTCTTGTCCAAAGTTATTCGGAGGCGATGGTGGGCTGGATCCATACAGCGCATGCATGGTGCGACTTCCATTATTTCGATTGGTTGTGTTCGCAGCGAGCAGGAACTGATGCATTTATCCGATGTGCATCGGTGTGCCATTGGCGTGGAGACAGCACATACACAATATGTTGAAGCTGCCTTCAAAATAGCAGCACTGGCAACATGGTCCTCTGTTAAGGTACTTTGCATATATATCATATCAATAAATAATAAATATATACCTATCAACTGATTATGGTACACAATTATCATTATTTACACACCACACTTGGATTGGTGGTTACTAAACATATTTTACACACATTCATCCGTCTGCATCCCACACTGGTGATTTTTAAGACATACATTTTGGGTTCTCAGTGCGAATGCTCCTACCAGCCCCTCAGTTGTGAGGGAAATGGGATGGGCAGTGGCTGGGCACCTCCTTTTGGTCGATAACTTGTGTAGAACACCATTATAGCGCGGCTTGGGAATTGACCAGCGGAAGCAGTTGAAAATGCCGTTGATCCGCTGGTGGCGAGTGCTGTACTCAACAAATACATTGTAGATATTGTCGATATGGGAAAATGGCTCAGGGCGTTCCTCTACAAAACAGAAGCAGGGCTCTGTTCAGGTTGCTCTGTTACACGCTAGAGCCCAAGCCACCGGGGCGATGATGAACAACACATGCAGGGATGGAGAGGGCAAGGATCGGTACACCGAGAATGGACAATGCCACAAACGGCAACTGCGAAAGAACAAGCTAAACGACGAAAGCCATCACGGCTTGTAGCGCTGCATGAACATCCCAAAAAGCACACACACTGACGCTACTGCGTCCAAACAGGAGCCGCTTGGCTCGGCTCAAGAACCACGGACGCGTCCGTTGATAAATTGCAGAAATCTGGTACGTTATTTGCGAATCAGGGTCGGCTGGGTACCATACATGTGGGAGCCAAGTAATCAAGTACAACAGCATACATCGTTCAATTGTTTAATCCGCCAACTCTTCACCAACTCTCGGAATCACCGTACGTGAATATTCTGCGTGAGCCAGCCACGTGCGGGAATATGGCGTAGTTGAACATGGCCTGTTTAACAGACAGTAGAACATGGCCTACATACAATTTCCCAAAACAATATGCTTGCAGCCACCATAATATCACATCTATATATACAGCTGCATTCCTGCTGTCCGGCCGCCCTTTCACCTCCATAATTAAGCTTGTTTGCAAGTATATATGCATGTACTGCAGATCTGCCCCTCGAGACCCCAGCATGAAACAACGACAACGATCTGCCTAGAGGTCATAACCAATCATAACGGATCACCACCTTCCAAGTTACACAACTCCAGATTATAAAATTAACGCACACACGAACACAAACACATACAGGCACACATGCGCATGCGCATCCGTGTACCTCTATCTAGTAGAGTTAGACACCGTCATCTATCCAGCCCCCGCTATCCATGTATGGTTAGCCAGACCTGCCCTTCGTGTACGCCTTTCAACCCACCCCAGTTCTTCATCCTCTGCCTGCGATGCCTCGTCCATGTCATCCTCTTACTTGTATTCAGACTCATCTTGCTAACTTGTACTTTGCTGCTTGCTTGCTTGCGTGACTCTTTCCCTACCGCTCTCCATCCGAAGCAGATATAAAAGATGGCATGCATGCATGCAAAACAAGCACATACATAACAGATAGAACCACAAATAAAATAGACACAGATAATCATGGTGGCGTGTTTGGAAGTACTTTCCACCAGGAAAGTACGGACTTGCAGTGCACCAACTGGGGATTGAGCTGAGGCTGATAGCCGCCACCTACCGACAGCATCGACCTCTCCCGCCGTATCAAGGATCCCACATAGGACATGTAGTGTTTGTACACCGTACCCGTGCGCCCGTCCTTGAGTTGGATTACCTGAGGGACACAAGGATTACCCCAAGGGGTAAGCAAGAAATACATACATCACTGTCGTTCATCAGTGTAGCACTAACCACGTCTGTATGTATATGTACATATATATATATATATACATGTGTGTGTGTATGTATGTGTATATAAACGGGTGTTACACTGCTATGGGCGACCTGCCGTGGACGGACAAGCACCGGGGGCCCTGACAGGGCCGAACCACAGCGCAGGGCGAAACACACGGCTTAGTCTGTTCCTCCTGCCGTGCGCTCCTCCAGTCGCTTGAGCCAGCAAGGGCACACAGTCCTCATGAGCCTCAAGCCTGGCGATATACAGGAACATAGCCTCAGCCCTTACCAGCTCCCCGCCGGAGAGGGCAAGAGAGCAACCCCTACCTCCCTAAAAGCAAGAAAACCCTGCCTCCTCCACCTCCACTGCCTCCCAAGTAAAACGCCTGGCCCTCCCTCCCAGGGACATTCCATGGAAAAGAGGCAAAAGCACGGGCCCTCCCAAACTGCTCAGCAGAGAAGCTAGACCCTCCGCGGACGCGGGAGGGGGTAACAAGCCACCAAGGCGCCCCCTTGAAAAGCTCAACGGCTACGTCCACAGAGAGCCCTAGCTATCCCTACCTGCAAGACAAGCTGGGGAGCCCTCCCTCCTCACCTACTAGATCCCTCCGAGTCCCCATGGCCAAGGAAAGGCCAGCTCTACCCAGGAACCCGCCTCCCTGCCTCCTCCCGACGCCCAGCCAACTCTGGCCGCACGGGCGCTCCTCAACCTAGCACTCCCCCACAACTCTTCCTCCTCCCTAAGTTCCCCGCCCTCCCCTCCTGGAGTGTATATGTAGAGTGTATATATATATGTATATGTACGTACATGTATGTGTATGTATGTGTATGTGTATGTGTATGGATATGGATATGGATATGGATTTGTATGGATTGCTAGGTCAGCCGCACGCACGAGGATTTACTGTACATGCACGTATGTATACCAAGCAACAAATTCAGCATGGCGCCGGAGTCCAGCATGAGGGATGTAAGCAAGGAGGGATTAAGCAAAGGCTTATGAGTATTTCCTTGGCTGTGGGAGCCAGGTAGCAAGGAATAGCTGGCGAATGAACTACCCGGCATAAACAGTGTGAGGCCCATCAGGACACAAGCTCGGCCTGCAGGTGGGCGGGAGGATGCACGGGAAGGTCACCAGCAGGTTCTAGAAGATTCGTTCATTTGAAAGCATGCATGGGTTGATAATATAGATTTGTATACCTCACCTTCAGGAAAAGATTGACCGTGCCGGCACTCTTTTCCTTCTCCGATACTAGACGATGAAGTGTCGCGATCGCGACTTTGGGATGCGGCCGATGCATCGTCCAGACGTCCGGCAAAATCACGAAACGAAAATCTCCGAGGTTAGCCAGCGACTCCACGTGCTGTATCTTATCAAAAGCCCAGCCGCGGAAGCGCTGCTCAACTCGGATGGATGATTGGATGGATGATTGGATGGATGGATGGACGCAAAGAAAACAAAATGAAAAGTGACTTCTTCGTCAAGCTTCAGTTCCCGGGTACAAAAACATAAAAAGTACAAAACATCCTTTGCCTTTTTATTCTACGTGGTACAACAGTGTGTATCTCGGGATTATAGAAGCATCTGGAAGCAGTAGCTAGAACCTAACAGGACTGGTTTCAACAGCAACAGCAGGTGCTAGGGAGGTCGGAAATAATGCATGAAGTCCGTCCGGAGCAGAGGTCACACAGGGGCCCTTGGTCCGGAGGCTCATACATCGCAACTCCGCCACACCAATTAGATATATATACATATATACATGTATATGATATATACATATATATCATAAATGTATCATAAACATCACTGCTTATATATAAGCAGTATATATAAGCAGTAATATTTATGATATATAACTTATATATAATGTAATAACGTGCAATATTCGATGCGAACAGTACTTAGTTACGCCGCTGCTCGTTATCTATAGCCTGGCACGGCACGGCAGGCAAAGAACTTTTTTACGATACCAAAACTATCCCTGCCTCGTGGGCAGGAGCCTCATGGGCTTGCTTTCTCACCTCGTCATACCCCGGGTCTTGGAACCTGCATAACAAGAAGACATAAGGAATCAGTACAGTTCACAGTCGTACTGCGTTTGACAGGGTTTGACGTGCGCCGTGTGGATAGCGCTCGCTCGCAAAACATGACCACCGGTTTCCCTCACCGCGACAAGATCCCCCATGGCTCGAAGTTCCGGTGGAACTCTACTTCGTATGGTACTTGTGTCCTCGTCCAAAGCACGTGGTTGATGGGCCGATGGCACGACCGGCAGCCATCAACATGAAACACTTTAACCGTTGCGTTGGCCCAAAGGGCGATGAGGTCCAGCTTTGAACCTATCCATGATACATATGAGCAGAGATAGGGTCAATCAACTTATGTATCGTATTTCCAAAGATGGTAATATACTTTGCCGTATCTACCAGGCGGACATGTACATGTGCATACTTGAAGTGTGACGTTTATTGTTCTTCACAATCTTGCCGTAACGAATGACACAAATATTATAACTAGCAACCCTGGTAGTGAATTGGTGACAACCACAGTAATAATCGCATTTATAGCAACAACATCAATAATTATATTAAATGGTGATAATATAACAAGGTTATGGTGACGAAAATGATGATGATGGTGATAATGATGCATAAATGCATCGAATAAAAGGCATGTGGTAGTAGGCCATACATCATGCAAACCAAAAGACAGAATTGTTTTCTTGTACGAAAATTATATCCCGGAGATGGCACGATAGAATTGAGGTCGTTCGACAAGCAGGGTCGGGAGTTTGCCAAGATCGCGACCTAGAGGGACCTACCCGCTACCTACCCGCAAGTGCCAACTCGCTAATTCGGTTCGCGGTCGCGTCATCCAGCTGGGGGCTGGCCTCATATGCGGGAAGAACACACAGAGCTGGGGGACTAGCATGCGTCTCCTCCATTAGGTATTCGATCCTGTGCGCAGAAGGAAGAGGCAGCAATTGCGCACGGTACCTAGTGCAAAGTTTAACTGGGAAATGTGACACCTCGAGTAATACGTCTGTATATGCAGTATCAAAACCATCTCCCGCCATCTTCTGCCTCACCACACACTCCTATGGAAAGGCCTTCCTTCCCCCCCAAGGATCCATAATTCTCATATGACTTGGCCCATGGGCAGCTCAATTACAGGACACAGCACAGTGCATAGCATTCTTGGCATTTGCGCACGCACGGACGTGTGCAGGCATTTAGCCCCATGTGCGAATGGCACATATCCTACGTGCCTACCCCGCCTCCCCTTGCGTGCCTCGCTCACACTACAGGTCGCAGTCCACCCCAGTCCACCAACACCAGTGAGGGGTGCGAATCTGGTAGTTGGGAACTTAGATGATAACCAGCTGGTGCCTGCCCTCCTGCCTACCATCGCCATGGCCCTGACCACCGTACTGATAGCTCACCAAGAGGCATTCTTGATCATGGAATTGAAGGACGAACTGACACCGAGGTCAGCATCCAACATAGCCGCCAGCGGCGTCCGGACCGCCACACCCGCAGCGTTGCGCAAAGCGTTGGTCGGCATGATGGCCGCGATTTGGGAATCCGCAGTTCGTTCCGCAAAAAGCATTAAGGTGAGCTCGCACATAGGGACGCCACTGAACCGCAGCGCCTCCACGCCACCGGCAAGTGCCTGACAAAAACAATTTCAAATTTACCACACATTTTACCAAGCTGTGAACGTTGTGCTTACTGTACAGGAGCAGCAGCTAGCGCGGAAGGTTGTCATGCTATATATATTATATACATTATATTATATATATATATATATGTCATGCTATATATGCTATATATGCTATATATGTGTGTATATATATACAGAGAGAGACACACACACACAAACATATATATATATATATATATATAAAGTTGTCAAGGCATGTCCTTAAATTTGTACCTGCACCATCTCGCGTGCATTTCTGATGGTATCGCCATGCTCCTTTAGCATCAGCTCATCCAAAGCAGCCGCTATCGCAGCTCCCGCTGTTGGACTTGGATTCTCATCCCCATACTCGGTGTCATGTGGGAAACGTCCGAGCTGCTGGAGCCGCCATGAGTTCCACACGGCGCCGTTATCCTCACCACCCATGCGCGCGTCATTACCATTGCCGCTGCCGCCCACATTTCTCTCTGTCAAAAGCGGCAGGTAGATTGCTGCTGAAATGGGTCCCTCGTATCCTCGGCATCTGAAAATCAATTGATGTGTGGAGGTGGAAAACGTCGGTGCATGGGCGACGCGATACGGTATGGCAGGCAGGAAACTACTCTTCCCCGTTTGGGTGCCCGACCTGGCGCACCCATCACCCCGAAGTGCACAGGAAATGTCAGTGGAGCAGGAAAACAAAGTGTCAGATCTAGATACATCAAAGCAAACAGTAGCAAAGCGTCAGCCAACGAATATTGGCCCCTACCGACCAGTAAGGGTTACAACGGGGGCCAAACAGCACTGGACAGCATCTAACCAGCTTCTGACCCCCGGCCTGTTATGACAAGTTTAATACCCCCTATGAGTTCGTAAGGGGCATTGGCGCGCACGCACCGTGCGTCTAATAAGACATAATGCACCTGGCTGTAACGCCAAAGTACGGTTCACAACTGGCGCATATAACATGCAATTGACTCTATCAGCAATTCGTTTTTTCATGACATGCATGGCCTCATAGCGAATGCATGGCGCATCCGTACTTAGCCCTTCCAGGTGTCCCTTTTCAAACATCCTCGTTAACGTCGACTGATTGTGTGATATCAGGAGTGATGCCAGGAATGATGACGCATATCGTACATCGGGACACTCACTGGGCTTCCAGCATTGGCAACCGATCCATGGACGCCATTGTGAAGATTGTCAGGGGGGGGGTGCTCTTCCTGGCTGGGGACGTCCACACGTCCACCAAGTATAACCTGCGGGGTGGGCAGTGGGCAGTGGGCAGTGGGCAGTGGGCAGTGGGCAGTGGGCAGTGGGCAGTGGGCAGTGGGCAGTGGGCAGTGGCTGTGATACACTTGTGTAATGAAGGACCTCCACTAGGATGGTCGAGGTATTTAGGGGCATATGTCGACATATATCGGGCATGCCACCCACTGGCATGCAAGCAGCACGAATGATTAAGTTGGATAAAAGGAACAGACCTTTATTGGGGACGCACAGGCGCTACGGACGACGGACAGCTGCTGGGACGCAGCACCACACCAGAATGAACTACTGATTGAATTAAGTGGCATGCAAGGACTGCGCGTGCGTATTGCTTGCCGGTTTATACCATGAAGGGGCGCGTAGTCAGTCGGCCAGTTTCCCACTACCTAAATACACGCTAGGCTTAGGCTCTTCCCCGCGTAATTCCGGGGTCCCCTGGCGTAATCGAATACCTAGCTAAGCCAGCTAGCTACCTAGTTTTTACGCACCGTGCAGGCTGACCGGAGATCCAGTCCGTAAAGCCAATCGGTTCTGGATCGTAACGTTCATTCCAGCAACTTCTGAGCAACGTTTTTGGATCGTCAATGTCCGACCTGTGTGATGCGAGAAGAGCGAGACGGACGGGCCCTCGCAAACCGAGACGACCCGAGACTGCGGTATGGCGGGTGCACCTGAGTGTGCCTACCAGGGCCAACCTGGGTCCTATAGAGGTCAGCAATTCGACTGAGAATGAATTTTCTATTCTCTTGACATATTTATAGAACAAAGGTTGCGGGAATAGACATACATACCCAGGCTGATTGTTGAACGTTGGAAGCCACCCAGGACAGATACCACAATTGACTAGATAGGCGTCAAGCGAGGAGAACGGCCCGTATATCCATGTTCAACTTACCCTCTAGCCATTAATAATTTCATACAGCATGTCAGCAGGCATGCTGCACTTAGCAACTTCTCGCAGGTGGACATGACTGCATCACCCATGCGCCTCCGGCCTTGCGCACGCCTAACGAACGTCTTCCCGCGTGAAAGATTATTTGGCCCAATTCTTTATCAGGTATCTTTATAATAGTTTGCTATAACTAACTCTTATTTACGCTTGCCTTGCGACCGTGCCTGCGTTTGTGAGGGCCTGTGCCCTTGGTGGCGAGAAAGGGTAAACACGCCCTAACACGCTAAGCCCAAGATGTACCCTGAACTTAACCTCAATTAGTTACGCTTGCCTTGTAAATATTTAGAATGTGATTTAGTCTTGTATATATCCCAGCATGTTGAGGACAAAAGCGCAGCGGGCAGAGACCCCGTCGCGTCAATGGGACGAGCCGATGTCAGTCGCAGTTTCAACATGTTACAACGCGAATCATAAGGACCAGTTTCAAGAGCTAGTATTCTCTCAGCTTTAATTCACAATTCATAATTTTCAATTAGGTAGTTATCCGCTCAGATGCCCCAGTGACCTCAGAGGCGTACCAGTTGCTCGGCGGTGTCAGTTGAGGTCCGTTGTCACTGGGGTTCATTCAGGTACATCCCCAGTTCACGACTCTTCACGACGCATCAAAGCAAACTAGACGTGTAACATTGGAAATAAACCATACCAAAGTATCGTCTATCAGCATCCAAGGCTGATTACGTACAGCCCCTGGTACAGGCCCAGTAGTACCATGCAACAAATTAGTGCCCTTAGGCCTCTTTGAGCGACCATCCAGGGCCATCCTGAAATTCGTGGGCCACCAGACGCCGCTCGATCTTGCGGCATCTGTCTGCTGGCATTTGGAACCTCTCTGTCGCAACCCTAAAGTTTTGCTGCCCAGAACACGCAGGACGCGGAGATTGCCACCGTGACCTTGCCTGCTTACTAATAAACTCACTCTAATGCCGCAGCGAGCGGCCGCAGGCAGGCTGCATCCCACACCCCACTCTTATTTTAGGTCAAGTCTCATTGGGTCTCATCGATCCGGTATCACCATGTTCATCCCGAATGCATGCGCTAACGGACCGAAACCATACATACTACATACATACGCCATAGGTTTTTGCCATGCAGATAAGAGGTACTTGTCGGCGGAATGCTAATGCGTGCGGAGATAGAAGGGCAGCAGGGGCCCGCAATCAAAAATTTATTTGCCATTTAAAATCCCGGCACCCACGACGCACGGGCATAAACGACTATATAGGAGACAGCCTCAATGTGACACCGCAGGGTAGGAATCTGAATAGTGAGTTTGAACTTATTACTTGATGGATATATAAAGCTACAAGTTGCCATAGTGTAACACCTAACAGTTACCCACACAAGCGGTGTTCAGGCACGACTGTTATGGCACGACAAATATGCCCCTGGAGTTCCAGATTCTACCCCGACCGAGAGCGGGCCAAAGACCCTAATGTTAAGGGCAGGGTGCCCCCATGTCGATGGACGGTAACGATCCCAATCAAAGTGACCTGCGAGCTGACCAGTTGCGGAGTTGACGCCTTAGTAAATTCGGCAGATTCCGCCGCATGCTGGTGGTGGGTGCTGAACCTGAGAAAACCACTTATTTCGGAGAAGTCGGCATGGGAGACTGGATGAGGGTGCCCCGAAACACCGGGGAAGGTAGGGACTGCCAGGTTAGTGGCCACGGGTGATGTACCCCCCTATCCTACACACACACACACAAGAGTCTATCTGTGTAATAAAAGTACTATGTTGCCTTCCTGAACAGCGAGCGTCCTCGCAGCATTAACTTTTGGTGATGTCCGACAGTCTATCTAATAATGACATGTTCACGAACCTGTTCATTCAGCAGACGCTGCTCAAGCCTGATGATTACGGTTATTCATTAGGCGCAGGCGAAACGTGTGTACTAAGTCCGTACTAAAACCGTGGATGGCGCTGCACATTTATGGTGCATATGCAGGTATGGAGAGTGAACACCGTAAGGATTTTCAGCTGATGACGTTAATTGCAAGGTAAATAAAAAATCCTCTAGAGGTTTTGGGACAGATGAATGTTGCATTTTTCCAGCCTGGTGTACAAGTTCAATTATTCCTGTTGGAAGAAGATAGCGAGCATGCCATAATAGGAAGCTGGCCGGGTAAATGGAGGCCCAGTGTAACAGAGGCTTCGCCTCGCTGGTTGGCGGAGCTTCATTGGCGAGCTCCGAGTAACTGTGCCGTAGGGCACGTGGTTCCAAGGTGACTCCTCGTTAGTTTACATTATTTGAGGTTATTTACAAGGGAAGAGGAAGTGATTGTCAATGCTATTTGGGCGCCTTAAATAGCGCTGCCGGGCTCGTAAGGGGCCTTACGTCTATTGAAAACTGGCGCGCACTCTACAACCGACAACGTTGTACGAGCGCTCGCATGCAAGTAGCTCCGTGCGACTTGTTCAACTTCCATGCGTTTGATCTATTGAATTAATCTATTATAATGTAATATATTAGTTGTCACAAATTGCCATGGTCCGATGACTCAGTTTCGCTCTTTCTGGCGCTTCTGCGCCGTTCACGCTGTTACTCCCACTACATGTGCACACTAGGCGCGCCAGGGATGGAGACAAATGATGGCGTCATCCTGTGGTATGTAGGGAAGTCCACGCGCGGTACAAAGCAAGCCTGCATCCCAACGCACAGGATACGTTGATAACCCCGCCTAAACGCATAGAAGGAACGCATGTATGTATGTGTGCCCTTGAGGTCAATGGCTTCCCGCAGGCTATGCCTGCGTGCCACGCAGCGTGAACTCTGCGCATACAGTTGCATGCCAAGGTTCCATATCAGCAGTCCGCCATCTGAAAGTGTTTTGACCTTCCAACTCTCCATACCATGCTATTTCTAATCAGCCACACACACACACATATCAGGCAACAAGTTGACGCATATTAGCACGCAGGTAACACCTTGCAGTAAGCTGGGGCGACAGTCCCATATAACGCACTCGCGCTCTGCCGTCGTCGCTTAACCATGCACCCTTCATGAACCCATGACGTACAAATAGTGTCATCAATATGCCTACTACCGATTACCTCCCTGTAGGTTGACAGCGCCAACGGGGCACTCGTATACGACCTTGACTTGAAGCGACGAGTAGTGTCTAATTTATGTCTGTGCAAGTGGTTGAATTTTTAAGGACAAATTTTATGAAGAAAGCGACCCATCTTCATCAATGAGGCATGGATAGCAAATTTTCAAACAAAATGGCATGATCTCTTTCAGCACAAAAATCAATTAAAATGTTGTAATCACATGCTGCTCGCTATATTACTTACGCTAGATGGGTCAAAGCATAACAACGGCATGAGTAAGACAGTGCCGAGCATGTACGACGACGTAATTGAAAACTTGGAGCAGCTCAATGAGTTGACCACCTGCATAGTATATTAGCAACATAACGCTTGCTGTTATTATAATACTCTTTCCCATGTGACATGCCACATTTTTCGGCATGCAGCTTGTCCGCTGGGACTGCAGACGCACACTCGCTAAAAATGAGACCTTAGGTTTATACTAAACCTACAAAAATGGCAGCAGCAACATTTGTGCTCTTGGAGCCTGAGGAGCTCTTATTTCGTGATGTGAAGTTGTCGCAGGTCCGCTTTTGTAATTTATTGTCCTAATTTGCCGTATATGTCAAATAACTGCTTCTTTTGATGTTTTATTGTATACAGGTTTACTCCCAGACTTTGCGAATAACGAATACGCTCCGAGGTCCTGTGGAGCTGACCGTGAAGCCTGGAAGCACTGACCGCTACACGGTCTCGCCGACCACTTTACGGTTAAAAGCCGAGGAAACAGCAGTTTTAGAGATTAGGCTGCGGGTCGTGCGCTTTGCACAGCGACAGAAAGCTGTAGAACAGGGGCATAGGGACGTCTTCCACATCAAGGTACGGCAGTCCGCACATGCATTAGCAGGGCTAGCGGGTCAAACCGATGCCCATCTTCCATAATCGCAGGGGTCTCACTTTGACCTAAAATTCTATGCGACATTTTGGTTGTCACCTGAGTCAGAGCAGCCAGTTAAGCCCAAGCCAGGGGCGTCCGCAGCCTTCAACATCACGCAGCCGCGGAGTCGCGTGCAGGAAACAGGGTCGAGTCCCCATGGGTGGGTGGCGTATATTGCACATCGGCATAGGTCTTAGTTACTGCCGGCAGGGGATCAGCTATCCATCGTGCTGACAACCTTACATGGAGTTGCATTAGGGCAGCCATTGTTCTTAAAACTCGTAACCCTATATCCAGCGTTTCGCATCCCAACAGTTTACGTGCCCGTATGCCGCAGATCCCCGCCAGCATCACCCACCCGCATTCGCAAAGCTGTCACTAAGAGCGTAAGCTTTGCGGAGCCTAGCAGTGCACGTCCCGGCTTTGTGCGCGGCTCAGGTCCCATGGCCTCAATAGGCGCCGCTGGACGCGGTGGTCACGGCGCTGCCAGCTGCCACGGCCGTGGCGATACCTTGGGATCTCCGCCTCAGGTGCACAGCAGTCTGCGTCATGCATTAGCCGATTTGCAGTCTCCGAAACGAAGTGCTGCCTTTAACGCAATGGAAGCTGGCGCCAAGTACATTCAAAGAAAAGCAATCGACCGGGCAAACTTGGATAACAGCAACTCAGCTGCTGCAGGTGCTGTGGCAGCGGAGGCAACTATGGCAAAGTTAGGAGCACAGTCAGTGCCTCGTGGCAGCATTAGTGCTTCGATCGATTTTGGACAGCTGGCTGCGGGGGCCGCCCATGGCGAAACGACTCACAGGCCGGAACCTGGCATGCCAGCCTATCCAGTTTACGGGCGTGGCTCACTCACTCTTTCCCTTGATAACCTGCCCCCAAGGGGACCCTCACATTCTTTGCCATCTTCTCCGGGGCCTGAAAAGGCGAGGTCACTGGCCGCAGCTGGCGCGGCGGTATCCATAGGACGTGGATGTCAACCTACTGACGCGGACAGCGCCATACCTCAGCCACATGTCCTGTCCCGTGGACTGTGGCAGTCTGCCTCAATGCCTATTCCGCCTGTCCTTCTTGGCGCAAGTACTGTGAGGTCTCACACCAGCTCTCCGGGCCGCGGTGGAAAGCAGCCGTTGGCTGAAGAGGAAGAGCGCCGCTTCCTGGAGGTGAGCCGCTTTCACTTGAGATATGCCATCGTCGCAAGGCTAAGCAAGGAGAACACGCTATGAACTGGGTTCAACAAGGCCAATCTGCAGTAGTGCAAGTCCAGCAGGACTCCCGCCTTCCCATACAGTCTGTTTCACACAGTCCAGGTTAGGCCAAGCAAACCTTTGCCCGTCCACCGTCTTTAAGCCAGTCGTTAAGGTCATAGGGCATGAACGAGTAAGCGGGCGAGCGCCGCAAGCCCCAACATGTACGGTTCACTTTTCGGCCTGGGAGGCAACACATTAGACCCGGTCACAGCAACCCAGTCATGGCGGATGCGCACTTTTTAGATCGCCGGATGTGCCTGTGGGTTATCCACATTGTCCCTCTCATTTCGTCCGGGGCTTGCGAGCTTGCGTCTGACATCTTTATTTGACCTCGAAAGCTCTCCCGAGCGTGGGCAACGGAGTTTATCCTCCTTCACAAAAGGAAAACGACCACCAAATGATCCAGTACTGCTTGATGAAATCTTAGGGGACATTTTCCGGTATGCCGCGCACCGTATCCCCATGGGCAAATCCCCATGGCCCCCTTGTCTTCACCAGGATGAGGCTCGTGCTGTCGGTTTGCACCTGACACGCGGTAGTATCGAGTCCCTAGATGCCGAGGTGAAGCGGCTTCAGACGATTGCGAAGAGCCCCGTAAAGCTGGACTCTGCGTCAAGCGGCTCTCCTGGGCTCGCAATAGGACGGGAATCCCCGACTGGATGGCCTGGCGCTGGGCCCGCACGCAGCACTGGCGCACAGCTGCGTCCGGCAGCAATGCGCACTGGTGGAGATGGAGGCAGCCAGGCATGGCAGGGACCTGAGACGCGGGTGAGCTCAGCTCAGCTCAGCTCAGGAGTTAAGGGCATAGGGGCCGGCAGCAGCGGAAATTTCTCACCTGCCGGACTGGACAGCCAGTCTGCAAGGATGCAGGTTGGGACGGAGAGGACCGGCAGCTTTATGTCGGAGACAGAGATCCGTCGATGCGCAAGCCAGGAGGTTGCGGACGGGACGCGGAGACAGGGGCACTATGTTGGGAGCACCACCGCGTTGCCACGACAACCCAGTGTGCAGGAATCCATCGATGGGCCTTATCCTCGTAGGGTACGTCCAAAATTCGGTACAGTATACGGACTGACCCAAAGGAAGTACGTACAATTGGGTTGGGCTGAGACCTTTGGCAAGGCGCGAATTGACCATTGGCAAGGAAATGTACCATTCCAGTGCGTTCTTGAAGCACGACTAAGGAGCATATCTGTGAAGCTTCAGCAGTGGGGTCTGACTTTCTCAATGAAAATCGTTACGGTCGGATGGATTCGACAGGGATCGTCAGTGGTCCCAGCCCAGGAGAGGATCATTACCCAATCCTTACCCCAGTGGGGCCGTGTGCATGGAGATGGGCTTGGGAAACAGCCTTGCATCATCGCAGGGCAGGGGGATTTTTTTGCGGAATCCATGTGGCCTTGGCGCAGCAAGCTAGACCCTCATAGATGGTGAGGAGTGCATCACGCATCGCCCACACTCCACACAACAGTCAGGTCCAAGGGAAGCCCAGCCAAGCTCCCTGGAGCTCAAGCTCAAGCTGCAGGCCATGGAGCGCCAGCAGGCGTCCATGCGGCGAACGATCGAGCAGCAACAAGAGGTCTTGAAGGACAAGAGCAGCTTGCTGGAAGTGCTCCAGGACCAGCTCAAGGTGGGTTAACCAAGAACCAACCGGACAGAGCGGTGTGAGCTGCACCAGGCATCCCGTCTTCACTGGTACTTGCCGATGTCCTATATTTCCTGGTAGGTATGTATGTCCATACATGTCAGGGCAGATCGCAAATGAGACGTGGCGAAGTGCAAGCCTTATACTGCCTTGGCAACGTTGTGCGTAATGTTGCACTTGGTGAGGAGACCCTAAACCCCAACCCTGGTTTTTGTTACGTCCGTCCATGCTCAGGGTGCTCAGGCGCAGCTGAGGGTGCAGGCAGCAAATCGGTCAGGTGAGTGATTGCCAGTGGGTATCTGTTGCCGCATTCTTCTAACGCTGTCCAGCAGCAGCAGCAGCGTAGCAACGCTGTCTTGCAGGTTCGCCACCGGGCTCTCCGACGGTGCCGCTGGGATCTATCGTACCGACAACCGGAGCAACCGGAGGGAACAAGAGACTCGTCCGCATCGCCGCTTATATTGGAACGCACACCCGCTCTTGGCCTGACCGCAGATTCTCCAGCGGCTAAGATTGCTGAAGAGCGCAGTGCGTTAGCGCGCGAACGAGACTCCCTGATGACGCGCTTAGCAGACGTGGAGGCTGACCTGGCCACCAGCCGGGAAGAAGCGTCGGCGCTTCGACGGCTGCAGCTCGAGCTGCAGTCCCGACACCCGGAGGTGACCCGTGCCGTGGAGGCCGCAATCATGCGGGAGCAAGCCTTGCAGGAGGAACGGAACCGAAAGGTAAGTATTAAGCTCTGATTTACGCTTGACATTCGTGTTTTGCGCTTTCAGGTCCCTCGGTATCGTCATGCCAGCTTGTGTTTTGGCATGCACTGGATCTTCCTGGCGCACCGTCGCCCTTCCATCCGTACCCGTGTTTTAAGTTATTGGTTTCATTAAGCACTGGTTGGGCTTTACGTACTTTCCCTGGTAAGGTTTTGAAGGTTGCCTTTAGCCCCCATGTTGTGCACAGGCGCTGGAGCTGCTAGTGGCCAAGGACGCCGGCATCAAGGAACTCGAAGACCAAGTAAAAGAGCTGCACGAGCGGAATTTGGAGCTGCACCAGCGCGTCCAGACAGCGGAAACGCAGGTGAGCTCTCCGGGGCGATGGATCTATTGGCATGTAGCACAAGTTGTAGCATTGACAAAGGCTATTCCGGGTTGTAGCGCACAAGCGCAGGCTCTTTTTTTACACACATCGCTGTTGGCCTGCCTGCCCATGAATGAATAACATCCCTACGGACCAAATGCCCCGAGTCCATGTGCCTTGGCCGCCTCACGTGTCGCATCAGCCCGTCTGGAATGAGGCCCATCCGATCAGTCAACCACCGGTATCGTACCAACTCCATTAACGAAATAGCCACTTCCCGGTGCGGCCCCCTTCCGCACGCAGGTTAGGAGCTTGATGCAGGCGAAAGAAGCGCTTGTGGAAACAGCACAGCGCGATCGGCAGCACGCCGACAACATCATCGTAAGTGCCGTGGCGCTGACTCACTCGCTTGGTTCCATAGTACCTCGGCTTTACCAGGGGCTCATTAAGAGATATATTCGTTCAATGACCTTCGGCTCAATATTCCCCCTATCTACGCTGGCTTATCGGCAAGTGACGGAAAGCTCGCTGACATTTTCTGTACCGGTTATAAACTTCCTCCCTTCCTAAACCTCTTCCGAACCCGAGGCTAATCTGGAGAGTCGCCTGGCCGCTGGTGAGGTCCTTAACTTGGAGCTAGCAGCGGCGCAGGAGCGTGCTGTGCTGGCGGAGACGCGTGTGGCGGAGATGGAGCGGCGTCTGGCGGTCGCGCAGCAGCGGGTCCTGGAGGCGGAAGCCCGCGAGAACGACGTTGATGGGGCTTGTCGACAGTTGCCGCTGCAACACCGCGGCGAGCATATAGCCACATCTGTTACGGATGCTCATAGCCAGCAGGTGGTTCAAAACCTTCCTTCTTATGAACCCCAAGATGCCTATCTCCAGCAGGAAGGTTATCATCATATTGGGTAGCATTAGTTCCTTGCCAATACCTGGGGCATAGTTGCTGGTTGAATGAACCGCTGCACAGTGGATATAGCGGGGCACAGGCTTGACTAATCCTTTCCCAGCTTTGAAGGGAATTGAAAGCCCTCGTGTCTTCCTGGCTTTCAGGTTGCTGAGCTGGAAGCCAGGATTGCGGACTTGATGGCGGAGCTTTCCCGGTCGCAAGGTCCTACGCCGGTGCCGGAGGCTGCCGACAGTCAGAAGCACGGCCGGGGCAATCCAGATGCATCAGGTGGTCGCTTTGCTAGGGGCTTTTTTTATGCAAGCGTGATACCCGGCTACATACTCGCCATTGCGCACGACTGTACCTTGTGATTCGTGACTGCCCTCGATACTGATGCTGCAACGACCCGCATACTGGTAGGTGCTAAGTTGGCAGATACCCGCGCCCTTACAGGTTTGGAGGCAGCGAACGCGAAGCTGGAAGGGGAAGTGCAATCCTTGAGGCGTCAGCTGTCAGCTTCAGCGCAGGCTGCCAAAGGTGCGTACGGTGTAGTACAGATGAACATGTACTCTATTAGGTTCAGTGGAGATATACGGATATAGAGGTTCCTCTATTGTAATAGGTGAAAATCTGACGGCACAGGTATTATACTGTTTAAGATGTACAGGTGGTGTGAAGCAAATTAAGAGGCAGGAAGGCGACAGTACGATGTCGCACTGGCGTGTCCATATTTGCAGCTTTTCGTTCGCTTTTGGAACATCGTGACTGGCTCTTTCATCTTGACAAGCCACGCGCTAGAGGCATGCGCACATTGCTCTAGAGGCGCACATGTCGAGGTAAAGACGTGCATTGCTAAAGACTTCTCCGAGAAGACCGACCGAAGACGTATCCACTTGACCCCATCGGATTTGAGCTTGGAGATGAACCCAGAGACAAAACCCCGCAGAGCGTGCATGGGGGCAAGTTGAGCTGGATCGTCTGCGCAAGGTAGTTTCGGAGCGCAACGTCGAAGTGGCGGAGCTGACGTCACAGATCGAGGTCCTCAGGGCCCGGCTTGAGTCCATAGCAGTTACAGTACCAGCTGCAGGTGACGGTTATAAAACTGATGACGCCACGTCATCTGCACGTACTCCATCAAGGGCACTTAGAAGGCGTGCGTCTGAAGTTCTAGTGTCCCCAACACGGGGCCGGCTGCAGCAGCAGCAAGGGCAACAGTCTGGCCGAGGCCGGTCCCGCTCCCAGGAGTGTGATGAACGGGCAGTCCTTGACGACGTCCAGGCGGCTGTAGTGGAACGCTTAAGGAAGCAGCTGGCGAAGAGTGAGGCCGCGTTGCGGGCCTCACAGGAGCGTCTCTCCCTGATGGAGGCACGGGCTGCGGTCGCGCAGAAGACTGCCGGCAAGGGTAAGAAGTCTTCAGACCTGCAAACCGCGGTGCACCGCACTGCCCTAATGTCTTCTCCTTCACCTTCGCCACTTCACCGACTTCCGTCGTGATTTCATAGTCACCACAGATCACCGAAAATATTTATGTCAAATTGTAGTCAATTGTGTCAAAGTGTTTCAAGGAAGATCTCTGTTGAGTCTCTTGTAACAATTTCGGAATATCAATGGGCCTTTTCGACTCATCACTCCATCGCCGGATCACTCCACAGGCGAACAGGAATTGCAGACCGTGCAGCGCAGCATGGTCGGGTCTGTCCTGGAACAGCAGCGCTTGCAACAAGAGCTGGAAAGCGCACGCGCGACAGCCGCCAGGTTGAACAGCCGGATCAGCGACCTCGTGCAGGCGGAGCAGGTAGGTATGGATCATCGCTCTCACTTGATGGGTGGAAGTATGGGTGGAATCCCCACCGCCGGCTCCGGAACCGGCCCGGGCCTTCGGGTCATGTATGTGCTGCTTATGCCCTAGTGTACAAGTGCAGGACGGTGTGAACGCCAGAACGGTGTCGTCGCCCTGGAAGGCCTAATGCCCTCACGCCAAGACTCTGAACATCTCTACGGCTGCACAGGTCGCACGTGCCGAGGTGGACACTGCGAAGGCCAAGCTTGCACAGCTTCAGGTAAAATTTTTACATGTGTGTATGGATCTGTGCGTGGGTGTGCGTCCCGGCCTGCGAGCCGCCCGACAAACTTACTCCGCCTTGGAGATGGTGTCGATCGGCTGGTTGCCTCACTTCGACGCAGACACACACATATACACATTTCCTCGGCCCTTGCTAGTACCAACCCTTTGCCAATCAGGAGCTCAACCCCTATAAAAAGACCTCCTCCGGTGATGGGTTTATATCTCAGTGTTTTTTTAGTTTGCGTAGTGGTTCAAACGCATCTACACTCTTTTCACCCTGTTGACTTTGCGGACACTCTGATATCCGTTACACCCTAACTATTTTCAGGAGCTGCACACGTCCGAGACCTTAGGGCTCCAGGGGCGCCTCCATCGTCTTGCCGACCACGTGGCCGCAACGCAGCCTGAGGTGAAAGGGTTTTGTTTACCGAATAATGATACATGCTGATCGGAATCTATGGCTGAATTCTCAGCCTGCATGGCGGCGGCCACAAACTGTTGGGAGTCGCCTCCGCAGCCCATCCGAAGCCCCCGGGGTTGTCACTTTACCTCGTGTGCATCGTCCAAGGCCACCTTCCTTTCGCCTCAGAGAGGCTGTTTTTACCGTCCCCTGCCTCTAAGTTTATGAGGGTTCGCATATTAGCTTTTTTCCCTCGGTGTTGCCTTTGCTGTCCCCTCGGCGATGAGATTCATCTAACTGTGTGTGTCCGGTGCCCTTACTTCCAGGTGCTTCAGGTGCTGTTAGGGCCAGAGTACATATCCATGATGTCGCTACCTGCGACGGACGCTGAGGGCTCACGATTGAAGTTAGAAACGGGCGCGACGGCAGGTGGCCCTGATATGCAGCGGCGGCGCCACATGGCAGGCAGTCCTGAAACCGCGCTCTGCAGAGAGCGGGAGTTGGAGAAGGCGGTCGAGACTGCTGAGACTGCAGTGGCGGTGATGCAAGACCGCCTTCTGTCTGCTTTGAAGGCAGCTGCGGATGCGGAAGAAGAGGCTTCTCGCGTGCGGCGGGAGGCCGAGTGGGAACGCGACCGGCTGGAGGCTGAGGTGGGTCTTTGACAGGTCTAAGCTCTAAATTATTGTAACGAATTATTATTGTTTCTTGTTTAGAGCGTTGATTATCCATACTACTCGCTCCGGTGGATTCGTGCCAGAAGCGTTGCCTGAACAAGACTGAAGGCAACAACCCACACCAGCTTCTCACCTCGGGTTATTACCTACCTACTCGTGGAATATTGCGCTTGTTTGCGCCACCTATGTTCCTCCTGACGAGAGTTTAGATTGCCTTCGCTGCGTCTGTGGGCTTTGGTTGTTGCTGTACTGTCGAGAATCCCTTCTGTGAGATCCCCGACCTGGTTGTTGTTGCTTCTCTTTCTTCTTGCAGCTTCGAACAGCCCGAGAGGATGGCACCCTGCGCATCCGGAACTTAGAGGAGGCCGTCGCGCGGCTCAGTGCCCGTGGTGGTGATGCAGCGCAGGCCATGGCGCGATCTATCGCTGAAGCCGATGCGGCTTCCCGAAGAGAGTCACGCCTGCGGTCGGAGCTGGGGCTGGCGCAGCAGGCCGCCCAGAGGGCGAATGCACAAGCGGCGGAACTCAGGTACTGCCAGAGGGATGCTTCCGGAGGCCTAAATACGTAAGGGACCTGCCAAAGCTCCCCATAATCCGGATAGCGTTTTGAGCGCTGCTCGATTGCGGCGTGCCGTGAAAAAACCTCTCCCTTGGGTACCGTAGGGTTAGCGGCTTTGTAAGGTGTAGGCCCAACGCCTTCGTGCTATGCAAGACGACTGTTAAAAGGATCACTGTTAAAAGGATCAACGACTTGCGCTCGCTGTGGATACCGTCAGGTAGCTGCACGTAGGTATGCATGCATTGGCAAAGTGACTCTCGCATGCATGGACGTGGAACTCGCAGGCTACAGCTCCGGGACTGCGAACAAGCCCTTCGGGAAGCTCACGTCTACGGAGGGCTGCTGCAACAGGTCGAGACAGCAGAGGCGGTTCAGTCCGGTAAACGCGCGCAGCGCCCGTGGGTTCAAATGAAGGGGTCCATTGTTTTGGCTACACTTCGCCCTGCCGCGGCTAACATAGCTATAGGAAGTGCAAGCTTGTTACTGCATGGTAAGCAAGCTGTTCACACCGAAAATGTGTATGTGGTCAGGTCGGTTGAGTAGACGTGGAGGCAGCCACAACGGCGCAGCCTCAGCTTTCGCTCAGGGCCTCAGCCAGGAAGTGGAGGAGAGACTTGCACAGCAAGCGATGGAGCTGGTGCGGAGACAGCAAGTGAGTAAATGCCTCTTTTATCACTTTTATCTCAAAAGCTGTGAAAGCTGTTTGAACGTGTTGGACATGTGCCGGAGTGGGGCGCAGATGGAATGATGGACAGGGCGTTGTGCCACTAAAAAAAGACATCCCTGTCCTCCCCTAGGATTTTGTCCCGCTTGGCTACTTTCCATACTATGCAAAGAGCGGCGCAATTCTGCATTGGCTTTGTCCATACCCGGCGCTGTTAAGGGTTTTCCGATTATCCCTCCACTGATCTTCGCGTAAGCAGCGCTGACCAGACCCTTGACCTTCTGCATCTTTTCCGTCTGGATCCCCTAGGTGATTGCCCGGCTTGTGGATGTGGCCGAGCGGGCGCAAGCTGAGGCGGCGGACTTGCAGACTGAGCTCAACTCGTTGAAGCAGGTGCTCGAAGAGGACACTCATTAGACTGCTCCAAAATTGTGTTACTTGTGTCATGCATTTGTACTTGGGTCCGGGCACCTAGCTTTCGCGGCTTAGTTTATTTGCTTTCGCGCACTTGTATCCTTGTATCGTAGAACTTGCAGCGTAGTGTGCCACGTCGGCCTCGCAATCAAGGCTTGTGCTTCCCTCCTTAAGACGCATGATTGTTTCCCAAGTGTAGGCGATGCCTGATCCAAAGCAACATCTCCATATACAGTATGCGGAGGTCCAGCGTCATCTGGGTGCTACAGAAGCGGAACTGCGGGCGTGCAGGCACGTTAGTTACGACCGGTTAAGGGCATGCGAACCGTGGGTCGCGCAGACGTCTGGCCTGGCCGCACGTATCACCATCTCAATCCTCGTCCTCCTCATCCCTGGCTGTCCTCGGTGATCTCCAGAGACCACTGACGCTCGCTCGTTGGTTTCAGTCTTTCATGAGTCACGATATCTGTCTCAATATCACCCCGTTGGCCGACTTTGTTTTTATTACACTGTACCTTCATACGGTTAAGGCAACAGCTTTACGCAAGCTAGCCTGCCCCTTGCCAGAAAGCGTTTGCCGGCACCTTGGCATCTTTGCCGCAGAGATGCCAAGTCTGCCTGTGAACTCGAGCTGGTGCGTCTGCAACAGCAACTGGCGGAGAGGACCAGGGAGATGGATGCAATATCCGAGCGCCTTGCGGAATGTGAGCGGGAGGTCGCAGCTAAGGAGGAGGCCGCAACACGCAAGGCGGTGGAGGTAAGAGCGCCCGGGGCAGAGCGTCACGTAAAAGCCGGGCCGCAGTCGCGCCCCACGCCTTGGGGTTAGGTGCGAGGACGGAACTGGAGGCGGCATACACCCTTCCCGGCTGCCTGTGTTGCAAGTCGTTTGCCCGAGCGAAGGCTTGACGATCTTTTCGGGTTTGTTACCCAATATGTGAAACATTCAACAATTCTACTGCTAGGCCTGACGTCGAGGGAACCATATGATCCGGCATCCGTTCCCACCTCTCCCCTTCGAAGGTGTAATTACCCGTAATATTCCCCTAAAAATTCGAAATGCAGCATTTCCTACAGATGTTGACCCAAGATATATAAATACAATGTGCAGGCCCCAAGTACTAAAAGTTTCCTTTTGAGTCGTTTTGGTTATGGCAGTGAATCCCATATGGACTTTGTCTTCAGGTCCGCGGAGCGATGAGCAAGGAAGTGGCGCTGCTAAGTCGCCGAGCGGCAGAAGCGCAGAGGGCGGGGGATGAGGCAGAAGCCAGGGCGCGAGAGCTTGACACGCAGTTAGGCAACCTGCGGGCAGAGCTTGCCGAGGCTCGGGTAGGGCCGAGCTCCATCCAGGCTTTGTAGTGCTCACATGCATGTAGGGGGTTGGTTGAGCCCACATGCGTCCATAGGAGCTGATGGCATATGCCTCCGGGGGTTGAGTAGAGATGATAGTTGCTCACGGCATCACTTGAAGTTAAGCCGATGGTACATTACCGAACAAGTTATCGAACTACCATACCAGAAGCCAGAAACACACCGGACACACCCAACCTGCAGGAGATCACTCACCCGCTATTACGGTTATGTTAATCAAACTTGAGCAAACTCAGCTTGAGAAGAATCAAAGCACATGCGTCCTAAAGGTGCAACGCCGTTTTGGTGTTGGCACGCAGTCGGAGCTCGAGGCTCAGGCAACAGAGGTACGGCAGGTCCGTCTCAAGGCCCGCGAGGAGAAGAGGGCGGTGGAGGAGGCCGCCCGGCAATCGAAAAGGTGCGCTGTGCGAACTACCACCTGATGTTTAAGGGGGTCGTTGCAAGCAAGTTTAGGACAGCAGACCCAGGTAGATGTAGACGTGGGGCTTTAAGTAACCCTGACACTATATTGCTCATGGTCCTATGCCACAATACTCACAATCATGAGCACTTGCACCATTGGGGTCTCAGGTCCTGGTGGTGCCCTCCTTATGCACTGCTGCTGATGCAGGGCTGCTGATCTTGCGAAGCATGAGGCCCAAGAAAGGCGCGCACAGCTGGCCATTATGATGGAAACCATTGAGGTGCTGCAGGTTAGTAAGTCCGACACGGCGGCATGCTGTCCCGTTCCCGTTTATGTGCTTCAGGGATCCTCCCTAAATGGCAAGGTTCCCTTCCTTCGGGATGCTAGTAACGTTTCAAGGAACGAGGCAAGTAATATGCAGAGGACAATCCAGGCAGGCTTCTCTGCTTCTTGTAAAGAAGCCTGTCCGTTGGTCCGCTATCACGTCACCTCGGGGCGCTGAGAGGGAATCCGCGTTTCTACGATGTCCGCGGAGCTCGTGAAGGAAACCCACTTCAAGGCATAGTAGTCGAATTACTCTTAGCCTACGGCCAGTGCCTCCGCCTCTGCCTCCCATCACCAACGCCACCGTCTTGACCCGTACCCATGCGCCTGGTAAATCGCTATGGTCCCGTGGTCACAGGCTGGCAACCCTGGTGAGCGCGAGCAGCGCATTGTATCACTGACGGCGCAACTCTCGGCGCTGGCTACACGGGAAAGTGTGGAGGAGCAGCGTGCGCAGAAATTGCTGGTAAGTGTTGTAAGTTCACACTGCACACAACGACGAGCCTTGCTAGATCCACAATCTGCAAGGACTAAGGAGATGTCTGCATGCGGCATCGGCATCTCTCCCAGCACTCTTTATAGCTATGCATGGATTGTATTGGTTTTGCTATTCGGTCACGATAAGGCCACTGCGCAGGTCCACACGACCACAGTATAGGCAACAGCCTACCACATCACAGAGCACGTCACAGCACCGCGTAACCGTACTGGTCGTCGTCTTGTATGGCACGTTTTTACTCCCTCTGCCACCGTCTTTCCCGGTGAAATAAGATATTGATATGTCTGTGGTATCAACACACAGGAAGCGAATATCCCAAAGCGAAAATCCTCGGTCTTACGTGAGACCACTTGCCTCGGTGATGCACCCAAATGTTAGGCGGACTTCGAAGCCAGCAATTCCTGTGCTGAGCAACGGCAGTTAGATGTTTCGGAGCTACGTCAGCAGGTAGCTCGCCTGGAGCAGCAGCTGGCAGCAGCGGCATCTAACCGCATGATGCTGGAGGGGGAACTGTCATCCCTGCGGTCAGAGTTGCGGACGAGGTGAGGGCTGACGAGTGTCGGCTGCCATGCACAAATCATACACATACATACATGCACACACACACACATATATGTATGTTCATATATATATGTTATTTTCTATTTGTATATCTACATACATACAAATATTCACAAGCCAAAGCCGTCGTGCCACACCCCCTGCGCTGTGGTTCGGCCCGGTGGTCAGGGCCCCGGTGCTTGTCCTTATTGCAGCGCGGGTGAGCCGACCACAGCAGTGAAACACCCTTTCCTATTTTCATGATGTAGCATTTCCTAGATTGCCATCACAGTGGCATCGTACGCTTTGAACTTAGCTACCGGTACTTCAGTAGTGCATTGGCAACGTTGGGGCGGTTTGCCAGCGAACCAGTCACTGTACCCCGCACGACGTACATCACATTCCATCCGAGCGTTTTCCTGTAGAATTTGAAATGACAATGAGATGTCCCTGTTCGGTACCCACAAACCCAAAGGGATGCAGCTGCCCTGCGAGCAGCCCGGGAGCTTGATGAACGTGAGCAGCGCGTGGTGTTCCTGGAGGCCGATGTAGAAGCACTCCGTCGCACCCTCAATGATACCCAATCACGGCACGCAGAACAGCTTGCCAGGTGTGTCAGTGGCTCGTGGCGCATTCGCTTGCCCTCACTGACCATGGCCCTTACCCTCGATCTCAAGCTTGATATCAACCTCGACCTCCCTGCGGCCCTGGCCCTGACATTCAATGAATGAGCCGCATCGCGGCAGACCGCATATTCCATCCTTATACGCTGCTTTCTCGTACCCAGAATCTGAAGCCAGATCTGATCTCAGCGTCTCTGTTAAGGCTCAAGTTTCCCTGGAACAATCAATTTATTCCTATGTGCTCTGTGAATGAGGGTTTTTCACCGGAGCTGTATCGCACCATCGGTGGAATCTTGCCCCACACAGCAACATCCCCCCAAAGTAGCTTCAGAAGAGCAGCGAAGGAGTCACATGGCCGCGGGGCGCCCTTTGTCGCTTCCTAATGTAGGGAGCGGGAGGACGCGGCTGCTTCTCTCCGGCAGGCAAGAGCGGAGAGCAGTGCAGCCGCCGCGGCGAGCTCGCAAGCGGCGCGTCTCGAGCGTTTCCAGGTGCGGTATGGTGCGTTTGGGGATGTGGCGCCCGCGCGCGCCGTGCACCCCGGTTAGGGAAAGAGCTTCGCATGTGCGCTCTCTTTTGCGGATCCGTGTGCAAAATGCATAAGGAATGTCCATACCTCCAGCTTAATGCCTCCTTTGAGGAACCCGCAATCCCACCCATGCCATTCGGACGCGGCTGGAATGCGCTACCACATGCGATGGTGTATGTAGGCCTCCCTGGAGGAGTTGGTTGCGTTCGTTGAGTCAAAAAGTCATCAGCGGGTGCCAACCGCCGTCATCGCGGCTAGCACCACAGCTGCGGATGGTCCGGAAGAAGGGCCCGGCCAAGTAAACAGCGCGCCAACACCGCAAGAACTTTCGAGCTCTTCAGCCAGCAGCTGGGTCATCAGCGCCATGGAGCGGCTGAAGGTACTGAGCGACTGCGGTGTGAATGCAGCTGCGGATGGTATGAGACATTGGTGCCCTTAACAAGGAGTCTAATGCGACGAGCGACATGCACACACACAGCAGTCCTCAGCATTTACCACACAGCCGCGCGCAATCCCAATGATGGTGTCATTTTGCCCATGATGGTGCCTTCTCAATACGCGCGGCTCAGTTCATACAGTGCACACGCGCACACACACATGCATCACTCGCACTTTTTTTTCAAAGTGGGCACATTCTCTGGGCTGGTAACCTGGTATGGTTGAAATGTGCATTAAAACTCTGTACGGAATGCGTTGCAGGCGCTCGCGCTGGAATCTGAGCGGGAGTACATCGCCGCTGCTACTGACAGCCGACTGCACCTGACGGAAAGCCGCTGGGCCTGGTCTCGTGTTCACCGGCTGCAATGGGCCCTAGAGCAGAGGACGGGCGAGTGGCAGGTCGCGCAGGCAAGGCTGCTGTAGTCAGCTTAGATGACTTCACGTTCCGTGTGCTCTTCCAACTATCGTGGGGCTATATGCACCTGTAATTATGGGCGTTGTTTGCGGCGTCAATGCTCCAAAGAGCCTCTGGTCAGACGCACTTGTACCTACCATTTATCAACTCCCGTGCCATCTGGGCGTGTTTTAACATGTTCGTGTCTCGCATGGCCACCGCATCGTTGGCTTTAGCTCTTGCCGATTGTGCGCCTTTTGTACACCTGGCACGTTTGCCGTCCTTCTATATCTCATTCCATTCGCCCCGGATGCTTAATGTTTACGTATTTAGGCGCGAGTCCAGCAGCTTGAGCGCGCCCTTGGGCGGCGCAGCGAAGAGGCCGCAGTGCACGCCCTGGAGCAGGTCGCCCTGCAGGATAAGCAAGTTTCCGCCCTCAACGAACGCCTGCAGGTGGGCAAAACAACACATCTGGGTACGGCCACCACCAGCAAGGAGCAAGCGAATGTGTCCACTATTCACAGCTTAAAGGACGATGTTGATGCCTGACAGCAGCTTAGGAATGTTGACCTTGACGCCCACTCTCATTCCTTGTGCGAACTTTATAAAGATACAATCATGTTTGGGCACCGGTCCTTCTTAAGCCATTGCTCCCATTAACTCATGAATCCCCCTCCCTTCCTTTTCCCCTTCCTCCCTCCCCTTCCTTTTTCCTCCCTCCCTCCCTCGCTCCTGCAGGCGACCACGGCAAAGTTGGTCGTCGCGACGTCTCAAGTACGTAAGCAGTTCTTTGCTTGGCCATTTATTTAGTCTTACACCGTGCGTTTAGCATTTGTCACCGGGTCTCTATCCTGATCCACTGTAACATCTGAGGGAGGACCTGTCAGAATGCGATGCCGCAGGAGAATTCGATTCGTTTGTAATTTGTACAGCAGATTGCATTTATACCAGCGACCCTGTAGAGTGGGGGTTCACTGAGAGCCTCTTCTCAAGTACTAGTAGGCCATCACAATAAACCTCACTTGTCTATCCCGTCCAGGCTGCTGGAGCAGAAGCTGCCTTGACGGCTGCACGCGCCGCGGCAGCCGCATTGCAGCGGCAGGTGTCGATGGTGACGGCGGAGCGGAAGGAGCTCACTGCACGCCTCGCGGCGGCCGAGATGGAAGCCGCGGGTTCAACGGAGGTAAGATAAAACTGGTAGTGCTCGTATTATTTGAACACGCCTATGGATTTGGCTTTGAATGGCTAAACGAAGGAAGAACAGATTTGAACTTGGAATCCATAGTTGTGTGTGGGATAGGGGGATACAGCTTCACCCGTGGCCACTAACCTGGCAGTCCCTACCTTCCCCGGTATTTCGGGGCAACCCTCATCCGGTCGCCCATGCCGACTTCTCCGAATTCAGTGCTATTCCCGGGTTCAGCACCAACCACCGGCATCCAGCGGAATCTGCCGAATCAACTAAGCGTCAACTCCGCTCCTGGTCAGCTTTATAACAGATCGTCATAATGTAGATCATAGTGTTGATTTCTCAACCTACCCATTTCACCTTGCTGCAAACATCCCGACATGCAGGCTGTAAACCTTGGCACCGAAGCCGCTCTAGCGCAGCGCGACTTGTCCATCCGACAATACTTCGACGCACAGGTGGCCAGTATGATCGCCAAGCCTGACGTGCGAGATAAAATTATGGCGCTAGCACGGGAGGTAGGTTCAGACATAGTCCTTGCCCTGAGAGACAACTTCTCCATCTTTGTTGGGTTACATCCCTCGTGGCTGCATAACAAACTAGCTTTCGTTGGTGCAGCGTCTGCCGCTACCCCGGGGAGGCGTTAGGGCAAACGCCCTTCGTTTCGATGCGTTAAAGAGAGGAATTCACCGATGATCTTTGGATCAAAATTAACATCCGTACTTCAATATACCTGACATGTTTCATGTTGTTTTCCATAGCTGCAACTGCTGCATGTCCGCATATGCAGGTTTGTGCCCTTAAACTATCGGAGTCTCAGCTACTGGCGTCCCTCGCGGCGGCCAAACACCGAGGGGACGCGTCCGCGCAGCTGGCCGCAAGCCTCCAGGCCTCCCTGCGAGCCGCAGATGATGTCCTGGAGCAGGTGCTCAATCAACAGGTAATTCCGCGGCAAACCTTCCGTCTTGTAATATCATCCCAGATCCGAACCACTTGGACGATGCACATTACGCCAAGATTTCCCCAGCATGGCAAGAGTGGGTGCGTCCTAGCTCCTGGTGTAATATGGGGTTATATGGGATTCGCGGGATTTCGTTCGCACCAAAAGTCCTTACATTTATCTCACAACACACACAGTCCGGTCACTACGTAAGGAAAGCGTAAACACGTTTTTAGTGGGAACACAGCTCGCTATAGAGCGTATGATCGACTGGGTGTCCCCTCATCCAGCCCGAGTGCCTCACGCCTCACGCCCCATGGCCACAGGCTTGAAGGTAAAAACTTCTTTGCAACTGGCGCTCCCCAAGTGCAGATGTGTGAGATTTGCGGCGGGTGCTCGGCTCTGTTTGCTCTTTCCCAACATGTACGCCAGCATGCGGCTCGACTTTTATACCATAGCATGAGTGTAGGAGTGGTAACTGAGAAATGATGTCTCTACAAATCGTAAGAAGGTAAATTTCGTCGGCCCGCCCTTCTTGTCCTGCTATTGCTTTTTCCCTTCCGCAGAACAGCAGTGTTTCAGGGTCAAGTGGTGGAGGCGGGGAGCCGGACGTCACGAGCGTGGGTGGCGCTGTGCTCGTGGCAGCCGCGTCCCCTTCAGTTCTGGGCAACCTGGGTATGGAGGTGGCCCGATTGACAGCACAGTCGGTCGCTCAGTCGCACGAGATGTTCCAACTACAGGAGGTAGCGCTACGCGCTAAACAGGTACGGCTACAAACGGACGGCCTGTGCGTCACTACCAGGTGCAGATGCAGATGGCCCGTATGTCTGTATGTTCAAATTGCATGTTCTATTGGCTCACACGAGGTGCTTTGGCTTGTTCCTTATCTTTTATGCTATGCATCAAATCATATGCAGTATTAGCAGGCGTTGCAAACGCCTCTTCCATCTTGCCTGCGACTATGAATGCCCTTCCTTTACTTCGATGTGCCTGTGATATCCATTATGATTAAGTTTTCTTTTCCCGACAGGCCTATCAGCGTCGGGAGTCAGACATCGAGGAGCTGCAGGTAAGGGGGTGTTTGCATGAGAAGACCCCTCAGCCCCTGGGCCCTCACAGCCGAGGGGCATTCCCTGATGGTCCCGAAAGAATCCTATGATTGACCCAAACAACCCTAAACCTGAATCCTGGAGCTCTAGGGACAAGGCTGGCGTAGGCCACTAGATAATCTTTAGACTGCAATAACGCGATGAATGTGCTATCACTTGGTGGCGCAGCGCTGAGGGTTCTGCTCAGATGCAACGGCCATCAGATGCAACAGCCACTCGTATTAGTTGCATTTTACCTGTGGAACGGAAGTTGAAGAGGAGCCATGCGTCACCTGTGTGGCCGCGCAGGCTCAGGTGGCGGCATCCGAGCTGCTACTGACGCAGGCCCGGGCGGAGGGCTCTGCTGCGCTGTTTGCACTGAGGGAGCAGCTTACGGAGATCCATGACCAGGACAGGCATCTGCTCATCCAGGAGATACGTGAGCTCCAGGTAGGGAAGGGGCTAACAATCGGTTGAACTCGTCGGAAGGTACTATTACATCATCATGTCTCATTCGTTCCTTCGTTCGGTACATCTGCTGAGAACGCCCTGGATCCCTGGAGGCCCTGGCGCTTCGGGTCTACTATAACGACTTACGAATTGAGGCCTTGGACTTGGAAGACTGGATCCAGTACGGCGACTATAAATAAAAGATTACCGTGTTTTTTCTGGCCGGGCGTCCGCAGGAGCGGCTCATTGTGACCAGAGATCTGGCCACCAAAGGTAAGGAATGTTTGGAAGCCTCTAGTAAAACCTAGGCCTCTAAAGCCATAAAACCCTAACGAAAACTGGACGGGATGCAACGACCTGGGTCGGGGGACTAGGCAGGATAGACTAGGCATTTCTTTACTTGGCAATAAGTCCTCTGCCAAATTTGTACGCAGATGTGGAATTTGCAGAACAGCGCATCGCCGAGATCACGATGACTAAGGATGTGGAGATCGTGAAGCGGGTTGCGGCAGCATTGGACGGACAGGTACAGGTACAGGCCTCGACCCACGTTGGCGTTTGTCCCGAAGCCAATTGATCCCATGATCTTTTCACGACGATTACCAAGTGATTGTCAGATCCTAGTAAGGTCCGCCGGCCTGGGGCTGTATCACACCACAGCTCGCCCCCGTCATGCTTCCACGCTCCAGCTAGGCCCCTTCGCAGACTGAGCCAGACGTATCCCTGTAGTTCTAGTGAGCAACAATCAGTTCAGAAATAGAGTTGTATGGCATTTTTGCGGCCAACCGGTTCCGGGCTGTTGCCGCTGCTGCGCCCAAGCCGTGCGCTTCGCTCTGGCCCAATTTGTATCCTCATACCTAAGCCATACCCATACCCATATTCGGATGTGTTCCGAGGTGTTGTTATTCCTTCCTTATGTCCTCTCCTACTTCTTCCATGTATCCACGCTTGCTTTTGCCCACCTAACAACACACACACACACTTTCTCCCTCCCTCTCTCCCTCTTTCTCTCACACACACACACGTGCTCAGGTGGATTCCTCCAGGCTGCATGAGATGGAGGCCCGGGCCACATGTGCGGAGGGCAAGGTAGCGCATTTGGAGGCCCAGGTCGAGACTCTGCAGGTGCGCAATAAGGACGTAGGAATGCACAGAACAATGCACAAGGAGGAGACGATAGGGCCCTAGCTATTGGCACACACACCTTGAATATACGCTTGAAGAAAGCACGCTTTTTGACGCATATACGTGGTGACATGTTCACGTCAGGCCCTACACATGCGTCATGACGTACGCGCGCGCGCAAACACATACACACACGCGCTCCCACACATGCGCATATTACAACATTTAGCTTCGCTTGTTGCCTTCAGTTTTGCTGCATCCATGCGTATATAAAAACAGAAATTCTGTTTAGGGAAGCAATCTGGTCGACACCTAGTTTAACTGGATGGGCAAGCGGATGGGCAAGCGGATTGGCAGGCGTTTGGATGGCCGAGGGCTTGAATGTGTACTACGGTGATCCGGGCTGAGGAAGGAGCTCTGGTGTTCTGGTAGCTCCTGCTACCCAAAGCTGACAAATCATGCGCGCCGTCACAGGAAGCACTGACGGAGGCGCAAGCGCAAGTGAAGGAGCTCGAAGACCTCCGGGATGTGACGGGCGCGGCCGTGGCTTCCCTGGAAGCTACCCTAGCTCGAATCGAGAAGCAGGCATCTTCGTGCTCAGCTGCCGGAAGCAGAGTCACAGGAGTCGGAGGAGCAGGGGGCGGCGGCCGCAGCGGCAGTGGCGCACTTTCCGGTGGCCCGCGTCGTGTGTTGGTTACTGGGAGCTCCGGGTGAGGTTGGTCCTAGAGGGCTTATGGCCCAACTTCCTGATTTGGTTGCGGTATCCGTTTCATTCAGTCATGCTAATCCTATGCCTTGCTAATCCCTGACCGGATGATTTGGCCCCCATATGTATTAGCTGTGCAAATCGCATACACGGTAAACACGCAGAGTTCAGGGACGAAGAAATCTAAAGCGGAAGTTTAGCATGTATGTTTCTGTGCTGCGCACGGAGATGTGCAGATGCAGGATGATTTGTTCCTCCACAGGCTATTTGACCGATGCTTTCACAAAGGTCCGGGTACGGGCCTATGCATGCCTTTTTCTTCAGCCTTACTAAGTGTGCATGTTTCTGCTCCGCATCTGTGTCCCTGACTGTGCAGGGTCCAGTCGGCATCGAACGCGCTGCCTTCATACCAGAGCCCTCCGTCTGTCATGGGGACAGCCGCAGGGGCGGTAACGGCAGGGTTAGTGGCTTCCGAGCAGCCGCTGCAAGGCCTGGCGGGGCTGTCGCGGGAAATTATGAGGGCTAAGATGGCTGAGGCGGAGGCCGTGCGGAAGATGCGTGCCGCAGCGAGGTAAGGCCGCACCTGCGGGGCGTGGGGCTCTTGCCCTTTCCTCCTCTACCCTACATATGGGGGGACTCGAGTCGTTCCCTACAGTTTCTACTTTTTTGTATATCCCAGACGACTTAGTTTCAAAGCCTTCGGAATCATGTCCGGCGTTTGAGTGCCAAGTGTCAAATCTAATTTCGCCGCTTATTAGTCTCGGGGATAATATGCAGCGCGGCATACCGTACGATAGGATCCAACAGCTAGGATTGAGCGCCACATGCAAGATAGGATCCTGGATCCGTGATCTGTGATCCATAATCCGCTACCACAGGTGTAATCCAGTTAACTTTGTTTTAAAGTATCAGGTTTAAAATCGTTGGACCTGTTGTTTGTTGTTAATGCAGGAGCGAGGTGGATTTGCGACAGAAGTTGCTACAGCGTGACCAGCGCATCTCCGAGCTCAAGGAGCAGCTCGCGGCTAAGACCCGATCCCTTGAAGACCTCAGACGCCGTACTTTCCCGGGGGATGGACCTTATGGCCGAGCTGCACCCTCGGTCAGCGCCTTTGCAGGCTCGCTTTCCACGGGTGGTGCCAAGGCTGTGACCCGAGGGCGCTCCCCATCACCAAGCAGGGTGAGGCAATGCATGTGGGGTTAACGTCACATCATGTATATTCTTTGAGGTTTTCGTTCAATCTACGTAACACGATCTGAGTTACAGAGGCTTACGTCATTGTGCGAGAATGACACTAACGCAATTTATTCTAGTCCCGTCGCAATTGCGCACAGTCCTGCCGTGTCTTGCCGTCGTGCCGATGTGTCAATCACACCGTCAACTTATACTGGCGCGTCTACTTATTCGCAGGGCGGAGCTGTTCCAGCCGCGTCCGCCCGTCCGGCAGCCGCGGCGCCGCGCCGCCTGTCTGCCGACCCTTCTGCCTCCGATGTGCGCCCGGCGACGGAGGGCACGGATGCAGAGTACCTGGTGGATCAGGTGGCACAGTTGCGGGTGGACATTGCCAAGCGCCAGGCGGAGATTGAGCGGTTACAGGGTAAGTTCATGGCTCTCCAACATGGTCCACTTCATCCTTGGCATAGAAGATTGGTGGCACATGGAATGTAGTCGAGGAGGAAAAAGGGCAAGGTGGAACAGTAAAGAGCACGGCCTGAGCAATCCTCTCGAAGCGGTTGGATGAGGTCTCACATGCAATTCGCATGCATAGCTAGTGATATGCCCTTATGCGCCGGGGAGAATATTCAAGCTGTACGGATTGAACATGTATGGCGAATACTTCCATATTATGACGTCATGAGGAATCCCCTTATCATGGCTTTTTTCTGCTACAGGTGCCTTGGCGGAGGCCAATGCCGCTGTCGTCCTGCGTGTAGAGGCACCCAAACCACCAGCGGCGCCTGGAAAGCTGAACGGACAAGCGAACGGCAGCGCGTCAGTTGACAGGCTGAAGGTGTGTGCTATATGCTGTTTTGTGCAGGGTTGTGCGGATTTTGCTGCGAAAGTGTGTATGCTGCTGAAGTTATGCGCTGGTGTACTAATACGGTGTGTTTTGAAGATGTGTATGACATATGTGTATGGGATAGGGGGGCTTTGCTTCTCCCTTGGCCACTACCTGGCAGTCCCTAACTTCCCCTGTATTTTGGAGCACCCGTTCACCCATGTTGACTTCTTCGAAATCAGTACAGACTTTCCCGGGATTAGCACCCACCGCCAGCATCTAGTAAAATCTGCCGGATCAACAGCGGCCTCGACTCCACTCTTGGTCGGCTCGCAAGTCACTATAACCGGGGTCCTCACTATCCAACAACATTGGGGGCACCCTCATTCTCAACCAGTGGAAGGAATTTATTTCGCTCACATTCAGGATCGATCCTAGAATTTTAGGGGATACAGCGTTGTGCCATACCGGTAACATACATTGTGCCCATACACAATGTATGTTGTAACCGGATTGATCCAGCCGTCCCCCACACGCCAGCGAGAACGGCTTTCCCAGGCTGTCGAAGTTGGATATCGTGCATATCATCAAATTGCAACTTCTGCAAGCTCACGCACTCCTATCATTCGCATAATTGCTCTTACCATCACTAATACCATTTTTATTGGTATCACATTTGTTCCATGCATGGTCGTTACTATGGACCCATTAAGGATCGTCGGCGAAACCTCACCCTATGCTGTCTTATGGCAACCGTATGGGCCGTGCAGGACCAGCTCGCCACGGCAAACGCCGAAATCGCCGCAGCGTTGAGCACAGCCAACAGCCTACTGATCCGTCTGCAGCACCAGGGCGGCCACGTCAGTGGGCCGGTGGTTGGCGCAACCAGCGGAGCCCGGCGCACCAGCAGCCCGGTGCAGCGCACAGCATCCGCTCCCGGCTCCCTGCCGTCGTCCGAGTCATCTCTGATCCCGGGGACCCTTTCTGGGGTGATGCAGCAGCTTGCTGCTGCGCTGCGGGCTGTGAAGTTCGACCAAGCTGCGCCTGCCTTGCCTACGGCAGGTGCGAGTCAGGGGAAGAAAACACGCGATCGGCACGTGTCCGAACGTAACCATGTATGTGCTTTGAGCGACGTGTTTCGCTGTATGGTTGCAAGAGGAGCACCGGTGGCCGCGGCTGACATCATGTGAACCGGTCTTGCACCAACGGTACCTATGCCGCAGGACAAGTTGTTGACGGTGCATTGACATTCACTTTCCTGCAGTGGGTCTGTTAGAAAGCTGCTGACGCCCCTCTCCGTATGCGGGGGGAATTGGTTTCCCGCCTTTTCATCGTGTGGGGGACTTTCGCGCAAGGAACCAATCTGTCAGACCATCACAGGTTTTTGTTAATGCAGGGCAAGCTAAAGCAGCTGATAGTCCTGTCAAGGACGGTGTATCATCACCCACGAAGTCGAATGCAACACGGAACGATGCGGCGGCTGCACAAACCGCCAGCGGGTCGCCGCCGCCGCTGCCGCTTGCGGCGGTCAACAGCTCACTGACCGACGGGTCAAGTCTCGGTGTCTTTGACGAGCTCGTCAGGCTCAAAGAGGACTATCGTGCTCTGGTGCAGCAGCGGGATGATATCAGTTTCCGGTGCAGCCTCTTAGAAGGGGAGGTTCAGCGATGCAGAGAGTTGATGAAAAAGCTGCAGGCGGCGGCAGGGAAGGATGATATTGACCAGCGTGCCGACCAGGTATGCTCATGGGCGGCTGCTGCTGCTGCTACTGGTGCTGCTGCCATGTACACGTCTCTATGTGAATGGGATATGACATATAACATTGTAAACCTACACGAAATATGCGCGCTTGTGTGTGCGTGTGTGTTTGTAATTTGTGTGGATTTGACGTACGTCCGACCCAACGCAGCTTTCCAAGCTGGTCAACGCCGCTCAGCTGTCCAGAGTTCTCGAGGAGAGCATCGGGGCACTACACGTGCTGTGCGACCGGATGCAAACCGCTGTGCCATCGGGATGTCATCAGGCCACCCCTAAAACAGATGGAGTCTATCTGGTACGGCCCCTCCTCCGAAACCCATCTCTGCATAAATGCAGTGTGTCTTGCCGATGGACAGGTACTCTGGCGTTACAAACCGAGCCTCGTTAAAAAACTGGTACACGCTGAAGCCAGGGTGCCTGCATGTCAGCGGATGACTTCCTGGCGGGTGGGAAGTAGGAAGGACAGACGAAGGTCTTTGCGTGTCCTTGTGGCGGGAAGGCGCTCTGGCGTCAGCATGCAGGGAAGGACAAATCGCGAAGTGTTGGTTTTTGCGACCCCTTTGCTGCATGACGTGGCGGATCGCAGATGCTCACCAGGCTCGCATCCGAGCTGGACACGATGGGCACCACCGTGGGGATGCTGAAGACGGAACTGGGCAATGTGGCACAGGCAAGTACCCCACTCTGATTCAAGGGGGTTGGGGTCGACCCGTCAGCTCGGTGGGGACAGGGTGTGGGACCGGACGGTAACAACAAAGTTTTTAACAAGTGAAATAATAGTATCCATCTGGATTGAAAATAGGTATGGTAACCGTCCCTTCGGGCACCTTCAACTGCCGTCAACACCAATGCCTATGCACATGGCTAGGCCCATGGATATCCCGGGAGCATTGCGGGCTTTATTTTGCCCTTTTGACCCATTGCCCCACTTTGACCGTCTAATGGCACGTGGGCTCCCAATTGTTGGGCCTGAGAGGGGCCGCGTACATGCTTGAAGAAAATATATGTATACACACATATATTAATATATGTATATAATATAATATATTAATACATATTGTATACATTATTTATATGAATATATATATATATCCAGTTTGTCGACTGTTGGATTGCGTATGCTGTCCGTGGTGGTGGCGGAAAGAGAATGTTTTATGTGTCTGCGTGCACCACTTCCAGGACCTGCCCAAGCAGCACAACCCCCAGCAATCCACCGCCACTGCGGCCAGTACCCCAGCAACCTCAGACGCGAGCTACAATCCGTCCATGCACGGCCCCTTCCACACCCAAGGTCTGTGTTCTGGACTACCGGGTAGCTGCAGCGCGCACAGCACGAGTACAGCATGATCTCAGCATGGGTACAGCACGAACACAGCACGGGTACAGCATGAGCACAGCACGAGAATAGCAGCGGGAAGAGCATGCATTTTGGCGGGTTACATCTGTACCTTAGCGACGGTCCTAGATTTTGGAGGGAAACTTCCCTTCCTGTCGGGTGGGAGCGGAAGGCTACCCGAATGAATTCGGCAATGTCACCCCAACGGTTTGTCACTTGTTTCTCCCCTCCTCCATTCCCTGCGCACGAAGTGCGTAATGTAACGGTTCCAGTAGCTTTCACCTGACATAGCCCGTATGTTTTAATCATTTGCCGCGAATCCATAACTGCAGGTTTGGCTGGGCAGGCCAGCTCTCAGTCTGTCGCGGCCCAGGTACCATCCTCGGCTTCCCTTGGGCTCGGTGCATTCCCAACACCTTCGTCAGAACAAACCCCAGGCGCCTGCCTCAGTTGGGAGTCCTCCGCCTCCGCCCAGGTCACAGGGGAGCCTCAACAGGCCACCAAACCCGCCGCAGAATCCTCGGGTATCGACGCACGATACGAGCGCCCGCCCCTGGATCACAACCCTTCTGGAAGCAGTGTCGGCAGTCGCCCGGCTGGCGTGGTGAAAGGACCGCCCGTATCGACAAGCGTGAGCGGCAATGTCCTCCCGGACGCGGTCAAGCTACAGTCGCTTGGAGAGAGCGCTGCGCCGTCAGGTAAGTCACAAACTTGCAACTCAGGTGTTGTATATATCTATATATGGGGTTCTCCTCAACCTCAACGGAGAGTTCGTTATTAACACACACACATGTATATACATATGTATATGTGTGTGTGTTAATAACGAACTCTCCGTTGAGGTTGAGGAGAACCCCATACCTTGCAAATGGGATCTAATTCGACTCCATTCAGGCTCTGTTCGCCCACTAGTCACCTTTTCACTGGTATGACAAGGCCTGATAACCAACTCGCTATTCAGATGGATACACCTACGACCAGTAGCACGGTCACGAGGTTTCCCCATACGATGGTGCGGATAAAGGGAACATAGAGCCGTATGGCCTGGCCATTCTCTGGCGATACATATTTGCTGTGATAGCGATTGGGTTTCCTGACGCCTTGCCTTCTTGGTCCGCGCGGACCTCCAGGTTTGTCTCACGCCCAGGTCGTTGCGCTCGCTACAACAGCCGCCAAGCATAAGGCCCGTGCGGACAAATGGAAGCAGCGCAGCAAGGAGCTAGGGGCACAGCTGTCGCTGCTGAACGCGTCAACGGCGGCACGAGAGGCGGCGGTTTCAGAGCGCCATGTGGCGTCGGCGCAGCAGATCGAGGAGGAGCTGCGCGCTTGGCGAGCCGAGGCAGCCAGGTACTTAAACCTTGCCGGACGGAAATCCAAACATCGGTCACGGGCTCACGGGCTCAGTGGCCGGGCCCAATGGCGTTGCGAGGCTGTGTCCACGCCCCCGTTCTTCAGCACCGTCCTGCATCCTCACACCAGTTTTGTTGTCCCGTGCATTTGAATTGCGGATGTGTGTATGTAGGCTTAGCGCTGAGCTGTCCGGGGTCGAAGCCGCCCGCAAGGAGCTGGAGGCCATTCACCAGAGCAGCGGCAACGAGGTACAGGCCCTCATGGCTCGTATTGCTGAGGCTATCGCGCGTGCCGCGGCGCTGCAGCAGCAGTTGGACTCGGAGCGGGCCCAGGCGGCTGCGGAGCGGGCCTCGCACCAGGAGGAGGTGGCGGTACTCAAGGTCAGAATTGAGGAGACAGGGACGCCGTTCCCTCATAGCCGAGATGGGTTCAGGGGCTTGGTGTTGGGGCATCTAGAGGACCGGAAGGAACGCAGCTGGGTGCAGGTGCATGCAGAGGTTCTAGAAGGAAATGCGCCCCTGTCAAGGAAACGCTCGCGCCCTGCCATATGCGGAATACGCAAGACTACACGCAGGATCGTGTATCTTATCCTGCACCCATTACGATCTAACGTGTGTATCACACCACCATTAGTGGTGGGGTATCGCTGTGGGTATCGCTGCTGGGCTTAATCGGGATCTTTTTCCCCAGCCTTGCATGACACGGACTTTGTTAACACATTTCTCCTCTGTGATGTCCCTCTGCAGGCTGCAGTCGCACAAGAGAAGGGAGAGCGGGCTCGCCTGTTGGTATCCCTGAGGGAGAGCCATAACAACGCACAACAGGTACGGAAAGGTAAAGGATAAACGCTATCCTCTCAACAAGTAGAATAAGAAAGGTTTATATATTTGCAGCATGCATCTCTGTGTTTGTGTGTTTTACCAGCAAATTCTGCATCTGATTCCGGATCTGGAGCCTGGATTTGGTCACCATAATATTGAGGGAGCATCAAGCCCGCTTTCTTTACCAGAAAGAAGCAGGCACCATTTCGAAAATGTTGTCCCCATGCTGCTGGGCACATAAAACGTCTTCTCTCCTGTGGTTGTTGTGAGACTCACAAATCCAATGCCAGCGTGTCGCAAAAGAATGAGAATGTGTCCCTTGCAGGCTGGTGACTCCGAAACACGATTCCGAAACGAAGCGCTTGAGGTGAGGAATCTTAACGTGTAGATTGGGTGAGATTCCAGGGTCTGCACTTACACCTCCCCGCGTTTATCACGCCACGTATCTGCAATGAAAACTTCTTGTGCATCAACGTGCACTAGTTGGCATGGTCTAATGCCCACTTAGTCCCAGTCCCATGTTGTTACGTTTGTACCCGCGCTCCGTGCTGCAAATCTGAATTCCTTCATCCGGTCTACGATTGTAACTACGGTATAACCTGCAGCTCTAATCTTGACTCCTGGTCGCAGGCTCACGCGGCGGCTGCGGCTGCCCGTGCCACTGCGGAACGCGCAGAGGAACGAGCCGAGGCATGGCGGACTGAAGCTGACTCTCTGCGGCAGAGGCTGCAGCAGGCGGAGCGGGTAGGTTGAAGAGTTAAGGAGTTAACAGTCAGCCAAAACATGGCTGGCCTTTATTTCAGATCCAACGAGGTCATCGGTTGGTGCGATCACCAGGAATCCTTACTGGATCCACTGTAATGACGAGCAATAGCGCACGGAGGCTAACCTTGGTAAAAATCGGCGCGTGTGATCTGACGAACACGAGGCCCCATCCAAGCCAAGGAGAATCGTGTCGGGGTCAGGTTGGCTGGGCGCCTGCGCGGCCGGTTTCACTGGAATAAATAGTAAATTGGTAAATGACAGCTTTCCGGGCAGGTGCGCACCTCTCAAGTGCTCCTTTGACCGGGACCGTCGCTTTCCATGTACTCCCGCTGCCTGGCCCACTTTGGTGGGGCTCCAGCTCGGGTTGCGGCAACTCACCTTTTCATTAGTCGTCGTCGCTGTCATTGGTGTCGTCGCCGTCGTCGTAATCGTCGTAGTCATTACTATGTCATTACAGTCAAGTTCAAAACGGATTGACTTTAGTAAAACCGTACCCTACACTGCTGCGTCCGGTCAGAACACCTACTACGCCAAAAGAACCCACTGTTGCAAGGCGACAGCTACACAAAAACTTCGTGTCGTCAGCTAAAATGTCGCTCGCTTCGCCTTTCTGGACCTCCGCAAAGAGCGGCATGAGATTCCGAGGGCTCAGTGACGGCACGTGTCTGCCATTTCAAACAACTTCCTACGCGTCCTCTTCCTCGAGAGCCCACAGAGCCGTGCAAGCCTCATATCGAGCTTGGAAGGCCGGCTGGCGGCTGCGGAGCGGCGCGCTGCAGAGTGCAGTGCGCGAACAGCAGAGCGTGTGGAAGAGTTGTCCACGCAGCTAGCGGCGGCGCAGTCGGAGGCTCGCGCCACACCGCGAGTGTTGGAAGGCAAGCTCACGGAGCTGGAGGCACAGTTAGCGAGTGTGGAGGTAAGGGATGCCTTAAGGGATTTCTTAAAGGATGCTGGGAACCTGTTGGGTTGCTGTACCGGATGCCTGGTTGGTGGTTCGTGCCATCGGAGCCCAACATTGTCAAGTCATGGTGTGGGCATGTCACGGACAAAACTTGGGCACAGATATGTGTTTTATCACCCGAATCCCGCTGTGCTGTTTGTATTATATCGAAATCGCCCGAGATTTCCCCCAGGCCCGATCGGAGGCCACACTGCAGTCCGCTCGCAGTGACGTTCAGGTCAGCCGGTGGGATGCGCTAACTCGGATCGCGAGGTACAAGGCGACTATTAAGCAGCTGCAGGTAGGTCAGCTCTTATAATGCTTAAAGGAGTGCGCAGCGGATATCCCTTAGTTTTTCCAGAAATACTTTTAAGAATTATCTTTCGGCAATCGGTATACAAGGTGTTATTACACTGCTGTGGGCAACTGGCCCTGAAGGGACAAGCACCGGGTGGGGGCCCTGACCGGGCCGAACCACAGCGCAGGGGGGGGGGAACACGCGGCTTTTCCAAACCGCCCTGCCGCGCTCCTCCCCTCGCTCAGCCAGCGAGGGCACACAAACCTCACGAGCCTCTCTTGGGATAGTTGTATTTGGGTGATCGGTGTCATGCTGTGCTGTGTTAGGCATTAAGACTGCTGTGCAGAGCACGGCACGTCCAAGGTAAGCTTGGGTCGTCCACACCTACACCTAAACCCACACCCACACATACAACAAGATATCTTGGTTGGCTTCTGGTTAGTTGTCTGTCCTTTCGCCCACGGCTTCATTCTTCATTTCATTTCAATGATTCGTCTCTTCTTGCTTGCAGCTTGCTTACAGCTACCAACGGAAAACGATCGCCCTGCTGCTGCGTGTCACTCAAACCTTGTCTGTAACAGGTCGATATGGACGCTCGGGAAGCAAGGTGGGAACGAGAAAAAGCTGATCTGCAGGTGAAAAGTACTACGGGGAAGAGCTGTGATGCCAAAAGGGATGAACGGGTATGGGATGTCGGAACAGCCAACGATGCGACGCTGGCTTAAGCAATTATTTTTTCTGCCAATCTTTTAAGTTCGTGTACACTTATATATTTATTATTTATCTTTGAAATTCAAGTAAATATTACAAAATATTTTATATTATAAGGATTTCTTGGTCAAAATTAAAATAGCAAACGTTAAAAAAAATAGCTTAAAACAAAAGATAATGTTTCACGTCCCCAGCCTACCTGAATACTGGTGCATGTTATGTCGTTATGTCTTGTCACCCAGGCCACCACGAACGCTGCTGTTCGCCGTAGTGAGGCAATCACAATCGACCTGAAGGAGCTGAAAGCACAGACTCTGGAGCTGCAGGCGGCTGTAGACGCAGATCGGCATCAGCTCAATGCGCGTCACACAGCGCAAATACAGGTCCGAGATGCCACCGCCAACGGTCTCGCACCCCCGTGTGCAAATTTAACACGGTGGCCAGCTCTGTGTATGTGTATGTATGGGGGGTAGATATCTGGTCTAAGCTCAGATTGTGTTCGCAAGAAGAAGTCGGAGAAAACTTAACACGCAACATACACACTGATTCACCGACTACGCTCAACCCTGTGTGCGACTTTCCAGGTTCGTAGGTCACCCCACAACCCCCGCAATAGTTTTCCTGGAGGAGGTCGCGCATCTCATAATTGCCCGACACAACCCGCACCCATGATAAAAGTGTATCCCATCGATTGCCAGTTCCTTTTTTTGTGCAAATCTTACTTACGAACTATACGATCATAAAACATCTTAAAAAGTGAAACCTTCAAAAGCCTTGGTGTTGCCAAGTTATCCTCATCATGCAATTTAGCGCTACGGTGCATAAGCTGTGAAGCGGCTCTTTTCCAAGGGACCCTCATTATGCCTTGTAGGACTTGCAGCGTCAAATCGACCAAGAACGGCGACTGCTTACAGAGCAAGCCCTCGCCAAAGCGGAGGCGGCCGCGGTAGCAAGTGAGCGGGCTGCGGAAGAGGCGGCCAGAGTACGTCTAGTGGCGCTGGAGGGCGACTTCGGGCGCCGACTGTCTCAAATGGATTCAGCCCGTCTGGAGCTGCTGCGTGAGCTGGAGCTCGTGCAGATGCAGTTCAGGTGCATAGAAAGTGGAAACACGGTTTGAGGTTGGGTTTTGCCCATTACGCGGCACAGCACATTGTCTGCCCTCACTACATGCCCGTACTAAAAGGCTGATTAGCACGGGGTGCATGTGCCGTGTCATCCTTGGGGTATGAGCCTTACGTGACCGTTTAAACGTTTTAGCTCATGTTACGGCAGCTAATCGTGCTCCGCAATCTCCCTTCAATCTTTGCCGATATCAATACCTGTCACAACATTCTTTGTTTTCCTGGGCCTTGGCTTTCCTAACTACGCTTTGTAGTCAGTACCAAGCGCAAAAAGCGGCGGAGGTGGCCGTCCTGGAACAGCGAATTCGGGGCTACATCGATAACGCTGGGGCCGCACGTCGTGGCGTCGTTGTCGCCGCCGTTAGTACCGGCCCGCAGTCTCCGCCTCACAGACGTCCCGTCGCTGCAGCAGCCGTCGATGTCACCGCAGCCGCTGCCGCATCTACCAGCGCGAGCACCCGTGCACCCGTTCGGCGTTGCAGTGCCGCCGTACATCGACACAGTCTGCGCCGCCAGGGAAGTCTGCTACTTGCTGCCCACCGACGCGGCCGGGCCGGAGGTTCGTTGGAGCCCCCGAAGGTAGATGGGCCACAACTGGTTGGGGCGATACCCACAGGCTTAGCACCTATTGCCAGCAACGCAGGGGAAATGGGACAGCAGGTCGCCATAGCACCGTCGCAGCTTATGGCGCTGGCGCGTGCGTCGGAGGCGCTGGCGGCGGCGCAGCGGGAGACAACGTTCGAGCGGGCGCTACGGGGCCGTGCGGAGGCGCAGGCAGGGCTGCTGCGTGGGGCCATGGCGCGACTGCGGGGGAAGATGAGGGCGCTTTCGGAGCAGCTTGCGGAGGTCCGCGCGCGCTCCATCTCCACGGTGAGGCACAAAGGTTAAATTAAATACCTAATCTGGCTGTTCATCTGCCAGTTTATCTGTCTGTTTACATGCGTCCGCCTGTCCATCTGTCTGTCTGGACAGGACACTCGTTAACTCTTCTTGTGTATTAAGGACTTCCGGATAACATCCTGCCATATGTCGTACTCGGTGCCTATCCAGGACGACCACCGGCAGTTACAGACGGAACTCGCGTCCTGCCGCGAGCAACTCAAGACCGCTAGGGTTGAGAGCGCACGACGACATAAGGCCTTGCAGGCTTTGCAGGTACGTTTCCTCGGATGCCCTTCCTCTCCTCTCCCCTCCTCTCCACCTCGTTCGTGTCCAAGCAACTTGATACCGACGCGGGTAGGCCTACAGGCGTTGTAGCATTAGAGTGAAGAGGGGTGTCGATGCCCAGTCAGGACAGTGCCGGGCACTTTCTGTAAGCTGAGTGAGGCAAACACAGTAGCCTCTTTAAGAGCACAAACACGATGCCATGCATCCGTACCATATGACCCTTTCGTTCCTCACGCTTCCTCCATCGCCCCCGCCCCCGCCCTCTCTCTCTCGTTCTCTCTCTCTCTATATATACATCATGTATACCCACATTATATATATATATATATATATATTCATTCCTGCAAACGTGTGCTATATATATAATTACGCACACATTTGCAGGAATGAAAAAAGTCTACACTTTAAAAGTAAGCAAATGTAACTGTAATATAGCATTTGTGCAACCTGCTTCGTTGAACTAACATTCAAATGTAGAAATACCTTCTGTTCTTTCGTATATACATCCCCAACTGATTGAAGTTCGCTGGACCGTGAACTAACTCGGAGGAACTGTACATCGGAGGATGACCACCCTTCCTCTCCCCGCCCTCCGTTACCGCGCACAGAGCATAGCAATGACGCAGCCTTCGACCGCCGCTCAGAACCTAGAGTCAAGCCTGGGAGGCGGGTTCCCCTCGGCTCTACAAACCGCCGCCAACAAGGTAGCAACAAGGACCAGTAGGTTCGTGACAACGGGGGGCCTCGCGGGACCCATGGGTCTACCGCCGCGTGTCCCTTCCCCCGGCGCCCCAGCTGGTAAGTGTCATTGGGACACTCGCTCAGTTCCACGCGCTCCTTCGCTAACCTCCACTTCCGTCCCCGTACCGCAGCTGCCAGCCAAGGACACGCCAGCAGCGTTGGCTTACCAGGACAGGAGCTACCCCAGGGTGACCCTTCGCCGCAGGTACGGGAGCTCGATCTAAACCGCCAGTCGCTTCCATTTCAGGGAGGCGCTTTTGCGATTGACGAGGACCCTTTGGCGGCGACGCTGGAGGCAGCGGCCGCCAACGCCCGGGCCGCCAATGCTGCACTGGAGGTGGAGCGGTCGGCACGGCAGGCTGCGGAGGTGAAGTTGAAGGAGGCCAAAGCTGCTATAGAGCGCAAGGCCACATTGATCAGGTTCGAAGGGCGGGAAAGAAGAGACAAAAGAAAACCCCAAAGAGACAGAAAACGAGTCCACTATATGAAACTACGCTACTAACAGTGTATCTAGCTACATAGCGTTTCGTTGCTGGCATGTCATTGCCAACCGGCCTCTGTGCACAGGGACTTAAAACGCCGCGTGGAAGAGTTGGAGATGCTTGTTCAAAAGCAAGCTGTCGCCGCGAATGAGGAGTCCAATGCTGAGTCGCGGGCGCGAACCCTGGCGGCAGCACTCACCCGCAAAGATAGTATGGTTAAAGAGCTGCGGGAACGGCTCGAGGCTGCGCAGGCCTCCTTAGCAGCTGGCAACGCAGCGGCAGAGGCGGGTTGTGAGGAGCTGGAGGTGCTGCGGCGGGCGAATGGTCGGCTCAAGGCGGAACTGGCCAAGCGGGAGGCGTCTCTGCGAACGGCTCTGTCTGACCTGGAAAAGGTAACCGCTGTGTGTGTATGTGTGTCTTTTTGAAGGTGCCTGTTTTTGAAGCTTTGCCAGCTCCCTACAGGCACCCTCGCTGCGCAATCTTATGTCCTCACCTGCCTATCCGTTTTCCTTGATTCTGTGGCTTCCTCGTCACCTTTGTACTGCCCCACCTTTTTAACACCCCGCCAGCCACCACCCCGCCTTCGTGCCTATCCCCTGCCGTCCTAAACCCTCTCCCCGGCGAACTTTCCGTGCCTTCCCCACCACTTGCACTCCGCTCCATACGTTAAATCCGGCCATATCACAGGAGCGCAAACAGCTATCTGGCCTCACCAGGCAACTAGAACTCATAACACGGCGGGAGGCTGCTGCACGAGGCCAGGCAGCCACTGCCAAGGCTGCACTGAACCGCCGCGCAAGCGCGCTGCTGGAGGCGCTGCGGGGCATATCGCGCGTGCTGCTTCAGGCTGTTGCAGCCATGGACGCCGCCGCGGATCGCCTTTTGCAACTGCAGCAGAAAGGGCAAACGAAGGCGGCGCTACCGCCACCAGGCGCCGCTGCCTCGGCGCTGGCGGTTCCGCAGTCACGGGCAATGTCCGCTCAAGATATCTCCCAGCTGACCAGCTTATCCGTTGACGAAGTGCGACATCTTCTGGGGCCAGAAGCGGGTGAACTGGCCTGCTTACTGGGGCTTCAGGACTCGCTTAAACAGCGACCTGACGGCCAGGGTACTGTGGCTGCATCTCTGGAAGCGGCGCAACGGGTCGGTGAGCTGCTGGCGGTGCTGGAGGCTTCCCTGGAGGCGACAGCAATGGCGGCAGCAACGGCGGCCGTGGAACGGACTTTGAATGAACAGGTAGGCGCTCTGAGGATTGTTGTCGGAGGGCTGGAATAGCCAGGCTTTTGTTGTATTAGTCAGTCATAAGGAGGCGGCTTTTGTTGTACATGGATGGAAGGCTGCCTATTATTGTAGATTAATAATAATGATAATGATAATAATAGTAATAATGATAATAATAATAATAGTAGTAGTAGTAGTTAACAATAGTAATATTAATATTAATATTAATATTAATAGTAATAGTAATAATAGTAATACTCTTAATAATTTTAATAATTTCAACAAATTTAATAATTAAACAATATTAATAATTTTAATAAATTTATTCTTGTTATTGTCATCGACGCGACAGCTTAACTTGGCGTCGGCTTAGTACACGAAGACCCAATGGTGTGGCCCTGGTGCCTTAGCCAATGAAGCCATGCACGCGATACCGAATATCGTTGTCATAAATTGCTGTTGCAGGACATACCCAAGGACGTCGACGAGGGCCCGAGCGAAGAGGAGCAGCTCCGAGACCTGCTACTCACGGCTGTAGCCGAGGCTGCAGATCCTGCTGCTGCCGCGGCGGCGGTGCTCAACAGCCGGGTGGAGTCCGGGAAAGCGATAGCTACTGCCACCATCGCCCCCGCCTCCGCCCCCGCCCTGGAAGTGCCTGGCAGCAAGGTCCCAGCCGGCCGTCGTACGAGTGGACCCAGCCGCGGCAGCGCCAGCTTCGCCGGGCCCATTGTGGCGCATGAGAACCCTGGCGGCGGGCATGGTAGCGACCCATGGGACGGTCGAATGCTGCAGGTCCTAGTAGAGGAAGTCCAGTCGGAAGCTCAGCGCGCCGAATCAGAGTTGGCGGCGGCGCTGAAAGACGCTGGCGCCCTGTAAGCGAGGGGCGGACGTCTTGCATAAGCGGAGTAGTTAGTGGTTTCCTTACCAGCTGCCGAGAAAATATGGGAGCTGGTGATGTGGAGAGAACGAAACGAGAAACGATTGGGGAGTTCGTGGACGAAGCGTCATTACATTGCGATATGATACCTATTCGGGGTACCACAGAACTGATTTAACTTTTACTTAAGCAAAAGAGAATCGTCGTCGCCGTCATCATATGCTACAAATTCCAACAATATCATATCATTAACAATATATTCCAAGCCAAAGCCAAAGCCAAGAGCTTTGTGGTCGTGGTATTGACACCTCCGCAAAGCAAGGGATAATGTTAATCAAAAGCATAAGCGTTGTATGATGGCGGCGTAGGATAGCGCTGCCGCCCCGCTGTCACGGCAAACCAACAGCACTCTACGGGTCTATGTACGACAGTGTTCGCGGCTCACAGCTTGATCGTCCGTCCGTGCCTAGCTCGGCGATTCAGAAAGATCTGAGGCAAGCCGTACGTGACTGCCGTATCTACGATACATATCAAAGCATAATTAATCCATATCACCGGCCTTCGGTCACACTGATTTGCGGAGACGGGCTCCGACACCTCCGAAACAAAGAAAACAAGGGGCAGGATGAGGAGAGCGGACCCCTCAGCTCGGTCATGCATGCCCTCTACAGGATTTTGTTGATGACGTGCATCACTACCTGCGGTACGGTAAGCGAGAGGAAACAAGCGCATAGTTTTGTCCATTTGCGAAAAGCCGGCAAGTGACAAAAGCCGGCGAGCAGTTGTGCCATGTTCGCATACACAAGCTGGAGCGATGCTATGGCGAGTATGGTATAAGAAACCGCCTTTAATGTCACCATCTATCGACCGACTAAATGGGTATTTCTATACTTCTCCTTAACCCCTAAGCTTAAACCTAACGGGACTGGCAGTAATGTGTCCCGCCGTTTATCGCCATCAGTAATGAATTCTTGTCTGGATCACTGACCTCATTGCTGTAAGGAAAGGAAACATCCGCCTTGACCACATCCGCCGCCAAGTTCTCATTCGCCACCGGATCGGCTGCCACCCGCACCCGAAGGTCGCCAGTGCTGTGTGTGTATACACGGAGGGAACAACAATGAGCAATCTATTAGATAACGGTGCAGGTGCGTTATACGGTGTTGCCTGCGGGATAGGCCGCTGCGGTGTATATAATAACGATGCCGTGTACGGCCCGCCCACTTTTCGTGCACAACCTATAGCAGCCCAGCCACATCGGCCCACCACAACAGCTAAGCAAGCACAGTCTGCAGACTGAATGCAGCAGGCACGAGCTAAATCGCGCCAACCGTGTGCGCACTGTGTACATGCCACAAGGGCGGGGCTCAAGGTGCTCTAGAGCAGGACTACTCCAGGGTAGCGGGCAAACCAAAGGCGGTGCATGGCGCCGTAAAGAACCTACCAGCCAGGTCGGGGCTAGCAGTGTATCTCCGTACTCACCTAGCCTTCTTAATCACCAGGTCTTCGCCAAGCCAGGACCGTGCAGTGACGGTTTTGCCAAGGGGCACATCAGAGCTTTTCAAAGCAACACCTGCGATTGTGACACCAGCGGCAGTCACCAACAGCCGAAATGGTGGCGGTACGCAGGAGGAGGACCCAGCGGGAGGTGGTTGTGCATCAGCCACCTAGACACGTGGCCACGCCATCGTGATCAGTGCTGGATGCGAAGCGTCTTGCTAGCCATAAGCAGGGACTGCCATCCCGGCGGCATCCATCAGCGACCGATACGGCGTGGGACAAGACGCGACGACGGTCAAACAAGTGACCGGTAGTACGGCTATGTCCGCACCTAATTGCTCACCATGGGCAGGGCCTGATTGCATTATAATTCTGTATTTGGTTGCTAACTCCCATCCTTGCGCCTAACGGTGCCCAAGGGCAATGCAGCCAGGAGGTCTGCATTGCCCTCGTTTTCGATGAGGCTGCTCATATCCCACCCCACCCCGCCCCACCCGCGCTCTTATCTGCTGACACCATACCAACCAGGCATCACTGCAATGAAAAATATACGGATGGATGTAATCCACGCACGCACATACGCACCAGGAACGATATGTAACAGAGTAATATTGTAAAGCTCCGGGCTCTTCAGCAGATCGGGGGTGCCGCCGGCCAGCTCCATGTCCTCAGCCAGGCTGGCGAAGGCACTGCATGCGACAACAGGAAGAATAACCATGCATTTGCATGGTGGCAGATGGGTGGGTGGACTGCACCTAAAAGGACGTGGGTGTACCTACCGAGTACCCAGCAGTACCCTTGTCGCCACATTGGCGCCTTGCTTACCGCCCTTCCTGGATCCCGAATGAACGTAGACGCATAGAACAAACAGTCAGAACAGACAGACAAACAGAATCTTACGCATCTTCCGGTGCGAAGATCGTGGCTACCATGCCTTTCCGCAGCTCCTTGGAGATGCCCGTGAGGTTGAGCACCGCCATCACGATGTCCGTCTGTGGGAACGTATGCCCGGTGTGATGCGGTAGGCAGACACCATCGATTATTGCAACAGCGTGGCGAGTTGTAAATTTTGAAAGGTCATCCCCGGAGGAGGGAGCGATGCAGGGTTTATTTGTAATACGGGTGATGTGGCAAAGTGTTGCCTTAGATACCCCAGGATACTACACAGAGTCAGCAGAAAAGGGTTAGGGTGTGTGCGTTTGTGTATGTGTTAAGTGTATGCGTGCGTGTGTGTGTGTGTGTGCGTGCGCGTGTGTGCACGCACAGATTTGCGGGCTTGCAGAATCCATACATAACTGCAAATTCCATTATCGCACAATCAGCAAGCCACACCCACTAGAACATTCATCAGCAGCAGCTTATCGTGACGATGGCTGGCGGAGTCCTATTTCGGACTTGATATTCAGAAGCACAGGGCTTCGAAGGATGCACATACACTCGCCTTTGGTGATACGGTGCTTGAGGGACTCATCACGACGGACTTTGTAGGCACCACAGTCTGGAGCAGTCCACCACCCAAGCCGATAGGAAGGGAAATAGCATTAACGGGAACGGTGGCATTGGGGTTATCGTGGCCAGTGGCGTTGGCGGGAGCGGTGGTGTTGATGACCTGAACCAAGTTCACGACGGCCGTGTTTGCGTTGGCTGGCTCGGCTGCGGCCAGAGCGGGCGTGGCCGCTGCGGCTGACTTGACGGTGGCAACCGATGTGGCAGCGGCAGCGGGCGTGGCGACTGCGGCTGGCGTGGCGGGGGTGGCTGGCGTGGCGGCTGTGGCGGCGGCAGAAGGCGTGTTGGGGGCGGCTGGCTTGGCGGCGGGGGTGGGCGTGGAGACGGTGGCTGGCGTGGCGGCGGCGGCTGGCGTGGCGGCGGAAGCGGGCGTGGAAGCGGGAGCGGGCTTGGCGGTGGCGGCAGGAGCGGGCGTGGAGGCGGCGGCTGGCTTGGCGGCGGGAGCGGGCGTGGCGGCGGTTGCAGCAGGAGCGGGCGTGGAGACGGCGGCTGGCTTGGCGGCAGCAGCGGGTGTGGCGGCGGCGGCTGGATTGGCAGCAGGAGCGGGCGTAGCAGTGGCGGCTGGCTTGGCGGCAGGAGCGGGCGCGGCGGCGGCGGCTGGCATGGCGGCGGGAGCCGGCGTGGCAGCTGCGGCTGGCTTGCCGGTGGCAGCGGGCGTGGCGGCGGCGGCTGGCGTGGCTGCAGTGGCTGGCCTGGCGGCGGTGGCTGGCTTGGCGGCGGCGGCTGGCTTGGCGGCAAGGGCGGGCGTGGCGGCGGCGGCGGGAGCTGGCGTGGCGGCCGCGGTGCTGGCTGGCTTTGCGGCAGGAGCGGGCGTGGCGGCGGCGGCGGCTGGCTTGGTGGCAGCAGAAACAGGCTTCGCGGCGGCGGCGGCGGTGGGAGCGGGCGTGGCGGCGGCGGAAGGCTTTGCGGCAGGATCAGGCGTGGCCGCTGCGGCTGGCTTGACAGTGGGAGTTGTTAGGGCGTTAGACATGGAGATGATTGCGGATGTAATAAGATTAGTGGCATTCACAGGAATGGCCGTAATGATGGCTGGCTTGGTGCCTTTCGAGATGACCGCTGAATTAGTTTTGTTATGAGGCGGGGCAAAGGTTGGATTTTCAAGCAGCCGCCGGCCAACATGGGTGTGTGGCTTGGCTGTAGGAGTGGGCGTGGCGGCGGCGGCGGCAGGTATGACGCCGGCGGCAAGAGGTGTGGCCGCTGCGGCTGAGTTGACGGCCGCGGCGACTGGCGTGGCGGCGGTGGCTGGGGTGGCGGCTGCGGCTGGCTTGGTGGCAAGGGCGGGCGTGGCGGCAGCGGCGGGAGCGGGCGTGGTGGCGGCTGCGCTGGCTGGCTTGGCGGCAGGAGCGGGCGCAGTGGTGGCGGCAGGCATGGAGGTGGCCGCGGCTGGCTTTGCGGCGGGAGCGGGCGTGGCGGCGGCGGCGGCTGGCTTGGTGGCATCAGGAATAAGGTTCGCGGCCGCGGCGGCAGGAACAGGCTTCGCGGCGGCGGCGGCGGCGGGAGCGGGCGTGGCAGCTGCGGCAGGAGCGGGTGTGGCGGCGGCGGTAGCTGGCTTGGCGGCGGGAGCGGGCGTGGCGGCGGCGGCAGGCTTTGCAACAGGAGCAGGCGTGGCCGCTGAGGCTGAGTTGACAGCCGCGGCGACTGGCGTGGCGGCGGTGGCTGGGGTTGCGGCGGCGGCTGGCTTGGCGGCAAGAGCGGGCGTGGTGGCGGCGGCGGCGGCTGGCTTTGCGGCGGGAGCGGGCGTGGCGGCGGCGGCAGGCAGGGTGATGGCCGCGGCTGGCTTTGTGGCGGGAGCGGGCGTGGCGGCGGTGGCGGCTGGCTTGGTGGCCGCAGAAACAGGCTTCGCGGCGGCGGTGTTGGCAGGAGCGGGCGTTACAGATGCGGCAGGAGCGGGTGTGGCGGCGGCGGTGGCTGGCTTGGCGGCAGGAGCGGGCGTGGCGGCGGCGGCAGGCTTTGCGGCAGGATCAGGCGTGGCCGCTGTGGCTGTGTTGACAGCCGCGGCGACTGGCGTGGCGGCGGTGGCTGGGGTTGCGGCGGCGGCTGGCTTGGCGGCAAGAGCGGGCGTGGTAGCGGCGGCGGCGGCTGGCTTTGCGGCAGGAGCGGGCGTGGCGGCGGCGGCAGGCAGGGTGATGGCCGCGGCTGGCTTTGCGGCGGGAGCGGGCGTGGCGGCGGCGGCGGCTGGCTTGGTGGCAGCTGGAACAGGCTTCGTGGCGGCGGCGGCGGCGGGAGCGAGCGTTACAGATGCGGCAGGAGTGGGTGTGGCGGCGGCGGTGGCTGGCTTGGCGGCAGGAGCGGGCGTGGCGGCGGCGGCAGGCTTTGCGACAGGAGCAGGCGTGGCGGCTGCGGCTGAGTTGACAGTCGTGGCAATCGGCTTGCTGGTGGTGACGGGAGAAGTCGTGGCAATCGGTTTGCTAGTGGTGACGGAAGGAGTTGCAGCGTTGGCGGCTTTGAGGCCGGTGATCGTGACGGTGACTGCGGGCGTAGTGGTGGTGGTGGCGGGATTGGTGGGGACGGTGTTTGCCGGCGTGACAGTGGCGGGCGTGGCGGCTGGAGTGGCGGGCGCGGCGGCTGGAGTGGCGGCCGCGGCGGCTGAAGTGGCGGCCGCGGCGGCTGAAGTGGCGGCCGCGGCGGCTGGAATGGGGGTGGCGGCAGCTGGAGTGGCGGCCGCGGCGGCTGGAGTGGCGGCCGCGGCGTCTGGAGTGGCGGCCGCGGCGTCTGGAGTGGCGGCCGCGACGGCTGGAGTGGCGGGGGTGGCGGCAGCTGGAATAGTGGGGGTGGCGGCAGCCGGAGTGGTGTGGGTCGCAGCAGCTGGAATGGCGGTCGCGGCGGCTGGAGTGGCGGTCGCGGCAGCTGGAGTGGCGGTCGCGGCAGCTGGAGTGGCGGTCGCGGCAGCTGGAGTGGCGGTCGCGGCAGCTGGAGTGGCGGTCGCGGCAGCTGGAGTGGCGGTCGCGGCGGCTGGAGTGGCGGTCGCGGCGGCTGGAGTGGCGGTCGCGGCGGCTGGATTAGTGGTGGTCGCGGCGGCTGAAGTGGCGGGCGCGGCGGCTGGAGTGGCGGCCGCGGCGGCTGGAATGGGGGTGGCGGCAGCTGGAGTGGCGGCCGCGGCGGCTGGAGTGGCGGTCGCGGCGGCTGGAGTGGCGGCCGCGGCGGCTGGAGTGGCGGCCGCGGCGGCTGGAGTGGCGGCCGCGACGGCTGGAGTGGCGGGGGTGGCGGCAGCTGGAGTAGTGGGGGTGGCGGCAGCCGGAGTGGTGTGGGTCGCAGCAGCTGGAATGGCGGTCGCGGCGGCTGGAGTGGCGGTCGCGGCAGCTGGAGTGGCGGTCGCGGCAGCTGGAGTGGCGGTCGCGGCAGCTGGAGTGGCGGTCGCGGCAGCTGGAGTGGCGGTCGCGGCAGCTGGAGTGGCGGTCGCGGCAGCTGGAGTGGCGGTCGCGGCGGCTGGAGTGGCGGTCGCGGCGGCTGGAGTGGCGGTCGCGGCAGCTGGAGTGGCGGTCGCGGCAGCTGGAGTGGCGGTCGCGGCAGCTGGAGTGGCGGTCGCGGCAGCTGGAGTGGCGGTCGCGGCAGCTGGAGTGGCGGTCGCGGCGGCTGGAGTGGCGGTCGCGGCGGCTGGAGTGGCGGTCGCGGCAGCTGGAGTGGCGGTCGCGGCAGCTGGAGTGGCGGTCGCGGCGGCTGGAGTGGCGGTCGCGGCGGCTGGATTAGTGGTGGTCGCGGCGGCTGAAGTGGCGGCCGCGGCGGCTGGAATAGTAGGGGTGGCGGCAGCTGGAGTGGCGGTCGCGGCGGCTGAAGTGGCGGCCGCGGCGGCTGGAGTGGCGGCCGCGGCGGCTGGAGTGGCGGCGACGGCGGCTGGAGTGGCGGCCGCGGCGGCTGGAGTGGGGGTGGCGGCAGCTGGAGTGGTGGGGGTCGTGGCAGCTGGAGCAATGGTGGCGGCGGCTGGAGTGGGGGTGGCGGTGGCAGCTCGAGTAGGGGTGGCGTTTGCAAGTTGTTGCAGAGAGCGACCCATGCTGGCGACTGCTGAGGCGTTGGTTGGATCCACTGCATATTAGCAGAGATCGTTGGTTGCGTCATCAGTCGTGCGTAGGAGTTGGCGGAGTAGGTGCCACCGCCAGAAACAAACATAGACTGCGATATATATATATATACATATATATATATAACCCTATAAAACCCTATATATATAACCCTATATAACCCTATATATATGTATATCGCATATATTGTTATACATATATTGTTATATGAAACCCTAAAACCCTATCATTGTTATATGTTATATGTTATATGAATTGTTATATATATTATATTAAGTGTGTATGTATATATTAAGTGTGTAACACTGTGGGCGAGTTGCCCTGAAAGGACAAGCCTGGCTACTCAAAGGAACAGAGCCTGAGCCAACCACACCAGCTCCAAGACGGAGAGGGCAAGAAAGCAAGAGAGCAACACCTACCACCCTAAATTCAAGAATAGTAATGTACGCGCGCATCCGAAAGGTAAGGTAAGTCACGGTGTCAGCCATTACCTGGAACAGTGCCGCCGGCAGGGTTACCCAATAGGTTCCCCTTGGCCCCCTGGGGCCGTTCGTCGGCCGCGTTGATGGTGCTGGCCGCCACTGTGGCGGCAGGGGCCGCACATGAAGTGGAAAAACACGCACACGCAACAGCGGAAATACACGCAATGTATATACATATACATAAGAATAATCTCATTATTAATATTATTTTGTTTCAAGCCGAAGCAATACGTTGCCAGTCATGCATATATCTTCAAGCAAGGTTTATATATATGATAAGCAAGCAAGCAAGCAAGCAAGTGGTGGAGCCGACGCGAAAACGTACCAAATATTAGTTGGACACGGCGCATGGAAGTGGATGAAATTTATATGTAAATCATAGATTCATGCTAATTATATTAAAAACAAAAAGAACGCGATGCTCCAAACATAAAGTCATCATCCAATATACAATAATGGACGCGTGCGTGTACGTAATAATCTATCTATTTCGCAGCACCGTCCTACACTAAGCAATCCATGCAACAGCTGCTGAAGGGCAAGTAAGTGCCTTCGTTCATCGATCGGCCTAAGTATGTATTCCCCAGCAGCTTTGCTACTTTGTTGACGTGCGTGCGTGCGTAGGTAACATACATTTGCATTACAGATCGATCGATAGCAGCCTGATACTGATGAGTACTTACCGGTTATGAAGACCGCCAGCAACGTACGATAGAAAACAATCTTTCGCATCTTTGCAGGGCTTCCCATCCTAAGCCCGTCGACCTTGATTAGATAATAAGATAGATATGAAAACGAAGCTTGCTTGTCCAAAATAAAAGCCTGATATCGATGATTTAATTATATATGAACTTACTTGACGAGGATTTGCTTGGTTGTCAAGTAGGGTCTTCGCGCTGGATACTTATACAACAGTTGTGGGTCCATCCCTTTTTCATTCCGTACAATTCCAGGCATTGTCGGTAATGACGTTTCGTACACAGCTGCCTAACTAGCTACCGATCCTAGGAGTTGCCGAAGGGTCGTCGTTCGAGGCACGGCGGCATGGGATAAAATAATGCATGCAACGGATGACCGGACCAGTGTCCCACATGCATGGCCTGCGTGCTTGTACGTAGTGCTGGGAGGACGTGATGGAGAGCCATGAATGCGTGCTTGTATGGATTGTGAAGTCTTGGCTTTGTTTGTGACGTCCATTAATTGAGCGTACGGTAGGTACATGCATGCCTCGCACTTTGTAGGCTGTATATGGGCCCATCCATTGCTTACGCATATGTATATGTATATACCTATACATACATATACATATATATTGTATATTATATATATGTGTGTAGGATAGGGGGGTACATCACCCGTGGCCACTAACCTGGCAGTCCCTACCTTCCCCGGTGTTTCGGGGCACCCTAATCCAGTCTCCCATGCCGACTTCTCCGAAATCAGTGGTTTTCCCAGGTTCAGCACCCACCACCAGCATCCAGCGGAATCTGCCGAATCAACTAAGGCGTCAACTCCGCTACTGGTCAGCTCGCAGGTCACTTTAATTGGGGTCGTCACCGTCCATCGACATGGGGGCACCCTGCCCTAATCTTAGGGTCTTTGGCCCGCTCTCAGTCGGGGTAAAACCTGGAACTCCAGGGGCATATTAGTCGTGCCATAACAGTCGTGCCTGAACGTATATATATGTATACGGTTTATATGATTCATATGTATATATGTATGTATATATATATTGTATGTGTGTGTGCACGGTCCACACAAAAGATTGAGAGCTAGGCTAGCTGGTCGCGCATGCCAGAAGCACGGATGTCTTTGCGTGCTAAATCCCGCACGCAGGGAGCACGCCGTGACGCAGGGCGGATGGTGGGTGGCAAGCACGCTTGGGAAGGTCCTTCGCGGTCCTGGTGCCTGACAAAGCATCCCCGCGAGCTCATGTCTGTGTGTTTGTATGTGCATATTTGTGTGTATGTATGTATGTATGTCACATCCAGCAGCTGCTGTCCATCCGCATGCATGCGCGGCAAGACGTATGTGTATGCTTGCTTGTATATCTGTCATCGATCGGCCTGTCATCATCAAGTGATGCACTTTCTACATTTCCGTTAATTTGACTGAACCTGCGCTGCCGCCGGCTGCTGGGCAGCCAGTAAGAATGTATGCAACCGGGGAAATTCACACGCACGTACCCCGCCGCCACCCTGCTGCTCCTGGCATCTATCATCGCGCGCTCTTTGAACCCTTTCCATGTAATATGCCGGGCGGGACGGAACAACAGCCCATCACAGCGTGTGTGTTTGGATGCCGCTGTATATGCGTCATTATATGTGATTCTATATGGTTATACATTGTGCCATTAAACTCATCCGTCGCTTGCATCACATCGCCGCGTATTATACGTACATATATTTACATTTACCTCATGTATTTTTATAATAATATGTATGACGGGCGCAATAACACGTGCATATCATACCATACCAATTCATAGCGTTACACGCATGCATCTGTCAGCCTTGCCACGCCGATATATAGCCACGGACCACATGTAGCGGCGGGCGCGCGGGCGGGCTACCTATTTAAGTACGTAGCTTCACTTCCGGGATTTGCAGTCGACAAACCAAAAATACGTAGTGAAGACGTATCATGCCTCAGGTATACTGTGCGGTACGTACCTTACCGTATCGTACGTACATGTACGTAAATACAACCGTGCGTCAACAACTAACCTATCTAACGGTGACAGCCGCGGGCTACGTACGATGTGTAACTAACAAACACGCATGGCCTCGCGCCTCTCACTCCCATCTATCTAGTTATCTATCTCTCTGTCATTTCTGTAAAAATAAGTCATTTTTGCGTGTTATTGTTCTTGCTTGGGTAGACACTTCTCGTGGTAAACACATCGGTTGCCCTTGCTTGGGGCGTCCTAATTAGCTAGCCATGTATATGGTCGTGTAAATGATAATGTCCCCCTTGCTTGGATATGCGCTGCTGCATGCGTGTGTTCCTGTGTATGTATTATGACATGTCGTACATGAGCACCTTGTTGATGACATGCACCACCATCTGCGTCCAGCGGTGAACAACGGGATCATCCAACCCAAGGAAAACTTAGTAGTAGATGTCAAAGAGGTATTAGTAGATGGGGTGAGATCGTTGCTTGCCGTCAGAGTGATGAGGGTGATCGTGCTCGCGGCGGATGGACTTGCAAGGTGGGATAGGTAAGTTAGTAGGTAGGTAGGTATTAGAGAGAGAGAATCGGTAGAAAATGTGTATTCACGATGGACTTCATCATCTTCATTCGATCCTGCCCATGAACATGCAAGCAAGCTACTAAATGCACGCACACGCACAGATGTATCTAGCAGGCAGGGTAATGAATGATCCGCACCAACAGGGCGGCTGCATGCGTGCATGTGGATGGGGTGGTGCATGCATATATACTTGGCCGGGAAGGTGGTGGGCAGGTGGTCATCATTTGTGTATATACGTATATATGTGTATGTACATCGATATACAACATGACATTACATAATGATGCAACGTATTTAATGAACACCTATATATTAAAGGATAAATAAATGTATATATATGTATATATATTCGGTTATACGCTACAGATTATATCAACAGTGCTCCGTCCTCCGTTAGTCCTCTGCTCACGTGCGTATTTATCTCGTCCTTTCCCGGGCACCAACCTTGCTTCGCGAGCGAGCGAGCGACTAATACAGGACAACAACAATGACCGTTATCCGTCCAAATATCTCTTACTGCACTCGCTCTGCTGTACTTGCCTTGTTGAAGGGGACATCCGCCCTGACCACCTCCGCGGTGCTATTTGAACCCTCCACGCGCACTCGGATGGCCCGGCTGTGTGCGCGCGTGGGTGGGTGTATCAGATTTACGTACAATTACCGGAAAGTTTAAATGAGATGATGTCGAGATGAGGGGCAACCAAGTGGATAGATCCCATAGCGAATGGATTTCACACTGTAGACGGCGGAGGTAGGGAGTGACTGCTGGCTGCTGGCTGATATCTATATATAGCACTCGTATCTATATATAGTACTCGTCGTATATATAAAATATATATACACTGTATTATGTACATGTATCGTTCTCAGAGTGTAGAGTAGTACCCGTCGGGTAATATATATATGTATATATATATATATATATATATATATATATATACTCTGAGAACGAGCCACCGACTACCTCACCCGGCGGTTCTCTCGATCTCCAAGTTGGGACCGAGTAGTGAGGGGGCTGTCACCACCTGATTGACTGGCAGGTCGGTGCTGCGAAGGGCCTTGCCTGTACGCACGCATGCGTCCATCATTTCCGTAGTGCAATAATAAGTAACAATAATTAGTAAAAATAACGATAATAGTAATAATAAGGATAGTAATAATAAAGATAATAGTAATAATGATGATGATGATATCTCACTGTGTCGGAAACTAGGTACATACGAAACTTTACGAAAGAGTAAGACAGACAGGTGGTAATATATTTCTATTGCAAGCGCGAGGTAATTGAGGTGTATGTGTATGCATGTTTTCGTCGGCGAACGAACATACCGAGGCCACATTATGTATGCGCTATGGTTCGGCCCGGTCAGGGCGCTCGGTGCTTGTCCTTTCAGGGCAAGCCGCAGTGAAACACCTATCACTATGCCGACCCCTCCCTAGTGAAGCTGCTTGAAAATGCAGCGAAGGTCCTCAAGCAAGATAGAGTAGGTGCTGATTAGTAGGTGCTGATTATTTTGTAATTTGTCTTATGCTTCTGTATGTATGTGTATATTGTACGACTATTATACCTTACAATAATAATAGTAACAGTAGTTAGTCGGCTGCTGTGGCCTGGCATGTGATTAAGGGATGGGGGACCTAGGGATCGCATAGCCTCTATCCCCTGCATGCCCGTACCACCGGAACTACACCTCACATGCATATATGTTCTTCCCCTTCTGCCGCTCATCAACCACCCCCCGCCCGATGGATCCGTCCCCCGAACGGATGGGGAAAACCCCACCTGGAATGATGCTAAGTACTGTGAAGTTGTAGGCCAGAGCATTGGACAGCAGCGCGGGTCCCCCCCCGGCCATGTTCAGCCGCTTAGCAAGACTGGCGAAAGCGCTGTATATTTATATACGTGTGTACGTATGCATCAAGACGGACACGGCGGAAAGAAGCAATGGCTTTAGCAGTACAATATGTTTATTTCCCGTATGTATATATGTATATATACTATTGATCAATGAATTTATTTATATCTAAATATTATCGCTTTCTCCGTTTGTTGCTTGGGCACCACGCACTGGTTTATTAGTTGGTTCCTTGCTGAACGTCTCCGCCGCTCCAACAACCTTCATACGGTTCGAATGCTTTGAATCATGGGCGATGTGAGACCAATTACGCAACCCCCACGGGGGGAATGCAGCTTGGATAGCCCGATTCTACGGAGTTGGGTCCGAGTCCGCCCCCCGCGTTTGAGAGGGTTAAATGCATAGCCCGTGAAGTACGCATCTGAGGCCCGTAACTGGGCTGATGGTGCGGGGTGGTTTGACACCCACCTAAATGCCAGTAGATCCGAAGGGGCTGGCACATGGATAGGGGCCGTAGAGAGCAAGGAAACTCTGCGTAACCAAAAAACAGGTGATCTCTAGCGGCCTCAGATGAAGACGCTGAGGTACGCGTGCCCACTCGGTTAAAAATCCCGGAGATCCCCATAATACACGCCAGCCCGCAAGGGCGGAGTAACCATAATAATAATAATATACGCAACCCCCCCACATCAATTATTAACCTTTGAACCTCTTTCGCTGAGAACAACAACAACATCAACAACAACTCCAACAACTCCACTACTCACGCATCGCTGGGTGCGAAAATGGTGGCCACGGTCTCGTTGGTGAGCAGCTCCGAGACCCCCGTGACGTTGAGGGCTTCGATCGCCAGGTTCACCTGACGTACCGGTTTAGTTCAAATACCAGCGTGATTGAAGCATTGCGTGGATGCATGGTACGGCAGTATGGTACGAAGTGGAGTGGTGTGGACTGTGAAGGACTGGGTTACGAACCATACCATGCACACTAGGAAGCATCCTTGCCTCTCTGGTCTCGCTCTCGGGACGGAATTCTAGCCAGAGACACAAAGCCACGCACGCATCCCATCCCCGTATATTTGTCTGCCTGTCTGTCTGTCAGCAGAAGTCGCACTACTGCTGGCTGGGACAATACGTAATCCTACTGCCATATACACCCAAGAGATTCCACTCCAGCTATCTCACTCCACTCCGCTGAACGGCGACGGAATTTTCACCTTTGGATGGTTGAGTACGTAACACGGGGTGCAATAGCGCGTGAAGCCGGGGATCGAGTTACCCCGTTACAATCCTCCCCGCCCTGCAGTGTGTTCACCTAGGATGTTTCCTAGGGCGCCCTGACAACCCGTAGGGCAGCTTACGCCCTGCACCCGACGGATGGGGTTCTTGGGTTTTTCCGACAATACCGTCAATTTTTCTTCTTTTTAGCGGCGGGTAGTAACCCTGGCGCAGCACCAGCCCGGGCATCCACCATAAGGCAGACGGGATTCATGCACAGTCTGTGTGCGATAAACAAGGTTCGACTCGGGGACCTAAGGTCAGCCTTTGCAGATTGCATCAATGTAACACAGGGTGCAATAGTGTGTGTAGCCGAGATCTCACCTCCCCCAGTATTTAGTATTTATTTACATATATATTCAGGGCAAGTCGCCTATAGTGTAACACCTAGCATAAATAACATGCGTACGGTAATAAACCTCTCATTCGTTAACCCCCTTAGGGTTCCTTCTTACTCTGCCGTACGCATTGAATAATGATCTGATGAGGACATGAGAAAGACGCATATACTAGTTACACACGCACTTTGGGGCCAGTAGCAGCAGAGGCACGCTCCCGCGGGGCCCTCGCCACTTTTGCGGCGGGTCTGGGCGTTGCAGGGGTCGAGGGCGGGCCACTATTGCCGCCGGTTGGTTGCTCCTCAGCAGGCAGGCCACCAGATTGGGCATACGATGCGCCTGGCTTTGCAGCCATGCCCTTGGCAGGCTTGGCGGGAACGGCCTCCTGCAGGAGCGACCTACCCGCGGGTCTGCGGTCCGCACAACAGCTGACTGCCACGACTACGAATGAAGTACCGATGGGACGTACAAAAGCGGCATTTATTGATTATTATTGCCCTTAATGGCGAAAAAAGAGAACAAAGGCACGCGAGCGAGAGTCGTCGTCATCATGTAAATATATGGGTGCGTGCGACACTTTGCTCTTACTTGCTTGCTTCATGCGCGGAGGCAGGAAGTTCGTCGCCGCAACGCCGCACGCACGTGCGGCACATGCCGGCGGCCATGCATGAGCTCTAGATATATATCCAGCCAAACGACATACCATCAGCATTTGCCGAGAGCAAATCGACGACATAGTTATACATATAGTTTCCTCGCTCGTGCCCTCGCTTTCTTACTATGCCATGTATGTATGTATGTGAATGGCTGTGGTCCGCCGCCAAATGGTTGGTCGCGATGACGACCCCGCGTGCTACGCTGCGGTTTAGAATTGCTTGCTTACCTGAGAGGAAGAGCACCAAAACGTAAATTCGCCCTCTCATGTTTCCAGCAAGCGAGCGCGAGCGTGCTTGCTTGGGACAACGTACACGCGAGCTACGTATGTATATTACTCCTTAAGGGTGCGTGATAGATTGCAGAGTTGTGAAGTTGCTGCTGTTGGAACAATTGGAACAATTACTCAATATATATTTATTTGAATGCCGCGATCGGTCGTATAGCCAGCGGCAGACAACTCGATTATATATAAACATATATGTGTACGATTATGGAAGTAGTCAAGGCCGCCTGCCTGCGGCGGCCGATGTGATTGCGCCATTTGCTTTGGCGGCGGTTCAGTTATGTATTCGGTTAGTTTGCGCCGTGTGCCAAGTATGTGGGTATACGTGAGAATAATAATCTGATGAAGTTGTTTTGAGTTTGAGCTTTGTTTGCCAGTATTTTGTGTGGCGTTACGGAAAGCGTTACTGACAAGTCCGATGAACCAGTATACATGTGGCTCTATCTAATGCAGCACGAAGCAGCATATATACACACATACACGCATATATATATATATATATATATATATATATATATATATATATATATATGTATATATATTATTTACCATAGTTACTAAATAAGCGAAATATCAAGATGCCGACGAATACTGGTGCAACATGGGTGCATGCGCACGTGGTGCGGGCGCGTGTACAAACATCTTTCCTTAATGTCGCCCTGAAAGTTAGGACGACGTGATAATTGCAAGTTTGATCCCGGCTGATAATGGCATGTTTCTTAACTAAAACCGGGGTGGTTAAGGATCTGGGGGGGCGCCAGTGAGAGCATGATGAGCAGCAGGGATAGCACAACTGTTCAGTCGTGTCCCTGTCCGCCCTGATTGGCAGGACTCATCAGCGGTTGAATGCTCCACCCGGGATGTGCGAACCTATGGCCCCGAAGGGGAGACAAGAGCTGCGGCGTGACTTGGAAGCCCACCTGACCTAAAGGGCAGTATGTGGTCCAATCGGGGCTAGCACATGGATGGGGGGCCGCAGAGAGCAACAACCAAGAGATTCTGCGAAATGGGACTCGCGTGTCCCATGGTGTATACGGTAACATACCATAACACACGACAGCCTAAGAGCGGCATGACCCCAAGATAATATGTGCAGACTATGGCAAGTAAGGAGTTCTCACGCGGACAACAAAATGATTACTACCTAGGCTTCGCTATCAACGCACACACATACACACACAAAGACACACAAACACACACAAACACACACAAACACACACAAACACGCACAAACACACATATGTATATGTCTTAGTGAACCAAATTGTTGCTGGTATTCTTATTATATACATATAAGATATCATAAAATATAATGTAAATGATACACATCATATATAATATGGCTGGGGGCAAATACGTGGGTAGGCAGAGCCCGGTTATTATATATATGGCTGGCCACTGCGAAGTGGACGTTTTGCAGTGTCCACAGAGATTATTGACACGCATCATAACATTACATCTCAATCAATCGTCAAGAAGGGCGAAAATGTTCATTCATTCCTGCACAGCTTTTCCACCAGCTCCTCCAGCCATCATCACACACGCACCTACAGCAATCAAACATACTATTAATACCGCCAATCGACGATCTATCTTTCGGTAAACTGCACCATATTCTGACAACAACAGATTAACCAACTAACGAACTGTACATTTGACGACTGCGGCTTAATTTGGTTGCCAAAAAGTTTCAACACGAGTTCATTTTCATAACCATCCCAGCCACAATACAATTGGTTACTTAGGTCCGTCCTGACTGTATTCGTTCTCCCAGGCACCACCCAGCAGCCGCAGGGGATGGAGAAATCAAAATCGTTCTCAAACCTTTTTATTAGAACGCCCCCAAAAATTATACGGAACATAAGGCCCTCAGCTTGTAACAGACTATGTCAATATGTCAATACTCCCAAAGTGCCAGGAAGGCAGATCGTCCCTTTCATTCGCTTCCATGATGATGCGACGCCTGCATGAATCTTACTACTTCACTCCCAGCGACCCTGTACGATAAACATGCATGCCATATGCCATAATTTGCGTATTCTGTTCCCTTGCCGCAGCCATCCAGCCGCCAGGAGCGGATATCCAAGTTGTGCGGGCATGGTAATACACGATTTTCGATTTCCGCACATACATCGAAAAAATTTATTATCGTTCCTACCTAACAAAAAACCACCAACTACTAACAACCACCACTGCATTAAGGCAGCTGCCACTGCCCCACAGCGCCAACGAAACCACAGGGATTTTGTGTGACGCAGACGCAGACGCAGACGCAGACCCAGACGTAGACGTACCGCATGTCCGTATGTGTGTGTGCAAACTGCGCAGGTGTGCATGCACAGCAGCAGCTCTGCTACGCACAAGATTCGCCGTACGTCTATGTGTGTATTCGCTCCTCACTATTCGCGCCTCTTTTGCAAGGTTTTTGGACGACGTATCTTGTAAGCATGCGCCTATCTTGTCTTGTCTACATGTTCGGCCTCTCCCTCCCCTTGGCTGCGTTTCAGCCAATCTTTCAATGTATCAAGGTATACGACACACTTTAATAACAATATTTTCAAGTTGTTGTCGATTGACGAATCTGTTTATGAACTTTCAACCACAAACGCTGCGCGTGCACACGCACTGGGCTACAGCATGCGTGCAACTCGTCCACATCATGGTTACGGTGTACGGCGGACGGCAACGCCCGCCTAAACCTGCTTGACCCATGACCCGTTACTTCCTTCAGAGAGGTACGGTCTCATTGGCAGCGGCTACCAGCGGGATAGGCCAAGTGGCAGTCTCGTTGATGGGCGGTATCAGAACCGCGTCGATGACCTGAACTACGCTCTGCATGCAGCACATCAGACAATTTACAACGGTTGGGTAATACCGTTGTACGGCAAACTTATATTAGCTAATGATTTATAGTACAAAGTTACGGCATTAGTTGGCAGGGGGGGCCTTGTGTATAAGTATACAGCCATAACTCACCGTATTGTACGGAACGTCTGGGGTCACTACCCTCGCCACAACGTTGCTGCCCGGAATGGTAACCGTGATGTTGCCATCCCTGATGCGCGGATGAGGCACACAGTTGTCAGGGACGTACACACGCGCGTGGAAAATATTAACAGCAACGAAGAAAAATTAAGTTATGGATTCCTCTTTTGCTAAGGGTACCTACATCGTAGACGTAGGTACCTTTGGGATGACGACGTTCTCGATTGCAGAAAATGAATTATTTTTATTTGAATTTTTACTTCAGCTAGACATTGAAACGCAAATCTATAGCCATGTGCTTCATCACTTCATATACTTCAAATGTATGATTTAAACTCATAATTTTACATCAGCACCTCATGGAGATGTAAACGCGTAGACCCGCGCCGTACATTTGCAAACCCGCACCCTACTCACGGCTCCCGGGTGACGGTGATGTTGAAACCCAGCAATGAAGGCACAGTCAAGGTGGGCGTGACTGTCAAATTGGCTGAAGTGATCGCCTCACCTAAATTTCATCATATTGCATGGCATTCGGGGATAACATCTCTTTTAATTTCAAATATCATTCGCAATAACAAGATACATTGAATATCTTACATTTAATTATTAGATCCCACCCTGTGCAAACCATCCTTGTTTCGTATTTTTAAATAATGTATTAGTGATGGCAGTTTCTCCATTTAAATGGCATATATTCTTATACGGTACGACACCACAAAAGGGATGTCCTTGGAAGGTTGGCAGTTAACAGTCGTAAGCTGTAACCTATACAGGCTGTAGCTACGCTTAGGGTTTGACACGCAAAGATCCCCAACATGCCGCCAGACGCATCAGATGACTATCGTTGTCGGGTGTCGACACGCGCACCGGGAACGACGTGCAGGGCGGTGATGTTGGCAGTGGTGGCATTGTAGGTGGCGTTAAAGAGGTCCAAAGGAGTGGTCAAGTTCAGTGCGGTCGCAAAAGACTGGAAAGCGGCGTCCTGCATCGAATGAATGTGTAACAAGGCGACAATAGGCCCAGGCAGGCCCAAGGGCCGGGTTGGGGAAGGTATTTTAAACAGTACCAGCGGTCCAGAAGTAGGGTGGGGGGGACCAAGCGAATACGAAACGCGCACATAAACAAGTAGACAAAACCGGAGACTCGACGATAGGAGGGGACGGGGGAAGAGAAAGGGAGCAGGGGGAGGGGAGGACGAATACACGAGACCTGACACCGCTGTAGAAAGATCCGATTGGGAGGGGAGGGGAGAGGCAGGAGGGCGCAGAAGGCTGCCTGTCTTATACACGTCATTAAGGCCCCTTAAAAAGCCGCAAGGAGCTTGGGTTTCGCTTGAACGATGTTGGAACCAATGGGAAGGGAATGCACGCAAACGGTTTTCATTATGCATGCATGATGGATTTGAAACTTGGAAGTTTAGACCCCAGCTAGCCAGTCCTGAAATCCGGATCAAGACGGTAAGTTTTATAAAGAAAATATATATAATTTGAACAATTCATTAATAACATTTTTGATTCCATATCACGTGATAGGGTTACTATACATGTAACCAGCAGCCGTAACCTGCAAGTAAAGGTAAGGACATTGCCAAAACGTTTGTCAGTGCTAACAAAAAGTGCAACACTAATCTGCATTAAAATTGTACGCTAAATTTTCTAGCTTCTCAGCAAACTTAGAAAGTAATGTTTTATTTTCAAGCCTTGTATTTGCTCGGTTATAGCTACAGCAGAGTGATCTTTTAATTTACGAGTAATATTGATTTTATAATTCATTATACTTCATTCTTTCAAAAATCGCCAGGTATGGGCTAACCAACGGCATATTCAACGAGCGTATGCCTATCTGTCTGTCTGTCTGTCTGTCTGTCTGTCTGTCTGTCTGTCTGTCTGTCTGTCTGTCTGTCTGTCTGTCTGTCTGTCTGTCTGTCTGTCTGTCTGTCTGTCTGTCTGTCTGTCTGTCTGTCTGTCTGTCTGTCTGTCTGTCTGTCTGTCTGTCTGTCTGTCTGTCTGTGTCTCCCTATCTCTCTCTATCTCTCTATCTCTCTATCTCTCTACCTATCTATCCATCTCTCTACCTATCTATCTATCTGTCTGTCCCCTTTCAAATCGGAAGACCAAACACCAAAAGAGTGAAAAGATTATATCCGTCATCGATATCACCGTGGGTGCGAAGATGGTGCTGACGATGGGGGTCTTGGTGGCTGCGCCTGTCACGTTGAGCGACTCAGCAGCAATGTCGGTCTGTATGGTACGGCAGCGCAAATAAAAAAGGCAAAAGGGTAAGCGGTCTCTCTTGCATAAGGCGTAAGATAGTACAACAGAACTACTTCGTGCTCAATGTTCACATGCACTAAAAAATGAGAAAGAAGGGGGTTACTCAAGCAGCGGGCTTACATACTTGGTAAGAAACCAAATGTGCGATGCTAAAAAATCAAATTCAGACAGCGTTTTGATCACAGCAGCTGATAGGAAAAAACAGAACTTGTATGGCGAACTAGTCTAGCCTAGTTTGGGAATTACTCTTGCCAAGCTAATTTTATCTTGTTTACGGTATGTGCTCATACGAGCGCAAAGCAAGCTTGCTAGCTACCTGCATCGTCGTCCTGATCTTTTAACTCGCACAGCGCGACGGCAGAGGAGCCCTTCCATAGACCCACTCCAATGAAATCAACTAACTGGCGGAGCTCACCGCGTTTGGTTGACCTGGGGGAATTGGCGTGAGGTCTGGCGGCGTCGTGAGCACCTTCAGCTCCTGCGGCACTACGCCAGCCGCCGCCGCCCCAGGCTTCTCTGCAGGTGCCGCCGCCTTCGCGGCAGCAGGTGTGGCTACCGGCGTCCCCGCCGGTGCGACCGCCGCAGGTGTCGCCGCCCTTGTGGCTGCTGGCGTGGCCGCTACTCGCGGCGCCGCCGGCTGCGCCTGCAGCAGGGCCCGGCGACGGGCAGCGCCACCCTCACCACCGCTGCCATGGCGAGGAATGCTCGTGAACGCTCGCGCTTCCGGCAGTCCAGAAGCCAGTTGCAGTATTACATTAGCTGCCCCTGTTAACATTAACAACGGACGCACGCATTGCGGCTGCTGTTGCCCTTGTTGATCATACATACAGTGCGTGTATGAGTGGAACACGTGGGTATTCCCCTCATACACGGGGAGCTGAGCCGTGCTACGCGGCGGCTCACAGTAGCCTATCTGCCGCAATAAGTTAAATATTGAATGCTGGATACTGAAATTCAGTTAAAAATGCTACCTGAATCCTGTAAAATCTTTATCTCCGGTGGACACCCAACCAAGTAGCAGGTATGATGCACGCACCCGCACCCGCATTTTCACCAGCTAGGCCAGCGGCCCTCGATGGATCATACGGTTGAGCTAAATAATTATCATTAGCATAGCATCTTCACGTGCGGAGACGCGAAAGCAACGACGACAGGACCTTTTTATCCCGACAGCAACGGACGCGTGGCAGCAGCCAGCAGGCAAGGTAAAAAGAAGAAACAAAACACACCCCGCCCTGCGCATGCATGTATTGTGTGCGTTTATTTGCCTCTTTCCAATTAAAGAGTTTGGTGTTGCAAACAGGGAGGTGCAACGTCCCGCCCCTTTCCTTCCTGTCCTCCGTCCTCTCGCGGCAAACGTATTTGCAGCAGCCGGTTCAGAGCGGTGAGGTTTGGCTCTGAGGGCGCGTGAGCGCTCGTCCAACATTAGGCTTCATTAGGATCCCTTGACACGACAACACGAAAAGTAGCTAACCAAACGCCACAAACCCCGCAGATGCCTGTTGAATGCCTGCACGTACGTACCCAGAAGCAGCAGGAAGCGAACCAGCGCGTGGCGGCGATCGTTACGGTGGTGAAGAACGCGGAGGTCCATGACGTTCATCTTACCAAGCAGGGCGTCTTTGATTGGTCAGCAGGGAATGGAGAGTTCGTCCTTACGTGGTAGTTGCGGCAAGCGGAACAACGGACGGATTGCAATTAAGATTCAGTGTGGGCTTCTGCACTTGCGGTGCGGGTGAAAATCGAAGGAAAGGCGCCGGAAAACCTTGGAGGAAGAGTCGCAAGCTCACAGCACAGGGTCAGAAGATTATACGTATGGTGGTTTTTGGGGTGGTACGAAGTTAGTTGCCTTTGTCCCCTTAGTGGCAGCTTCTTGCAGCATGTGAAAGGAACTTGGGTCATTGTGCGAGTGTGTACGGCGGCTTGCGTAAGGGCGCGTGCCGGCGCCTCGGTACTTATCATTACTTGCTTTGCAATGCATTAGTGACCCATGGGACTATGCCTATTATCCGCCGCACGTATAGAAACTCAAGTTGTAATGGGATTTTGTCTTTTGTTGAAGTGTAATTGTTGTTATGCAGACCGTTGTGAGCTTTTAGCGAAATCGTGGTTGTTCGCATTGGTTGCAGATAAAACGCATGCAATTTTTTACTCTGGATGTTGTTACAGCCTTGTTAATTGAAATAATTTGAACTTTAAGGGGATGCGATTAACAGTTGTCTGAAGGGATATTGCCGCTTGCTCATCCGTATTCCAAGAACGTGCGTTGCGCGCAAGTACAAATTCATGCAGCTTTCCAAAATCGTGCACTCGCTCTCATTGCAAGGAACACAGTTAGATGCAGTTGGAATCAAGCATTTAGGCTTGCCCAATACTACTTTGCGGTGCTACCCGGTTGGCGAACCTACTAGTAGGCCATCAGTACTACCAAAATGACACAAGAATTCGTAGAAGAGGCAACTGAGGCATCTCGCATGGCTAGCAATGCTGAGGCTTCGAGCAGCATGAAGTCCAAGACCAAGGCCCAAGAGCAGCGAGAGCATCAGATTCAGGTGCGATGATATATTGATTCTTGCTTAATCAGCGGAGGCTTTTGCCGTGCCTCGTGACCAGTGGCAATATGGCGCGGCCTAGCTGGAACTTATGAATAGTTGTTCATAATCAGAACTGAGGTCTGGCAGCATTTTGAACCTCTCTAAGGAGTGGCATTCTATCAATATTAGACTCTTTAGGGTCGGAGTTCACTTCGGCAGTGTGTCTGTATGGCAGGAGATAGGGGCAGTTTTGGCTAAACCTTGTAATTTGCTTTACATACCACAGAAATGGCTGGATTCAAGGGCACCCAAGAGACAGGGATCTCAAGGTGTTACAAAGGAAGAGAAATCTGGCGAATTGCGTCAAGGAGGCTCGAGGATGGTATGTTTCGTCTTTTGTTTCTGGCTGCAAACAGTCCCTCATAATTATGTCCTAATTTGAAAACACCTGTAGTTTTTATTTGTGCATCTTGCTGGCTTTGCTTGTGTGGAAACGTCTGATGGGGACGCGCGGAAACACTACCTTAAAATTGGTTGGGATGCGCACTTTCTTACTCTGATTTGGATGCGCACTCCCGTTCTAGGTGACGCCCAAACACCGATTGCTCAACAGCCACAACTATCCAGTTGCGTGCATTGTTTTCAGCCCCAACAACGAGTTCCTGGCGACAGCTTCCCGCGACGTCCGCATCTACGACGTCAAAACTGGTGATATTAAGGTCATCCTCGACGGTCACGGCGGCCTTGTTCGTAGCATCGCGTTCACGCCCGATGGCCGCCTCCTCTGCTCTGGAAGCGACGACTGCGCTGCTCTGGTCTGGTCATTGGAACATTGCTTTGCCCTCTGCGTTCCCGGGAAAATCACCACCCTCACGCCTCCAGGCGGCCCCAGCTCCACAAACATGCCCACAAACGAGCAGAAGGCCATCCCACTCACAAGCAATACGCCCCAGGACGCCGGGGCAAAGGAAACCCCCACCAACACCACCCAGAACTTCTCCCCAATGAGTCGGGTAGTGCAACGGGTGCTGAAGCGGCACCACAAACCAGTGTTGTCAGTCGCTACCACCCCGGACTCAAAGTACCTCGTCACAGGGAGTGCTGACAAGACGGTTCGAGTGTGGGACGTCTGCACGGGCTACATCATGGCGACGCTGCGCGGGCACAGTGGCGAAGGTAAATGTCTGCGAAAAAAATGCATCCATGTGTTCCCCGTGAAGTCCCACCACTGCATCCCAAAACGGAATAATGACCGTGTACCAGATGCCACAGGGGTCATGGCGTTCCTTTCCCTTCTGCCGCTCGTTCTTTACTGTTGTATTTGAATAATGGGGTATTTTACACGGTAGCGTTCATTTGCCTTGCTGGCTTAAGCCCACTGGCCAACTTCTGCGCCACTCTTATCTGTGCGTGTGCCTCAATACCCCTCTGCGCGTGCCCGCAGTGAACACGGTCGCCGTTACACCAAACGGCCGGCGTATCGTCAGCAGCGGTGCGGATCGGGTCATTTTCGTATGGGACTTTGTGACCGGAGAATGCAAGCGGGCACTCAGGGTAAGAGCTCAGGGAGGGGTTTGGAGGGTTCTGGACGCGGGGACTAATGAGCTAGGCGAGACGAGGGCGGGGTCGCGGATTTATAGGGGGAATAACCATGTCCTTATCAGGACATACAATGACGAAGCCTTGACGTCGTAGGACGCAAGGGCGCGTCCATCTAGTGGCATTTGGGGAAAGCCTCACAAGCCCACTTCCATACTCTAAACAAGGAACCGATGATTGGCTGCGAAGGAGCTAGCACCTGATGATCACCTTCTCCCAACTTGGTTTCTGTTTGGCAGGGACATAAGGGCCCTGTGAGCTGCATGGCGGTGGCCCCGGACGGCAACTTTTTGGTGACGGGCGGCCACGACAAGGTAGGGATCTAGGGAGATCTTAGGAGTTGGAAGGATGTGAAAGATATGAAAGAGCTTACGGTTCAAGTTCATTGGGCTAGGATTGTTTTGGATGCACGTTAGCACGATGGGTGTTGTGCTAGTGATGGATGCAGTCATGAACAGATGCGGCATTTATTCTTTGCAAGATTAGCCGCGATATAAGGTCGTGCGTTGTGTCTTGATTATCATTTCTGGTATTTTTATGCTCAATTTCCCCCGCTCTGCCTTGATTGGAAATATGTGCCTCCCTCCCCAAAGACTTTGCGCGTTTGGGACTTGAACAATGGCAACGAGCTAGCCACCCTCCAAGCGCATGCGGGCGCCTTTGGCGTTTTATCGTGCGCCGTCAGCTCGGACGGCAGCACCATTATGAGCGGAGGCTATGATAACTTGGTGAAGCTGTGGGACGCCACGTCAGGGCTAGCCATTGCAACCATTCAGGGCCATCGCCACATGGTAGGACGTTTCACAAGCTGGGAGAGAGACGGGGAAGGACACGGGCAGGGCAGGATGGTTGTGTTGTGCTTGGACACTCGTTTGTGATGGGGAAGAAGGGAGAGAAGCTTACCGGATGCGCAGGGCCGGTTTCGGCTTTCTGCTGTTCCTTTCCCGCCGCCAATGCGGAGGATGCTTGGGCACAAATTGGGTTATCCTACCACGGCTTCCCTCCTGCTCTGCGAGTTCTTTAATTGCTGGTGCGGTGGGAGGCGCAGGAGAAAAGCTTTCGTGGCCTGACTCACCCGGAAACGTGCGACATGTATGACCCTTTTAGTAGAGTGTGGCTGGGTGGCCCTTACAAATTCACCAAATGTATGCTTGCATGAGTGGCGAGGAGGACGAGGCGTCGCTCGTCCTGCATAGTGGTCTGATGATCTGTTTCGTATCGTAAAAAAATGCACTAGCCCAGCATCCATTTGACGCGGGGACCCAATATCACTATGCGCTACCTCGTTCCATCGTTGCGGTTTATGGTATCGCGGCTCTTGATCATCATCAGCGTTTACTTAGGGTTCCGGATTTGCTGTGCACCCTGCTCATGGTGTTTTATAATTGATGTAGGTGAGCTCAGTGGCTTTCAGCTCAGACTGCACTTACCTGGCCTCCGCCGGCCGCGACGACGAGGTGCGGACCTGGATCTGGGAGCCGCCTCAACTGACGAGCGAGGGAACCAAATCGACTGTCGCCAGCGAGACGCTGTCCAACAGCAAGCGAGCTACGGACCGGCTGCGTACTTCGCAGCTGGAGGACGCCCAAAACAACCGGCACTGGGGTTTCATGTTCGGGGACAACTCGGGTCGGGAGGACGAGGACACACTGCAAGAAGGCCTGGGCCTGCGGCCCAACCAAGCGCCATCGCGCGCCCCATCACTAGCTCGCGGTGTGTAGGGAATTCTGAGCTGTGGCCAAGCCCCCAGGGGGTTAAGATATGAAGATGACTCTTCTGGACCCTGCACCTCTTCAACCTCTCCTGGCCTCGTCCAGCGGTCCCCCCCCCAAACCCCTGCCCAAGGGTTTAGTCCTGCTCAAGACCTCCGTCTTGGTCGATTGGCTTCAGATTCTACATCAAATTCAAAACGTTGTTACTCCGCCGTTGCGGAATGCTGGCAGTGTCGATAACTGGCGGTGGTGAGGGATCCCTCCCACCAGAGTGGTCCTGCGGAATTCTCTGGATCCTTATCGCGATGTCTATTCGCCACAGGCATCGCCATGGAGGCTGGCGGCCGTATGAGGGGGAACGGGCTTTAGCTCACTCGTTGATTGAGTTATCAATCAATGAGTGAGCTAAAGCCCGTTGGTAGGGCTATGATTAGTAGCTTGTAATGTGCAGCGGAAGCTGGAAAGGTTATGTCCTCGGGCGGGTTGGGGGAGAGTTAAGTTTTTGACGCGGGTGGTTACGCAGCTTGTGTATGTGTGTGGCAGTTACGCAGAGTGAGTCTCGACAAGACTGGTCGCTGCCAATTCATGAACCTTTATAATCTTTTGCTGGGGACGCATTCCCATTCCCCTGGCCGATGATGACTGGGCAATTCGCAGTAGCGGGCTTTGCAGCGTGCGGGTGTTGTGAGCAAACAGCCTGATGCGACAATCGAATCGGAAATGAAGGGCATTGCTCGGGATTCCGCTTTTGTTATTGTTGTTAAGGCGGCATGTACAGAAGGGCGTGCTGCCATAAAGTGAAATCCGGCGGATGTTGGGCGATTTGGATCGCTCAGGATTTCGTGTGAAATGGGGCCTGTCCTCTATGCAGGCTGGCATGCAGGCGGACAGCGCGACATTGCAGAACGATTGCTTGCTAGTATGGTGACGGGGCGAATTAGGTAATTCCAATAACTGTGGACGCTACTGATTTTGGGACTGCCAATGGGAGGTCACTCTTATCACTTATCCACACGGGGTATGTTTGAATTGCCGTATCCCGTATCCCGGACTTGCGATTGATCCGCGCTTGAGTGGTTCTTGGCTCTCCACGCTGCCAGTGACTTCCTCATTGACGATCTGCCCCATCCTACCATACTTCGAGCAGGCTACGCTGACCTTGCTAAGGAATTGAGCATCTACCGGTGCGGTATTATAATGCTGAATTGTCTGTCGTGGCGACGAGGGGCTGCTGCACTGTCGCTCTGCAACTGGTGATCACTGACTCGCGACTGTTTGCGAGACCTTATCGTTTTTATGGGGTTATGTTGCTGCATCGTTCTTAATGTACGGTAGCTAAATGGTGATCTGAATGCAGATTACTTGTAATGTCATAGATTTCTTGTCTGCGACTGCGTTCTGCAGCGTAAAAGTGCTCCGTTCACAGACGTATATTGGAACGAAGGGTGTCTGTGGGATGAATGCGTTGTACTACTGCTTGTACAGCAACAGTGCATTCCGCGTCGGAAGCTCGCGATGCAATGAATCTGAACCTTGGTCCTCGAACAAATTGATTATGGCTTATCTCGTGTCCTGTGCAACCGTTGTGTGTTACAGCTTCTCGCAAAGCTGTCTATGATTACAGGGGGCTGCTGCACCGCGGCTAAAAACATGTAAAGTCACCACGCAGATGAAAAGAATTCAAGTGAGCAACATCCACTTCATCGTATCTATCCTTACTGATGCTTCGATAACCAATGCAACCAACCAATGACTTGACATGCTTATGCATACTGTGCATTATCTAAATCCAATCCGCAGTCTTCCCATATCTCATCATCCAGCATGTACGTATGCAACAAGAAAACAGTGCACAAAGAAAAGGTTGTGTAACTTCGCATATGGAGTTTTAGTACATGTAGAGGCGAAGAATTCTTATAATCGCCAACTTTTATATTCGCTTAGGAGCCCTGCCTCCGCGAGGGGAGGTGGCACCCACCTACTGTCACCAATTCCGGGGAGCGAGCATCACCAAAGGTATCCTTAGTCACTCTTCTTCGTGCAACCTTCGTTGTCCGTCGAAAAGTACTTGGCGAAGAGGGCGTCCCGCCAAGCAATTAGATCAGCGAATTCCGCCTGATAGGGCTGAACGCACGAAAAGACACATTCTTATATCTACACGGATGCGCGCACATTTCATGGATGGGGGCCATATACATACGGTGGTAGGTCGTCAGAACACGAAGGCAAGTAGGGGTGTTGTAGTGTGTACGCATGTCGTACTGGAGGGAGGAAAAACAGCGGATCGGGTAATAGGAAACCACCGGGGGGCCGCGACACATCCACGAGGATATATGCGTGCAGGGGAACTTGAAGGCATGTATGGAGCAAATGGCGACAAGTTCTTGACCAACGGGAAGATGCGGAGGTGGACAGAACCAGCTACTATGGGAAGCAGCCCAGCGTAAACCCATCCACCATACCCATGCATCCACGACGAGGTATGATCCAAGAAATGAGTGCGGGTCTGAACATACACGTTGATTGCGCTCACACGCACTTATCACGATGGACGAATGAAGATGTGTATCCCAATCCCGGATCCCCAGTCAACGATATGTACCTCCATCCTGATAGATCCGCCCACCTGGAACACTTTCAATGGCGGCCTCGCGCTGGCAGCCGAGGAAGGACCGAAAGGCTTCAGTGCCTACGTGAACGCAGGGTCGATTATCATCCGTGTCCACATAATAAATTTTGAGTATCGGTATTGTAACGCGTTGCATTTGCCCGCGCATAGGCGCCCAAGTGTGCCATTCAGGCATGTGCAGGGAAGTGAGGCAGGGACTTAAATAGCTCGCGAAAGGCCGGCGTGAGAATCTCAACACTCTTTATGTCAGTGAACGGAACAACAACAACAACAGAACAAGAAGTAAAGCCTTGCTTTTCTTAAATCGAGCGAGTGAGCGCTGTCTTCGGTTATCCCTGGCCCAGCCCCCTCACACACATATGTATCGGCGATGGTCAACCTACAGCCGGCAGTATCCAACCACCCCAACCACGTAAGCGATTGCAGTCCTTATGTGAACAGGCATCTTACGATGCATGGAAAATTTTTATACTCGGCATGAAACCCACTAGGTTATATCATCGGTAACGATTGCCCATAGAATCGGGGTTACGAGGTAATGTATCTCTCGTGATAGGTGAAATGAAAACTCCCTTCCCTTCCCTTCCCTTCCCTTCCCTTCCCTTCCCTTCCCTTCCCTTCCCTTCCCTTCCCTTCCCTTCCCTTCCCATACTCCGGCCCCCCTTCCCAGGTCCGATGTTTATCATTACACCCCGCTCCCGACAGACATACCCAGGCACTCAGGCACGCACCTGCACTGCTACTGCCATGGCCATATCAGCGTAGCTGAGCACGCCACCAATCAGGTGTCGCTCTCCATCTGGCCCTAGAGCGTCCGGGCCCCGCAGCGCTGCCTGAGCCTCCCTGAACACATCCAGAGCCTGGTTAGGATACAACCAAGCCGGGAGGAAAATTCGGAGGTTTAGAAGCAATACTTGCAACTGGTAACGACTCCATGGACTATACGGGTGCATCCCCCGGGAAATTCATGGCGGCGGGGGAGCGAAATCGGATATACCACCGCGACAGGAAACAGGCGCCTGTCCCGAATCAGAACCTCCCACAGTTAACTTTGATAGTGGACAGCAGCCAGAAACGCTCCTCGAGGTACACTGGATGGTGGAATGCAGTTGCGCACTTTTCCAGCGGATACCGTAGGATAGGGATAGGGCACACTGGTAAACATCTGGGCGCCGACCGCGACATGGACATGGTAACAATACAGACAGACGGACGGACGGACTCATAGACAGAAAGACTGATTGACTCTCTGGAGATCTTTGGACAACCCAAAATTAAACCCGATGGTCAGGGTACCGCCGAAAACCTGCATGATCCTGTATGCCGTACCTTTGTCAAGGACGTCCTGCTAGATTCCTCTCGGTATTTATCCCGCAGCCAGCGGGCGATGGCCGCCACAAGCGCCGTCCCCAGGGGTCCTAGCCAACGCAGGCCCGGGGGAATCTGCTGCCGCAGGACAGCCTGTGACATATTGCATTGAGGTTTCATATACTTCAAGTGTGGATACCATGCGACATGGTTAATGGTGGCAGATGGGATCTTCGCCGAAGCTCCGGAACTCGGGAGCACCTACTCGAGACGCCCAGGCAATGTTGCCCAGCAGCTGCCTCATGAAAAGATACGCTACACGAAGTTTAAGCAAATCCTGCGGGTGGACGTTAGGAGGCTATCCCATCCGTTTTGGATGCTCAATGTCAGCATCAATCTTTGCCTCTTTCCAAGCTGGTTTTGGCTCCTGGGCCTCCCGCCTTACCGGGTCAGAGAGCAAGGACTCCACGAGGGCCGAACGGCCGAAGAACAACACCGCGTCGCTTTTGGCGTTCCAGCTGGATGGGAAATGAAACGAGGGGATGAGGCCAAGGTTAACAATAAGATAAAAAAAGACGAACGATTTCGTAGTCACCACTCGTACACGCCACTCGTCAGGATATACCGACAGCATTTGCTTTTGCGGCGAAAGGGTGCTAGTGAAGGTGATGTAGACGTGTGTTTGGTGGTGATGGAACGGCAGGGTAGGCGTTATGTTAGGGCGTAGGGGTAGGTGGCTAGGCACGTCCGGGACAGACCGCTGGTAATACCCGCTCATCGTTATGCGGTACATCTCATTAGATTTGGTCTAATTTAGGGCAGGTCAGGAAAGTATTATAAATTTCCTTGCTCGGATCATGATTTTAACCATGTGGGTTGTCGGTCACCTGGCGATGAGGACCTCCTTGCCCTCAGGAAATAGCTGCACGGCATCCGGCCGCGCGCTGTGGCGGTCAGCCCACTGGGCGATGTCGTAGGATTGCATCAGCACCCCATCTTTTGGCGTAAACATGACCGGCACGGTCAGTTTGCGACGCCATTCCCATAGCCGTAACCGCAGCTTCAATTCGCCGAACACAGGTAGGTAAGGCGTGGTACGGTATTTGATGCAGTGGTACTTAAGCGCAAAACGGGCCTACAACGGTCGACAGGTACAAAAGAGTGGGAAACATATGTAGCGACAAAATATGGCTATTAATAGATTTCGCGCCAATATAAACGATGGTTTGCAGGATCAGATGTGGAGCTGGACAGGCCCGGCGGGATATGTATACACGGGGATATTAGGGCTTGCCGAGAAGATAAATATAAAGCCCGAATAAGCCGGGGTTCGTCTTAAAAGGCAATACTGAAAATGAAGCTGTAGTTCGGTTTGCTCACCTACAGGAGGACTTCAGTATGCAGACTTCAGCAATTTTACACTAAAATATCCAGGTTGCTATTGCAGAATGAATGAATAGTGTGCCACCTCTCCGGCGCGAGAGGAAGGATTGTCTGACACGAACCTTCATACTCCAAGCAGAAATGCGAAGCGAGACGAGCTCGGGGATGACAGGCATAGCGCCGGACTTGATGATGTTATATGTTTAACCTGCTTGGTAAGGGGATACCGCTAGGTTAGACTTAGCTTAGTGTTATTTAACGCTTACAGCTGGTGTGCATATGCTTGCGCTGTAATCTGAACAGAAGATAGATAATGATACCAATGAATATATTAAAGTATAAATGCACGTTCCACTCTTGTACAGGACATGACACAATCTTCACGGAAGGTGCGTAAACCCATCAAGAACGGTTAACATCGTTTGTACGAAATTGCTGCCACGAAAAAATCTTGCAGATACGTCACAATTTGTTCCAGTAGCCTAACGTTATCATCACATCCCTTGCATTCGTCTTGCATGCCTTACCAGCTGTTAAAATGAAATCTGACCTGCTTTCCTGACAGGCTTCGAATAGCTCGTTTGTCATCCAATATAGATTAATATTTTAGAGAATTTAACATAGCGTTGCTCAGTTGAGCAAAAAAATGGCACCCAAGAAAGATGGAAAGAAGAAAGGAGGCAAGAAAGGGAAGAAAGGAAACAAGCCGGCATGGATGTCCGATGGGCTTTGGGAGCTCAGTCAAAATTTGCAGAAGGTTGGTCTATAGCATCCATACGGCGTGAACATTTCGGAGACTGCATCATCCATGTATCCGATCTTCGGCTTTCAATCACGTGCAGCTATCTGAGTTTTACAGTGGCGAAATAAAGGACACGAAACTCAAGGAGGGCCAAGCACCGCCTCCCAACATTACACGGACACAGGTTTGTGAAGCGACCCATTGAAATCAAAAACGTTCAGCGATCATGCAGGGCTGCGTCATCCATTTAACAATTCTTATGATCACGCACTCATTCGGCGGAAAAGATTGGTCCACCTTACACATGTGCGCACTGGCATGTCTGTTTATTAGCGGCCAAGCTGATACGACGTCATTCCTCGCAATAAGATTGTTTTATAACACCTTCTTTCATATGGTGGTAATCGTACATTAGGAAGCGGTCGCTGGTATGTGTTGAGCTCGCCTGCTGTACACTCGTCGTTACCCCGACGCTCTTCTCCCTACACAGCGTTGGACCAGCACACCAATTGACATGGCCGCATCTTGAACATATCCCCCGATAACCTCCCTGCGTACGGCGCATAAGCTCACAACCTCACTCTGCTTTATTCTCCTGACTCGTTTCTCTTCCCAGGCTGGCATGTTCATCTGGCAACTTCTGTTCCCCTCGAACAAAGTAGCCAAGGCGAAGCGTGACGAGGCAGTCAAGTACGGAGTTGTGGAGGTACGACAGCTGGGTTATTTGATCCAGTGATGGTGAATAGTACGACCCATATTGCAAAGACTCAAACCCAGAGTTCCGTTTGCATGGAACTCCTTGAGTTGCCGCCTTTTTTGCCTACTGACGCTAGGACGTGAAAATGTAGCTTGGGAGGCACCGGATCGTGTAGCTCCGGACACTGCGCGGGATGGTAGCGAGAGTCGTCATTTCTCGCGTTCATTCGAACCGTGGCCCATGTGCACGCACGACCCATATGCAAACACGACCCATTCGCTATCGCAAGAGATGTGGGGCCGCAGTCGCTATGTCCCCCCGCCGCAAGGCAACCTAATGGCGGAAAGGCAATCGCAACCCTTTCCCTGCCCCGTGATCCGTTCGCCATCATCCTTCATCAATCCTTTCTCACACGTTCTTCTTTTGTCCCTCCGGCTGCTGTCAGCGATCACCGTCCTCAGTTCAGTTCCCTGCCATCTGGGTCTCCATCAGCCGTATTCTCGTATTCAACTGGATAGGTTTAGTTATTGGCCTCATCGCATTCCCAGTCGCCCCTATCCCCTATCGCCTCCACCCTGCAGACCTCGGTCAAGATTCTGGCTAGCGGGAAGGCCCCCGACATGACCCCGGCGCTGGGGATCCTGGTGGCGATGACTACGGACAACCCCATGCAGCGCGGGGTGATGCTGGATGCAAAACCCTCACCCCTGCCGCACGTGCTGGCTGCTCTGTCCGATGAGAGCGCGAGTCTGCGGGCGGCAACATGCTGTGAGTCGGGTATCATGTCGCAAAAGGGGTTGCCGGACCAGCTATGTGTGAGCAAATGGAACAGTGTGCGAGCAAGTGGAGGGCGGGTGCAGTAGCGGGTGGCGGCTTGCTGTCATTCTTGATAGATCGTGTTGGGAGGTAACGTTGGAGGCTGGGAGGAATGTAGGGCGACGGTCGGGGCGGGTTACGGGTGAAGCAGGCAAACCCTAGCACGAGGCCGTTAAGCGCCGACCCTAGCCAAACACCCTATGTGGTTGGACCAGATGCTATGACTTGTGTGTATCACACCCAATCCTACATTATCCCCTTCCCCGTTCCAATTTTACCCTCTGTCTCGCGGTTATTTGTGTATTGCATTCAGAGGCACGATCCTGTTCCCCTTCTTCTTTCTGCGCTCCCATCAGCCCTTCTGCGGGTGGTTGCGCGCGAGCAGGACTCCCGGCCGCGCTTGTGGCGGTTAATGCGGGCTGACTGGGATTGGAAGCCGCTGGTCATGTGTTTGGATCTCACGGTGGGTTTCGTTACCCATCTCATCTAGTAGCTTCGGCATTGGGAAGGCTTTTCTAACCTCTTTGGCACTCTTCTTTCCTTATGGCTCTAGTTTAATGATTCATGGGTTTATGCTCCCATGCATGCCTCGCGCTCCGAAACCCTCTCTGGTTTGGTGCCTTGTTTTGGTCTGACCTACAGGAAATGAGTCAATTGGGTGGCCGATCTGCGTGCTACGATGCCGCCGCCGTGATGGAGGCCATGTGTTGCGCTCCGGAACCCGATATCGCCAATGGCGCGTGTGCGGCACTGATGGCGGCGGGAGGTCCAGCGCACATGGTCAAGGTAAGAAGGGGTTTCTGGCACCGGCATACCGCATGACATCCCTGGACCGAGGTGGCCCGTACGATCCCAACTCGAGCCCGTAAGATCCCGCCCCAGTTGCGATTCCATCACCCGTTCCGATGTGTTGATCCTCGATCACATTGCGTTCATGCTATCCATGCATCTTCCCTTAACACAACGTTGTGCAGGTGCTCCGCACCCGCCACGCGCACCCTATGTCCAAGGCCGCCTCAGTGGCGGTTCTCAATCAGCTGTTGCGGAGGGCTAGCCCTGAGGCCTGCGAGGAGGTGGTGGTGGGTCTGGCGGCGCTTGAGCCGCTGGCGGCGGTGTTCTTGCACCCCGTCATCCCGCTGGTCTACAAAGCGCACGCAGCAGGTGGGCGGATAGGCCGATGGGGTTGGTGGATGGGTAGGTGGGCGCGTATGAGAGCAACGCGTGGGGTTGGGCGGGAGTAGGAAAGGAAAATATGTAGGGACCATGCCGCAAAATATCATGGACGCTGCGTGTTTATCGATAGCTGCAAACAGGGAATGAGGGAGGCAGAAGGAGAGGGAGGGAGGGAACGCGTGCAGTTGATGCCGGCAATACAACTGTGGTGAGAAAGGCCGCTTTGTTCTCATTTAATCCCTGACTGCTCTTCTTTCCCGCAGCCTGCCTTCTACGTTACGTGATGCCGGACAGCCTGTGGCGAGCAACGGCTGCGGCGGCCAAGGCTGCGGCGGCAGGGCCGCCACCCGCGTCAGCGAGCACGGAAGCGACATCTGGTGCGTGTGCATGTGTATATGCGTGTGTGTTTGCAAGGAAGGGTGGCAAATGATAATTTAACAAAAAGGCGAACGAAACGGGTGTGTGTTGTCGGGACCTTGTTCCTGCGAACAAGGAGTACGGGCGTGGAGCGGCCCCTGCCTCTGTGTCTGCTGCATTGTGGCGTGGGTATCGTTGCATCAGCATCATTCACCAGCAATCGATAGCCCGAAAAGTACTGTTCCATTTTCGCTTATCCAGGTGAAGGAGCTGGGGCCAACGGGGCAGCCGGGTCGGGTGACGCTGCTCCACAGCCAGCAGCAGGAGCACCGGCCGCGCAGGCAGCGGGCGGCGGGGCAGCGGGCGGTCCCGCCGCCGCGCCGGCGACAGCTGGGCCGCCTGTCGGCAGTGGCCCAACGCCCGGCGGCGGCGCGATGGCGGCGGCCGCGGCGGCCTTGGCGCGGGGAATGGAGAGCAGCGGCATCGCTGGCGATGGAATGGGAGGTATCGAGGTGCCGAATGTGGACCTGCTGGACGACGAGACGCGGGAGCAAGTGAGGAGGAGGCCAGGAAAAGAACTGATATAGAGTCGGAAGCTTCGAGGTTTTAAACCCGCTCATGAAACGTTGGCGGTACAGTACGGGAGAGGGATTGGAAAGGATGCGAACAAGTGTCTGTGTTTTCTGTCACTTGCTCGCTCTGATATCGATGTCTCTGTAATTCTATTTCCCCTAAAGTTTCTTCCACAAATAAATATCTTTTACAGGTGGTCAACCGGGCTCGGCGAGTAGCGGCCCTGGATGGGGTGCTGCGGTCGCTGGTGCAGCTGTGCGTGGGCCCAGATGGGCCTCTTCCCGACCTGGAGGTGGGTCCTGAACTCTTGAGTGGATTGAAGTTGATACAAAGAAGCGCCTTAGCTGGACTTGAAGTTAACTGGAGGGGTGCGGAGGATGGGGTATGGAAGGGTTCATGGAACTGGGTCCGTTCCCTTGTTCTTTCCTTTGGGCGAAATATCTCCTTCCTCCGTCTTCCTCGAAGGAAGGTTGGGACCCCCTTTAAGGTTTCGCTCTTTCCCAGCCTTTTTAAACCTTTTATTCAGCGAGGCTTCTTAAAGAAGTTTGTTCCTTGCTACGATGTTGTCCGTCTCTATCCATGTGTTGATCAGGCGATCAAGGACGATGGCCAGCCGCCTGCGGAGGAACCCAAGTCTAAAAAGAAAAAGAAGAAGGGCAAGAAGAAGAAGGCCAAGATGGAGCCCGGTGAGCACATGAACTCTGGCGGGTCAATAGATGAATCCTCAGACGCATGCCGCGCCCTGGCAGCGGCTATGGCAGCGGCAGCGACTATGGCAGCGACCGCGGCCAAGTCAGCGGCACCTGTATAATGGGTGGGAACCCGGGAGTGCTCGTCCATGGGCCCAGTACTTCCTGAAGTCCCATTTTCCTTCTCCATCTCCCCTGCAATCCCTCCTCCGTTTTCTCATCCTTTTCGGCATCGTTTGCCTCTCGTCCGCTTCCGCTTCCAGGTACACTCGAGGCTCAGACGTACGCCAGCGCGGTACTGCGCCTCGTGAGCCTAGCGGAGGAGCAGCGGGCGGCGCTGGTGGAGGCAGCGACCATCCGCTACCTGATGCCACTACTGGAGGCGAAGAACTCCGCAGCCCGCTGGAACGCGCGCCAGGTGCGAAGGAAATCGAGAACGACAGCGCCGGCCCGATTACAAGGCGGTTCCATAGCTCCCTACATTATCTAAACCCAGCCAAAACCCGCATGTTGCTTCACGAAGGATCTAGAGGCGACAATTATCATATCAGCCACAGCAAGCCCTGTGGTCTTGCTTGTCCTCGTCTCTCGAGTAGGCCCCTCAATCGGGGTACCGAACAGGCTCCTACATCCTTTTGTATTAGTGTCCCTGTCGGTGACTTACCCTTGCATATCGTTGCCTCCTTTACGCCTCCGCTCACTTGCCTCCTCACCGGTCGGTTCGTGCAACTGTGTTTGTCGCCTCCCTAACCCATCACCCGCTTGCTCCCTGGCCTCTCTGCTTCCTTTCCTTCCTCTCCCGCTTCAGACGCTGATCAATCTGTCCATGGCTCCGGACCTGCTGCCCAAGCTGCAACTCTACAAGGTACCAGACTACGTACACCAAGCCAATGTCCCGCAGTCGCATTTCGAGCGCCCACTTCAGCCGCAGTCGAATGCCGGACTACTTCAACACCAGGACTCAGTGGTGAGAGAGAGGGAGAGGAAGTGTTTGTGCATGTGTTTATGTCGACCTGTGGAATTGCGGCATTGTGGTTTCAGTAAAGAAGGGCTTGATTGCACAAGGTGGCCTTACGCTTATTGGTGCTTATCAGGCGTCATGGCGTTACAGTTGTGGGTACATTCAAACTATTGGTTACAAAATTGTATATTCTTCTCGGTATCCACAACTGTCGACACAGCAACGACATTGACCCATGGTTTCTACCCCTTTTTTTCGTCACTGTCACCTACACGGTCACTAGATTTAAGACTAGTTATAGTTGAGACTTCCCCATACGGTTTAAATCACCATCTTAAATTACCATCTTTATATCACCATCACCGATCTCTCTCTTCCGCTCTCTCTCCCTCTCTGTCTCTCTCTTCCTTCTCCGCAGGGTCGCAAAAAGGACGGCGGCCTTGCTGCAGTGGTGGCCAAGGTCAAGCCCCCCGCATTAAAGGCAAAGGCGTGATGACCGTTGACCGATTACCTGATGCCACTTTCCGACGTCGCTCAAACTTACACAGGAGAGACGCGGCAGCTGGTATGCGGACCCTACTTCCAAAAAGATCTCCAGCAGGTGATCCTTCGTAGTCCATCCGTCTGTGTGTTTTGGTGGGAACATCGTGAGGTGTATCCCTTCCCCTCAGTGGAAAGGACAACACTGAAAGCGAGCCATGTCCGTTGTACCGGCAGGCTCAACCTAGGGTGGTGATGGCTGGTGGTGGCAGATGGCGGTGGTGGGTGGTAGTTTGCGAGGGGCAGATAGCACCTGGTTTCCGGAGCCGATCCTTCAATGCTTGAGACAACGACAGGTCACTGCAACACAGTTCAGTCGGTCGAAATAAAATGATCATGGCACCGGTGGCAGCGGTGGGCTGAAACCCTGGATAAGGGACGGGACCATCGAGTGCATCCGCATTCAGCGGTTATTAGCCAGGCGTCGCGTTCTTGTCCCGTGCAGGGGGGGCTCGCGCTCTTACGCATCCGTACCGTCCATATCTTATGAAGCTGCGGTGACGCGTTTCCCGTGGGGTCGCAAACAACCAGACCGTGCGAAGCAGACGGGCGCACTCATGTTTTGGGCTGTGACTACGGTCTGCTCTCAGGGTCTGTACGTGGATTAGGCACACGGCACAGCAAACGTCCCCAGTGAGGAAATGATGTTCCTGGCGGGTTTATGATGGAAAGCAGGTGGAAAGCGGAGCGGGCATTGAGCGTCCATGTGCGTTTGCGTGCGCGTTTTTGGGTGTGTGTGCGAATCTGCCTTTGCAGGGTGTCCGGTTACGCCTGTTTGGCACTTCTTGCCAAGGTCTTGGGCTTTCATCTCCTGTTTTGTGTTCCAGCTATAGGTTTTGTTCTGTATGCGTGGGAAGGGGAAGGGCTGGACAACACATGGAGTCTGATGTGGGCAAGGTGCTAGTGAGGAAAAGAAGCAATCTAAACGGGCAGGAACTAACAGCAAGCGAAACAAAAACTTTTATGCGGTACAATGCGTGCGTGCGTTAATAATTACTGAGGCGCGTGTGTTTTTGTGTATGTATCAACATTTATTCTGGATGACCTAACAGGTGGTAACGTGGCTGTGATCCTGGAAGGCCGTAGTGGCAACGCCAAGGATTCACGTTATTACGCTTTGCCACCCGCCACCTAACGATCGACTGCTAATGACGATGTCGCCTACACAAGGTATTACGAACTCTGGTACATATGCATGACTACTTATCGAAGGCCACCATTATTGTGTCGTACATAGCTGCTGTTCGAATCGTGCACCTGTTTTACCGCCTGTGAGAGATGTATGACTTTACCCGTCGCGTGTATGTCAACTTCCTTGACCAGGCAGCATCAGTCTAAACTTGTTGTAAATCTGGTGTAAATCCATCTTAGTATACTGATTACACACCTCTTTAAGGTTGTAATCTTCCTTCGGCGGTTCCATGGAACGTGCACGGGAGGTTAGTCTTTTGAATGGCTTATCCTCTTGATACTTCGATGCATAACCACAATATGCCATAATTAGAATTCGTACCCTTACTCGCCAGTCGGCTATATCCTTTACAACACAGCTGCGCTTGGGAGACATAGAGCGGGAAGTAAGATACACAGCTCAACTGTTGACAGGCGGACGAAAATACAAAAAGGATTCCAAGCTGTTTACTATACGATCTAATGAGAACAGCAAGGAAAGCGGGAAGATGATGACTTTCTTGATGGGATCTCTGTCCTCCCTGTCTGTGCTTTCCATGACCTGTGTCCTGGAGACGGCTTGTCATGCCAGTTTTTCGTGCCCCCGCACATCCAAATCGTACTCCATGCCTTAAAGATACATCCATGCGGCTCTATATTGATACACGGAATCCACACCCACGTCCTACACCTGTCCGTTTAGCAGTGCGTTCCGCTGGCTTTCCCCAAGCCGCCATGCAGACCAACCGACAACGACCTTTCGCGGGTTCTACTACCCCGCATCAACCGTCACTTTATGACCAACATAAAATCCTGCAGCATCTCGTGCAGAATCAAAGTTTACCGCAATGATGCGACCAAAACGACGTGTCAACACGCAGGTAACGCAGCAGCAGCAGTAATGCAATGGCCAATTTGTTTGCGCTCAATACTTTGCCGTTGTCAGCGACAACCGGGCCCGGGAGAAGGGGCCACCATGCGACCCGAAGGCTAATTAGCCAAAGGTCAGAAAGCGCACTCCGCGACAATGCATGAGACTGGCCGTCCAGGTTTTGCCCTCTATCCAGGATATTATGCATCCTTTAACCCCGGCTAAGGACCTCGGCAAAATGCAGGATGAAAGAAGCAACATCGAGGCCTGTGGTCCATTGACTCGTGGGAATGCCCATGCCCCGCCAATTCGTTGCGTTGGCACCTTCCTCCTCCCGATCTTCCATATGTCGCATTCCCCTCCTTCAACTGTCCCCTTCGCACCCATTGGGAGACTCGTCTTTGAGCCGGCTCTCGCCGCAGCTCTGTTCCAGGGTAATCCTGGCTTCTGCGTGAGGCATGCACATGTGAACCTGGTAAACCGGCTTGACAAACTTGACAAACCGGCTTCAAGAACATCAAATCACACTTCTTTCGTTACCTATTCATAAAACGCTACCTGGACACATACTCTTTATATTATCTCTAAACTGACGCAACTTCAATGTTACAGAATGGCTGGAAGGCCAAAATCTTGGCAGCGAACCGGTGACTAAGGCGGACACACAAAGATGAGAGAGGACTGCGTGGTCGCACCCTGTCGTATTCGGGTGGGAAAAAGCCAGCAATCATATTACGAAGAAAACTGCCGAAGAAAGAGACTCGCCTGACAGGAAGAGCAACCACCCTCATCACATCCCTCCGTCGTCTCCACCTCCCAGCCCCATGAGCCCAACCGTTACCAAATCTCCAACTTCCCAGCGCAGCACACCAATGTGAGCACCACAGATGTTTGTAACCTCGACGCCCGTCGCTGTACAGTAACCCAACCTGTAGGTAGCAACCCATACGTATCCACCACTCCTGGCTCCGCAACCTTCTATTGAACCCTATTAAAGCCTAGAACCACCGTTCTACCAGGTGGGGCCCCTATCCACAACCACGATGGCCTGCGGTGCCACGCACGCGTACACATACGCAAGACTATATCCAAGAGCCTCCTAGAATCTATGACGACCTGGAAAGAAAACTTTCGGGAATTTCGACAGCTGAGCACTTCGACAAAAATCCAAGCCAAGTCAAACAGCTGATCCAGCAATAGCACGAAAAGCTTTCGAGGTCACTAATGTTACGCCAGTGAAATTAAGGTGTAGGTGTAAAAAGCTGGCTTGTTGAGGAAACCCACAATCACTACCCAAAACCATACTTCCCTTCCAAGACACGATGACTGCTCAGGGGAACGCCCATGGATCCACCGTGAGAGTGGTGAGGATGGGAAACGTTGCCTTGGGACTTAATCGAATCCCGAAGACTGACCTGTGCAGCCCACGCCCTTTCCTTTCTTCTGTCTGTCCTTCCGCTTCTTTACTCCCCACCCACTGCCATCTGCCACTGCGGGGCCCCAGGTCAATTTCTACACTGCAGCAATCCCACATGCAATCCAATCGCTTCCTTGTCAAGAAAGACCCGCGAACTCCCACAGCGCATTGACCCGGACAGGAATCGGTTATCAGCCACGGTCCGTCAAGATCTCCCGTTCCACGTTCCGTGTGTGCGCTAATAGACGTGGCGATGAAAAGAGGTCACAGATTGGCCAGACCTTGCGCCTACCCCACCCGGCCCAACCCATTTTCCGCTAACAGGAGCCAAGTGGACACTCTTGTCCTTGTCCACTGTGTATCTTCCCTCATCCGGATGGCCTAATTATAACTGGATGTTGCCAGATACGAGTCGTATCTCCCCCTGGTTCCAGGCGTCACCCTTCCCACTTGGAAGTCCATTTTTACCCGTTGAAGCCCGCAACTTTTATGGCTGTAATTCGCCTCTCCATCCTTCCGGCCTATCATCTATATGCTCGTGTGTTCCATGATCAAGTAAACCACCTCTTTCCTACGAGTACAAGCACGAGCAGACTACTTGCATGGGCTCACGTGGGACACCCCGCCATCCCGAGCCCCGGCTCTGGCCACGCACAGAGTGGCTTGGACGTCAAAAAGCATCCAACCACTTCCCCATAGCCAGTTCGAACAACCCTGCCGGGCTGGAGCCACGCACGCAACGCTGCCGCTTTGCTATACTGAAGGGAGAAGGCAAAACGATGGATCAGGCGCAGATTAGTTGCCCTATACCATACGTTTGTTCGTGGGGCGGTCATGCCTATCCTTATCATCATCATCCCGCGGTTTAAGTATAGCTCCTTTTCCAAGGGGTGCTGTAGTCCCTTTCCTTACTGCATTCTCCGCAGCAGGAAACCCGCAACCAGGACATGGAGAGTCACGCTTCCCTCCTCCCCCGCTAATAAACCGCAAATCTGTGACAGCGGTACGCCGCACATTTTCATAGTGGCAAACGCAACGCGGTTAGAGAGGGGGACACAACAAGCCGCATAAGGCCCCCGAGGAAGGGCTACCCTGGGCTAGTCAACACATAACGCAGCTGACTGAAATGTGGTGCTGTGGGAGTGTAGGTGCTATGGGGCATGTTGTATCTTGTCTCACACTGTGTCGAGGGCTCTTTCGGCGACTCTTTAGAAAGGCTGAGACAGGGCAGCGCTGTTGTTCCGATGCATTTGGTAGTTGTGGTATAGACCTTTGAATTTTTATAGCGTGGATGGATACTGCAGAGCTGCAGCTCCAGTCGAAGCTGTCGGGGGGACCTCAACGGCAGCAGATCGCAACAGCCCCGTTAAGACGGCACGAACACGCGCCGCAGGTCCCCCGGAAGGCACAATAGCCGGACCACCTGCCATCGCGCCTTCCGGGGCCTGTGGCGGCGCCGCCGCCGCCGTTGCTGCCGTCAACGTCTGCAAGTTAGAGTTAGGTGCTGCGTTGGTAGAGATGCTGATGGGGCAGGAGCTGGCGACGGCGGCGGCACCGGTGGCGGTTCCAGCGGGCGGAGGGCGTGAGGGGCCAGGAGCTTCAACGTCGCCGGCTGGGGCGAGGGCTGCTGCGGTGTCGGTTGGAAGCCGCGCGGAAGCTGCCACAGGCATCAGTGGCTCCTGCAGCGGACAGAAAATGACAGGGCGAGGATAGACAATGTCAGTGTCATACAGCCTTATGCGTGAAGTCCGACATGCCTCGGCACTCTGCGTGGCGTCTCAAACATGCAGGCCATGCTTCACAGACTTACCTGCAGTTCAGGCCCGGCCGCCGTGGCCGTCCGAGAGGCCGCCAGCAGCTGCGGTTGCCGCCGTCGGCTGCGCGAGCGTGACACAGACCGCTGCTGCGACTGCTGCTGCTGCTGACCCCCGCCGTCCCGCGTGTGGCCTCGTGTCTCATTGCCAAACCGCTGGCGCTGGCTGGGATAAACCCTAAGGAACGCAGGCAGACAGAGAGGCAGAAAGTCACAGGGACCGTAGCAGCCAGCGCATTGCTTACAAGTTGTCAAAGCACACATCTAACAAAGTGTATTGCCTATATTTCATAGGTAAACCATGTTCAACATCAATGCCTATCGAACGCCCAAAACCTAACCTGGGGTGCCTAATCAGGTCCATCAGTCCCTGGAAGAGCAGCGTCCAGCCGGTGACCCCCTCTGCTGCGCCCCGGCCTGAGCTACCCGCGCCCACGCCGCCGCCACCGACGGCAGCCCGGGAGGCCAGCGGATGTGGCAGCGGCTGCGAGGCGTCGTGTTTGCAGACGGGGCAGTAGCGGCGAGTACCGAGCCATTGATCCACACAGCCCATGTGAAAGCGATGCGCGCACGGCAACACGCGAACCTGGGGTGGTGGTGGAGGATGTGAACGCGATGGACCGTGAGTTCGGAGGTCGGTGAGTGCACAGAAAGAGCATATGGAGAGAACCGCCCTGGAAGATGTGAATTCTATTCCGAATTAATCTTTTAACCAAAATTGACGTTAGGCGGACACGCAACTACATATAAAAACACACGAACAAACACATTGGCCATTATCCATTCCTACCAGACGCATTTAAAGGTACATGAAAGCTCTGCATCTGCAACATTCAACCTCCCTCATGCCGCCCCGTCGCACCTTTTCGCCATCCGCGTAGCTCTCTAAGCAGATGGCGCACACGCGCTTCGTCTCGCCAGCGTGCGCTCCTGGTGGCCGCAGCATCGTCGCCGTGGCGGAGGCGCAGCCGCTCTCACTGCTGCTGCGGGAAGCCTACGGACAGCAGAAGGAACGCGGGTTGAAGCACCGTAGGAGGGAGAAGCGCAAAGCCATATAGTCAGGAGGCTGAAAGGAGCCATTAGGCAGGAGTCAATCTGGCACTCTCCTATTTCCGGAGAGCTTGTGGGTTCGGGCCGTGGCCTCTCGTGTCCCATAGATTCGCAAGTTTGTAGGTTTTCCTGTGTGAAGCTTAGGGTTTTAAACCCTAAGCCCACGCTACCCACACTGCCGCACCGCCCCTCTGCCGCTCTAATCCTTGCTTTAATTGCATCGCGTGGGTGGGAAACAGCACCCACCAGGTCCTGGCCCTCTCCTTCTCGGTCCTCCTCCTCCTCCACCTCGCCGCCCTCCAGCATGTACCGCCCACAACCGTCTTCGATGTCATTCCCGCCATCCGAAAGCAGCGGCTGCATCTCTTCATCACCCACAGCTCCCTGCTCCGCCGTCGCCCAGACTGCGGTCCCCAAGGCCGCCGCGCGGGACAACGACCCTGGCTGAGATAAGGTGGAGGAAATGGCGCCACCGCCCAGCCCACTGGCTGGCCCGGAGCCGCCACGAGCCCCTCCACGAGATGGAGCTACGTCACAGAAAAGCAGCCGGGTACACAATTCGGTAAATGGAAAGAATTATTAAGAAGGTAAGACAACGGGAGCTTGAAAGGGAGCTAACTTTGGGCTGAAGGAGCTAACGTAGGAGCAAGTTCCCTTCACACGACGGATGAATGAAAAGTGTTTATAAACGATGAAAGCTAGAGATGTCAGGCGATGTCATCTGGGAAGTTAATGAAAATGACATCACAGAAACTTGACTTGCCTTCCGTCAAGAAAGCAGCAGAGCTTCAGACAACCAACAACCAATAGTGAGAGCTTTTATTCACTGCCGTATTTTTCACAAGGTGTGTAACGTAGATACCCAAATGACCGGCATCGTAGGGCTGTGATGCCCATCACCTGACATCGCCCACTCGCGCATGTAAGCGCCTGTGTGCGGGTGCCCGCACCTGGCGACTCATACACCAACACCGGCAGCAGCCGCAATGACTCCGCCGGCAATCCCGGCTCCTGCTGCTGAGGTGATCGCACGTGCCCCGCTTGCTCCTGCCCACCATGTCCGCCAGCCCCCGGCGTTACCCCCCGAATATGCATGCCCTGAATTGAGAGGTAGAGGGTATCCAGTGAGGACCAAGATAAGTTCAAGGCCGTTTTCTTGACGAGGACGAGCGACAGCTCTTTAGCAGTAACAGCTCTTTTAAGGCAAGGCAAGACGTGTGATGCAAAAGCAGCATAACTAAATCACTGTGATTGTGTAACTGCGTGAGTGCCAACTGTGGCCGGCCTTATGGTGTACCAGCAGGACTACCGTTTGGGGCCTTATGCTATGGCCTTGAGTCTTTGGGAATCGTGGTGAAGGTCGGTAGCGTTCCCTACCCGCTCCAGCTCCCCATCCATCTCATGAAAAAAAGGAGACGTAGCGATTTCACCCGGTCCCTCCCAACAGAAGCTTCTATCTGAGGCTCCAAACTAGCGGCTCCAACCCGCATCGACCCCTCTCCTCATCCCAAAACATAACTTCTTAGACCCTCAATAGTATATAATCTCATCATTCAGCATCAACTCTCCTCTGCGCGACTTGTGTCCTGAACTTGCCCACCCTGCTTTTCCCATGCGTACTTTCCTTATTCTCATCTGCATTCGCCTTGACTGTACAGATGCTAACATGGCGCTCCCGTTCACATGATTCAGTTTTAAAGTAATTTCTTTCCGTCTCCGATTTCGTGATCATTATTGTGATGAAGTTAAGACTTGCCCATCTCCACCCTACTCGCAAACCAAAGCGCTCTCTCCGCTCAATTCTTCAAGCCTCCGATCCGCATCCTCTAATCTGGCCCGCCCCGAACCGAGAGCACCTCGACTCCTTCCAAAACCCTGACCAGTATCCCCAGCCCTCTCGCACCGAGAGCCACATGCTCCATGAGCGCATGACGTAAAAGGTAGCCAGCACCACGCCGAGCGCAAGGACTCCCAGGAAGGCGCTCATCAACATGGACAACCAGGCCACGCTGCTTAGCTGCGTGTAAAGGCAGGAAGTCCGCAACGGGATGAAAAGAGGTCAAAGGTGGAGTCGTTTCCATTTCTTCTCAGCCACCATTGCGGGTGGCCGAAGGGAAAGAGGAGGACGATTGCTCCTCATGCGACTAATTCCTCATATAAAAGGAACACGCGCGTCGCATATTAACACCACCTTGCACGGCATCCTTGTATGCGGTTCTTCCTCGGTCTGTGCGGGAATGGCCTGCCTGCAGATGGCTCCAGAGAGCTGAGGCAGCAAACCCAGGTTGCATCCCCAACCTAACTGTCAGGCAGAGGTCCAGATTGCGGACACAGAGGCAGACGCAACGGCAATGCTCTCGTCCGTCCATCCGTCTGGGAAAAGTCACATTTCGTACGGCTGATATACCTATAATCACATCCCGCGGGGCCCGTATGACAACGGGCCGTGCCCCTGTGCTGGGAGGATTGTGGCTCGCTTACCGGCGTGATACGGACCCGAATGGTGTCGATCGTCATGAGCTTCCGCATGATGATTCCCGCCTTCTGGGAAACGAACACCGACGGAATGACGGGATCCTGGTGGCCTTTGGGCTTGGACATAATGATCAAGCTCTCGTACACATCGTCGTACACAATGGCCGCCATCGCACCGGCGTTTTGAGCATTCATGACCTGTCGAAATCGCGGAAGGAGAGAGAGAAAATAATATGGAAGTTAAGGTAGCTCAGGGTGACTACTCCACCATCCAATCACCCTTAAACACTAATCCTGATGACTCTCTGTCTACCTTACCAACGAATCCCCGCAGTAAACCTCTTGGACAGCTCCACACAACGTCAAGGGTATTCAATCAATGCTCACAATTCAGCATCGTTCGTGCAGCCAACTTTTAAGGCTCCGTTCTGTGTGTTGCCGCTTCAAGGACTCTTCTAGCCCGTATTAAGCGTCAGGTTTCCGCTGATACCTTACCACGCCGTTGCCAATCGCATTCGTCAGGGAACAACAAGAATGATATTGATAAGATTCTGCAAGGATAGTGTTGGTGTGTTTCTAAGCGCCCGTGCTGCACAGAACCTAATAGGTTCGCCACGCCTGGAAAGGCTCACCAAACAGGGACCAGCCTAGGTTTTCAGATGTCCAACAACGGCCCTTCCTATCGTCTCCCCTTAATCCCTGCCTTTCCCAAGATAGACTTCCTCGCGCAGGCGTTGAAATTCATCGCGTTCCCTACCCAGCCCCTCCTCTACCCTGTGACCAAAGCACCTTGATGTCGAAAGTGCAATTGTTTGGGTGCAGCTGCTGCTGGCGGGCGATGAGGGCAATCCATGGCGTGTCGGGGTCCACAAAAGTGAAGGGGGAGCATGCATCCTCCGGGTCCGCAGACTGCATACCATGAATATGTGTAATTTCCCAGCGCCTTAAGGAAGTAAAAATCAGCATAGTTTTCCAAGCCCGACAAATGACTTACCCGGAGAATGCCCTCTATGCCTGCGTCTGGAATATCCGGGCCAAAATCAGCTGGAACATCCGGGAGAGGATCCAATATGTATGCGCTGGTCTGGTCGGATAAAAATGGTTGAAGGAAAGAAGCATGGAGGTCTGAGAAACCAGGAGCCAACAAAAGAAGGATGAACCACGCCACTATAACATGCTTGCAATAATCACAGACTATGCGAGTACATGTCACTTCTTATCGGTGACTAGCCCTCGGAAACAACACCGGCCTAGTCTATCACGATGAATTTAATACATGGAGAGATAATTTCTATTAACACTATAACCTTAGCATTCATTATCCTACCATAATGTAGACGTCCGCGGCAGCGAGTTCCACGAGCTGAGCAAGGGCCAACAGGCCGAGAAACCCTTCCCACCAACGCATTCTGCAGGATATTGGTGCTAAGATGCGCCTACAGTTTTTGAGTTAGTCAGAATGACAAAAGATTTTGGAAACGTGGCAAGGGTTTTCTATGGTTCTAAATCTCTTTCGCCTTATACTGAAATCTCAAGGTCTAATATGCTAATACAAATATAACTTGCAGTGTGTCTGCGTTCTCAAGGTAAACAGTGTCCTTCTCAGCGCGAATGAGTACGGAACGGGTACTCAAGTTCTCAAACAGCCCCCGGCAGTTTGATACAGCTCATCCATTACGCGGTGCTGAAGAAGCAATTATAGAAAAAGACCTCATGTAATTACATTGCAGCCCTGAAGAGGCAAGATTAACACTTTTTGTCTTTCCACTTGTGGGAGCTCAGAATATTTTCCTTGCATGCACACATGGATCTTTTGACAGTGTGCCAAACAAAGAATCCGTAAATGTCTCCGTTGGCGGCATGATCCAACACCTGAACCGGCAAAGCGAGGACAGATAACTGTGGCCATCGCAGATCTAGACCACCTCTTATAACAACCAAGATGGCTGGCCACCTTGGTTACCGGCCACCAACGAAACTTCATTACAGATTCACTTTAGCTATTCATTCGTCCCGAAGTCCCAAGCAGACGGCGTGCAAACTCCAACTGTCGTTCCATGTCCTGAACATCCACTTCGAGTTGTAGCGTCCTCGCCTGTGCCCTGTGCGTTGTGTTAGGTTTTGATGGTTGATTGACATGACGTGCCTCAGGAATGATAGGGAAGTAATGCGGTCTCACGGGTGGTGGGGACCGAGCGCCCATCTCTTTCAACGTTAGGGGCAACTTTGAGCCCGCGATGCACCCGGAGTTCAACGCGCATTGTTGTATTGTCTCTGGATGCATGCGCTGCCATCCCCCAAAGGCCCGACAGACGAAGCCTGCTTACCGTGCGATATTGGTTTGCGCAGGGTTATGCAACCCCGAGGAAGACTTTAAACGATGTTGAGAGCTGAGTCCGTAGGTCGGTGGTAAAGGCAGCATATCCACGAGCTGGACATAGCTATATGCCCGCTTTGCACCATAAATTACAGGTAGCTCTATGATGTTGTCATTCCTACGAAAGCAGCAAACAAGGCGGATGGCATGAAACGTGTTTGAAACGTACGACCAGGTACGACTATCCAAGGGGCGTTACATGGCTACGTTGTGCAAAAGGCTTGCCGCGCGGACCGGCGAATTCATGTGATCATACGGAACGCAATTGCTTACCATGCAAGTACAACTGCGATCGCCCTCTGCGCGTTACGAAGCCGACTACTGCCCGGAAAGTGCCTTGTTCCTGTGCGCAGGCAGTCTTCAATGGTCGAATATACATACAGGCCGCCTTGGTGATAGGGTTGGGCATCTTGATGGATGGTAACAAATGGGTGATATTGTGTAATGCCATCAAAGACTGAGGTTGCGACCCCATCAACCAGTGCTATGATTTTGTACATCCTCTTGGCATGTGGCGGTGGCAGAGCATCAACGGTAGCTGGGCTCATGCTTTGTAATGTACGCGCCATACAGATATCCTATATGTTGTCGCTAGGATGATATAGCTGATTTATGATATGTTAACGCATTCTGCTTTCTTGGTTCTGCGTACAGCTGGTTACAGACCTATGAATCAAAATTATGTATTTGAGGATCTCATCACCAGGTATATTTACTGGATCTGTTTGTGTGGAGTGAAGACCAAAGCCTACCCTGAACGCGACAACAAATTACCGCTGGGTCGGCTTGACCGAACGTATAATTGGCATCCCAAAACCACAATCAAGAGTGTTGAGAATGAGCAACACTCATAAACGGAAGATTGTCAGATCAAGTAATACGGCCCACGAGGGGCCGGGCGCTTTGCTGACTTTAACAAAGAGTAAGGATTTTTGGTGCAACTGACCCAAATCGAATTTTGACGCGATGGTTCCGGTTTGGTAGTTGACTACGGCCTTGTAGGTCGTAGCCTAACGCGAAAACGCACGATAACTATAATGTAGCCATTACATAAACGACTAGTTCTTTCTCTTCATTTCTTGGTTTGACCTAGAGTGTTTTGTGGTCCTTTAGCTTGTAATCATCAGCAGCAGGCCCCTCGTTCCTGGAAATTAATACATATGTCGCATACTTCAGGAACTTTTGCCATGCTATGTTACGTTGATCTGCGTTAGATGTGATAGGCGAGTCCACAAACGTAGACGATTGTACGCTGCACGTTATACAGTCCGGGCACAAGTACTGCGGAAATCCTTAAAGTGTTTGATTCCATGGATCACAATCCTAAATTAAGACAGATATTGTTATCTCCGAGTTGCCCAACGATAGCGTCAACCACTTGTTCAGGGTCACAATCAAGTATTGCTCACGACAAGCGAGGACGATGCCCGGCGCATAGAGACCGGACACAAAACTTATCCAGATTATATTATATACGTCGTCTTTTATATAATATTGATATACGTCGTCGATTGCAAACATATAACCCCCCTTTGACCTCTAGTGATGCGTTCCGTCACGTTCGACGCCATGTTACCAGTTACCTCACGATTCTCACAAACGTCCCTAAAGTTCTTGGAAATAGTAACGTAATGTAGCGTGTATTCCTCCTTAAAGTAATGAGCGAGTGATTTTACATGCGACGCTAGGTTTATCCACAATACATAGGAATTGTGAATCCACAGACTTAGGAGATTTCACGCGGTACATTATACACTTCGACTGGAAGCAGTATTGCAAACACGTTTTGTACTAACTGTTCAGGACTTCCATGCCATAAATCATGAACTCTGGGATGCCCAACAATAGTGCCAACTGCTTGTCCGGCTTGCATTTGAGTTTAAACATTTGGACAGGTTTTACATGCTACATAAAGTTATGGTTTCCAAAACCTAAAGGGCCTTTTTGGAAACGTAGGTAGCGTGACCCGTTACGTCGAACGTGACGTAACGGATATCTTGAGGTCGAGGGGGAATAACCTAGACCCATTTACCCCTCGCTACGTTATTCCAAAATGTATTAGCAAAAACGACATATTAAATGACATACCGCAAAAACCTATAGCAAGGCTTTCAGTGGCAATTTACAATCAGTAAGATACTTGCCAAAACATCAATGTCCTGAAGAATTCACACAAAACGTCTTTGCAGTAATGGTTCCAGCTGAACTGTGTAACGTACCGGGTGAAATCTCCTACGTCTGTGCACGCACGGCTCTAGTGATCGTGGATAAGCGTTGACGTAACGTAATATTGGTTTTTGGAAGCAGCAACATAACGTAACATGCAAAATCACAACTAGGCGCCGCGGTATTGAAACCGTACGGTACTGGAATTTACGGCACCGGTTTCGACCATGCGATGGCAGGCCGGGTTTACTAAGGCAGGGATACACATCCCTGCAAGTTCAGTTTTGAGGGTTGTGGAAACCACGAATCCGCAGGCGATTAGTTTGCTCATCGGCATCGGCTTGTGCCTGCTTGCGCCGGAAGGCGAGGAGTCTTGTGAATTGGGGATGGCGTCCTTCGCATACCCTTAGCGTTATGACGTGCGCGCCATACCACCCTCGCAGTGCCGTACAATATGCACATAAAAGTTATAAAATTAAAGTGCAAAGTGCACCCGACCGAATCGATTTCAGATTTGCTGCGCAGGTTAGGGCAGTCAGGCCAATGAACGGTATGAAGGCCCGAAACGGTAGGAAGGCCCGAAACCAGCGTTTCTACACTACAAGAAGGTGCAGAAATGTTGACTCCATATTGGCAACGTTGTGTCTGTAGCAGGCCCTTGCCGCTTAGCTTATCGGTCGCAGGTGGGCCCTGATAGCCGTCTGGTTCTTCTTTGGGCAGAATCCTGCGAGGGAGGGAAGTAATAACAAGTTGCCGCCGAATAAAAGGATGCCCATGGAGGACGGCAGCTTTTGGAGTAGTTATCGCACGGGTCAGGGGGGATTTTTTAAAGTAAACTGCCATGAGTGAGACATGGAACGGCTCTCTACTGTTGGACGAGCGAGCGAGGAGTGATTGAGGGACGAAGGCGCGAAAGAACAACGAGCGAGCGAAATCAGCAGCAAAGGGCTGCACCCTGTCGAATCATATTTTGAGTTGACGACCGAGACCGAGACAAGCAATGGAGTGGAACACGGAAAGCTGTAATTAGGCTTGAGAAAAGGATGCTAAGCCCATACTGTACATTTTAAGGAAGGAACCAGCGTGTTATGCATTTGTGAAATCCTATCCCGAAGTGGGATGTTTGGGGGTTTCGTCCCGGCAAATCACACAGCCAGGCTGTTGCAGGCTGACGTGGGTTACGTAGATCTCAGCAGATGGGATCCCGTGCCTGTATCCTGCTGAATGGCAGGCACCACCTGGTGAGTGAAAAGCCAAATGTGTTGCATTTTATTACTTCGGTGTGGTGTAGCAGTTTATTACTTCGGGTAGGTTTGCCAGCTTTTGCGCCTCGCCTTTGGAGGCATACATGGAAAGGGCCACTTTGTAATAGGCCCCTCAACAACCTCGCGTTGGGTTGAGTACTATCGAGTTTGATTGATGCCTTAAAGCCAGCAGGACGGCTTGGCTGGTAAGCAGGCCATATCAACACAAGGGACCTCCAACTTGAAAATGTGTCATCGGCAAGGGGGCCCTGCCCGCCCTGCCTGACGCCTGCGGTTGATGTGATTCTTGTTAACGGTCGTCGGCAGGTCCTTCCATCGGTATACATACACCGGCGAGGAGCAGCTGACATCATTTCAGACTCCGTGACACGATACTGATAAACCTCTTTGTCCGAAAGAAAAAGAGGGACGTTTCCAGAAATCGCGTTGCAGCTGCTTGCAGCCGCAGGCTACATACCTACTTGCGCGGCGGCGGCGCGCTAACCACATGGCAGGCAGTAAAAGAGAAAAGCATTGCTAGTTGTGACGAGTTGTGTTGTGACAGTAAGGAAAAAGGATGCGTTATGAATTGGAACTTATCATAAGCTGTACGGCGGAAGGAAGTTTCCTCCAAGTTTCTTTCAGGAGTAATCCTACTGCATAAAGTCCCTTGGATTCTGAAATAACTTGGAGGTGAAAAGCATATTTTTGTTATTTCCTAAAGCATGTTTTGGAACTTAGGAGGCTGGGCAGATGGGTAACGAATACAGGCGCGTACCTGCGTACGTCCTCATGGAGGGCCTCCCACGTCTGACAGACGCTGCGCCTCACATCAAGTTGAGAAAGTTATAGGACTTCTCATTCCATTTTTTTGTACAAGTGTATCCAATTCAAATGCGTTTAGAATGCATGTTCCTTACTATCTGTGGTTAATTGCTCTTAACGTGTTAAGTCAGCTGCACTCGTCCTATCCCTTTTGCTAAGCATAAGGTAGCTGATGCTACAGAATATTGGAATAAGCACTTTTGATCTTCTGTATATCGGTTACCGCGAGAGTCGGCAGCTATAAACGTGTGAGAACTTGGTCTTCTGACCGTTCTATAGGCGCGCCTAGTCTCAACTGTATATAACAAATGAGGCTTCTGGCTTTTGCTATGATGACTTGCGTGCTGTTTTGCCAAGTGGCATTAGCTCGCGGCAAGGTTAGCCGTGTGTTCCTACAAAAGCAGCTGCCACTTAGCCTGATCGTGACGACACCAGAGGAACTTGCTGGAAATTCTGGGACGACGCAGTTGTCTGGTCGCCAACCACTGACGGTGCGTGCTGCTTAATGTTTTCCCGTAAGCGCAATTTGACAGCGTGGCCAACGAAATTGCAACTTGCGTAATATGAATTTCTAAACATAGTATCCCGGTTGGTAATTCAAGGACACTGGCCGCAGACCAGGCTATATTAGTTGTTGCTCACGGACGAATAGCCATTTCCAATTCTAATACAGATATGCAACGCTAAAAGGCCTGGGACAAAGAACCTAGGCCGAAAGAACGCATGCTGAACAACAAAAACAAGATGAAAAGGAAAGCAATACACGCGGTTAAATACAGCCCTGAGGACACGGACACGATCTGTACAACTGCCTCGCCCAGGGCCTTACGCAACACTAACCCGACTTCCTAATGCAAGCCCGAATAATTCGCGATACATCATGCATGCCCGTTCTTGCGCGTAACTAGTTAAGCACACAAAGCAGAACCGCATTATCTTTCGACCGCAAAAGGGGATCTGCGGACTTCCGGTTGGAGCGTAAGGCTCGCTCGAAGGCTGGCGCCTATCCATGTAATACGGCAGGTCAGCGCACCTATTCGGCAGACCTTGATTTTGTACGCAGTGACAAATCCTCAAATAGCATATATCCCGTACAACTTCATTTAACCACAGGCGGTGTTTTCCCGGCCGGTCATAGCGCTGGGAGCCGACTTTGGGCAGCCACGCGTCCAGCAGAAGGTAAGGCCTGGGAGGAGGAGCCATCAAGGCACCACCCAGTTTTAATCAGGACCTGCTGCAACATGCCTGGGGATCTTAGGGACAAAATATCGTGATCGTTGTTGTCGGGTGTTTTGGAAAAAGGAAATACTCAGCCCCAGTCACGCACGCAGCTTGGTAGTTCAAAGAGCAAAATAGGGCGAAGCAACACTCCGTGTCAGCTCTGATTTCTTTCCCCTGCTGTGTCTAACGGCACTCATCAACCTTTCCTGAGCACTGCAGCCCCAGGGTCCCCGCCCTCTGCCCACCGGGGGCATGTGCCCTCATGCCTCCCCTCCCCTCCCCTTCCCTGCTCACTCCCGCAGCTTCCCTTCTCTCTGAGCTGCCCCGTGCCCGGCAGGTTCCGCTGGGTCACCACCTCCATCGCCCGGTTCGACCCGAACGTGGACTGGCCCACCGACCTGGACTGCACACTCAACTGGGTCACGACCCTCACCGCCTACGATGGTGGGTACGGATCAAGGGAAAGGGGGGAGCAGAGAGAAGCAAATGGGCATGGGCGGCCAGGTGCACGGGCGTTGTGGGTAGGTGGCGGCTGAAAGGGTGCGTGGAAGGGCGCATAAATAGCCATGAGGAGGGTTTGGATGCATACGACAGTTGGTGGCTGATACCGCTACTGGTGTTTTTTCATGTTTTTGCTCTGGAACCATACCCTTCCCGCAGCTTTCCCTGGAACCTGAAAAGCAACAGGAATTCAATCGTCCTGGGGCGGTGGGCTTTTTCGGCCATCCTATATTGGGCACAGGCACATGCTCCCACCGTCAGTATGCTATCAACAGAGAATTATGCAGCATCGCTCTTCCGAATTCTGGGGCCCTTCCGAACCCGTCTGTCTCCCCTAGCTCTGTCTGAACTCGAGTCCAAACCCCTCTCCGAAACACTCCATTCCGTGCAGGTGCGCAGCTAGTTCTGTCTGGCACCGCGCCCCAGCGCAGCCTAAGCAGCTACCCCCTGTCCATGACCTTGTACGACATTACCAGTGACCTGGCGCTCAATGTCACAGACGGGCTGTGGAGCAGCTTTAACAATGAAGTGCCGCCGGATGGTGCGTGACGCGCGCGTGCGCAATTGTAACGTGTGGTTTGTCAACGAAGTCACGAGGAAGACTGCGTTGAAGTTTGATATCTGTACACACACACACACACACACACACATATATATATATATATATATATATATCACAATAAATATCTTTACATATGCACACACATATATACATAAATTGAATATCCGACCGTGCCTTGGGCTGGCAAGGCAGCTACCCTCGTTGAACTCATGAAGAAGCACTCCCCTAAGCGAGAAGGCGCGTGATGGACCGACTTTAGTAGCGGGGTGAGCGACGCCGTCTGTCTCAACCAAAGGATAGAGCGACCTACGGGGTTGAAGATGAGGGAGGCAATAGAACAAAAGTTCATTTGTAAACTGGGTTACAAAGAAAAGGGTTCATTACTAGGTATGAAGTCAGGTGAAGTTTGCTTATGTGAAGGCGCTTTATGTGTGGCCCGTTTTTCGTCTGTTCAGTAGTTGCACCAACCCGTTTACTCCGCAAAAGAGTTGGTAGCTGGGCCGGGTGTGAGGCCAGCGCATCATCATATAGATGCGCGGCGTTCCGCTGCCTAGCCCGGCATTAAAGTTCTGTACCTCTCCCGCCGCCGTCCGCTTTCCGTCTGCGCACCGGAACCCAAACTCTATCTGCAGGCAAAATCATTATTGGATTCAACTATCCCGTCAATTTGCAGCTGTTGCAGTCAATACTGAAGGTATTGGGGGAAAATGGGGATGGCAATAGACTGCTTCTAAGCTGCTGTTATTGACTGAATCAGCTACATGTGTTATAATGCAATTAACTATTTTATGGAATAAATCATTGGTCAATCAATCCTGATAACGAACCATCCAAATCCAACGTGAACCGAGCGAGGCCAATCCTGCAGCTGAACCTTGCGCTTCTTTGTTTCTAACTTGCAGGTCGTAGAGGCCAGCCAGCCTAATGGCGGGGGGATACCATTCGACCTGTCGCCTTGTCAGAGCGTTGCACCGTGGTTTTATAGCCTTGTAAGTCCTTCTTACAACGCAACTCTATGGAAACCCCTTGCATGTTATGGCTTTATCCCGCTACCTGCATCATAACTTCGTGTCTTTTTCCACAAGTTCCATGTACGCACACATTTACTCCGGCGCGTTTACATGATATGAAGATGACGCTGTATAATGGCATGCAGGGAATGTATGTATCGCGCTATGCTATGCAGTATACAGCGGCTGAAATGCATGGCCTGCATTGCGGCTGGATTTCGTCCTTGGACGTACCTTTATTCGGATAGCCTAAATTAGATGTGAAAGCCCTAGAATTTAAATATGAAGCATATTATGAATAAAAACAAATATTTAAACAAGGTTGTTTAGGAATCAGTAATAAGTTTTTAGCTTGATTTTTAAAACTTGGTAAATCGTTTTTTCTAATCTTTTCCCCCGTACCTGAACCTCTGCACGACATTTTATGACTCGCAGCAGCTGCAGTGGCTACCAAAGTGGTATCGTTGCATAACCGATTGTCGTAGTTAAGAGCCGCAAAGGCCTCTCGAGAGGCTGACAGGGTGCTTCTGCACCGTTATATTGTGCTCGTGTGTGCCGTACATGTACGACTACTACACCCATCCTGTGTGTGCATGAATCCCCCTCCCCTCCCCTCCCTCCCCTTCCCTCCCTCTCCTTCCCTCCCCCTTCTATTTCCTCCCCCTTCTCTCCATATACCCTTCCTTTCCCCGTTACCACTTACGGACTTACCACTTACGGACTTGTCCCTTGAATTTGTCTGTGAACATGCATCTGTTTTTGTTGGATGTCCTGGTTACCCTGTCCCATGCGCTATTGGCACGAACCCGTAGGGGTCAGGGAGCTCCTCCTCCTCGGGGGTGCTCTCACTAAACGTCAACACCACCTGCGCACAGATCATCCCCAAGGGAGCGCTGAAGGCCGCGACTTCGTGAGTACCAGTGTTAGAGCATCTGGCTCTAGAAATTGTAGTAAAAGATTGATTGACGTAATACAAAGTCTCAGGACGGTTACGACCGTCGAGCATAGGTTTCGGTCTTAGAATTCTAATCTCTTCCTTGCTTCCTCCCAAGGGCATTAAATGCTCTTGTTGCACAGGAGGCTGAAACGACTTTTGTACGGTTGGGTGTCTCCTCGCTTCGAAGGTTACCCTCAAAAGCCAAAGAGTCTTTCTAGTATCCAAGCGCTTCACCACTACGCCTGGTCATTTCACGTTATAGCCCTTGTTTAGACAATCTTTATGTAACATCGCGAACATGAAATAAACTTTCGTTTATTTCGCCTTAGATGTTACAACAACCAGAAACGTGGCATTTACTTCAATGCATTCCTTGTCACAGTAAATATATTGCGCTATGGACTTTTCAGGTGCTTTCGTCGGTTCCTAACTTCCTACCCCTTTGATCACTTATTAACCATAAAAGGCATGGCTTTCACTGAACTCTGGCCTCGGCTTCCAATGCTTGCTTGCCTTCCTAACATATTTGACCATCTCCGTCCCCCTCCCGTCTTGCTTCATACCAGCTACTTGGTTCTGCTGCCACGTGGTGTCCGCTACCACGCCTTGGCGGGGCCGCTGCAGCAGGAAATCAGCTTGACAGTCGTAGGGCTACAGCCCTTCAAAATACCCTTCCACGATGATTACAGTCGTCGCGATATTGGAACACGGTGCAGTGGGACGGGAGGGGGGAACATAAGTTGAGGTCTGTGAAAGATAAGCACACAGAGAAATGATGCAGTGGAAGGATGGGCAAAATTATCAATACTTTGGAGAAAGTTAATGCCCACCCATTTACTTTTGCCCGTAGGTACCGCCGGCTAGATATGTGGCTGCCACATGGACTCTCACCTGACACAACCCCCCAGGCGCTCGCCGCCCGCATTAGTCTCTGCCTGGTCGAGGGTGGGGTCTGCCTGCCAGTGCCGTTCAACTTTTCACTTTTGTCCCGAGGAAAGGCCCGCATCACTGCCCCATCCCTCAAATTACAAAAGCAGTACAGGTATGATAAGTAACGCTCGAACATTTCTGCGAGATTTAGGATTTGAACCAGGATACGTGCGTGTATAACATAATAAGTATGACATCTCGCGGGATAGTCTATTAAAGGTGCTTTCATTTGGAAGCCCTGGCCGCACTGTACCATTATGCTCAATGTTATGAGCCGCCGCCGGCACCAAACACGTGGCTAAGTGCGCAATTTGTATATAGAGATACAGATTTGGGTCACAACCTAAAATCAAAGACTCAAGTACTTCTGTCCGGCTGTGTGCGAGGTGTGGGGTTTGAACCCACGCAGTCATACGACCATGAGATCTTAAGGCTCACCCCTTCGACCACTCGGGCAACCTCGCATTTGGGGATATGTCTGAGGCACTCGACTTATAATAATGTCCTTAGAATCCAAGCACACACAGTATTCTGGTGTGGACACATTCTGGTCATATCGTCCCGACGGCCAAGAAGCTTCGTGCAACGGTATTGCTGCAGTAGTACTATACTGATTGATTCATTGCAACTTGTGTCTGCCTCGTTCTTCTATCCAGGATCTCTGTAGCAGCTGATCCAAACGTCAAGGACGGCTTTGGTCAGGGCCTTGTGGTAAGCTTAGCCTAATTGTGGATCTGATTTTCCCTTCGGCCAACAATGAAAGGTTAGGTCTGAGGTTATGAATGTACGGCGTATTCAAATATCAGCGCCTGATCACAAGATCCCTCCATCCGAACGCACGCACGTGAACGCGCCGTCCTCTTCACCATCCCTACTCCTAAGCGTAACCGGTAAACGTCTTCAGATCCATCCATCCGGCGATTCCCTCGCTCCCCGAGTAAACAGGCCGCGGACCTTACCTTCTGGACCAGTGGTCTCTACTACAGCTTCAACCCACCCTCTCTTAAAAACTCACTGGGGGTCCTGGAGGCCGGTGTGGACACGCTGACGGTGTGGCCGTTTATTACCCGAGGTTTGGGTCCCATCAATACCTACTACGGCGATCCTGCCAATGTGATTTACGCATGGGAGCTCAACCTGGCCGATGACACTGTCAAGGCCTTGGTAGTTAAGACGTTACTGCAAGTGAGTACTATCTGCGTCACGAAATCTTAGAAAGAAATGCGGCATGTGCGCCTTGCTTGGTCGACTGGAAGTTCCATTCAATGCTTGCGCACATGTCTTGTTGGTAAACACACAAAACCTTTTTGTACACATGCATTATACGTGTAATTTATGTCTGTTATATTTGCATGCATATCTATCTACATGTGAGTGGATATATTCGGTGTGTGTTCGTGTTTGCAGCGCCTGCTGGGGCTAAATGCATTCACGCCGATGGGTCTTCAGCCTGCCCGCGCCTAGCATGGGTTAGTCGTATTCTGCAACACGGATGTACACCGCATTACTGCCTTATGTATGTTGTGAGTGAAATTGCATGCAGATAGACTCCAGGGGCCAACGCCTTCATTTCTTCCCAGTTGGATGTTGACGTTTGGACTCAATGCTGCTGCACCCCTTGTCCTCCCCCCGCAGATTGGATTTGTGAACGGTGACCTGCAGTCGTGGTTTGGATCGCCAAACGCCACTCTGCCGGTGCCTTCAGAGCTGCTATCCACTGCCGAAAACGCGCCCGACTGGACGCAGCTCCAGATCCAGCTTCGTGATATCCCCGGTGAACCTTCCAGGGCGCGCCTCGTAGCATATAGTGGCAAACAGGTATGACCGAAGCGAACGATTGTTTACAACCGGGGATCTGAACTAAACTTTCGCAGCTTTCCTGCCTCCATACCCATCGGCACTTTCACTCCCTGCCGCTCCCGCTGCCGCCCTCGTGACCGCGGTGCCCGCTGCTATCATTTTGCGTAGAAGCCTAGGAGCGCACTGTACGCCACGCTTCTGTTAAACACCAGCCTCAGCTTCCACGTACTCCAGGCAGGCCAGAACCTGACCGCCTGGGTCACTGACGCGGCGCTGGGAGGAGGACCGGTTGTGGGCGCGACGGTGACGGCATTTGCCTACCAAGGCCCTTGGACGGAGGTACTGTGAAGCTCTTTGCTCCCTTACGCCGGGGATTATCGTTTAGCTGAAGAAAGTGGCCACATGTGACACCAGTAGCATTATTGTTGAATCCTGACCTTCTCGACATGTAGTGTCGGAGTATGCGGCGTTAGGGCCGTTGATTACGGTCGGGAGCTCGGGAGAGGTAATGTAAAATAATCTGCCAGCTGCGTTACACCCCATCTGCCGTGTTTGTCTTCTCACTTTCAGCGCTTTCGTCCTGCCGTCCATAATGCTGCTCCTTGCCATTCTTCAAGCGCGATCTACTGTGATCCCCCAACTATTCACATTTACAGGCGAATGCTGTAAACCTGGGGAAGTGCGTCACCGACTCCACTGGCGTGTGCACGATGACCCATTCTTTGGTGCGTACGGCACCTTCATATGGCAAAAACACACACGCAGACACGTGTGGACACGCTAAATGTGTCGCATGGTCTTGTCTGTGCGGGGCTCACTTGGGAAGGATCCACGCAGATAGCAAACCTCGCCCCAGCAGTCTTATGGAGCTGAAAAAGAGGGCCTTGCTTATGGCGTCATGCATGCCAGTCTTGAAATTTGCGCTGTCCAAGGCTTCAGGACACAGTTCGGGGACAATGTTTGGAGGCAAAACTGTATTACCAAGTGGGCCAGGAAGCTATTCCCTGTCTTGCAGTTAGGTGTGGGTCTGCACCTTATGTACCTCCTCTTACCTTACCCACGCGTCGCAGCGCTTCCCTACCCGCTATCACCGCATCTCCTATCACCCTATTATCACCCTATCATCCCCTATCTCCAAATTTTTTCTTTACCTGTGCATTCCGACTCACTGGGCCTTGGTCGATACCTTGGAAACTAACGGAAAAAAACTTAATGAATCTTTATTCTTCGTAGCAGTGTTTCTGAGCGTTAGACGACCAGCTCCTTTTCTTTCAGCCCTGCTGAGTGCAGAACGCTCAATTAGGGTTGCTTGGAAAAGTTGCGAAGTGTGTCCGGGTGCGAATTAATTGCACCGTTTCCTTCCTTGCGCAGTTTTGGTTTCACGCATTGTAACGTGATTTGCCCGGTAATTCCGATTCTCCCTTCTGGTTGCTGCGTGGAGCAGGAAAACAGATGGCAGCTGGTCGCCTTTGCGGTAACGGAAAACAAACAATTTGCAATGTTGGAGAGCGCGGGCATTGCGCAGGCACCGGAGGATCCATCTGGCTTCGTGGGAAGCCTGTTGTCTGATCGCCTGGTGGTGGTTCCCGGGGACAGCCTCAAGATCACCGGTAGGTGCGAGAGCGTGGATGGGCCTGTTGAGATGGCCATCCTTGCTGAGATGGCCTGATGATGTGATTTAATACGGGGTGGTTATCTCACGGGTCAGGCAGGATATGAGTTATTTATTTCCAAGAGTATATATATATGTATATATATATATATGTATATATATATATATACCATGTATATGCGATATATACCACATGTATCCCATATATATCCCGTGTATACCGTATCTGTGTTCGGCAATATACTCAGAAAATTTCATTACTTGTCTTGTACTGCACTACTTGCTGCTTGCCTCCGGTTTCACCGTTTTTGCAAGCACGGCACCGTACGAATCCTATAATACCGAATTGCCACAGCGCTCGGCCAACTACCATGACATGCAAATATCGTCCGTGTCATGCAGGCTTTGTGCAACAAACAAGCCTCAGTGGCCTCCAGCTCCCTCCCGCAAGCTACGCCGCTCTACACATAAGCCCCAACTGGGGATCCGCTGCCGCCACCGGCAGCACCGAATCTGTCGGACGGGGGCTCCTATCCAGCAGCCCGAGCGCTGTCACCACCGCTGCCACCGCCGTTGCCGCGTTCACTACCAGCTATAGCTCTGACGTCGTGATGCCACCAACGGAGGGACTCTTGCATGGAACTGCGGGAAACGGCGTCCGGCGGCGCGCGTCCGCGGTTGATGTGACACCGGCGTCCGGCGTCCGGCAGTCTCTAGACTCGGTAGTGCCGGCACAGGGTTCTACAGATGCGTTCTCTGTGGTACTGGTTAAGGTATGTGCGGTTTGGTGATGCGCATCATATCCGGGGCTTATGGAATTTGTGACACGGCGAAATCAAATTGGTGTATAGGTTACGTATAGTGTTAGCGAAAACGTTCGTCGTAGGGACTCTCATACCGTTTTAGTGGAAGTGAGAAGTGCAAATTCGTGCCTGGAATGGTTTTCCACTCTGTTGGATGTGGGATTCTAGATCTGTATCATTTCTGGGCCTATATTGAGATGTATAGACTCGGACCCAAATCAGTTCGTAGATCGTTCTCAGGATTTTATGCAGGGCGGGTTACCTTCTATGCCTTGTTTGGATGTTTAATTCCGAGATTTTGTTTTCTCATGCGTTCTTCTCTGGATCTTGCCTTTTCCGAATATGTTCTATATAAATATGTACACGTCTTACCATGGCTTGCAGATCAACAGCACTACTGGCACGTTCCATGCGGAGCTCCCTGTGCCTCTGAGGGCCAAAATGCAGCAGTATACCGTACAGCTGGCCGTGCCAACTGTGGGCACGCCGGGCGCGGACCTTAGCGGACCAACTCCGAGTACATCGGAGTCACTAAAGTGGCAACACGCGCGCAATGCCGAACTGAAAATCACAGTGGCCGACCCGCGCCCGCCAACAGTGGATCTCAAGGTACTGCTGCACGACAGCTGTACGACCATAGTAATATGCATGGCTCGCGGCGAACTGGTACCTTCCTGATAATTCATGACTTGCATTCCAAAGTTTCTTCTCGGCCATCTTGGACCCTTGCTGGCCGGATGTCGTTGGGATCGTCCCAAGTGGCTATATCCGCCATCACCGCCCTCCATCTCTTCCCCACCGTTACTTCCCTTGCCCCGCAGCTGTCTGCCCCCGCCTGGTCTTTCCCGAACTCCTCCGTGTCCTTCACCGCAACTGCTGCCAGCTTCATCGGCGTCTCCGTGTCCGGCGCCAACCTCACCGCCACCTGGCGCACCGCCAAGGCGTCCGGACTGCTGCAACTGTCAACCGACACGGAAGGGCGGGCGGAGGGCACCATTGACCTCGGTGCCCTGCCGCCCGCCAATCGGTCGGATCCGTACGACAAATTGAAGATCGACGTCGAGTGGATCGGGCCTACACGCGAACGCATCACGCGCTCAGCCAGTGTCACGTGAGTACGCTAGCCTTACCTTCGTTAAGCCTGCTTTCTTCTGATTGCCCCTTGTTTTCGGTTTATATCACAAAAACACAGAGAGACTCTATCATGCCTAAACTTCCATGTTTTTTGCCATTCTGTTAGCGCCATCTCCCCACCCTCCCCACCCTCCCTCCATTTTGACTGCATATCCGGTCCTCCATCGCCCCCATGTGCTCACACAAACGCAGCCTTGCTGACGGCCCCGCACGGCTTCAGCTCCAGCTCTCTCTGACACCTTCCACACCGGGGATTTCCTTCGCCGTCGCCGCCGCCCTCACCTCCAATACTGACGGAGCGGCTATTACCGGCATCCCCGTCACCGCCACGCTGCGGCCCGCTCCCAACGCCACGTCCCTCTGCGGCAATGCGACCTCATCCTGCGCCCTCTCGAGTGGGGCGTCCTTCTCCCCGTCCTGCCAGCTGGCGCTGCCTTGCGTTGGGCAGTTCCTGCTCGAGGCGTGTGCAGACGTAACCGCATGGGCGGCGGCTGGGTCACAACAGACCTCGCAGCAGCAGCGCGTGTGCAGCCGGCAAGTTTTGGGCCGCAACACATCCCAGTGGGAGGAGAAACCGCTGGCGACACACCCATCGCTTCAGTTGTTTACTGACAAGTAAGGCTTGTAAAACTAGGATCAATGTAACATTCAGCGAAAGCTATTTGAGTATAAATTATTAACGTAAGCGTACGGACAACCCTAAACCCTATTATATCCGAACCTTTCGTACCATATCCACAAAACAGGGCCTCGTACACAATCGGCGACGAAGTGAAGCTGCAGCTTCAGAACCCCTGGCCTGGTGCACGGTTGTTGCTACACTGGGGCAATCAGTTCAGGAGCCGCACCAGGGTCATCCAGTCGGTGGGTCAGTCATGCGCGTGAGCTGATAGATGGAGCCATACACATCTGCTGTATGTTGCTTCTGACTGACCGCTTTTGGACGTTTGGGAGATACGACCTTTGTGAGCTCCTTGCGATGCTTGACTGATTACTTTGTCTTTGTCTTTGTTTATGTTTTTGCTTTTGTGTTTGCTTCAGATGTAGATGTAGGTTTCTTAGGGTAAGAGATCCAAGGGTCCCTGAGGGTCCATGTAAATATTTACAAAATATCCTTAATGTGCCGTATAACCCACCTTCTGTAATCCACAACATGAGCTCTGTGCTGCCTACTTCTGATGATATGCTCTCCGCCTGCCCCTCGTGCCTACCCCGCCGCATTGCTTCCCATTCCCCTCCCGCCCTAAACAACACACGCGCATTGTCAACAGCTGACCGTGGGCCTCGTGGAGGTAACGCTCGGGCCGCTAAGCAATGAGGCCCTTGGAGGCGCTACTGTTTGTGCCGTACTTGATGTACCGCGTCTCAGCGCTGAGCAGCTGCCGGCGCTCCAGTTCGCCAATCAGCTGGCCGTGAGTCGCCTATTCGATCTCTTCGCCCCGCACTCGCACGCGCTGACTACGGTACTTAATGTGCTTCCCGACAACGCACTGGCTGTCAGCATCACTGTCACTGCCACTGATGACGGGGAAGGAGATAGCGTTGGCAAGATTCAAGATGTTGATGACAATGAAGTGCTTGCTGTGGAGCCAGGCAGTCAGGCCCAGGTGAACAGAATATATAATTTATCCTTGATACATGTTGCTGTTGCAACTGACTACAAACCGGGAAAACAGTACAGTTACCGGGCCATGAGCCCTTATCCTGACATGCTGCTGCATCGCGCATACTTTGTGGGGTACCCTATGTTTCCGCATGAGCTAACTGCTGACGCATGCTACATGTTGAGCTTTGGATATAGCCATATAGCCTATGGATACGATACAACACGCAGGAGCCTTTCTTTGCTTGACTTATCCTGACGAATGACTCCCCTTGATTATAGCCAGTATTTTCCCCAGTAACGTAGGGGTGTGTGCGTGTGTGTGTTTTGCAGCATTGTACGTCAGATAGATCCCTTTAACATGTAGGGCCCCTCATTGCGATTCGCGGATCCTACATCGCGCCGAAGTATCGTACATAGAAAGTGCAAGCACGCACGCTGTTCTGACACCTACCTCCGGTGCCGTGATGCATATAATAATAATAGGGATTGCTCAATCTGATATGCTGGTACGGAATGCACTACCACTCCCAAACAAATTACCGCAGATCACCGTAAACGTCAAAACTGGGCATGAAGCCAATGGTTCAACCCCGGCCACTGGGTCCGTCGAAGTGACGGTGTACGGCGTGGATAAAGCCTTCTTGGACTTGCTGCCGTACGACCTGCCGCACCCGCAACAGCAGTTAGTACTGCAGCTGGCGGTCGATATCAATTCGTACGGCATGGGTGCATACCGCCTCGCCCCGGGCGCTGTGCGCGCTGTGTTTGACAAGGTCATGTCGCGGTGAGGGAGGCTTACGCTCAACTGAAAACTGGCAACAACCTATACGCCATACCCCTACTCGTCATATGTCCAATGCAGCAGCAGCAGCACCAGCAGATGATGATAATGATGATGATAATGATGATGATAATGATGATAATGATAATAATGATGATGTGATCATGATGATGATAATGATGTTGGTATTGGTGGTAATTAGACATCGATCCCTCGGGTGACTAGCCGTCCGCGAAGATCCAACTACCCGAGCCAGCTCGGGTACTCTAGTGTGTATAGCTAGCTAAAACCATGCCGCGTTCAATCACCTTGAGATGATGACTTCCCTCTCCCGCCAAGGCTGACTGGCCTCGACCCCTGGCTGCCAGTGGATACTGCCGTACAACGCACCGCCTGGGGTTTCCCCGCTGTTGATATTAATGACACGGTCTACGCCTCCCTTTATTCGTCGACACTGACGCACATGCCGGTAAGAGGAGCGACGGAGAGGGGATGGGCGAGTCGATCGATCAATAAAATAGTGTAGAAGCATCCGGTTGGGGGCCCTTTATATACGTGGAAATGTTTGGAATGTCCTGGTTTGTTTGCAGCCACGGTGTCCGGGATCCATCGATGCGGATATTCTTTTCTCAAATGTTCGGTACACGAATGGTATACTGATAAAATATGGATGAAATGCAAAACTTCAGCGTAAGCCATAACAGCAATGGATTGGACATTTGTGTAGTAGGAGCCAAGTACAAGAAGTCACGCCCCGCGTGTTACCCAACTCATCCCGCATCTCCCTCTCAAGTGCGGCCGCACTCGCTCGTGCCTTTTTGTTTCTTTGCATTTCAGATTACCCAAGGCACGTATGGCATGCCCACGACTGGTGAGTTGTACCGTAGCGGCTGTGTCTTGACCGCCATGGCTGGAATACCTCTTAGTATCGCGGGAAGTGATGGTCCTTATTTGGGATTCAAAGAAATATATCCTTCTTTCTTCTGGTTACTAGTGGCGCCATGCGTCCATTTGTTAGGATGACCAGTTTTGGTACATGGCGGTTAGCGGTTGGTGTTATTGGTTGCTGATCCGTCTTACCTTGACTTGAATTCTCATCTTGAGACGCCCTGGTGCTAGTCGCGACTCGTGAGTCAGGTCACTTTACACAAATCTACACGTCCAAACGCATGAACGCGCTTCTTTTGAAAATGGATAAATCGGCTGCTGCTGCAATTTGCTGCCGCAACGGCTGGATACGTTGGATTTATATAACTATTGGCTGGGCTGATTAAGGGATAAAAAATTCTGACTAAACCTAATTGGGACAGACTGGCATGTCGTACCTAATTAGCCCAGTCTGTAGTTGGCAGGATATGCACGGTTATGGTGATTGTGTGATGGTCTTGTTAACCCATATTGCTCTCTCCCGCTCCCATCCCTATCTGTCCCTCCAATCGCCTGTCCAACCACTGACCCATGGGACTAGATGACATGGTCGGCGACGGTTTCTCATCCGTCACCCCCACGGTCATGCCCTCTAGTGAGAGAATTAGCAACGATATCGCCCTCGGTGCTGGTAACGGAACCAACAATAGCAATGGAAGCAACGGCATTGCTTTAGCCGCTCCAGTACGACAGGAAACTGACTTCATCGTTACGCCGCTGTTCGCCGCGGCGGTCACCGACGGCGCTGGTGCTGTGCGGGTTACGTTCACTGCACCTCCCAACCTCGGCATGTTTGTGATCAGGTGGGGGGGATTGTGCCAGCTGTCTGCTGTCAAGATGGCATAACTTTGAAATGTGCTAACGTTCACGCCTTAATGTGCACACATTCCTTCGTTCGGTTAGTCCTTCGGTGTCGTCAATTATTCCGTAAGTTGGGGTGTACTCTCCGTTTATGTACACCTGTAGCGCCTTCCGCCAAAATCCTTTCCTGAATCCTTACCACCCGCTTTCACGTCCCCTCCCCTTATCTCCGGCTGCCTAAACCGTCTACACACACACACACATACACATACACATGCACACATACACACATACGCACATACACATACGTATACACATACACACACAATGATGTGTGCGCAGGGCCTTCGCCGCTGCGGGCTCCTCTGCGCGGTACGGCTCCGGCGAAGCCAAGGTAGCTGTACGGCGGCGTCTGTCCCTGACCCCCTCCTTGCCCCGCTTCGCGCGCGTGGGCGACGTCTTCCAGTCCGGGGTGATTGTGACGGTTGGCTCCGCGCCCGCAACTGTCAACGTACAACTGCAGGTAGTTTGCGTAGTTGGGATACGGGTAGGGGAGTCCGGGGTGCAGAGCTCAGGTGTATCTTGGCCACTGCTCTGTTGATAAGACGTCTGACAAACACACACCCAAGCAAACAAGTACTCACATCCTTCCGCACCCCCTCATCCTTCGCTGCGCTCCACATGTGGCCCCAGATTGGCGGCGACGCGCTCTCTGCGACGGGTCCGCTCCGTCAGACGGTGACCTTCGCAGCCGAGGAGGGGCTGCAGCGGGAGGTGTGTGTGCGTGTGTGTATGGGGTGCAGGAATGGGGTGGAGGGACGGGAAGATGGGCTGCTGTGGGACATTGGTTAGCAACGGAGATCCGAAAGAGCGAAAGAGGAAGCTGCGCTTGTGATTGACGAGGTGACTCACAGCTAGAGTAGCAACGCTGCGTGCACCGCATCCATCCTCCTCATGGCTGCGCACCAATTTAAGTAAAGCATCCGGCTTCCCCTCATCCTCGGCAATTCATCACGTCCAGCACGAGGGGACTTGCTTCTCCTTCCCGTCTTTTCGACTGAACCTATCTCCGAAACCATTTCCGTCCTGATGATCAAAATACCCTTCTCAAAGAATCTTAACCTCGATAATTGTGCCGCGCCAATCAGGTCCGCTTCAACTTCTCCGCCGTCGCCATTGGCCGGGTCAATCTCAGCTTCGCTGCGGAGGACGCTCAGCCAGGGGGAGGGGCAGACGCGCTACAGCTGCAGCTGTCCGTGGCAGGTACATGCATCTGGAAGAAAGATGCAGGGTTGCGACGACGATGCGCGTGCACGCATGCATGCATGCTTTTGGCTTTTGTCTCTATAACATTATAGCAATTATGGGTTTGCTTCTGTCCTATCACGACCTTTATGAGTGCAGCCAATATAAAGCCGATACCTTCTCGATGTCGTTCGCTGATTCAAACTCTGGCGTCCGTTATTTTGCTTCGACGTGCACGGGGATGCCAAATCAACGTAATATGACTGACTGTACTGTAGTGTACGGTGCTGAACTGTACTGTATTTCCGATAATTCTATCGGTCATTTGCTGCAAGTAGATAGGCGCATCCATGTAAGGCAGAGACACAGCGGAAAGTCGCTCGACTTGCTCGCCCTGACATCATGCCGTGTGCTGAAAATTGTGCGTACGGCACTAGCTTGCCTCCCCATGTCAGGGTATGATCAGCGAGATATGTTTGTTAATTTTCGTGCATTCGCTATCGTGCTGCCTTCCACCCCCATACAATCCCCAGGTCAGCAGGGCGATGTGTGGGTGGCGACCTCCTTCGCCCTCTCCGCGCTGCCACCCTCCAGCAACGCCAGCAGTAGCAGCAGCGGCGGCGGCGGGGGGATGCAGTGGCAGGAAGGAATGGAGCTGCCAGCAGTTGTGCCGGGAAGTGGTACGTTACGAAGGGGATGATGGGTTGGAGGGTCGAGGGGCCACCACCCAGGCTTCTCACCTTCATGACGGGTAGGGAGGGAACTGCAACAAAGCAGATAAACGGTACAATCAACTCTGCTCCCGGTCAGCTCCCAAGCCACTATCATGATCACGTCCTCATGATCCATCGACTAAGGGGCGCCCAGTAACTTGCCACACCTTGACATCTTGCGTGTGTGGATTTGTATGCATGTCTGAATATGGCACCTCTTATTTGTTTGGCAGGTGTATGCTTCCTGAATCATTATGAGTCTCTTGTTTACGCACTTTGGCCGCGGGCCTTATGCCCCCACCTGTTCAACGCACACCATGCATACACCTCTTCTTCAGCCCACCACTCACATTCGTCGATGTCTTACCTTCAAGGACCTTCGTCATCCACTCATTGCAAGTCATTCACCGGTGCCCGGTCCCCTTCTCTCTCCAGGTGGTCTCAACCTGACGGCAGGTGTGGGCTACTTCCCCGCGATCGCCAGCATGTACAACAATCAGGAGAAGGTAGACGGCGCCAGGTACGGGCGCTCTAGTAAATGTACAGCTGGTAAAATGGGCCGGGGTCTTCGTTTGAAGATATGAGAAACGTGACCGATACGAAACCAATATCATCATCATCATCATATGAATTTATTATAATAATAATAAGGGTTATTATTATTATTATTATTATTATTATTATTATTATTATTATTATTATTAGTAGTAGTAGTAGTAGTAGTAGTAGTAGTAGTAGTAGTAGTAGTAGTAGTAGTAGTAGTAGTAGTAGTAGTAGTAGTAGTAGTAGTAGTAGTAGTAGTAGTAGTAGTAGTAGTAGTAGTAGTAGTAGTAGTAGTAGTAGTAGTAGTAGTAGTAGTAGTAGTAGTAGTAGTAGTAGTAGTAGTAGTAGTAGTAGTAGTAGTAGTAGTAGTAGTAGTAGTAGTAGTAGTAGTAGTAGTAGTAGTAGTAGTAGTAGTAGTAGTAGTAGTAGTAGTAGTAGTAGTAGTAGTAGTAGTAGTAGTAGTAGTAGTAGTAGTAGTAGTAGTAGTAGTAGTAGTAGTAGTAGTAGTAGTATTATTAGTATTATTAGTATTATTAGTATTATTAGTATTATTATTATTATTATTATTATTATTAGTATTATTATTATTATTATTATTATTATTAGTAGTAGTAGTAGTAGTAGTAGTAGTAGTATTAGTATTAGTAGTATTAGTATTATTATTATTATTATTATTATTATTATTATTATTATTATTATTATTATTATTATTAGTAGTAGTAGTAGTAGTAGTAGTAGTAGTAGTAGTAGTAGTAGTAGTAGTAGTAGTAGTAGTCATTCTTATTATCATTCTTATTATCATTCTTATTATCATTATTATATATATAATTTAGTTGTTATTATGATACTATTATTATTACTATTACTATTATTCTTATTCTTATGTATGCCATATTATGCATAACATCTTATGCTCACCTCGTGCTATCGGTCATCAAAAGTTATCAGATACAGCTCCAGAGATAGCAACGGATTATTAAGACTTTTAGCTCTTCTAAAGGCCATAAAACCTAAACCGCTGTTTCCCTTCTCCTTTTCCGCCGGTTCCCTTCCGCATCTTCCCTTTCCGGTCTGCTCACTACCTGGTGTCAACAGGTCCTTCGCCTCCGCAATGCCTGGCGTGCTTTGGGCTACGCTGCCCGCCGTGCTGTTTTCGTACGGCCAGAAGGACATCATCGACCGTCAGCTGGATCTCGTGGTTGCTGGCTTCGATGACCTGACAAAATTGACGGACTTAAAGTCGGGGCTGTTGTGGGGCGCGCCGGAGCGGTGGTCTGGATGGACGCCATCCAGGTGGGAAGAGAGAGAGGGACTGTGTGTATGTGTATTGTCGCCCGTCTCCGCCGCGTCTTAAAGGCCCCTGAACGCCCTCATCCGCAGGACCGATCTGTACCTGAATACCTGGGCCTTATTCCTGTTCGCTCAACACGGCCCGGCGCTGGGTTCCTCACCTTTCGCCGCGAGCTGGGCTTCCCTGGAGTCGCAACAGGTGCCAATGTGGAGGGCGGCGGTCAACACTCAGATCGTGGCGGATGCGATCCAATCTCGTCTGCAGCCGTACTCACCTGGGCCTTACAGCGACTGGTATAAGTTGGCATGGGTGAGGTGAGCTCTCCCACCTTTTGGGGTCGTTGGGTCGTTGAGTCGTTGGGCATATCGCGGCATAAGAACACTCACCTCACCTCGCCTTGCTGTTATTGCATCAGTGGATGACATGTGCTTAGTGAATTACGATGGTGGTGAATGGGGCACTCGTCCTGCAGAGTCCGACCGCACACGATCGCACACCAGCCAACCACCGAGAAGGCAGGGCTAAGACCCTCTCTCTGCTACTGCTGACCAACCCTCGTTATGTTGCATGTTGCTGACTCGTACTAATTGTTTCTGCTGCTTCCGCTATTCCTGCTTCCGCTATGCTGGGCGGCCGGCTGCTCGTGCTTCTCCTCTGCAGGCTGGTGCTGGGTGCGGATTGGTCCCCAGCGGGCGCTTCTTCACAGATCCAGCAGGACCTGTCTCTGGGGGCCCTGGTGGCTGCGAACAAGGTCATGGGACGCCAGGTGGGTGTATGTGGGAGCACTACACATAGGTTAGGATGCAGGAGGAGAAACGTCTGGGTTGTGTGGAGTCGTGCGTTTGTACATGTAGGTGTGTTTGCATGTATGTGGAATTCATGCATGGACGGCGAATGCAATCCAACAAGAAGGGGAGAGGGATGAAGGAAAAAGCATCTTTGGAAAGCGGGTGGGACGACGAGGCAGTGGAGTAGCCTGATGTTTGTTAGATGCGGTTCAAAACCCACAAGACGATTACAGCCTCACTGACCCGTGCCTTTTTTCTTTAGTTAGTCGGACGGTACGATAAACTCCACTTTATCGATTCTACATTCATGAGGGCAAAGACTCACACCAGTCGCCCGCCCTTCCAAGACCTTCTTCTTTTCCTTCCCCGGGTGTGGCGCTGTTTCACATGTTCACAAGCCCCCATCGTTCCCTCCCCACCTTCCCCATCCCTATTCTCCTCCTCCATCCCTTCCTCGCCCCCGTCCCTCCCTGCAGACCAGTGTCTTGACCTCTCTGGTGCTGCAAACCATGGGCGCCAAAAACCCCTCTCCGGGGCTTGTATCTTCCACCATCTCGGCGATCACCTCAGCATTGCGGGTTCAGGGTCGCACTGCGTACGTGGCATGGGGCCCAGGTATGTTTGGGTCTTCGGAATATCGATCACATAATTTAGGTTTTGTCTATGCGGAATATTTGTATGCGGTAGGCAAGATCTGTTACAGCACGCGGTAGGGCATAGTGCACAGGTACGGCACAGTGCACAAGCCTTGGATGCTCCATTTTCTGTCGTACAAAGATGCGATGGCCAGGTTCCACCGATGTGGTTTGTTTGGGGAACACATAATTGTAACAGACTACCCAAGAAACGATATGAATGCCCGAAACCACGGGTCACGCGGGGTCACGCGGTTTACTATTACTGAAAGAGATGTCAGTCGGTCTGTCGGTCAGCCGGTCTGTCGGTCAGCCGGTCTGTCGGTCAGCCGGTCAGTCGGTCAACCCCCTTATCGTGGCTGAGGGACTGTGATACCGGTGCTTCAGTTATTTTTCGATATTCTGTAGCTATGTAGCTATTATAGATGTCTCACATGCGTTCAACTGGTTGTGGTTCATTGCAGCTGCAGCCAGTCTTGGGTTTAGTTTCACCTTAACGTCTTCTCCCACACGAGCCGCCACCTGTGTTCATGTGGCTGGACTTGTCATTAACGCATTGGCTTTCTATCTTTCATAGGCTCGCAGGGTCGATCGGTGGTGTGCATGCACGGGGGGACGGAGAAACAACGGTATCAACGGTCTTTAATGCAATTTTATTCCTTGATCGAAGTGCACTATACATCCAAGCATGCTAAATAATAAAGCCTGCTTACCTGTCCCCCCACCCTTTGCGATATACCACACCCATACACACACACGCGCGAGCACGCGCCAGGTGCTGCATCCGCGGCCCCCCTGGAGGATCAGGCCCTGGCTCTGCTGCTGCTGCTGCGCGCGGGAGTCAACCACCAACTGCTGCCGAAACTGGCAGCCTACATCGCCAACCCACCGGCCACAGGCGGGTACGACATCTGGTACACCGCCTATTCATGGCGGGAGCAGGGCCTGGCAGTGGCGGCGCTGACTGAGTACGACAGGATGCGCGGCAGTAGCAATCCGAATGTGGATCTCCTGGCCAACGCCAACGGGCTCGCCGTTTTAAAGGTAAAGCTGCGGACGTTACGACTTACGGGACCTGCGCTGGAGGTATGCCGCACCATTTATAATGTTAACACTGTCATCCGATCCATATAGCAAACAACGAATAGTACGATAACGATAACAACTAAGATATGATACGAGGGCCCTGAGCTGGGCTTGCTTCTTGTTCTCGACACACACACAAACACACACACCACCACCATGCCCCGCACGCGCTACGTACCTTGACCCTCATCGGTTCTTATCAGCCATCTCGTGTCTTTTTTAGGTGGTCAAAACACACCCACCCGGATTGAACGCCTTCAAACTTCTTGTTGGTTCCGTAACAATTTATGTATGTATATATTGTACCTAGCGCGTTAGCCGCAAAAAAAAATGCCCAGCGTGGGTAGCTCAACGCGTTCGATTATCTCATCTAGTAGCACACGTCCTTAATAAATACTATTCCTTTATTACTTAAAGACCTTGGGTATCCGTCAGGTTCCCCTACGGCTACCTTGTTACGACTTCACCCCAGTCGCTAATTTTACCGTGGAGAAAGCATTAAGTACTGCAGCGTACCGTTGGGGAGTCGGTGCCGGGGCTTCGCATTTGATTGTGAAGTACTGAAAAACTCTTTTACTACTGAAACTAAAACTTTAGGAACAAAGACCGATAGATAAAAACAGTATAGAAAACGAGAAACCACAAAAGGTATCGGTAAAATGGCACTATGTTTATTTATGCGCTTTCTTAGTTATTCTGCTATGGCCAATAAATCAATAATATCCTGGATTTAATGCAGACCCAAGGATTTGCTCTAAAGCTACTAGTACTGAAATTTTTCCCATACCGTCTGCTGTAGCATTATGTACATAAGAAGCAATAACCCCATCTTTTACCTTAAGTGTTTGCATACGACGCAAAGTAAGGTTTTCACCAATAGTTGCTATATTCTGCGATTTCTACAGCTTTTCTGGTTTCTCCCCGTCCATTAACAATTGATAATATAACTTACGCGAGTTGCCAATTAATGTAAGTGCTAGAAGCTAGATTTTTAGAGGGATATAGGTTATTTTATGTTTTTCATCAACTAAATATAACCTATGAAAAAAGATTTTACCGCAATTTATTGCTTTGTCGATGATTTTATAAAAAGTTTGGCGAGTAATTTCTCTACAATTACTAGTAGAAAATCTAAGCCAGGTATAAGTAATTATTTAGCAATAAGCGAAGTACTAACAATAATAATTGGTTACTATGATTCTTGTTGTGATTGTTTTAAACATTATTATCAACAAGTAATCATGCGCTACCATACAATAGACTTTAAACTTGTGAGCTATGCGAATTTTACTAAATTGATAGGCAGAAATATGCCGTATTTAATGCTATTGTTACACCATTTACTTACAGAATGCACTGGCCTTTCTTTTGTGGATGCTACCAGTATAGCAGTTTACAAGAATTACATATATATATATATATATATATATATATATATATATATATATTGTTACGGAACCAACAAGAAGTTATATATAGTTATATTTATATATATAAGAGTAAGTTATATATATATTATATATATAAAGGTGTATGTTTATTTAACTGGTCAGTCAGTATACGACAAATGTTCTGAAAAGAGTGAGACAGGATACGGCTCTTCCAAAGAAGTTAATCGGTAGAACTACACATTGAGGAGCCGCACCTGCCTTGCCATCTGCATGCAGGCAAGCTTCAAGGCCGGTGGAAATACCCAGCCAGTAACGAACTTCACGGTTTGGGAGGACATCCCGTCACCCTCTGCAGGCGTCTCTTCCGAAATCAATTTTGAGGTAACACACTCACATTTATATCTACTCCATACATATATACACATATATCTATATCTATATCTATATCTATATCTATATCTATATCTATATCTATATCTATATCTATATCTATATCTATATCTATATCTATATCTATATCTATATCTATATCTATATCTATATCTATATCTATATCTATATCTATATCTATATCTATATCTATATCTATATCTATATCTATATCTATATCTATATCTATATCTATATCTATATCTATATCTATATCTATATCTATATCTATATCTATATCTATATCTATATCTATATCTATATCTATATCTATATCTATATCTATATCTATATCTATATCTATATCTATATCTATATACCTATACCTATACCTATACCTATACCTATACCTATACCTATACCTACACCTAAATCTCTCTATCCAGCTGTCTAACTGTTGACCTGTCTACCTACCTACCGACCTAGCTATCCAACCATCCATTCATCTAACTACCTAAGCCCCTATATATGCACGGTACTGAGGCTGCTGTAATCTAGAAATTCGAAAAGAAATAGGATTGAGGACGGACAAAGTACGCGGGGGCAGATGGGCGGCGGGTTGTCATTGTTTTCGCCAGTCCCGATGTCTAGACTTGTTGCCCTCGTGAGCTTGTAACGAATGAGGTTGGGATTTGACCGCACCCTGTTACAGGTGACTGGCAACGGCGAGGTGACGGTGGCCGCTTCCCTCCACTTCGTACCTGCCGAGCTGGTGCCGTACCCCTCGTACCGCGGGCTGTTCGTGGAGGCGGCGTTGCAGATGGTTGACCCTGCCACCGGCGGACCCACGGGTCAGCGGGTCAGTGCGGTGCCGCTGGGCTCCTTGGTGGCGCTGGCGGTCCAGGTGACCAGCCCCGATGACCTGGGCCCCGTCACCCTCTCCGTCATGATGCCGGCGGGACTGGAGCCACTAGACCCGAACCTTCCCGGCAGTGGTGGCGGCCTGGGTCTTAGCTGCGATGCCAACTGGGTCGAGAGCTGGGGTGGCTTCTACCGCTTTAGGGGGTGGCCGATGTGTCCGTCGCAGGTGGGTTGTCGGGATTCGGACGCGTACGAATCAAGGATGAGTTAGGTGGTTGAGGGCAGTCAGTTGGTGGGCGTACTGCAGCAACGCAGCAACCCAACCATGCAGCAACCTACCTTTACGGAAGAGGAAAGATCAGTAACTGACCCTGACACTGTCAATACGTACAGCAGCAATCTAATGTAATGAGCTCGTCCGTGCTCGTCATCGCTGTGCTTGATCATGCAGGCCCCATCGACCGTACCCAACCTTGTTTTACCTGGAACGAAGTGCCCTTCCCCCCCTTTCCCAGCCTCCCCGCCTCCCCTGATCCTCCTTCTCCTCCCCTCTACCCCTCCCCCCGTCATCTTCCTCAGGAGACACGCCCCTCGCTGGTCACCTTCTCATACATGGCCCTCCGCGCCGGCACCTCCTCCGTCTCCCTCCGTGCGGTGGCCGCCACTCCGGGCTCCTTCGTCTTCCCACCTGTGCGGGGCGCAGCTGACAACCAGCCCGAGCTCATGGGCATGACCGCCGCCTTCAAACTCCAAGTCTGCACGGAATGCAATTCGCCCAGTTTCGCCAGGCAGCCGCCTTCCCCGCGGAGTTGCCCCAACGATTGCAGCGGCAAGGGTATTTGCAACCCGCAAACCGGTCGTTGCAAATGTGACGGAGGGTTCACCCGCGCAGATTGCAGTCGCTCATTTGCCTAATTAGGACGCCTGCACATGGCAGGCCCGTCGTCATATCTAGCCTTCACTCCTCGCTCAGTGAAACATACATGTTCCGGAGCGTAACTAATGAGAATCCATAAACGAGTTTTCGGACTGCTTCCTTCACGCGCCGTGCATAGTTTCGTTCCGTCGCTTTCTGATCCCAGGATCGAAATCTAACCACGCAAAAACCTAAGGTAATAAGCCCAAGGTGATGACGCATCGTATCGCATGTACATCGCTCGCTTTACCTCCAGCGTATGCACCTTTGCACTGTATGCGTGTACTGTTTGGCCCGTACTTGCATGCATGCGTGAATGCGCAAAGCAGTACCATACTTTGGACCTAAAGATTTGTTAGGTTTTGTATTGTTTTTAGCTTTATTTTTCAGTATTTTGATATTCTTTTTTCCTGATTTGTTGGGACTGGCAGATAGCTGGTACGTACGTACACGCTTGCTGCGGGTTAATGTTGAACAGCAGCCACTTTGCCTTGGTAGGTTGGTCGAGCGCCGCAACTGAAAGCTTTCCATGACCTTCCTTTTCTCATTAAGTTTTTATACTACGTTATTGTAAGATATATTCGATGCCACGGTGCACGCACAAACGATGGTTGCATGATGATAATGGACACCTAGCTTGTTCGGCGGTTTTGTTGCCTCATTTGGAGAAGTTCTAGGAATTAGATATTTTAAGGGCACGCACCTGGCATCGAAGGGATTCGGGTTGGCAATGCGTGACGTGCCTTATGATGTCTGCTTCGCGATTTCCTTCGTGACAAGGCATGCATGCATTCATGAAAAGAAACGATAAGCAGCAGGGACCGTGATTGGATCCCGCGGTGCACGCACGTTTCTGTTAGCTACGTACGGGTGTGTATGGTCTGCCGTACCGGAACAGGGCAAACCTACTTGTCGCAACTAACTAAGAGTGCGACCTAACAAAAGACAAAGCCAGACTTGCAGAAAACAAGTTCTAAATGTTGGCAATAATTCCAGGGACTTTACAGACCGCCGCAGCGAGGACCGCAGCTCTCAATTCCTCGGGAAGGGTCTCCGTCTCCTAAGGGATCTCTATTGTGGTGGGGGAGGTCTTAGTCTACATCCATGACTAATTTGAGTAGATGACTAATAGTGGATGTATTTGTAGACTGAATCGAGAAGGCTTGAGCGGAAGACTTGTCGAGAAGTCCCAGGGAGGGAACAGTCTCGATACCAGCTTGTTGTGTGTTGTGTGTGGGATAGGGGGGTACAGCTTCACCCGTGGCCACTAATCTGGCAGTCCCTACCTTCCCCGGTATTTCGGGGCACCCTCATCTGATCTCCCATGCCAACTTCTCCGAAATCAGTGCTCTTCCCGGGTTCAGCACCCACCACCGGCATCCAGCACAATCTGCCGAATCAACTAAGGCGTCAACTCCCCTCCTGGTCAGCTCGCAGATCCTTCGGGTCCTTCACCGTCCATCGACATGGGGGCACCCTGCCCTCAACTTATGGAGGGTCTTTGGCCCGCTATTGATCGGGGTCGAATCTGGTATTCCAGGGGCATATATGTCGTGCCATAACAGTCGTGCCTGAACACACGCTTGTTGTATAGGGAACCCAATGAAGGGTGGTATCGAAAGATACCAGTTGTTAGAGAGAGACCGACGGACATGGGCAATCCCACAGGGCGGGGCCCCCCTGAGCGCTTCGTGCCGGGGCCCCGCCCAAAAATCAGTGAACCAGGAACCAGGTGTTCCACCTTTTACCATTCAGTCGGTAAAAGGGCCATACAGGTTATGGACTACCGACAGGTTCGGTATTTGGGGAGGATAGTTAGTAATGGCGGCTGGCGGCTGCCGCCAAATCCCTAGTCCTGATTTGTGATGGGATTATGAATTGGTTACAAACGGCTAAACTAGTAGTTAGCTTTTTTAACAAAGAAAATATTATTATTGTGTCTTAAGCATTAATTATAATGCATTAAGGTTACAACATGCTATTATAAGGCCAAGATACTTCTTGCAGGTGTTTCAGTTTCTCTATCTTAAACAAACAGTTTCCCGCCCTTCCTTGCACTTGGTGCCAGGTCATGATGCAAGGATTTCTGACCGTTGCTTTATACATGCTTGAAGCTCTTACCTCTGCAGCACCGGACATGTCGTGCTCACCTCTAAAATGTTGGGCATCTGACCCAGAATCGTTTTGTCGCCCCTCTGTTACACCCCGTCTCGATGCCAATATACAATGCCTAATCACGTTTAACTGCCGCCGGTATCCCCTCTAGTGCAACTTATAGGTGGTGCTGCCAATTTCCTGCCTTGTACAGTATTCCGGTTCTTAAGAGCTTCTAGCTGCTGCTTTAACCCCCGGAACCCCTGAGGCCGTACGCGTCCCTCACTCTCTCAGGCCACCTGTGTCTGCATGGCCACATCCTGGCATGCCGCAAAAATGCAGGGACCCCCCAGCCAGGGATTATGAGGACAGGGCGACGGGGGACGGGGTGAATGCGACGGGCGACGGGCGACGGGGAACAGGGGACGGGTTATGGGGGATGGGGAACGGGGCGTCACGACATAGCATGGACCCCGGCATATTTCGGGCTGAGGGCGCCCGCTGACGAAGAATAAACAACTATCATACATAATATTTTAGTATTACACCCCTTCTAGGCGTCTTTCTTCTGATGTTCTTCTGCACCGCCAAAGTTCGGTTAGTCGTGTCAAATCATGTTAGCTTGGATTTGAATAATCAAACGGTGCATGGGTTCCGGTGGGTGAGGAGATAGTGTTCGGCATAAACCTTGCCTACCAGTTAGGAGACAATCGCCCATGCAATGGTAGTTGGCATCAGGTGCTATCATACCCTTGTTCAGGCAGGAACTAATAATCAAGATCTCAGAATCAAATTTTACCTAATTTTACCTAACACATTCTGGTTAACGCAATCGGGAAACATGAATACCAGCTGTCATATGGAGGCTGGTGCTGCATTAGGTCTCCATATATAAAGTTTCCCCATAGTTTCACTATCCCTGGGCTTGAACACGGGGACTCCCATCAACTTAACTCCGAAACCCATAGCAGTACGTACGATGACCCCTTCTGTAGGGCCTTCTCCAATCCTACACCGCATATTGGGAGTTATTCAAAAGCCATTTTGGAAACTTCTCTTTCTGATGGCATCAACTTGTCGTATGATTTTGGATTCGCATTGACCTTCATAGTTACCTTCTACCAACCTCATCATGCAATTCCTATGCATGTCGGTTACTGACCATGCATGCTGTAACACGGGGTGCAATAGCGCGTGAAGCCGGGGATCGAGTTCCCCCGTTCCAATCCTCCCCGCCCTGCAGTGAACATCCTAGGGCGCCATGACAACCCGTAGGGCAGCTTACGCCCTGCACCCGACGGATGGGGTTCTTGGGTTTTTCCGACAATACCGTCAATTTTTCTTTATTCAGACGACAGGTCGTAACCCTGGCGCAGCGCCAGCCCGGGCATCCACCATAGGGCAGACGGGATTCATGCGCAGTCTGTCGCTATGAGTCAACTTGTGAATACTATGTCAGGTTCGACTCGGGAATCTTAGAATGGTTTTAGAAATTCGCACCACTGCATCGAAGGGTGCAATGGCGCGACGCTGAGATATGAATTCCCCATTAAGGGATGGATACCGAGCGTTTCCTTTCTATATCATATGGAGACTCAATCTGTTCAGTGTACGGGGAGCTGCCATATTCCCGTGCTTACTACATGCATGAGCATTTCTCTTGATGCGGCACACTGGATGCGGCACACTGGATGCGGCACACATCATGATTGTTACAAGCTTCATGAGCTCGTAAGGCCCATATTACGAGCCAGCAGGAGGCTCAAGGACCGCGACAACTCGAAAACAAGCGAAAAAAGATTAAGGAAAGAAATGAAAAGACCAATGAAAGCAACCGAGAACCAAGGAAGGAAGGAAAACATTTGTAGCGGTGTCTGCTTCCCCTGACTTCGTATATATCGTATAACGCCTTGGCCAGCAAGCGCTGATTTGTCGCACTCATGACAGCAAGCATATTGCCTTCGGATATCGAGCCGCCCCATCTTTCCTGTCGTATGCTATGATACGCCGGCCATTCCATAAACACATGATATGCATCCTCGACTTCGACAGGGCCACAGACAAGGCATCATGGAATCAACAATGATAGATATGAAGATGGAGAGGTATATGCATGCATATCTGGGCATATGCATGCATACACCTATCTATCTTCGTATCCATCATTGTTGCTTCCCTGCTGCTTCCTGCTTCCTGATGGCTCTACAAACGCCGCCCATCCTGCTGCCTGCTGTCTGCATGCATGTCTGGGCGCGGAGGGGCTCGGTGGTGGTGGAGGGCGTGTTGGTGGTGGCGGGGTTCGGTCATGTTTGATACCTACGTTCGCTTGGCCTTCTGTGTGTTCGTTGTCTAGCTAGGATCTAGCCCGTCGTCCAGTGTGCTGCGCCTTTCCTGCCCAAGCAAGGGTCAACTTGACTGAATATGTTTATAATTCTGTTTATATTACTAAATAGATACATTGTCGTCGGACAGTAGTGAACCTGAGCGGGGCACGAGGGGCTGGATCGTCTAGCTGATACCAACAAGGAATGGAGCGTGTGAGTTATGGTTGTGGTGTGTGTTATCTATGTATACATATATATGTATATATATATATATATATATATATATATATATATGTTTTTCATGCATCTATCTTGTTGAAAAAAAAGACTATGGATGACAGGCATTTGCCATGCATGCGATGGACAGCTGTCGATCAATCGCGACCGGGCTAGACAGCTGCCACGCACGAGTGCGTAAGACGTCCTGCTTTACTTATTTGCTTCAGGCAAGATGCATGTCTAGCTCGTTTTGTGTTATTTACTTGCTACGCACGTGCGTGTGTATTTAAATACAGTACGAACAATTACTTGGTTCCTTGTTTTTTTATGCTATACTTGTTCTTGCTTCTTACGCTACTTTGCTTTCCCATATATCTATCTGCATCGGCCTGCTGGCCACCTTGCTTAACGTAACTATTGCTATGTTAGTTGGTACTTTTAAAAAAGGCACGCGCGTACGGAATGATAAGCGAGTAACATTTTTACGTACGTTCTGCTGCGTACATACACATTTATACGAGGAATGCCATAATTCCCCACCTGCTTAAATATCGTTATCGCATCTCAATAATATCATCTAGATAGCTATAAAGGCTTACAGCCATGCGTGTGCAGATACACCAGTTGATGGGTTTCATGATGATGATGTCGGCGGTGGCGGCGGGGGCCGTGCGCTCCGGCACGGCATCAGTCCGACCCCGAACGGATGATGACGCCGGTGCTGGCACCGACATGGAGATGGACACCAACATCAAAGCTGGAGGCTGGCCTGTCAGCCTTGACTGGTTCCATCCTTGCGTGGTCAATCAGACGCTGCAAGGTGTTCAAGACGATGCTTCCGGGTTGACCTGGGACCCCGCTGCTGCAAGTGACGGCGGTGCAGGCGGGGCCTGGTGGCTGGTACGTACGTGGCATGCTAGCTCGTAAATGCATGCATACATATAATAAGTGGCTAAATACGCAAAAGGCTGTGAAATGAGAGGTTTGAGATGTTTAGTGTACTATCCTGGGTGCGAGTGGCCCTCTCCGTGTAATCATGTCCGTCATAGCGCACGTCACATTTGTTTTCATTAGGTGTGTGCTGAAGTAGTATGGGACGGGAGAGTGCGTACAATCCATCACCTACCGGTGTTATTCCTAATAAGGATCTATCTAGAATGTGCTCATCTGCACGGCAGTGAGAGTACTGCTTCCATTCCCAGTCAGTCAGCAGCATCGAAATCAGTGTACCACGGCAATGATAACTAATACTTACATGGATGCTTGTTATTTGCATGTTCTTGTTACATGCATGTTTGGCTCTCTCTCTCTCTCTCTCTCTATCTATCTATCTATCTATCTATCTATCTATATTCCTTCTCTCAGGTCGCCGACCACCCATTAGCTGCCCTCAAGTACGACTTCAATTTCTCACGCTTGCTGCAAACAGTACATCTGGGTGGCGTACGGGACCCGGAAGGTATGCATCCAGGCGGATATCTATTTAGGCACTCTGGCTATCTACTCACCTATCTATCTATCTATCTATCTGAAACTCCAGCCCTATTGATTAGGGCCTAAGCCTTTACTGTTGGCTTTTCACCCTTTCTCGTCGGTTTGTAATGGAGGTGAACGACGTAAAAAGAGAGATCATGCATCAAACCATTGTAAAAAATGAGGTAAGGTAACCAAATTATGGCCACTGTTGCGTCCGTGCAGCTATTGCTTGGTTGAGCCCGGGAAGGCTAGCTGTAGCCGAAGAAATGCGGGATGTGTTGTTGCTTGACGTGCCGACGACTGTTTCGACAGCGGTGACGATGCGGCCCACCATCATGGTGAGTAATTCATTCAAGACGGTTACTAGATAGGTAGTGTACCGTAAGTATCCTGGTAGGATATGCGACTTACAGAGTAACAGAGCAAATAAAGCCACCGGGTGGACGGAATCGACATTTGTTATATGAGTTGAAGACGATGAATGAACCTGCTGTACCACATCGCAGAGATAAGCACACAAATATATAAAACCCTATTTTGCTAACTAGTACACCTATTCAGCAGCTGCGACACAGTATTTTGGGTGTTTCACTGCTGTGGTCGGCTCACCCGCCCTGCAATAAGGACAAATAGCGGGTGCCCTGACCACCGGGCCGAACCACAGCGCAGGGGGTGCGGCACGACGGCTTAGCCTGCCTGTCCATCCTGCCGCGTGCACCTCCCCTCGCTCGAGCCAGCACAGACACACAAACCTCACGAGCCTCAAGCCCGGTCACTCAAGTGAACAGGGCCTCAGCCAAGCAACCAAACCAGCGCCCAGAAGGAGAGGCGGTATGTATAGTCCTTACATTCCAATTTCTAATGGCGCAACAAACAACAAAATTCTGACCCTTAAGTAAACCGTAAAACGTTGATTCTCGCACAGACCTGACTGTTTATCTGCTGCTTTGTACGGGGCCACACACCTACCGCAGGCACGAATCAAACTGTCGAGCCTGGTACGGCAGCCAAACAAGGGCATCGAGGGCATGGTGTACGACAGGGGTAGCGGCACCTTCCTCATCGCACAGGTATGTCTCTCTGGGGCGTATGCGGCCACAGGAGCAGCTTGGGTTGGGTGCGTGCCTGGCAATTGTAAGACCGACGGCTGGACGGAGCAGCAGACCAGAACGAAGCAGGCCAGCAAACCTGCTTGATATTGAAATGGAGAATCATCCTGCCACGACGATGCCAATAGATACCTACGTATCCCAATGTTGCTATCCTAACACCCTGAGTTTTGTGTAGTTACATATAATATGAGGTTTATTAAGTACAATATGAGCGGGATAAACATCCCTCCACTGGTTGAGGGTGGGTGTGCACCCGATGTTGATGAACGGTGAGGGCCACGGTTATAGTGACTTGCGAGCCGACCAGCAGAAGTGGAGTTGAGGCAGCCGTTGGTAAATCCGGCAGATTCCACTGGATGCTGGCGGTGGGTGCTGAACCCAGGAGAGTCTGTGTACTGATTTCGGAGAAGTCGGCATGGGAGACTGGATGAGGGTGCCCCGAAATACAGGGGAAGGTAGGGACTGCCCGGTAGTGGCCATGGATGGTGAACGAAGCTAAATCTCGCTCCCTATCCCATACACATAACATGTAGGCAATAGGTATAGCAACTACAGGAAGAAGTTGTGTGTATTATTTTACGAAATTGTAACACCTGCTGCTTCCAAGACCACTTGTGTATGTATACCGTTCATTCTGGCCCAAGCAACTTCGTTCCAAGTTTCGCATAACTGACCTCTTCCCTGATGTTGCCTGCCTGCTTGATAACAATACAATGTGCAGGAAGACTATCCTCAAGCTGTATATCGGTTGTCACTTAACGGATCGTACCAGGTGCGTTTGTGTAAGCTATTACGACGTGTTTAAGCTAGTGCATGCGTACGAACAACATGACGTAATCGCTTACTAATAGGTGCTGATTTCCTGCTGCTATCCTTAACCGAATTCCAGTTGCGTGCAAATAAAAAATAACTGTTGGGAGGTGGGATGTACCCAACTACCCATGCAAAAACATAATACAAAAAATAATGTAAAACATCTTCGGTGATGCTGATTACTGATTACTGATTGCTGATTGTTGATTGCGTGCACGTGCACGTGCTTACGCCATCGGGATACGTAACTTCCTACGGCACGGTGTAAAATAATTTCAGCTGCTGTTTCTGGGTACAAACCTGGGAGTCAAGGACTTCTCCGACTTGGCCTGCTGGGGAGCCAAGTGCGATACACTGCTCATCCTGTCGCAGGTACTGACCGTGTGGGGTCATATGCATACATGCACGTGCATGTACTCGAAGTGACGATGACCCTTAAAGTACGCATGTAGCTGCTCCATTCAACTTGCTTTAATTGGATCCACGTCCTGCTGTACAAATCGTTTGTCACGACACAACGCGCGATTGGTTCCGTGATGGCGTTCATTTTACCACGCCCCTGTACGCACATACACATACACATACACATACACGCGTAAGCCCGCTCTTGGATGGAGCCTCACACTGCATGTTTCCTGATGCAACAAGCGGTCTCAACCCTTCGCCCGGCTCAATATCTATGATTAGCCGTTACCATTCATATCCGCCGACTTTACCGGTACTACTAGCCGTCGACATGCCGGCACCGCTAACCGCCGATTAATACGCCGCAGAGCAGTAAACGGATTGTCATGACGGACCTCCGGGGTAATTTGATCTCCAGCTTCAAGATCAAGGGCCTAGACCGGCCCGAGGTGGGGAACCATGCATGTACGGATGCGTCGTACATAGCAACTGGGGTTTGGGGAAGGAAGGGACGAAAAGGTGGTGTTTGCACTGCCATCGAGCGGCCACCGCGTGGATCTCTGCATCCTACTACGACACGACAAGACAGGCTGCTGGTTTTGCTGAACGCTTCTGTGATGTACAAGTCCGAGCTGTATACGTGTAATGGAACTGCCAGCTAGTAACGGTAAAACCCAATAATGCTGGGTCCCTCCATGTGTCACCTTTTAGCACAACGTGCAACTGCTGTCAATTGCAGATCCCCCTCTGAATCCGAGTCTTTGTTTTTATTATGTCGCTAACTGGCATGCTCCGGGCCCCATCTGGCTGCCGTGCTGTTTTGTGATGTTGTAGGGCCTGGCGCTCAGTGGTGACGGGCGGCACATGGCGGTGGCGAGCGAGCCGAACACTTTCAATCTGTACTCCGTTGACAGGTGTTAGGAGCAGCCATGGCCATGACGACTGTCGTGTTACTTACTGCATGACCACATAAATCTCTTTTGAGGGCTGGAATAAAGCTGGCACGCGCAGGGTCTGGAGGCAGCCTCCTCTTCTCCCTACCTCTCCTGCAGCAGCCAACGGCATCCCACACGCATGTCCCGCGCGGTTCTGCATACCTGTCAGTCAGAAGAGATCGACTAACAACCAAAATCAAAAGGGACACCTAACGGCGGGCTTCCGTCCGTCCTGTGCGTGGGCCCGTCCTGTGTAGTCGTGCGATTCTACCAGAATCGAAAAACGTGGTTGAGAGAATCGAAGGGTGGATACGGCTCTCACTCTGCGGGGTATACTTCAAATGGAAGAGATTACGCATGTCGAAGATACCTTGGTTCACAAATGTAGGAAGGGAGGTTTAAAATTGAGGAACATTTTAGCTGGTTGCGAGGTTTCGGCCATTTGCACGGTGGAGGGGAAACCTACCTCACGGACCTGCTGGTGCCTTGTGGCATGCAGGCTCTATGAGCTGATGATGACCGGCTGGACCTAGGCTAGAAGCAAGGAAATAGGAAACAAGGCCGAACCATTCTTGTCGCAAGCGCTCGATGAAAAACTCAAATACGTATATTTTATTTTCCAATGGGCTGAGAATTGCCTCACCCATTCATAGTTAATAGGCGGATTTTCGACGTTGGAATTGTAACGCCGTGGCATGTCGAGATGTAGGCGTCGGTCTGTAATATATGGATTACAAATTTGTTATCAAAATCTGGTTAATATTTTATCATAAGTAAATGAGAATTAGATAGCAAGCTGATTATTGCGGTTGCGGAATGGAAACAAAACAAGGAAAAGTGGTCAACGTTCAGTCGATTGTACAGGTTGCCTTTAGATGCTTCTGTCCCTCATAAAGCCCTTTTTCGTCATGTATCCTGCGAGGCTTTCAGATAGTCATATTCCGGTTCGCGACTTGCAACTGGGTTGCGAGCGTGCCTTGTAACCGAATCGGAAGTTTTCATCGAACGAACGAGTAACGAACATCGTGACCACGTTTGCAGCAATGTTACGGACCTTGGTTACTATTTCGTCCCCAGATTTTGAAATCTCGATAAGTTTCAACAATGTCCCCAAAACTAGTGCTTACATCTTTTCTTTTATGGCATGCATACGCTGCCGCTATCAGGGCGCCCGGTCCAGGACAATTGGAACTTGGCGAAGCTTTCTCCCCTGACCTATGGAAGCCATTGTCAAATTCTTTTGGAAGCTTACCGGTTGTGCTATGGCACGGCATGGGTAAGGGTGGCGGCAGCTTTGCGGTCATGTAGATTCTGCACCCGAAACGTCGTCGGTCCAATTACATACAGGTGACTCATGCTGCGCACCACATAGTATTGGAGCTATTGCCAAGCTTATTGAGTTTCAGCTTGGTAAGGTCGTGATATGTGAACGTGCAGCAAATCCGCTTGCAAAGGTAGCACTTTACTCTCCCACAGCTGCAAACTAGGAATATATTGTTTATCTAGTTTATATGCTGTTCACGGGGCCTTTTGATTCCTTGTGGCGCTTGTCCCGACACAACTATGGTTTGTAAATTAAAACTTGCAGGAGTTTTCGTTTACAGCGTCAATACCGGAAGCAGTGAATATACCGATGTACTAAGCAGCTTCTGGGGCGATGTTAACGACCAGGTCGGGCTCAAGAGCGACTCGCTCGCTCGGGTTGGTGCGCGCCATGGCACGTAAGCATAATATAACTGTCATCCTCTTTGAAAGATTGTACCCGAAACTCCGCCTTTGGTATCTTAATTTGCCGGGTTAATTTGGACCTCAGGTCGCCATAGTCTGCGCCAAGCTCCGGAACCTGACCCAGCTCAGTGGTGGTTACAACGCAGTAGGCTTCTCGCAGGGCGGCCAATTCCTTAGGGTGGGTATAAGTTACAATCCCCCTGAACCCTAACTTAGGCGGGAATTAAAAGCCTGATTCTGGTTCCGACACAGACTCGTACCTGGCTCCTGGTGTCTTTACAAACGATACACGGAAGCCGGAAGCGCAGCACGTGTGATGTGTGTTTAATGTAGGACCTCCGATGGGCAGATACTCACCCTATACGTCACAAATAACGATGCAACACCAAAACCTGGACACGGAATGGAATCTGCAACCCACATCTGTACTGATAAGTGCCCTACTGTAAGGATAGCACACCACCTGTTCTGTTCTGTTCTGTCCTGGTCTGCGAATATCCGTTTGCGTTAAGGGACGGCACGCACGCACGCAGGCGGTTGCGGAGCGGTGTCAGCATACGGGGGGACCTCGAATGCGCACATTAGTGACTCTCGGATCCCAGCATCAGGGTGTCATGAACGTGCCGGGATGCAGGTAGGTGAGGCCGGTAGAGGAGGTGTAGCAGTTCTGGGGGTTATGCTGCGTCGTGGGTAACGGAGAAGCCGCAGCAGGAGAGGGCTGCTGCGGGAGGGGGAAAGGAGGTATATATGATTCTTGTGGGGTCAAGCTAACTTAGCCGTATTTATAATCTACTAGGGTTGTGTGTCGAGCCGCAAAAAAGGGACCGCATGCATGGAACGGCGGGAGGGTCGAGTTTCTGAATAGAAACAAACGAGGGGGACCCGGTCTCGAACTCTCCCTTGTCATCCATCCGGGGGGAGGGGGTGATGAGGAGGTGAAATGTAGAGGGTTTGAAGACTTGAGGAATAAGCTGCTGAAGCACACCGTTTCTCCCCCCCCCCCAACCGCCTGCAACCCCGTGCTCAGCCAACGTGTCCAGCCTGAAAGCAGGCTTAACCCTGGACGTACGGCACTCTCCAGGTTATCTTCTTTTGCGACAGAAGTTTGAGACTGCAGCCGGCTCTTCTCACTCTTTTTGCATGTCGGAATGAAAAGAATTTTGGTGTGTTGGTGTTTGCTTGCCTAATCAGGACATTGCCGCTGAACTCGAGCCACGGCGCGTGTCACCTTATGCAGCAGCTACTGGGCATGGGCGCCTACCTGCCGTACGTCCGGGACCATGTCGTGCAGGCTCAGTACTTCAAGGACCCGTTGCGTCTTCCCGAGTACCTCACCGCTAATACCTTCCTCCCTGACATTAACAACGAGAGAGGGCCTGAGGGTCGAAACCCGCTATATCCTACGAACCTCGCTTCCCTGGAGCGGCTGGTACTGTACCGCTTCGTCGATGACGAAACAGGTAACAGTAACGCCCATCTATCCGTACCACTGATTAACTGTATTCCTAATGATCCATCTCCATTCGCCTCAACTTTCACTCATGGCCATTGGATTCCATTCTCCCCCAGAAAATGGTCAAGGGGGAGGAATCCCCAACAACAGGTTATTTGAATTTGAAGGCCGAAAATATTGTCCGAAATCACCACTGAGACCACCATCCTCGATGCAAAATGTTTTTCGCAGTGGTACCACGCGATAGTGCCTGGTTTTCCTTCTTTGATGGGGAAAGGCTGATGCCCCTACGCGAACAAGCCATGTACAACGAGGATTGGATCGGGCTACGAACATTGGACGAGCAAGGGCGACTGATCATGGATGATATTCCAGGAATGCACATGCAGTTCTCCCTGCAATGGTTTGCAGAAAACGTGATCAGAAAATACTTGACAAACCGCCCGGATTCATGAATTCAGGCAATCTTGCTTTGATGGCACGCAATAGTTGAATCATCCCGTTGATAAATACATATATAAGTAGCGGCCACATGAAGTGGCGGCTGGCAGCGAAGGATCCGTGTACCAGGGTATGGTCTGTGGATTTTATCACTGACAACGACAATCGCATTTGAAACTCTTTTTGTCAAACAGTGTCCTAAAAAGGATTTGTCGGAACTAATGTCATATATATTCAGCATCGGATGACGCAATAGCTAGTATATGTGACACACGGTTAATGTGTGTGTTGTTTATTGTCAAGAGGGTGGAAGCGCGGATGTTATATAACGCCAAGAAGGTGGAGGGGTTGGGGTTTGTAAAGGTGACGATTGTGCAGGACTACTGCGCGATTGTGATACGAATGTTCGAAACCAGGGCAAGCTAGCTACAGCCGTCATCCATGACAAAGAAAATAGATGTGTTGGAAGGTAAAGCACTGCTACGTAAGCGAGTGGATCTCATGGCCAGCCAGCGACCACTCGCTGTCCCTAGTGCCGGCAGCTGGTTAGCACCTGGTTAAAGCTCAAGATTCCAAATCTTGAAAATCAAAGGTTTGAATCATTTCATCTCCGCTGCTGCCGGTGCTGCTGCTACTGCTGCCGCTGCTATTTTCTGGAACAGTAGCCGCGAGATGATCCTCAAAACTATGCCGGTTGAACACAGCAGATTCTTACGAATCCGTACCCTTCAAGGCGGCAATACATGGGCAGGGTCTCTTCCCGAACTGGCTAGCTAGATGTCCTTTCATTTTTCGAGTCTTGCTGCAAGTCCATATCAGGACACAATACTAAATTAGTGTATATATATATATATATATATAATGTCCGATATAGTGTGCGTATATTATGTTACTTATAGGTGTGTGTAGAATGTTCAAGGTCGGGAACGAGTCACTCCAACAACGCAACTATCAGCATGACGTGAATAAAAACCCGGAAATGATCACCCCATAATAGCCCAACCTAGCCGTGCGGCATCTGCGGCTCTTCTCAATCCAAACCCTTATGCCGTCATAAAAGTTGCGTTTATTTATTTCGCTATTTGACTTACCGCGTCCACAGTCTCCATACGTTCCTCTTCCAGCCCTTCCTGCGCCCCTTCCCTCCATACTGCCTCCCTTCCTAGCCCAAATTTCCTGCCCCCCTTCCCTCCTTCCTTCACGGTGCACTATCTTTAGCCACTCGATCTGAGAATACCTCCAATCTTATTTACGGTGTGTTGTTACTGTCTAGTAGCGGCTCCCGGGAGCCATCTCGAACGGCTGCTGTGACCTCTTCCCCACTACCACCACCGCCCCGACCGCCATCACCACCACTGACGTCAACTATCCCCATCACCCGCGCTAGCCACGACGAAAGCCGCTGCACCGACGCCTGTCTGGAGAGTTCCCCTCGCTGTAGCTGTGGCTGTATCAACGCACCCGCACATGGTGATGATAGCCCCCAACAAAGCATCGCCTCGCTTTCTGTGTGCGCGAACTGGCAGCCGGCAGCGACCAGCAACCACGACAACGACGCCCACAATAAACCCAGTCCAATTAGGGCAAGCCTGAGGCTGTGGGATGCAGCTGCGGAATGCGCCTCAGCAGCAAAGATACCTCCGATCTGTCAGCATCATTATTGAAAGGCAGGTCGCAGCTAGTTGCAGCTTGTGGGCAGCAGTGGATTTCACTCGTGTCGGGCGAATGTGAGGTAAACGAAACAAAGGACGTATCAGACAGGATAGCAACGACCCTTTAAAAGTGCGTAAATAGGAAAATAGCGAAAGAGAAAGAGAACTCGTGATGGCAAGTAGGATCAGACACTGCAACTAAAGTATTGAGTGACCTGACACTGTCTACCCGAAAAGACGAGAAATTGCTGTTTGAAATTGCTCTTACTTACAACGGTCAAGGACACACTTTCAGGTAGACCGCAACGTCATGCTTACGGACTTACCGTACACCTAAGAAGCAACAAAATACGCGGGGAGTGATTCCGTGCATACACTCCCCACACTTCATCCAGAACATCTGTGGGACGTCTGCGAATATCACAAATGGATGCCAGCCCATGCGTCCATGTGCTTAAACCCAGCTATCGCGCATTCGTTCGTACCGTGTCGCAGCAGCAGGTCTCGTCCCCTAGATAATAGCTACGGCCGTACCGGCGGTAGCAACAGCAGTAGCAGCAACGAACACATTCGTCAGCTTAAGAGGAATCGCCAGAGGGTAAGAGTAGGTGAGTGGTGCCGGCAGTACACCAACAAAACAGGATGAGGACGAAGCAGAAACACGTCATCATCTTACTTCTAGCCATCCGTCAATCTCCCTGGGATAGGGATGGGGATGGAGCCCTTTCGAGAGGCAAGCCGGAGTTGCCGCCAGCTCGAGCTAATGGTGAATGAAGCGACTGATCGGGCGATCGAGGCTATTGCCCTGAAGGCTTGCCAAGAAGAGGGAGGCAGTCGCCCCTTCGAGGGGCGATGGCCTCCTTGATAAGCGAAGTCTGATACATCCAATCAATACATTCCGGGGCGAGACTTGTATTGACCTTTAGATGCGAAGTTGGCCGGAATGGTTGCCCGAGCAAATCGGACTACTCGTGGAGTAGGCCCAAGCTTTGAACTTGAAATTTGGAAGCGCCGATTGACGCAGATTAGTTTTATAATTGTTTAGTCGATCAATCCGATAAATGAGCGATCCTACGGGATGTGAACCACAGCTGATGCATGTTCCGCTGCCGACCTGCATGCGATCGTCCCTGCTGTCGGCCTCTCCCCTCCCCCTCCCCTCTCTAAACCTAATCCCTCCCCCTGTCATTAACCCTCCTCTCCCCTCCCTTGCCCTCCCCTGCCCTCCCCTGCCCTCCCCTGCCCTCCTCCGCTCCCCTCACCTGAGCGCAGAAAGGTCAACACAAGTGACAGGGCATCCTCCTGGGCCCCAGCCATCGCCGTCGCCGTGGGGACCCCAATTTAAACCGGCAAGGCCGGTAGCGGACGATGACCCACGGGTCGCAACTGCTGCTGATCTCGCCGTCACATCGCTGTTTAACCGCTCCAAAACCAGGTTTTTGAGGCCGGACTCACCCACCGCTGCCGTGGTGCTCTTCAACGCAGATCTGTACGGCATTACCTGCAGTCCCAGCGCCGCCCCGACGAACCAGGGAAATAAAACGCAGAAGCATCAGCGCAGAAGTACAGCCGAGGAGTACAGTTGAGGGAACCCAGTAGCTGGGAGGTAGGGAAGTTGTGTCTTGAGATCTCTAAAACCTAAAATTGGATCACATCAGATTTCTGGATGAACTTACAGACTGACGAACGAAACATGCATTTGACAGACAGGCAGCAGTACATATGGATCTCCATGCATGCATACACCCGGCGGTCTTCTCCTCAGAGACCTCAACCCGCACCAACCCGCCCGTAACTAGGAATCTAAAACCCTCCTAACGCTGAACCTCAGCTCCTAAAACCTACCTTACAACCCTAAGACTCAAAACTGCGAAAGCCCCACGCCCCTAAGCCTACCGCCTTGGTCGCCGTGTGTAGCGTCACCACGGCCGCCGCCCACACGCCCATGCAAACAAGCACCGTTACCAGCCAGGCGTGCAATAACCACGTCGCCGTCGCTGCGGTACCGGCCGTGGCGAAGTACTCCTGGGGACGCATCCCACGCCGCGTGGAGGGAGTGTACGACGCGGATTCGGATCCAGACTCGGATGTGGCTGAATCGGAGAACGGCGTTCCTTGGGATGTAAACATAGGGTTTGATGTCCTGATTGGCTTGGTGAATATATCACATGTGTATTTTGATATCATATATATATAATATTATATTTATATACACATTCGTGTGCAAGGACATGGTGGTGATTGCCAGTTTTGCGGTGCATGCATATATAAACAAAAAAGTCTTGCTATTTATTTATTTCATCTATACGTCGCACATACGACATCTTGTACATCTTATACACACATAATGAAACACATTCACACACTAACGATACAGATAAGAGTCACCCAACGAAGGCTTTCGCTTATCCACACGCACCCATATACATATATACACACACTCACACCCCAGAGGCAGGCTAGGAAGCTAGGAACGAAGCTAGGAAGCTAGGAACCGACCGCTTACCATCAAATGGTGTTTGTTCTGCCTCCTAACCCCCCTCCACATCCGCACGTGGACACGTGTCCCACTGCGATCCCATTATCTATCTATTATATCCTTTATATCCTCATGGTCATTATTACAGCAGCCGCGCACCTCCCAAAGCCACACGCCGCTGGATGCGTTCACGTGCCCACGCGGACAGAAGCAGCACCAACAGCACCGGTAGAAGCACGCAGCTGACTGGCACTGGCGCCCACAACGGCCAAGGCTCGCGTGTGAGGCTCAATCCAAAGCCCTTCACGATGTTATGCGTGCTCTGACGAGCTGCTTCGGATTTCACCACCCTGTGAGCAGTGAAATTCGAAAGAGAGAGAGAGAGAGATAGTTTGTGTGTGAGAGAGAGAGGGAGGGAGGGAGGGAGGGAGGGAGAGAGAGGGAGAGAGAGAGAGAGGGAGAGAGGGAGAGAGGGAGAGAGAGAGGGAGAGAGAGAGGGAGGTCAACAGAGCATATTGAAAGGGGGGAAGATATAAGGTACGTAGTTTACGAGCGCGGCTTGCGTGATGTGCGGTTTCAATCTCGGGTCATGCCGGGATGTTGAAGCAGGTTTGTTGAGCCTAAGGCTGTTTTCGTTCGTTCGGGGACATTCACGTAACACATGATAAGCATGGATATGTCTTCCTAGGATGTACAATTTCCTTGCCATAGACTCCATCCCGCTAAAGCAACGGCACTGCTCAGCACGCAGACCCAAGGAATGGCGACGGCGGCCGCAAGCCACCTGCATCCAAGCCATCAGAGGCAGGAATAGAAAGTGAAAGGTATGGATGAGATAAAGAAACTATTCCGTATAAGTTATTTACTAATGTAATGACTTCCGGGACTTGCAAGGAAATGCCCTGCAAGCTGCTACGCACCTCGGAACAACATCACCACGCAAAGCTTTGCGCCGCAAGGCATCTTGGAAAGCAATATATAGGAATTGCACCATTCAAGATATGAAATCTAACGCACAAATGCACACAAGCGAGAACCTGTCTCGGCGTATCACGTGTTCAGTAATGACCCTTGCATTGCGGTTGCAAGAAATTTCGTTTCCATAACTATACAAATACGTAGATAACAAATTCGAGGTATTTCAAAGTTTAAGATCTGAAGCCCACATAGATGTTACCTGCCTGTTCCCATTTTTTTGGTGGATCCAGGTCAGTTAGAAGTTGCAGCGGTTGTCGTGATTAGCGAGAGCTCGAGACGTTTTGAGCTTTTGGCCGTCAGTGTAAGATTTTTCATAAAGATGTAACGGAAATTTTGCATGGATTTGAGGGTAGTGCTGGATGAGTGCTTAGCGCCACTAATGCTGTACAGGTGGCCGCGTAATAGCTGAGTAATGGGGTGGCGATATCAGCCCCACCGTCCTTCAACACTTCCGCCTTCAACACCACCTCTACTACTGCTGTTGCTACTCTGTTTACCTGAGGCTCTCGTGACGTGGTTCTGGAGCTCGTGGTCCCTCAGTATTTCATTACGTCCTTGGCGATCACATCCTTGACCATGACGCCGCGACAGCGCAAGGTAACACACATACACACACACGCTGCGTGTTTCTCAATCTCCTTCTCTAAGCATGAGGATGGGGAGAACCCGTTCTTATTATACACAATGGGATTTGCATCACACACATATATCAAGTGCTTAAACTTCCTTTCCATTCATTTTTTCTTCAACCGCCAACTATGAACCATGACTACCTACAATATTATTGTGTTAGTTTCAAAATTATTTTCCTACGGGAAGGTTTTAGTTGTTTTTTGTCCGTGGCGGTGGTGATCCAGTTGTGCTCCGAGGGCCGCTTCCTGCACTTTTGTCATGTGGACAGCGGATAGTGGCACTATTCCGCAACCCATGCATAGATCTGTAACGGGAAAGGCGGCGCCGCAGCCGACGACACGGGGGAGCTGTATGGGTTGTGCCTTCTAGCTGACTTGGATGGGGCGGAAGAAGGCGTGGTCATGGTGGAGGATGCGGACAACGAAGAGGATGGGCGCCGTCCTACAGGGTACGAACGTTGCCATACAGGTAAGCAAAGGGGGGGTGGTGGGGGTGATGGTTCTGGTTGTAGTCCTTCTCTTTGGTGCACGGGAGATGAGACTTTTGGGGGCTAGCTTTGCATATTTGTGCACAATTTGCCAGTCAGTACTTTTTTGTGCGTAAGAATCCCGGTTCTGGCACACATAAGGCCCGCCTAATACTTGTGTTGAAAATGATTTCGGTATCATGATGCCTTTGATCATGATGGGCGAATTGGTGCAGTCAGTGCGGTCGGAGCTGGCGGGGCGGCATGACCCTGGACCCTGGACCCTGGACCCTGTAAAGTGGGCACTGATGGGTGCAGCATTAGTCGCACACGGTGAGACGGCTGCACTACTGGCGGAGAAGTGAGCCAGGATAAATACAGGACCCAGCTGAACTACAGGAGTGTTCCCATATGGATTTCAGATGACGATTGATGTGTTTCATGTGGCTGCATGTCAGGGGTTTCGATCAGTGAGATCGAGGTGATGGGGTAGCTGGTGACGATAGCTGGTGACCAATTCCCAATCGCCTTCCAAATTCCCAATACTGAAGAGCCAGTGTCCGTATGCTGTAGGGGCTAGATTAGTTGGGCGATCACTGGTATAACACAAAGAGCTCACTTTGGTCTGGTATTGAACTGGCTGATTCCCGTGAGCCCCTTGCATCATGCAATAAATTAAGATAAGCCTGCAACAACAATACGACCGAGAGCGGGCCAAAGACCCTAAAGTTAAGGGCAGGGTGCCCCCATGTCGATGGACGGTGACGACCCCAATTAAAGTGACCTGCGAGCTAACCAGTAGCGGAGTTGACGCCTTAGTAAATTCGGCAGATTCCGCTGGATGCTGGTGGTGGGTGCTGAACCTGGGAAAACCACTGATTTCGGAGAAGTCGGCATGGGAGACTGGATGAGGGTGCCCCGAAACACCGGGGAAGGTAGGGACTGCCAGGTTAGTGGCCACGGGTGATGTACCCCCCTATCCTACACACAACAATACGAACTGCAGAAACAGGATCTGATTAAAGGCGGGCGTTCCTCAGGATCTCACCTGTTCGTGATTTTTCCGCCACCTTTCGTTCCACTCTCTTCACGTGTGGTTCTTCCACCATTGTGGAATACCACGAGTGAGGGGGCCTGGGTGTCACCGCATCCCGGCTGCCCCCATGTTGACCGCCACGCCAGCTGTGTCATGGTGCTGCCTCTGAGGCTCAACCCCTTCTCCGTAGCTTATGGATGAGGGATCTGGCTGTATTCATCCTCCTGTGGCATACCTATTGGCTGCGGTGGCACGACATTAGCAAGCTCCTGCTCTCAGATTTCCAGGAGATGACACATGGGCGGTCCAAGCACATCGGGTGGCTTCATACCGGCCCTGGGACCTGATTTGCAGGTTCCCCAGAGGACTCTTTTGTGCATTGTGGAGTTGAAAATGAAGACGCATCAAGGCCACCAGGCACCTGCTATCATGGTGCGGCCTTACCAGGAGCCCTCTGCCTGTCCACTGGGGGCTCTCTCCCTGTACACGGACGCCTGCTAATCTGCCAAGACACCTGTACAGAGGTATTTGTTATGGCCGATCACCTACGGGGGTCAACCTTATAATAGGGAGGCTGCTGAAGAGACCAGCACTTTATCTCCAGGCTACCGAATTGTTTGGTGGAGAAACTGCGCATAGCTTTCGGTAAGGCTCCCTACAACATGCCCTTCGATCAGGGGTTACAGAGGCTGATCTGATTCGCTTGTCGCATACCCATTCTCTGGCCATGTCAAGGCACTATGTGGATTCCACCCGGCATAAAGCACGCTTGCCTCTTGGGAATGGTGCGGGCTCAGGTGAGGTGTCCGATGCTGACTCGTATTGACTTGGTCAAGTAAACTCTCTACCGTCTCGTTTGCAAAGACCTATTTCCTAACTTATCCTCTCTCATAATCAGATCATTGCGTCTAATTGTTGCACGTAGAAAAGTAGAGAGGACTCTGCCTCTACGACCGAGTAAGGTTGTACGATATCATATTTCTGAAATCGTCACTTCTGCCTGGGTTGCCCTTCATGACTCTTGTAGCGACTCAAACGTCTTTCCCCAAACAGTACCCAATCTCCATCCCGCATTTCATATGGATTCCCTTACTCCATGCTCTGGTCTCCACAGGATGTAGCACACTCAAATCTTGCTCCGCCGCACTCTGTGTTGTGAAAACCCTTGCTGGGTTTGACCAAGTCTGGCCTAAGCGGAAGGTCCCTAGAGTCGGCCACTGGCAGCTGCTTTACCCGGACTTCCCACATCAGGGCCAATCTGGGATGATGAGAACGCAACCCGGCCTTTCGTCAAAGCTCTTTGCCAGGACTCGACTCACTTTAGAGAACAGTGGATTGATGTATAGTTGAGGCGGATCCCACGTCTGCGTGAAGACATCCACCCCTAAGCACCCCGGGGACTAGTAGGCAGAATAGACGTGGTTCGGCACTTTGGAGTTTGATTCTGATAAGCAATCAAAGGTTGGCTGTCTGCGTTGCAAGGAAGCAGCGCCAAGATGCGATACAGTGGTTTACGTCATCCTTCAATGACCATTGAGCCTGATCCTCTTCCTTGCCAATCGTGTCGGCTTCTTGCTGTACTGCACATGTCTGCAAGTACCAGATACACATATCATGTACGAATTTCACTATCATGTCGTGACACAGACCAGTGAGATCTCACACCGGCCTGGGAGATTCTGACCAGGAGTTCCCTCGACAGTGATGCTGTTGTTGTATCTCTGTGACAATATCCTCCAAACTGTTTAGGCCAAACAAGCCAACCTTCTGTGCAGCCCCAACACACTGCTTCAGCGGTGCTTTAACTATCTACCTCATGAATTTCTCATTCTGACCAACGATGTAGCGCTGGATGACTTCACCGCTCCCAAGGCTGAACTCAAATCTTGAATCACTTGGCCCACCTCACCCTCCCCCTGTGGAGCGCGCGCCGGTCCCTCAGAATGCTCCCCCAGCTCCGTCAGAAGGCTGTCCTCGAGCGCCAAGAACTGTTCCGGCACCCCCAAATCTCACTGTTCTGCGGGTACCTAAAGAAAACTATCACCGACGTAATGTCATTCTTTGGTACATACGTGTTTTTATAATGGACTGCCACCTCCCGCACTACCCGTCAAGATGGACCTGCCACACATGCATTACATGGCATTATTATTAATACCGTTGCCCGCCTCAGCAGGTCTCGGGTGCGGAAAAGATCCCCCTCGGTGGTAACCCAAGGGGTCCTAACACGCAGCGGCCCCCTTTTGGGGACAAGCATGCTGCCACGGCAGACTTCAACCACACGGCGCTACTCACCACAGTGGGTCTCTTGCGCAATGGCACTTGGCATTCTGCTGCAGCCCGTTTCGGCCGGATTATGATACCGCCTCTGCACCGGCGCCTAACACCGGCGCCAAGGTGTTCCCTGGGATGTGATTGACGCTTTAGAGGGTGTAACAGAGGCTTCGCCTCGCTGGTTGACGGAGCTACATGGGCGAGCTCCGGGTAACTGTGCCGTAGGGCACGTGGTTCTAGGGTGACACCTCGTTAGTTAACATTATGGTAGGTTGTTTACAATGGAAGATGAAGTGATTGACTCCTCTATTCGGGCGCCTTAAATAGCGCTGCCGGGCTCATAAGGGGTCTTACGTCTACTCAAAACTGGCGCGCACTCTACAACCGACAACGTTGTACGAGCGCTCGCATGCAAGTAGTTCCGTGCGACTTGTTCAAGTTCTATGCCTTTGATCTATTGAATTAATATATTATAACGTAATATATTATTTGTCACAAATTGCCATAGTCCGACGACTCAGTTTCGCTCTTTCTGGCGCTTCTGCGCCGTTCACGCTGTTACAGCGGGTTTGCCGAGCTTCACTTTGCCCATGTCGCGAGAGTCACCACGCTGGTGACCTACCGTCGCAGGTTTAGCTTGTGACCCTCCACTGCCTCACCGTTAGGCCCCTCATCACCAGATACTTTGTATGGATGAAATCGGTTCAGGCCTACTGTTATGACAAAGAGAGCTCGTTAAGGGACCAGTCTGCACTTTGCCTCCGGGCGTTAGAGCTTATCATTACTCCACTGATCTTACGGTTTGACGCGTCCCTCAGCGGTTTGCCCGCTCAAGCAAAGGTTCTCCACTCGATTGCTAGAGGTATGCGGTTTCCTGTTTTGGGGTTTTGAAGCGTAACGAAGCGACCGGGTGCAATACAAGGCAAACGAAGGGTTTCCTAATGAAAGCGAGTCCCTAGTGGCAGAGTAAGCAAAGTATGTTGATCCTTTAGGGTGGTCGGCTTCATCGGCCTGTCGCGACATTCGTTCCGACAGTCGCGGTCTGCTCTGATCTTTGGACGGAGCCATAAATTCTGAACAGGTAAAGCCCCCAACCACCATCTCCAGTGCATGTTGATGCGCTGCCTGATGATGTCGCAATCCGTTGGAAGTTGGGTCGCGGGGCTCTCTCCCAAGCTGATCATTGAAATCTCTCCCTCCATGGGCCGTATTGACCGATCTGACTATCTTCCGTACATGAGTGTTTGCTCACTCTCAACAGTTTGGATGAAATTCGCAGGAATTGGTTTCTTGCAGGAATTGCTGGTGAAGTAGCCATAAACTCTCTATCGTCTCATTTGTAAGAACCTGGTCTTCCTATATAATTCTCCCGCATGAGCAGATTTCTGCGCCTAACCTGTCAGAAAACTGTAGAGGGCTTTGCGCCCCCGATTGATTAAGATCTACGATGGCGTCATGTTTCTGAAATTGTCATTACTTCTACTATGACTTCCGAGATATCCAGTGGCATAAACTCATAAACAAAACTAGCCGAGAGAGACTGAACAAAATAATAAACATTTTACAGTTTTTATGTTAAAACATACAACTGTAAAATGAGTTGACAAGCACGCAAGAAATTTGAGGGTGTGTCTGCATGCGTTACAATCGGTTGGCGGGTACAGTGTGTAAGAACCATCAATCCCTTTACCTATCCATAATGGGCGTCCCATTGATATACGTGTTGACAAGGGTTTACAAATCATGCTAGATCGTATTATATAGCCATTGTAAAGCAACAAGACCCCCAGGGTGTCGATGCGCACACTGGAGGAGGCCAAAATCACAGAGATATAGTGTGTACACGACTGGGTCCCCGCGCGTTTGTCTGTCTTGACGTTTCATGATGTCAGTAAATACCACCATAACCTAATCCTTAAGAAACAAACAAACAAACAACAAACTGTCAGTGCACACATTCCAACAGACAAACACGCAAACGTGAACGAGAAAACCGCAAAAAATACAAAGTATGAAAGGTTGCCCGTGGATGGACAAATTTCTTCGGAGGAACGAAGGGAAAAACGGCCGTCTTATCATATGCCCTCCGTCACGATAAAAGACGTCTGAATGGATAATGAACAGGATGATGACGTTGATAAAAGAAAAAAGCTTGAAATTCGCTTCATAGGCCATCCTGCTATGTCGCCAGGTAGGTGGTGGGTTGGGGCTGCGCTAGTTCTGCCACGAATGCATATCTGCTGCCCACCGCTCCAGGCGTGCCACCGATCCACCGTCATCATTATGCAGGACACGACAGCCATCACATGCTTCTTGCTAGCCAGCGTTGATCCGGTAACGAGTATGGGCTTGACTTCGTTCACTTCCCATCCACTTCTGTTGAGCTAGCCAGCATGGTTACATATGCCGACGTTACGGGCCTACGTAAGAACTAACTGGACTTGTCGATAACGACATAAACTGCTCTCATCCGTACACCATCCGTACGTACATCCTCTTCCCCCCGACCGCTGCCATTATTGTCAACAACGCACCCATTCGTTACCGTCTCACCACTGTACCCACTTACGCTATTGTATTCCTTAAGTGCCACCAATCCCTACTTACACACACACACCCCGACTTCTCATCAGATACATCAAGGTTGCGATTGCATGCATCTGCAGTGCCAGCCTCTTCCCGCCGAGCCATTCTTGCAGGCTTAGCTGCGTACCTCCGTACGTACCTAGAACAGCAACCGCACATCAGGACGTAGCCTCCTGCTATGTATGCCATTTGTGCACCACCGACCGATCTTCCTTTCAGCGAGAGCATCGTACGTGCCTCTCGCCTGGCTACGTGAGAGAATACACACCAAACAAATAAATACAGCACATGAAAAGGTGTCAAAACACGCGCGAGTTATGAACGCGCTGTGGTAAGCCGTCCAGCCATCCGCCGTCGTCCCGCCGTCCAGCCACCAGCCCTGGATAGATCTATTTAAGAGCGCCCACCTTCTGCAAATTCTACCTGCCTAGAGCTTATACGGAAGCTACCTATACCACCATTAGCTGCTGTCACAGCCATCGCATTACCACCACCATTGATGCCGCCATTGCCCAGTCCAATGATCATCGCGGGCGGAACGGCACTGCCGCCGCAGCACGAATCCATCTCACCTCCCGCGATTGCGGCAGGAGATGATGTTGCGGCCCCATGTGCATGCCGCTGGTAGTTCTCCCGCAGGTGGCCAAGCAGCAATGTGCCAAGGCCGTACCCCAGTACCACAGCGGCAAAATAGGCTCCGTTGAATGTCATTGCGATGAGCATGGTGAACAAGTCCAGAGTGGACACCACCACTAGGGAACACGGAGGTGCGACAAACAGCACCCGAGCATAATCCGCGACAATCAGTCAAGCGGGCAGCAGCAATGACAGCAGACAGGAACAGGCAGGCAGGAGCAAAAAGAACATCCAAAAGCCAGGTATATGGGGTAGAATGGGTGAGTACAGAGATGTAAGTTTGAGATGTGTTTGGATAACTAGCAGGCAGATATAGATATATAGAGAGATATAGGTAGGTAGGTAGGTAGATAAATAGATAGATAGATAGATAGATAGATAGATAGATAGATAGATAGATAGATAGATAGATAGATAGATAAATAGATAGATAGGTCGGAAAAATGACACTTCAATTGCAGGAAGGTAGGTTGGTGGGTAGAGATGCAGCTGGGTAGCGAGCTAGGGTCTAGCTAGGGCTTCTAGCCCGTAACCCAACTGTCTAGCCATCAATCCCTCCTGGGCAGCTCTACACTGTACCAGCTGGCTACCGCACACGGAAAGCACTCAAGCACTGGACTCATCCACTGCCGCATCTTAGGGCGGTCATGTTGCATCTCAGCAATCGAATGATGAACATCAACTTACGAGTGATGATGGAGGACAGCAGGTTTAGCAGCATCTGACCGCGGCTGGGTAGCCACCACTGGGTTGGCCGGGTTGGCTCCAGATTGGCCGCGAGTGAGCCCAGACGCCCCGATGCTGCCGCTGTGACCAGGATATGTTGGCCGTTGCGGAGCACAACAGACATGAAGCTCATCCCCGTGATTGCGATGAAGCTGCCGACAGCTTCACCTATTGTTGGGAAGGCATGCAGATAGATAGATGTACGTGAAGTTATTTGGATTGGTTGGATTATTAGTTGGGTTCATCGATTTTGTGGTGGGAAAGCAAGAAGACTATTAATGTGATTCTCAACCAGTCCCACATGTACGGCAGATTCTTGATGAGTAATGCGGTTCCCGAATTCCGTACATGTATGCGTGATTATTCAGTTAAGTGAATGAAAAATAATATTATGTTGCGCGTAATAAATCTAAATGCACCCGATGGCGCGATCGATGATGTCTAGGCGAGCTGGAGGGCCTTATCATTAGCGCATACATGCATGCATCCGAGCAAATGACGATGCATTTCGCCCGCTCATACATGCCTGTTGTTTTAGGCAGCCAGGTCCTGAACAGCAGAATCTCCCTCGTGCGCTGATGGAAGAACATGAGCATCGAAGGAATGTCGGAAGAAGACGAGGCACCATCGTAAACCTCAGCGCCGCCGCAATAGTACCGAAAACTGCTACCTTCCCCAACCGCCGGCTGCTCCCACGCTGCCGACGCCTCGCACCATGCAGCGTACACGTCACAGCCTACCATGTACGGCATCTCCGTACACATGACGGACATCGCTCCAATATAGTCAGGGCAGGACAGCTGCCGGATTCATCGCGCGAGGTGTGGGGTGGGGTTGGAGGGGCCGCCGGGAGTTGGAGGCGAATTCATTTAAGCTGGAATGGCCGAGTACATATGCATTTGTAAGTGTGGGTTGCCTCTATCTTATGCTGCTCGTGTTAACGCATGTTCATTGGTACATACAGCATATCTCCCAGCCAAAGCATCCCAGGCAGCAACGGGGAGCAGGCCATACCCTTTTACTCTTGCACACACACACACACACACATGCACGCGCGCGCGCGCGTAAGAGAACGCACCCTTCAGGAATGCGCTCACCTTGTTGCAGGTCTCACACTGCACCATATCCATGGAGCCACACATGTCGATCACAGCCCTTCGAGCAGCGTTAGTGGAAGGCAGCCTGCGGGAACACACCGAACAGCAGTACGGCAGTTATTACACGAAAAGTCAAGCCCATACCCGCACATGCCACTTTCATCGGCTATGCATGACTCAAATCCGCCGGTAGTAATGTACACGTACTTCAGTTGTTTGTTGCGGTAGTCGTGGTCTCGTCCACATACATACGTACACCCGTAACTCTAGCTGGGAGGTACTCACCCAGGGATGGCTGGGAACTTCTGGCACTGCTGCACGGCACTCGTGGTTTTGCACATCGTGACATACGACTTGCAGCCTGCCATACTGGGCATGTCGGCGCAGATAGTGGCCAGCAGCGTCATGGGGCGGCAAAAGGCCCCCGAGACCTGGCCGGCCTGTGGACGGGAACAGCGTTTGGGCCAAGGGGCAGGGAAGGCACATGCATGTGGTGGACGTACTGCTAGACATACCGGTAGCTGTCTGGTGCTTCCGACTGACAAGGCAATGGAGGTGTGCAGGATATCCGACCAGCTAGGTGTCCACTCCAGCTGCTACGGATGCGTGATTGCAGTGCAAGTGGGAATCCTCTTTCGTGCTCAGAGGGACTGAGGAACACAATAATACAATATTGGGCTGCAAGCAGGAATGTTCGCGGACAAGTCGATTCCTGCCCTCCGATGTGGTACGTATTTCCACAGTACTACATGTTCTTACCTGACATGCCTCACGGATTGTGCAACCCGGCATGTACGGCATTGACGTGCAGAGGGAGAGCAGATCCGCATCGATGCTGGTGGACGAGTACTCGTACGATGCACATTCGAGCAACGAAGAGTTGGTTACGCAGGACGGCAGTACAGACACGGGCTGTGAACGATTGCCCATGACGGGGGATGGCGCCCAGGGTGGCAAAGGACTGGCCGGGGGAGAAGTCCTCACCACTGGTGTGCCGGGTGTGGAACTGCTGGGTGGAGGTCTAGGCGGGGAGGGGCTCCGTTGCGGTGGAGGGGGTGTTGGCGGTAGGGTGGATGGATCAGGCGGGGGTGAGGGAGGCCGCGGGGGAGCCATGACAACTTCGGATCTAAACTTTGGGTTCACACAAAGCTCAGCCGCACCATAGCCATTTGGACTGGCATCAGCCGATGAACAGAAATTCAACCAGGGGATGCAATGGCCCATATCCATGTCATAACAGCCATGACTGTACGACACTGTGGGCAGCATTCGGAAAGGGTCAGTGCACGCAGGGGGTCAGTGGTAAATGGCATTGAATCACAGACATCTAATAACGCACATGCACATGGATGGCAAGGTCCCCGTACAGTCATGCGGCTCCGAAACCGCTTTCCCAGCATGGCTATAGAGGAGTGCTCGGGGGACTTACCCAGGGGGTCGGGGCAGGACTTCGCCGTACATGACAGACAGCCAAGCATGGTCGCGGGATCGAGCATAGATCCGCAGGCCTGGAGGTGGAGTTCTCGAATTTCGGTTGTGTTTTTTAGACCGTTGTAAGGCACCATGCAGCTTCGGAACTGGGCCGCGTCCACGTAGGAAGCCTGAAGCCTGTGGAGACCGGAAAGTGAAAATGTGGCATCATCGACCGTCAAAACGTAAGGACTTCGGGACAGCATGTCGGGTAACGCACTGAATGGAATTGAGGGCCCCTGCTGCGAATATGGATGGTGGCCGGGGCAACGAGCAAGAAGACCTCGGGGCCAGACGGGGGTCGTCATTTCCGGTTCATTGGGTCGGTCCGAATTCCAGATGGACCCGTTCATTTCCGGTTCATTTCCGGAACGGGTGTCTGAACTAAGAAGCGCGTGGCAGAAGTGATAATCAAGTGATAAGACATTGAAGCCCACGACTTTAGGGAGGGAATGACTTACTGGCCACAGAGGGCGATTGGACCGGTATAGTTGGGGTCATCGCTGCACAAGCTACTGGCGACCCTCCAGGTGTCGCAAACCACCGAGAAAATTGGCGGATCCAGGGTCTCATTTTTGCAGAGCCTGTACATGCTGCAGGCAACAGTGCTGCGAGCTGGCTCTTGGCTGCATACTGATGCCAGCGTCGAATGGAAGACGATTGGTGAGGGCGGACAGATTGCCTGAACTGCATTAGTATTAAGGATAACGAGTAGTACATATAGTAGTAAAAGATAATACATTCGCAACATTTTCCTGTTTATTTCAAAAATTGGTCCAGAAGCCGTCGGTCGGAGCGAACAGATTTTGGCAGCAACTGACACAAGCGGCGGTTCGGTTAAGAATATTTAGCTGTGATACCGTTTGTAACAATTAATTGAGGATCCTGCCGCTAGCGAAATGGCTTTTGCTTGACTTCTAATCAACCGTGCTTATCCTAGTCAGTCGTGCACTAATCTCGATACGTATCCTGTGGGCAAATTGCGTATGATATATGGAAATGTTGTAAAATACCATATGCAATGGAGTATAAAAACTTATTGCGAGAAGGCGCATGCATCTTGTACCAACGGGTACCAGTGTACCTTTCAAATTCTACTATGGTTATTTCGACCCTAGATCAATAATGAAAACAATATATGTGTTTAGCTTGAAAATCTCAGCTGGTCCTTCGCCTTCTCTGAACCTTGTGTTCCGCAGCTGCTGACGTTCTACCTCCCAAAGGGCTTATTTAAATTGAATATTCATAGCTTCTATGTAGGTTCGACACTTCTTTATCAAAACCGGTAGCAGCTACCTCAGTAGAGGCAGAACTTATAAAGGTGACTAAAGTGCCAACTACATATTGGATCTGGTTCACGGCTGCCGGCAAACTGCAGAGCTCCAGAGAATGTTGTTATCGCTTACTTATATATACAAGATATAGAATTACTTTGCTTTATGAGCAATTGACTCAGATCCTCTCAGGAAGGGGAATGTTAGTAGGTTCATATCTTCCTGGTTCCAAAAGCTTGTACACACGTGTTTGGGTTTGGAGATTGCAAGAGCAATAGCAAGGTATATGATTTTGATATTGCCCTTGACAAACTGTGTCATAATCGTTCGGATGGTACCTCTACCTCTGCTCTGCTGTAATTCAAACTGTGAAAAAGCCCCATTGATAAAGATATAGAACAACCTTACAAGCTTCGGTCGTGCAGCATATCAGGCCAGGGAAATCTTCATTTCAGCAAGTTATAGAGCATCCATGCATGGCCATCCATGCATGCCCATTCGCCACACAGATAGCGATCGAGCGTTACGGCTTACGCACAACTTTAAGCTTTCATATGCTGGCTCATTGTTCCTCCGAGTGTTACAAGATTTCTCTTCCTTATCGCATCGGCACCAGCATCGCCAGCATCATATTTATCTTTGCCAAGATTGCGTGCGGACGTCCAAGGCATCATTGTCCCCACCCAGGAATCTCCTCATCGGTTGTTCCACCGCGTCTGAGCCGATTAACGCCCCCTCTTAACGTGAGGACAAGAGACGTATCGTTATAACAAACGGCACATGTACGCAACAGGCAGGTACTCCCTCCCGGACTGTCCACAGACTGTCACGGGTCGTTCACTTCCACGCGCAGGAAGGATTGGGCAATGGCTCCTTGGTAGGATACCCGCCCAGGATGAATGGCAATTGTTAAAGTCATTACCGGATGGGGATCATGCTTATGAGGCAGTTCCATACATAGCCATTAAATCAGGGTTACGCGATGATCACGCACTGAGACTGGAATGTTGTTCTCTGTGCCGCTATCCTAGTCATTTTGAGGTTTCGGAAGCGGGTTGGCAGCGGCGGCTGAAGTGCGGCCATTTGGCCTATAGTGCACGTAGAGTCCGGCTCCGTCCCCGTCCCCCGACGTCCCTTTCTTCAGCCGTTGATGAGATTAACTCCATGCATGGGATGCTTAGGAATGGATATTTACAACGAAGCAACCATTCAGCAAACGCTCATTCACATTAGCATGATCTTCGCGCCCTTGTCTCCCGGCGAGTGTCAGACGCCAAAAGGGACGACTCAGCCCACTTTGTACCCTCTGATGGTACTGCATCCGCGCGTTGTTGCTCTGTCTGCCTTCCTGTGCATGCCTTTCTTTGAAGAGAATACGTATGCGCACAGGACTTAGACCACTGAATCTCCTTCATCCCATACATATACACACATGGATAAGCCGTGTGTTCCCCCTACAGAGAGAGGGAGAGAGAAATGAGGGAGAGAAGGACAGGAGGAATGGAATTGGGGTTTATAGAAAGGCCAGGATGCCGCGGTGGGTGGAATGGTCAAAACGCAGGCTACGCAATAGGCAAGTGCCAAGAAAGAACATGGAAAGGAGGTTGCTCCGAAACCCATGCATTTGGAACGCCGATTCTTGCGCCAGGAACAAGACAAGGTAAGTGTCCAAATAAGCAGGAACGGCGAGGGACCCAGCGTCATGACGACTCAACATCACACATGAAGTACTACGTGTTGTATCTCTGTCATATCCGCCTTGCAACAGCAAAGGCCTGATCGGAAGATGCCCATACACGCGCCTGGTCATCTCGGATATTACCCATAGACACCCCAGGATACTTCATTATATGACTCACAGTGTGGACAGGACGACGGACAGCACTGACAGCACTGCCGTGAAGTAGCCCGCGGGGCAAGCTCCAGAGGTGTCCTTCCCGCAGCCATTATAATTTCGACAGGTGCAGGTGACGGGCAGATGCGAGAAGGGGGGGGGAATGAAAACCTGTTTGCTTATCTGATTGTATGTGTCATGTTCTACATGAATTCGTACGTCAGCTGGGGGGTGAGTGAAGTACCCCTTTCCTATTCTGACCCGAGCCTGGTACGCTTCGTCCTGGCTTGCTCTCTAGCTTCATGGACACGGAATGCTCAGGATGTGTCTCTAGATATAGAAACGGTCACAGGAATTACACAATTCATTTGGGATGAATATGTCCTAACTACTCTTCCTGATACGATACATACATGGAGATTTCTTCCTGAATATGTTAGCTGTATGTGAAGCCTTTATCTTTCCACAAGATTTCGGAGATACCCCATAACCAGCAGCTACGTAGAAGTTCGCGCGATATGCCTATTCCTTATCTTTGTACCAGTATCTTAATACACACACCAGTTTCCATCCGTCTGATGTTTGATCCTCGTCTTTTTGTTGTTTACGCTCCATGGGTCCGTAGTAGCTCTACATCACGTACATCATTATTCAAAAGTTCAGTTGCTGTTTGTTGCTGCTTATGCTTCTGGTGGCTTGCAACTTAGGGTTGACGTGGACACCCACATTTTCCCACCGAGAAGTGACGCACATAAAGGCGAAGTACGGCGCCCCGCGTACGATAGTAATGATGAGAGAGACGAGACCAGGATGAAGGAGACGTATCTCAGCATGAAGGGTGTGGAGACTTCGTAACCTGCAGGACACGGTGGGCGGGGTGTGCGCGGGTGCTGGGAGCAAATAGTATAAAGCAAAATACTACAACCATCAGCCAAGGATGGAGCATCATGTGCACTAAGCCCAGAGAGTATTAAACTGATCTGGGATCAACAACACACACATACACATGGATGCGCCCCCGATGTTGATGGACGGTGAGGACCCCGGTTATAATGACTTGCAAGCCGACCAGCAGGAGTGGAGTTGAGGCAGCCGTTGGTAAATCCGGCAGATTCCAATGGATGCTGGCGGTGGGTGCTGAACCCAGGAAGATGACTGAGTCAACATACGTGGACGGATGAGGGTAGTGGCTAGGGGTAAAGCAAAGCCCCTCTATCCCACACTCATGCGCACACACACAGACACGTGCGTGTACGGGTCGCCGCAATCATTACCTTTCCAGCACCTTGACTATTTTCGATAGGTACGCAGCCAGCCGACTGAAGCCCGCCTCGCCTGCAAGATGTCATCGGGGCCTTATGTGTTGGGGCGGCTGTATAAATGAATCCGTGAATGGTGTTTCCACGACATGTGCGAAAAAGAAAATGTTTAAATGGTTGATGTGGTCTGGGTGGTCCTGAATACCGATATGGGAAGTCACCAATAATTATTCGGGGGCCTAAACCCCACCCGGTCACATCACTTCCCGCTTAGTCCTTACCAGCGTTGCTGCACATGCCCAGCACCATCAGCTCCTCGTTCAATATGGAAATCTCTAAATGTATCGTACAGGTTGTAGTACAGCTCCCCGGATGCGGATCGCGTTCTGCAAACACCTGCGCCGACTCCTCCTGCTTCCGCTACTCTTCCTCCCCGGCCCCGCCGGTGTCATTGTTGCCACCGCTGTCCCATCGCGCCATATCCTCTTCAAAGCCTCGGAAAAAGTCACCACTCAAGTGATGCGTCAGCTCCCGTACGATGTCAGTAGTGCCGTACGTAAACGCCACTCGGATTCAGATTCGCACGGTGTACGACCGCATAACCAGCATCGCAGCGTGGCGAGGAACTCGTGGATAAGCTGGGTGCAGCTGAGTGCGTGAGGCGACTCGTCATTTCCCAGGTTGTGCCGTTGTGCCATACCGTTGGAAACTTGTTTTAGGGACGGTTGCAGTCGTTGTCTGTTATAGGTAGAAAATCGTTGATCCGGCATAAAATAAGGCAAAAGACAAAATGCGCTTTTCTGCGCTTACCGTCCCAATCCCGGTGGGAAAAGTGCAGCCCCATGAGCTGATAGATGGCAACCGCCAACCACCAACCACCAACCACCAACCACCAAGGCGATATCGGATTGCAGGGTTTCGGGGGCAGCAGCGGCGGCGGTAGCAGCGGCACAGGAGGCGGGACAGTGGCGGGATGACAGGCCTCAACATTCAGCGGCAGGCATCATGGAGTTTTGAGCATCAAAGCACGGGCTCACAGCAATGGTCATGCAGACCGCGGGTCAAAGAGTGGTTAAAGGCGCTGTGTCCTCTACAGGACAGGTACACAGCTAGCAGAGTTTAGCGGTCGCGGTGCGGTCGATCAACTCATGAATACGATATAGACATTAAGGATGCCGCAGATGCGTCTTACTCACCACCCCTTTCAAGATGGATAGGTCTCTGAGGGCCTCCTCTCTGCGGCTGAAGGCTTGTTGGATGCTATCCAGTATTCCGTAGGTCATTCACCGCAGGCAGATGCAGTGCGCAGCGCGTGAAGATGGGATGTGCGGGGACAGGATGCATGGAGCGAGAGGAATGGAGGGGTCCGACGGATCCGATGGATGTTAGAATAATTGTCAGGGGGATTCGTAGTAACGCAGATGGCAGGTGGGAGGGGCCAGTCCAGCAAATGGATCTAAGCGCCGGAATGAGGTGTGCGTGTGAGTCGGGTGTACGTGGTGGACATTTGCTTACGTCCGTTGGAATTGGCGTGTAATATTTAAACCTGTCTATGAATCTCACTTATATACTATATATACTAAGCAAATGTCCACCACGCACACCCGACTCACACGCACACCTCATTCTGGCGCTTAGATCCATTTGCTAGTATACATATAGTGTATATATATACATCTATAATCGGATCCATCTCTTGTATGTATCATCATGCATGCATGCGTGATGATGCCCTGCCTTAACCAGAGCAGACCTGCTCTGACCTGAACCAAATGGCTCCTGATGAGTTATAACGATCGACCAGGAATCTCTCTCTCTCTGTTTAGATAGATAGATAGATAGATAGATAGATAGATAGATAGATAGATAGATAGATATCATTGTCATAACACTATCCCGATATTATTAATGTTAACCATGCGTTATTGTCAATGATAATTTATTAGTTCAATTCATCCCCTAATAGCAGGCCCGCAGGGAGCGTCCTAACCTTGCCCTCCCCACGCACACCTGATCATATAAGTAAATCAACTTATGCATTGGACTTCGGTTGGGCATGAATTGCACGTCAAGGCCAAAATTTAGTGCGCACCATCTTCTTAGTATTAAAGTCATACATATCCAATTGAGAATCGATCGGCACTGACGCCCTCATAGGTAGCTGCCCAAATCCACAGGATGCATGGGTGCATGGATAGATGGCGGGATTCCGTCCAGCCCGTGCTTACTGGATTTTTACACTAGGCTTCCTTGTTTGGTCAACCCCGACTTGTCACTAGCAGCTAGGTTGATACGAAAATTGAAACTAACTTTGACAAAACCCCAAGTCACGCTCTACAACTAACAACTAGAGAGCAGTTAAAGAATATCGATATTCATGGCTAGCCAGGCCTGCCTCTATGCGACGATACACACAGCATGTATGACAAGCGGGCAAACTCTTTTCCCTTCCACCACAGCAGCGACATCATTACTGAGCACGGCCCGTCCCCTCCAGCCGCACATGCTTTTGTTCGTTGCTGCGTGTGGGATTAATGGCTGGTAGGTGCGTATATCGCTCCGTATGCAATGGCCATGCAATCACCGCCCGCCGATTAGAATAAGCTGGCTAGCTAGAGCACGTGTCGTTTGTAAAAACAACTCCATGCATGTATGGGTACGGTACTACGTGCTGCTGGCTGGCGGGTGCTAGCTCCGTAGTAGTATGATGAGGTCCCATCCGCTGCGGTACATAAGCAGGTCACATAAGCATGGTGACCTGCTCGGTCCACATGTATGCGATGCACCACGAAATCCGAACCCCCCCCCTCGCTCGGTGTGCTCCGGACCTCTCCACCATCTCGGTGGCCTTGGCCATGAAGGCTAAGCCCCCCTCTCCCATAGGTATATTATAATGATCAAGTTAACGATTCATAGAATACCCGATCGATCCATGGATTGATAGATAGATGAGTGGATGGATGGCTGGGTGGATGGATGGATGGATGGGTGGGTGGGTGGGTGGGTGGGTGGGTGGCTGGCTGGCTGGGTGGATGGGTCGGTGGGTTTGGATAACTAGCAGGCAGATATATAGCTATAGATAGATAAATAGATAGGCAGGTAGGAATGTTTTGCCGGATATTTAGTAGAACTTTATTAGGAACACTCAAAAGAGATATTCGCGATACCATCTATTATAAGAAAGACCGGTTCCGATTTTTATTTATTGCTATTTTCTCACACTTGACAAAAATAATACTTGCTTTAGCATGAACCAATAAAGATTTAATTACAAAGGTAAGGAAATTCAAGCCATAACTGATTTATTTTCATTAATTTTGATTCATTGTAGTAAAAACATGTTATGTCAATAAACTGCAAAAGAGTCCCCTTAAAGATTTCTGGTGAAGCTCTTATGGGAAGGTAGGTAGGTATGTTAAAGTCAGCAAAGTATTACTTGCTCTGTCATTCATACGTATATGAGTGTTGCTCACTCTTGTAGGTAGTAGGTAGGAAAGTCGATCGCTGATGAGAGCCCTTGATGAGTCATGTATGCTTATCTAGTAGCCATGCAGCCAAGGGTCAATGATACCGACTCTGCATGGATGGATGGACCAGCCAGGATGGACTATTTGTTCGGCAGCAGTTGCTGGGTTCCTTGACAACCCCGTCCATCCCATTAATGCATGAAAGTCGGCTAAAAAGAACCACGATTGGTTCATTTTACTTTCTCTGGGGCACGATAAGGCAGGGGGAGGAGAGGCAGGTGGTTGTGTGTGATGGTGAGCGCGTCCGTATGACGAGCAGGACTAGATCCTTTGGCACTCTACAACATTAATAGTGTATTCCATTATGCTGGTTAGGTGTCGACTACGGCTTTAAGGATTACCCAGGCTTTAAGGATTACCCAGGTCACATTGTGCCATGCAGCTCATAATGCTTTGCAGCTCCCTTCCCAGCCGCATGCGGGGCGTCGCAACCCTCTGTTTGGAAAGTGTTCTATCGGCGCGTAAAAATGGCCTCCTTCTGACAATGACATGGGACCTGGTACTGATCCAGATTTGCTGTGATGGCGTAAGTTATACAGCGGCCATACATTTCATGCCATTTTGGGGGATGCTATGGTTCTCTGAAAAAATAGAGCATTCATTTGTTCATTTAGTTTTGGATGTTGATCGCAAAGTTAATCCCAGACCCTTTAGCTGTTGTGCTACGGTTCATTTCCCGCCGACGCGTAGGTCGACGCGATCCTACGAGGCGAAATGCTTTTGTGATGAACGCATTGCATATGAATGAATCTGCATGATATAAATGTATTCGCATACATTTATATATGCATCTGGCATGTTGTCATTATCCATCGCGACATCGCATCATGGCAAATCCGCCTAGCATGCATGAATGACCGAAGCATGGAAGTGCGCATTATGCTCGTGCTACGAAACGATAAGTAATATTATCTGATATAATATTACTTCATTATAGCACACGTTGAGAGCGCCGCACTCGTCGCGATACATGCCCAGCAACCGGATATCGTTATCCGGACCCTTGCATCGTGCGAACGCCGGAAAGGCTTATACGTTGTTATGCGTAGACATCGCCTAAGCGCAGTAGGGTTGTCACATCTAGGATCGGCCTCCTAATGTGAATCGTACGGCACTGCGATGCTGCGAGTATAACAGATGCGAGGACGGCTAAGCTAGACAAGACATTCGATACCAGAGAACACTGGTGTGTTCTACATTACTATTTCTATACGATACTCTACTTAGCCCGAGCTAAGCCTGAACTTCGCTAATCACCGCCGCGTGATGATTGCTTGCTTCCGGCGCTGACGGCGATTTCGTCCATTGCATCGTTCTGATCCGTAAGACTGTAAGTTATATCTCTCTTCGTCTTGAAGTCTTCCGCTGTCTCTGTTTGCTCTCGCTTGCCTTGCTGTACCTGCAAGTGCTCGCGCATCGGTGTCGAAAGTCTCCAGACGTGCAGATACTTATGAGCAAACGCGAACGAGAGGTACAACAATTTGGTATCGAGACAGGTTCGTTGCCTTACTGTCTCTCTTTGTCTAATCGGAAGTAGGTTCTTTCTATGGCGAGTTCCAGCGACGAACCACGAGGACCGCTAGATACTTTTGCCGAAGACCTAGGCCGCGCCGTTTTGGACGCCGCCGCTTCCGGTTTGTAATTGTTTAATTGCTTTTGCTTAGATTGCTGCACTTGTTGTGTAAGTGTATGCTCTGAGTCGCAGGTAATCTCAGTGCACCGGCATTGCTTGCCGCGGCGACTGAGACCGGCTTTCGTCCGGACCAGTTGGCGACTCTCATCGCCCAAACTACGGAGATCAGGACTCAGCCGGGCAAGTACTTGCTGAGTTTACTGAATCTTCTCAAGAGTACTGTCGCAGTGAACACGAATATGGACAACACTGCTGGACCAAGGGTTCTGCCATTACCTCAAGCTCGAGGGCATGATGACATCCCTGAGGTGATGAGATTGTCGATTCCCGTTCCTAGGCTCAATATTTCGCTGACTGACAAGACACCAGGGCATAGCATAGCCGATGCAACTCGTGCGTACGTGCGTGACACTAAAAAGTACCTCCAAGCTGTTCATGGTGGCGATAATGACGGTATCAGGTGTCTCTTCGTTGGTAACACCCTCGAGGGCGCGGCGAAGGACTGGTATCGCAATTGGACCAACGCCCGGGGCAGCTATACTTTTGACGAGTTGGTCGCCGCTTTGCTCGCACGATTCGCTACTGAGGTTCAAGCACGCGATGTGGAAGCTCGTAACGTTTTGGCAGCCGGTAGCTACCACATGCGTCGGGATGAAAATGTACCTGCGTACCAGTCACGCTTCGAAGCACTTGTGACTCCCATTGCTGACCTCACCGAATCTGAGCGTGTCTTTTGGTTTAGGCGAGGCCTAACGAAACTTTTGGCTAAATGGTGCGCCACTGACTTGGTTGGAGCGCAGATCAAGTCGTATGACACGTTGGTCGCTTTTGCTAAGGGCGCGGAGATACGACTTCTTGCCGGCGAGGAAGAAGTCAAGTCTGCCCCTCGTGCAAATGCCGTGCAAGTGCAGGATCCGCTTGGGGAAGCTGTGGCTCTCGACCAGGACCTCGGCGCGACCCGCCCCACGCCTACTGCCGCGACGCGACGCAGCAACGGGCAACGCAAGGCGCGCGGGGGCGCTAGCTCGGGTGTCCGTGGTACAGGAGGAGCAGGTCCGAGCTCGGACCCAGCTAGGAACAGGAAGCGTGGTGGTGCGCCGTCGTCGGCAGCCGCACAGCGTTCCGACCCCAACGCGAAGCGTACTCGTACGGACGACACATTTATGCCAAAATGGAATTGCAATCGTTCCGAATTCGAGCGTCGAAAATTGGCCAACGTTTGTCTACGGTGTGCGGAGAACCATTCCACGAAGGATTGCCCTCTAATGCCGCCGTTTGTACCTCAGCCGAAATAGGGGCTTGCCCGGGTTCCTGTGGAGGGGGCACCACCCGGGATTTCTGAACTAACGCGTGGTCGGTGGTCATCCTTACGGCCAGCCGTTAAGGCATTGTTGCCTTGTGTACTTGGACACATCGAGCGAGTCATTGCGCGACGCATCACGCTTGACGGACGCACGGGACTTCTCTGCTTCGACCCGTTGTGTAATTTGTTTACACCTCGCCGTCCCCTGTCGTCTATCGATCTGTCTAACCACGTGGTTTTGTTCATCCCCTCGTCTCTGCGTGAGATGTCGGAACAGTTGGCCATATACAGGAGATGTAGGCGTCAATATCCAGGCACTGCCGCATGTGTATTACTCCCTGCTTTCTGTCGGCGCAAGGCAGAGGCATCGTTAAGGGGTATGCGGCATGTCCACCGGTTCGAACCGGGCACCGTTTTGTTTAATGGTGTGGATTGGGAGGGTACGCTGGCTCCGTGGCCATGCCTATCCTACTCGGTTGACGTTTGGTACGAAGCTCCTGATGGGGGTGCCGTTGGTTACGGACCCGCCTTAAGTGCACTGACATTGTCTGCTGGGCAGTCGCTCGTAGATAACCGTGTCCCTGTGGTTCAGATCGGTTTGAATGGCCGTACTCTGAAGGCACTTGTTGACACCGGTGCCAGCGACGACTTCATCTCTGTCGCAGAGGTGAACGCGCTGGGGTTGTCCCCAGAGTCGTCTGATTGTCCACAGGTTACCCTTGCTGACGGGGGTAAGCATCCCATCGTGGGCAGGATTACCCTTAGCCTATCGTTAGGCCCTTTGCGTGTTGTGACCCGGCCGTACGGGCTGCAGGGCTTAGCAGAGACTGCACCGTACATAATGGGGTCATCGACATTACGACAGTACCGCGCGCGCATCGACATGGATGTTGTACCTCTCGTTCGCGTTTGCTCATGAGTATCTGCACGTCTGGAGACTATCGACACCGATGCGCGAGCACTTGCAAGTACAGCAAGGCAAGCGAGAGCAAACAGAGACAGCGGAAGACTTCAAGACGAAGAGAGATATAACTTACGGTCTTACAGATCGGAATGATGCAATGGACGAAATCGCCGTCAGCGCCGGAAGCAAGCAATCATCACGCGGCGGTGATTAGCGAAGTTCAGGCTTAGCTCGGGCTAAGTAGAATAGTGTATAGAAATAGTAATATAGAACACACGAGTGTTCTCCGGTATCGAATGTCTTGTCTAGCTTAGCCGTCCTCGCATCTGTTATACTCGCAGCATCGCAATGCCGTACGATTCACATCAGGAGGCCGATCCTAGATGTGACAACCCTACTGCGTCTAGGCGATGTCTACGCATAACAACGTATAAGCCTTTCCGGCATTCGCATGATGCAAGGGTCCGGATAACGATATCCGGTTGCAGGGCATGCATCGCGACGAGTGCGGCGCTCTCAACGTGTGCTGTAATGAAGTAATATTATATCAGATAATATTACTTATCGTTTCGTAGCACGAGCATAATGCGCACTTCAATGATTCGGTCATTCATGCATGCTAGGCGGATTTGCCATGATGCGATGTCGCGATGGATAATGACAACATGCCAGATGCATATATAAATGTATGCGAATACATTTATATCATACAGATTCATTCATATGTAATGCGTTCATCACAAAAGCACTTCGCCTCGTAGGATCGCGTCGACCTACGCGTCGGCGGGAAATGAACCGTAGCACAACAATTATCCCCCCTCCCGTATGCAGCGTCCTCGCTGCATCATACAGCATCGACTGCAGGGGTCATTGGGCTTGCGTGGCACGTTTGCGGGCTTCTTCGAGCAGGGGTTTCATGTCCTGTGAGAAGTTGCGTGCCGGTTCCCATGAGTTGTGCTCGTCGGTATACCCTGTCCACTTAACCAAGTACTCGTGTACTGTTCGCTTACGTCGGTGTCGGCCCACACGACGCGCGCGATAATCTAACACCCGCTCCACATCGTAAAACTTCTGTTTACCAGCGATCCAGGTCTCGGGAACTGGTTCGATCGCTGCGGGGGCGTTAGCAGGCTCAGGGACAGGTTCCGTACTACGATACGGACGAACAAGCGATACGTGAAACGTGGGGTGAATGGTCATATCAGTGGGCAATGCAAGCTCCACAGCCACATTCCCAACCATGCGCACGACAGGATACGGACCAATCCAGCGGGGTAAGAGTTTTCGGGATCCGTCGGCCAAGGAACGCAAGTTCTTGGTGCTTAGCAACACGAGTTGCCCTTCCGAAAACGTCACATCCTGCTTAGATTTGTTATAGTATTCCGTCGTTCGTTGCTGCGCCGCGTCCAAACACGACTTCGCGTCTGTGATTCGGGACATAAACGACTTGGCAAAAAGTTTAGCAGCAGGCACGTTCACTTCCAACTCACGCCACACGGGTAGCGCGGGATGAAATCCGTAGTTAAGAAAGAACGGACTTTTGCCTGTAGAGCGGTTAACAGCGTTGTTAAGCGCGAATTCTGCCGCAGTCAAATACGTATCCCAGACGAGTGGTGTGCGACCAGCATAATTGCGCAACATATCACCCAACGTGCGGTTTGTGCGTTCGGTTTGACCATCAGTCTGCGGGTGATACGCCGTGCTCAGGTTGACGCGCATGCCAACTAGTTTGCAGAGCGCTTCCCAAAACTTAGACGTGAACTGTCCACCGCGGTCCGAGATCACATTTTTGGGAATCCCGTGTAACCGAACCACATTATCGGAAAACAAACGTGCGGTTTGCTCAGCCGTGCAGGATGATGTGCATGGTGCTAGGTGAACCATCTTAGTCAGACGATCGACCATTACGAACACCGCATCGTATCCCCCCTCAGTTTTGGGCAGCGCGACTACGAAGTCCATGGAAACACTTTCCCAAGGCGCATCCGGGACAGGCAACGGTTGCAACAACCCATGGCCCTTACCGGACAAAGCCTTATTGCGCTGGCACAGACTGCATGTCTGGACGAAGTTCGCCGCATCCTTAGCCAAACGAGGCCACCAAAAGGAACGTTGCACCAAGTCGATCAATCGCTTGCTACCAGGGTGTCCTGCTAACGGATCCTCGTGGAACCGTGCAAGGATGTCGTAGCGTAGCGCGTCGTCGTTCGGAACGACGATTTGCGTAGCTGCACCCTCCGTCCGTAGCCAAAGGCCATTCTGCTTGCGAAGGTTTTCTACATTAGCCGGGTCCGCGAACCAGGCGTCTGCGTTGTAGGCAGCCTTCAACCGCTCCGCGAGGTCCGTCGCGATCGGAACCTCCTCGCTACGCGGCCGCACGACGGGCGCTGCCAAAATTGCAGCGTGTAGCGACGGATGTCGACTGAGAGCATCGGCAATATTCAATTTACCAGAAATATACTCCCAGGTGCAGTTGAACCTAGCTAGATATTCCATCCACCTAGCTTGACGGCGGTTCAACGTCGGAACGCTTTGCAAAAACGTTAGGGGCTTGTGGTCAGTCTTTAAAGTAAACGGGCGTCCCTCGAGGTAACAGCGCCATTCCTTTAAAGCATGCAGCACGGCCAGAAGCTCCTGTTCCCCGGTGGTGTAGCGAATCTCCGCACCAGAAAACTTCTTACTCGTGAAGGCGATCGGTCGCCCTTCCTGTAACAATACAGCGCCGCTTCCAAATATTGAGGCATCAGACACTACCTCAACACGAAATGGCAACGAGTAATCAGGGAATGCAAGGGTGACATCTTCAGCAATGATTCGTTTGAGCTCTTCGAATGCCCGCTGGCATTGCGACGTCCACGACTCGAGTGAAACGAAAACGCCTTTGCGAGTTAAGTTAGTAAGCGGGGCCGCAATGATGGAATATTTTTCAATGAACTTTCGGAAATAATTGGTCAAGCCAAGGAACTTACGCAGCTCCGTGAGGTTCTGAGGCGCGGGCCAATCGCGAACTACGGCGACCTTCCGCGGGTCCATCTTCACACCGGTGGCCGACACAATGTGGCCCAAATATTCCACCTGAGGCTGCGCCCAAAAGCATTTGGCGCGTTTAGCAAACAATTGCTCCCGCCTCATAACGTCGAGCACGAGCCGAAGATGCTCCAAGTGCTCCTCGCGCGTCTTAGAATATACCAAGATGTCATCCAGGTAGCAAACAACGAACCTGTCGATAAACGGCCTAAACATTCGGTCCATAACCGCCTGAAACGTCGCAGGGGCATTAGTCAAACCAAACGATAGGACCGTATACTCAAAGTGACCGAAGGGCGTCCGAAAAGCGGTTTTCGGGATATCAGAGGCAGCGATGCGAATCTGATTGTAGCCCTGTTGTAAGTCAATTGAGGAAAAATAAGCCGAGCCCTTCAGCTTATCCAACAGGTCGTCAACGCGTGGCAAAGGGTAGCGATTTTTCACCGTATTCGCATTTAACCCCCGGTAATCAATGCACATGCGCAAGGTCCCATCCTTCTTACCGACAAACAAAATCGGTGCAGAATACGGGGATGTGCTGGGGCGTATCATACCCTTCGCGAGCAAATCCGTCACCTGGCGCTTCACCTCGTCCAGCTCCAATGGACTCAACCTGTACATTGGCCGGGCTGTAGGCTGCGCTCCAGGCATGAGAGGGATTGTGTGATCAACAGGACGCATAGGTGGTAGGCCAGGGATATCTTTAAAGACGTCCTCATACTGCGACAGTAGGGCCTCAACCTCAGGATCCGCAGAAATCTGCGCGGTGGTGACACAACAGCTCACCCGCGGCCTTAAAAGCAGTCCGTGGGCACCCTTCCGTAACAAACGGACGGCCTCCTTACGCCCGACTAGCTCTGGTTCGATTCGCGCGGCCATTGCGGTCACAGCGAAATTAACCATAGGCACCGCCTCAGTTTCGCCCTCCTTTGGTGTGACATGTTCGAACGACAGGAAAGGTACCTTAATCGACAGAGTACCCTTGCACATATGCAGGGTTGCGGTCTCCATGTCGATGCGCGCGCGGTACTGTCGTAATGTCGACGACCCCATTATGTACGGTGCAGTCTCTGCTAAGCCCTGCAGCACGTACGGCCGGGTCACAACACGCAAAGGGCCTAACGATAGGCTAAGGGTAATCCTGCCCACGATGGGATGCTTACCCCCGTCAGCAAGGGTAACCTGTGGACAATCAGACGACTCTGGGGACAACCCCAGCGCGTTCACCTCTGCGACAGAGATGAAGTCGTCGCTGGCACCGGTGTCAACAAGTGCCTTCAGAGTACGGCCATTCAAACCGATCTGAACCACAGGGACATGGTTATCTACGAGCGACTGCCCAGCAGACAACGTCAGTGCACTTAAGGCGGGTCCGTAACCAACGGCACCCCCATCAGGAGCTTCGTACCAAACGTCAACCGAGTAGGATAGGTGTGGCCACGGAGCCAGCGTACCCTCCCGATCCACACCATTAAACAAAACGGTGCCCGGCTCGAACCGGTGGACATGCCGCATACCCCTTAACAATGCTTCTGCCTTGCGCCGACAGAAAGCAGGGAGTAATACACATGCGGCAGTGCCTGGATATTGACGCCTACATCTCCTGTATATGGCCAACTGTTCCGACATCTCACGCAGAGACGAGGGGATGAACAAAACCACGTGGTTAGACAGATCGATAGACGACAGGGGACGGCGAGGTGTAAACAAATTACACAACGGGTCGAAGCAGAGAAGTCCCGTGCGTCCGTCAAGCGTGATGCGTCGCGCAATGACTCGCTCGATGTGTCCAAGTACACAAGGCAACAATGCCTTAACGGCTGGCCGTAAGGATGACCACCGACCACGCGTTAGTTCAGAAATCCCGGGTGGTGCCCCCTCCACAGGAACCCGGGCAAGCCCCTATTTCGGCTGAGGTACAAACGGCGGCATTAGAGGGCAATCCTTCGTAGAATGGCTCTCCGCACACCGTAGACAAACGTTGGCCAATTTTCGACGCTCGAATTCGGAACGATTGCAATTCCATTTTGGCATAAATGTGTCGTCCGTACGAGTACGCTTCGCATTGGGGTCGGAACGCTGTGCGGCTGCCGACGACGGCGCACCACCACGCTTCCTGTTCCTAGCTGGGTCCGAGCTCGGACCTGCTCCTCCTGTACCACGGACACCCGAGCTAGCGCCCCCGCGCGCCTTGCGTTGCCCGTTGCTGCGTCGCGTCGCGGCAGTAGGCGTGGGGCGGGTCGCGCCGAGGTCCTGGTCGAGAGCTACAGCTTCCCCAAGCGGATCCTGCACTTGCACGGCATTTGCACGAGGGGCAGACTTGACTTCTTCCTCGCCGGCAAGAAGTCGTATCTCCGCGCCCTTAGCAAAAACGACCAACGCGTCATACGACTTGATCTGCACTCCAACCAAGTCAGTGGCGCACCATTTAGCCAAAAGTTTCGTTAGGCCTCGCCTAAACCAAAAGACACGCTCAGATTCGGTGAGGTCAGCAATGGGAGTCACAAGTGCTTCGAAGCGTGACTGGTACGCAGGTACATTTTCATCCCGACGCATGTGGTAGCTACCGGCTGCCAAAACGTTACGAGCTTCCACATCGCGTGCTTGAACCTCAGTAGCGAATCGTGTGAGCAAAGCGGCGACTAACTCATCAAAAGTATAGCTGCCCCGGGCGTTGGTCCAATTGCGATACCAGTCCTTCGCTGCGCCCTCGAGGGTGTTACCAACGAAGAGACACCTGATACCGTCATTATCGCCACCATGAACAGCTTGGAGGTACTTTTTAGCGTCACGCACGTACGCACGAGTTGCATCGGCTATGCTATGCCCTGGTGTCTTGTCGGTCAGCGAAATATTGAGCCTAGGAACGGGAATCGACAACCTCATCACCTCAGGGATATCATCATGCCCTCGAGCTTGAGGTAATGGCAGAACCCTTGGTCCAGCAGTGTTGTCCATATTCGTGTTCACTGCTGAATGCGGCACAATTAAGTGAGCAGGGGTCTGGAGGAAAAGGGGCTCTTGAGTGGCTCGCGCGCCAACAGTCTCAAGACCTCTATCCGGCGCTCTAGCAGCTACAACGAAATCGGGTTGGCTAGCTAGGCTAGTGTGCGGCGTATCGTCGTGTTCCGCGGACATGGAGCACGAAACGATACCCTAGTTTTGCGTAATAGAAGCCGACTTCTATCGCAAAGGCAAGAGTACAAAGCGATTCGGTGAGCCTACCGACAGTACTCTTGAGAAGATTCAGTAAACTCAGCAAGTACTTGCCCAGCTGAGTCCTGATCTCCGTAGTTTGGGCAATGAGAGTCGCCAACTGGTCCGGACGAACGCCGGTCTCAGTCGCCGCGGCAAGCAATGCCGGTGCACTGAGATTACCTGCGACTCAGAGCGTACACTTACACAACAAGTGCAGCAATCTAAGCAAAAGCAATTAAACAATTACAAACCGGAAGCGGCGGCGTCCAAAACGGCGTGGCCTAAGTCTTCGGGAAAAGTATCTAGCGGTCCTCGTGGTTCGTCGCTGGAACTCGCCATAGAAAGAACCTACTTCCGATTAGACCAAGAGAGACAGTTAGGCAACGAACCTGTCTCGATACCAAATTGTTGTACCTCTCGTTCGCGTTTGCTCATGAGTATCTGCACGTCTGGAGACTATCGACACCGATGCGCGAGCACTTGCAAGTACAGCAAGGCAAGCGAGAGCAAACAGAGACAGCGGAAGACTTCAAGACGAAGAGAGATATAACTTACGGTCTTACAGATCGGAATGATGCAATGGACGAAATCGCCGTCAGCGCCGGAAGCAAGCAATCATCACGCGGCGGTGATTAGCGAAGTTCAGGCTTAGCTCGGGCTAAGTAGAATAGTGTATAGAAATAGTAATATAGAACACACGAGTGTTCTCCGGTATCGAATGTCTTGTCTAGCTTAGCCGTCCTCGCATCTGTTATACTCGCAGCATCGCAATGCCGTACGATTCACATCAGGAGGCCGATCCTAGATGTGACAACCCTACTGCGTCTAGGCGATGTCTACGCATAACAACGTATAAGCCTTTCCGGCATTCGCATGATGCAAGGGTCCGGATAACGATATCCGGTTGCAGGGCATGCATCGCGACGAGTGCGGCGCTCTCAACGTGTGCTGTAATGAAGTAATATTATATCAGATAATATTACTTATCGTTTCGTAGCACGAGCATAATGCGCACTTCAATGATTCGGTCATTCATGCATGCTAGGCGGATTTGCCATGATGCGATGTCGCGATGGATAATGACAACATGCCAGATGCATATATAAATGTATGCGAATACATTTATATCATACAGATTCATTCATATGTAATGCGTTCATCACAAAAGCACTTCGCCTCGTAGGATCGCGTCGACCTACGCGTCGGCGGGAAATGAACCGTAGCACAACAATGGAGACCGCAACCCTGCATATGTGCAAGGGTACTCTGTCGATTAAGGTACCTTTCCTGTCGTTCGAACATGTCACACCAAAGGAGGGCGAAACTGAGGCGGTGCCTATGGTTAATTTCGCTGTGACCGCAATGGCCGCGCGAATCGAACCAGAGCTAGTCGGGCGTAAGGAGGCCGTCCGTTTGTTACGGAAGGGTGCCCACGGACTGCTTTTAAGGCCGCGGGTGAGCTGTTGTGTCACCACCGCGCAGATTTCTGCGGATCCTGAGGTTGAGGCCCTACTGTCGCAGTATGAGGACGTCTTTAAAGATATCCCTGGCCTACCACCTATGCGTCCTGTTGATCACACAATCCCTCTCATGCCTGGAGCGCAGCCTACGGCCCGGCCAATGTACAGGTTGAGTCCATTGGAGCTGGACGAGGTGAAGCGCCAGGTGACGGATTTGCTCGCGAAGGGTATGATACGCCCCAGCACATCCCCGTATTCTGCACCGATTTTGTTTGTCGGTAAGAAGGATGGGACCTTGCGCATGTGCATCGATTACCGGGGGTTAAATGCGAATACGGTGAAAAATCGCTACCCTTTGCCACGCGTTGACGACCTGTTGGATAAGCTGAAGGGCTCGTCTTATTTTTCCTCAATTGACTTACAACAGGGCTACAATCAGATTCGCATCGCTGCCTCTGATATCCCGAAAACCGCTTTTCGGACGCCCTTCGGTCACTTTGAGTATACGGTCCTATCATTTGGTTTGACTAATGCCCCTGCGACGTTCCAGGCGGTTATGGACCGAATGTTTAGGCCGTTTATCGACAGGTTCGTTGTTTGCTACCTGGATGACATCTTGGTATATTCTAAGACGCGCGAGGAGCACTTGGAGCATCTTCGGCTCGTGCTCGACGTTATGAGGCGGGAGCAATTGTTTGCTAAACGCGCCAAATGCTTTTGGGCGCAGCCTCAGGTGGAATATTTGGGTCACATTGTGTCGGCCACCGGTGTGAAGATGGACCCGCGGAAGGTCGCCGTGGTTCGCGATTGGCCCGCGCCTCAGAACCTCACGGAGCTGCGTAAGTTCCTTGGCTTGACCAATTATTTCCGAAAGTTCATTGAAAAATATTCCATCATTGCGGCCCCGCTTACTAACTTAACTCGCAAAGGCGTTTTCGTTTCGCTCGAGTCGTGGACGTCGCAATGCCAGCGGGCATTCGAAGAGCTCAAACGAATCGTTACCGAAGATGTCACCCTTGCATTCCCTGATTACTCGTTGCCATTTCGTGTTGAGGTAGTGTCTGATGCCTCAATATTTGGAAGCGGCGCTGTATTGTTACAGGAAGGGCGACCGATCGCCTTCACGAGTAAGAAGTTTTCTGGTGCGGAGATTCGCTACACCACCGGGGAACAGGAGCTTCTGGCCGTGCTGCATGCTTTAAAGGAATGGCGCTGTTACCTCGAGGGACGCCCGTTTACTTTAAAGACTGACCATAAGCCCCTAACGTTTTTGCAAAGCGTTCCGACGTTGAACCGCCGTCAAGCTAGGTGGATGGAATATCTAGCTAGGTTCAACTGCACCTGGGAGTATATTTCTGGTAAATTGAATATTGCCGATGCTCTCAGTCGACATCCGTCGCTACACGCTGCAATTTTGGCAGCGCCCGTCGTGCGGCCGCGTAGCGAGGAGGTTCCGATCGCGACGGACCTCGCGGAGCGGTTGAAGGCTGCCTACAGCGCAGACGCCTGGTTCGCGGACCCGGCTAATGTAGAAAACCTTCGCAAGCAGAATGGCCTTTGGCTACGGACGGAGGGTGCAGCTACACAAATCGTCGTTCCGAACGACGACGCGCTACGCTACGACATCCTTGCGCGGTTCCACGAGGACCCGTTAGCAGGACACCCTGGTAGCAAGCGATTGATCGACTTGGTGCAACGTTCCTTTTGGTGGCCTCGTTTGGCTAAGGATGCGGCGAACTTCGTCCAGACATGCAGTCTGTGCCAGCGCAATAAGGCTTTGTCCGGTAAGGGCCATGGGTTGTTGCAACCGTTGCCTGTCCCGGATGCGCCTTGGGAAAGTGTTTCCATGGACTTCGTAGTCGCGCTGCCCAAAACTGAGGGGGGATACGATGCGGTGTTTGTAATGGTCGATCGTCTGACTAAGATGGTTCACCTAGCACCATGCACATCATCCTGCACGGCTGAGCAAACCGCACGTTTGTTTTTCGATAATATGGTTCGGTTACACGGGATTCCCAAAAATGTGATCTCGGACCGCGGTGGACAGTTCACGTCTAAGTTTTGGGAAGCGCTCTGCAAACTAGTTGGCATGCGCGTCAACCTGAGCACGGCGTATCACCCGCAGACTGATGGTCAAACCGAACGCACAAACCGCACGTTGGGTGATATGTTGCGCAATTATGCTGGTCGCACACCACTTGTTTGGGATACATATTTGACTGCGGCAGAATTCGCGCTTAACAATGCTGTTAACCGCTCTACAGGCAAAAGTCCGTTCTTTCTTAACTACGGGTTTCATCCCGCGCTACCCGTGTGGCGTGAGTTGGAAGTGAACGTGCCTGCTGCTAAACTTTTTGCCAAGTCGTTTATGTCCCGAATCACAGACGCGAAGTCGTGTTTGGACGCGGCGCAGCAACGAACGACGGAATACTACAACAAATCCAAGCAGGATGTGACGTTTTCGGAGGGGCAACTCGTGTTGCTAAGCACCAAGAACTTGCGTTCCTTGGCCGACGGATCCCGAAAACTCTTACCCCGCTGGATTGGTCCGTACCCTGTCGTGCGCATGGTTGGGAATGTGGCTGTGCAGCTTGCATTGCCCGCTGATATGACCATTCACCCCACGTTTCACGTATCGCTTGTTCGTCCGTATCGTAATACGGAACCCGTCCCTGAGCCTGCTAACGCCCCCGCAGCGATCGAACCAGTTCCCGAGACCTGGATCGCTGGTAAACAGAAGTTTTACGATGTGGAGCGGGTGTTAGATTATCGCGCGCGTCGTGTGGGCCGACACCGACGTAAGCGAACAGTACACGAGTACTTGGTTAAGTGGACAGGGTATACCGACGAGCACAACTCATGGGAACCGGCACGCAACTTCTCACAGGACATGAAACCCCTGCTCGAAGAAGCCCGCAAACGTGCCACGCAAACCCAATGACCCCTGCAGTCGATGCTGTATGATGCAGCGAGGACGCTGCATACGGGAGGGGGGATAATTGTTGTGCTACGGTTCATTTCCCGCCGACGCGTAGGTCGACGCGATCCTACGAGGCGAAATGCTTTTGTGATGAACGCATTGCATATGAATGAATCTGCATGATATAAATGTATTCGCATACATTTATATATGCATCTGGCATGTTGTCATTATCCATCGCGACATCGCATCATGGCAAATCCGCCTAGCATGCATGAATGACCGAATCATTGAAGTGCGCATTATGCTCGTGCTACGAAACGATAAGTAATATTATCTGATATAATATTACTTCATTACAGCACACGTTGAGAGCGCCGCACTCGTCGCGATGCATGCCCTGCAACCGGATATCGTTATCCGGACCCTTGCATCATGCGAATGCCGGAAAGGCTTATACGTTGTTATGCGTAGACATCGCCTAGACGCAGTAGGGTTGTCACATCTAGGATCGGCCTCCTAATGTGAATCGTACGGCACTGCGATGCTGCGAGTATAACAGATGCGAGGACGGCTAAGCTAGACAAGACATTCGATACCAGAGAACACTGGTGTGTTCTACATTACTATTTCTATACGATACTCTACTTAGCCCGAGCTAAGCCTGAACTTCGCTAATCACCGCCGCGTGATGATTGCTTGCTTCCGGCGCTGACGGCGATTTCGTCCATTGCATCGTTCTGATCCGTAAGACTGTAAGTTATATCTCTCTTCGTCTTGAAGTCTTCCGCTGTCTCTGTTTGCTCTCGCTTGCCTTGCTGTACCTGCAAGTGCTCGCGCATCGGTGTCGAAAGTCTCCAGACGTGCAGATACTTATGAGCAAACGCGAACGAGAGGTACAACATTAGCTACAACGACAGTAATGCAGGCTTGCGCGTAGCTACACGAGTTTGCGAGACATGTATTACATCGAAATCAAAAACTCCCAATTCAGGGAGGTATCTTGGAAATAAAACTTGAGTCCGGGCCGCTGGAAAGCTTTGCTCTGCCTCGTTAATCACCCTTTATCTGTTATCAGGAATGTATACGGGTACTTCTACCGAGTACCTGTGAAACATTATTCTTTACATCGCCTTGGTTCGACAATGTACAGAGAACGGTAGGTGCAAATGTATTTGCATACATTTATATATGTTTGGCATGTTACCATTATACATCGCGACATATCCCATCGCATCATGGCTGATCCGCCTAACATGCATGAAATCCCGAATAATTGAAGCGCGCATTATGCTCATGCTATGGAGCGATAAGTAATATTATTTGATATAATATTACATCTTTATGGCACACGTCGGGAACTCCGCACTCGTCGCGATACATGCCTTGCAACCGAATATCATTATTCGGACCCTTGCATCATGCAAATGCCGGTTGGGTTGTCACACTTAGGAACATCGCCTATACGCAGTAGGGTTGTCACACTTAGGATCAGCCTCCTAGTGTGAATTGTACGGTGTAGCGATGCTGCGAGTATAACAGATGCGAGGACGGCTAAGTAAAGCAAGACAATTTGACACCGGAGAACACTTCTGTGTTCAATATCATTATTGCTAACCGCTTTCATACTTAGCCCGAGCTAAGCCTGAACTTCGCTTGCCACCGCCGCGTGATGATTATTGCTTGCTTCCGGCGCTGACGGTGATTACATCCATTGCATCGCTTCGGCCTGTATTATTGTAAGTTATATCTCTTCTTGTCTTGAAGTCTTCCACTGTCTCTGTTTGCTCTCGATTGCCTTGCTGTACTTGCAAGTGCTTGCACATGGGTATCAAAAGTCTTCAGACGCGCAGATATCTATGAGCAAACCCGAAGAAGAGGTACAACAAATTGCCCCATTCCCGTGCCCTGTGTACTAAATCGATAGCATTTTCAATCAATGAATCAAAATTTACTTATCATTTTGTGAAAGCCTCCCGACCTGAAACTACCCAAAGAGAGAAGCATAAAAGTTTGTAGGAGATCTATGCTTATTAGGTCTGACGTTAAAATGCTCCTTAATATATCCAAATATAGTCTCTATAATAAATCGCCTTCGCAAGAAGAGTTTGTCTAACATCGGCATTAAATAATTCTTCATATTACATTACCAGTAATACCAGTAATAAGTATCAGCCCTTTAGAATACAGCCTAGAAAATAAGCTTTTAGAGATGTAGCCTTTATCGGCATAGCATTTACCTTTAATATTAGCCTTAGCAATCATCGCTTCAAAAGCTATACGATCATCTTTATTTCCTTCAGTAATTTTGATTGCTATAATCTGGCTCTGATCATTTATAATCATATGGAGTTTAAAGCCATAGAACCAGTCAATAGAGCTATGCCCTCTTTCTGCTAAACCTGCAAATGTTTTGTTACTTGATATCCTGATATTCTTGCATACTGCAAAATGTGTAGAGTCTACGTAATATATGTCACTCTTCTTACCAGAGAGATAGTGCATTATAAAAAATAGATCAACAAATAGATTCTATAAATCAAATTAAATTAACAAATAAAATAGTAGAAGAATTATTATCAAAAGCAAATCCACAAGAGCTGTGGTTGACAGGTATTGTTGATGCATATCCTCTGTAGCAGGGGGGTGCACCAGGGTAAAGGACGTATAACACAACAGGGACAAGTCACAAATGGTTATCGTCGCCTCTTGTAATGTTTGGGTAGACAAACATACTGCATAAGTGGTGCGTTCATTTAAAGGGCATTATGACGCCAGGCTTTTCATGAAGTCAGGACTACATTCACAATCCTCCGAAGAATGGTAACCTGCTAAGCCATGCGCATGCCAAAATGTATTGGGCGAAGTCGCTGATCAGCCATGGACTCGAATCAGATCAGTTAATAAGCCGGTGAATTGGTGTCGCTATTGGACATCACCCTGCTGTGCACCATCACTTATCATGGCGAGGACGTCCCTACCGTCGCTGCCGTTGGGAGGCTACTGCGGTAGAATGACAATACCCGTCCGTTTAACTCTTGAGCTTCCGCAGACTTGGCTTGCAACATTCATGCGGCCGCATATAGTTATTCTAGTTACTCCAGTAAACCAGGTGCATTAAACAACCAAGCATATACAACGGTGTCTGTGACCATGAACCCCACTAGCCAAGCCTATTGTTGCGCAGTGCCATCCCAGCACGTTATCTACGCACCCGCAATGAAGAAGTCACCCGCAGGTTGAAGCTCCACCGTCACCTTCTTACTTTCAGACGTCAGGCTAGCAATACGGTAACTACCAATGGGATGGAGCCGTGCCCGCTTTAAGCTGGTCATTCAGTGCGACAATACGCGCTGCCGCGGCCTGCTGCTGCTCTTCGTCATGGAAGTAAATGCCGGTCCGGTACTGCTTGCCATCATGGAAGTTACAAACGGTTGGATCCACCACCTCGAAGAGCGTGTCAAGCAGTTGATCGTAGGTGCACTCGTTGGGGTCATATATGCACTGCACGGCTTCCGCATGCCCTGTGTGGCCATCGGCGACTGATAAATAATTAGGAGCGGGATCTGAGCCGCCCGTGTAACCTGCGGATGTTGTGATCACGCCTGGCACGCGCTGGTAGCCTAGTTCGAGGCACCAGAAGCATGCACCTGCAAAGCGGTTTCAGGCAGATTGGCGACGATCAATTAATCTTCTTATGAGTCTATCCATATAAATGGGACAGCGGAACGTGAGATGTGCGATAACCATGTGTGTGGCGAAGATTAATGTCACGTTACCGGAGAACGTCGCGAGCTTAAGTCCCGGTGGGGCTTCTTCTGGAGCAAGCCTGCAAGGTTCGTCTTCACCCATATTTATCCAAACCGAATAAGCCTATTGCTTGGAGCTTTGGACTCCTCGATAAAGTTCTCCGACGACAGGTCTGGATCCTCAAGGACAAAATCGATATGTTAATTCATGTAAATGACACGCTGAAATTGGGCATATCTGATGCTAGTCGAGTTACTTGCCATGTTTTTGATGCTGTACGAACTCCGTGGTGAGCATGAGAACAGGTATATCTGCGGTATAAGAAAAACTCTTTGCCGTATTAAATGCTCTGTTTCATGCAGATCGCGTATGCATAGATCTTAACCTTGAATTCTTCCCTGTGCTTTTTTGATGCCTTGAGGGTTTTAACAAGGGTTTGCAATATGTTGTTCTCTTATCCCTCATGCGCCAGTGATCAAGCCTTTATCCTGCTGGCATATGCAAGGTAACTGGAAGTGCCTAGTTGAAAGCCCACGAAGTTGCACGGAGCTGACAGCCGAAACGGACGGAACGACTTTTAGAAGTTGTAACCCAGAAACGAGCTTGCACGGATGAGCGTGCACCCCTGCGACGCATCGTTACATGCACAGTTAAAGGTGAAGCTTTACCACAATCGGTTCCCCAGCTGAGACGTGCTGCGGGGCAGCACGGGGAGGCACGGGGACGGGGCGTATGGAACCTCTAATGCATACATACTCACTCAAAAAGCTGTTCTTCAGAAAAGGAAGACGATTCCTAGCACCGTGCTCTGCAGGTCTGACTGCACCTGTGCTAAGGTGCTGACCCCTGCGCCTGTCTGTCATCAGTCCGGGAAAATCTGTGGTAATGCCAATGCAGGGCAGATTTGCAACATCAGGGAACAGAGGGACGTGTTTTATGGTGGCTGACAGGGTCGCTACTTGAGGTGGATGCGCGAAACGTTCCAAATGCTTTCAAGCCTCAAGCACAGTCCGTGGAGGCTCGGCAATTTGCTTGGTCCATTGAACGCCACAGCAGAGTTGCGCAATCAGACTGGCATGCACTTCCTCACCGCCACAGACCTGCTGCAGGAACACAGCCGTCCACAGATCGTTAGCACCTGGCCATCCGCAAAGTATCCTGCCCCAACAATCTCAAGTCAGAATCCTAACACCTACAAAAAATGCCGCAACGGCCAAAGCCATCTTTGGGCGGCAGATGAGCCCTCAGCAAAACGTGTATGAAGGATTTTTCACCGTATCACCAGCATCCACGACGTCCTCCTGGTCCTCTCCGGAAAGAGCTGCAAGACCGCCGCCACCTACTCGTGTCTCCATTGAGCAATACGCCACCAGAGTGCCGCCACAACGCAGTTACACGCCTGATACCTGAGCGGCTTCGAGCGGGCGCTTCTCCGGCGCAGAATCCGGCGACGGCCACATTAAATTCAAGGTCATAGCTCCGCCTGCCGTATATCCTTCCGGCAGACATGAAGAGCGCAATTATGTGGACACCACATCAGGCCGTCTCACGCGCCTAGATGCTCGGCCTGCTCAATCTGCAGGTACACGCCCTCCGATATGAGAGGAATTTCGCAGTACCAGCCCCCGTGCAGCAAGCAACGTGAGCGGCGCGCCAGAAGTGCGGCGTGTGAGAAATTCGGCATAAATGAAAATAATTAGTATGTGTATGGTTTTCCCTAGGCATCGGGGAAGGGCTAGCAGGGCGACCGACACCGTCGACACCGCGCACGATGCAACCACTGAGGGTATGGCACGATAGAAGACGCGAACCCTAAGGTCCTGGTCGATCCGGCCCTTTGCTTCACCAAGTATGAGCAGGGGCTAATTTCCCACATGATCCGAACCTTCCCGAGGGTCACCCATCCCACGAAGCCCACTCGAGAGAACCCAGCTACCAGATCACATTCCTCTACATCCAGTCGCCTTCCCTTTCTCTGTCAGGTTATACTCACAGCACAAGCAGTACAAGACCAGCAGGAAGATAAACCAGAACATAAGCGCGTAGAAAAGGTCCGACCACGGGGTCCATAGCACACCAGTTGGGAGGTTTTCCTCCGTCACGATTAGAATCATGGCCACGATGTCCAGCATTACACCCTCCGGGTTGTCACACAACGAGGCGAGCCTTTTCGTGTTTGTCTCCTCAACTATGGTGCAAGGAGCATCGTAAGGCATCCATCTAGCGTATCGCGTGAACGTTGAGTGGTCTGAAGCGAAGACAGTTTGGGGTTACGAATATGCTGGTTGCAAGGCAAGTGGCGACGAGTTGGGTCAGCAGTACACCGTAGTGAGGTCCGAACGCGCAGGCGATCAAAAGTCGACAGATGTGAGAATAAGTGCGGCACCTATTCACCTGTGCTGGCCTGGGCTGAGAAATCTTGTCCAATAGTCGTCCATTACGTCATGCAAATCTCAATGGCATGGGCAGCGACAGTGGTACGACCCCACGGTTGTTCCAGGCGTGCATGCAGACGCATCAGCAGTGCTTCAAAACGCCCCACCGAACAAACCCAGGAGGAAATTTCCCGCAACATAGAGTGCGTTTCGCGGTGACGGCATTCCCCAATCCATGCACCGGGCCACTTGATATCTTCCGTGCACCGTAAACCCTAAACCCCCGCACACGGCGGCTCCACGGCGGCCGGCATCCATTCCTTCCTGCCGTCCCCCGACACCCAGGACTCCATATTTGTCTGCCCGTGGGGGAACCTCTGCAGTCACCATCGTGAGTGAGTGAAATTCACAGCAATATACAGTGAATTTGTTTATTAGTATAATAAACGGAAATTCGGCGGGAATTCGCTTGTCGTGTGAAGTCGTACGGAATTAACCAGTATATGTGTAAATTAAAGCTGACCTTATTGCGTGTGACGCGACGGCCTATCAGGATGCATGGGTTCGGTTGGGTCTACATGTTTGTTAGTGCGTGAGGACTCATCCGTAAACGTGTGAAAATTGTACGGCGTTGATTGAACGACACATGTAATCCAGCTAATAATTTTATCCAATTCGCGATATATAGTTCATGCATGCATGCAAGGTTGTTAGTTTGATTGTGCATGTTTTTATATTGGCTACCTACCTATATATCATGCAGGGCTTGTCACGACATAGGCATGCATATGGAATGAAGTTGTCTCCGCGCTTGGCGCAGCAGCCTTGCATAATAACAACACAAAAATACATCGAACCTTTCCTCTCTGCTGCACCTGCGCATGTCAGGTACAACGCCCATATAGTCTTCATCATTTTGGCCCTCGGAAACTTCGATATCACCATCATGGCCTCCGTCTTCATCATCATTACTATCATGGCCCTTCCGGACTTCCTAGCTGTACATAAAGCCCCGGTAAACTGCATCACGGTAGATGCGAGATCCAAGTTGCTGTGCATCGGGCGGCCGCTGTGACACCACCGTGCAGCATTCACCACTCGGACTCTGATTCGTACTGTGTACTGCCTGACAGCCAGCGGTGCAGAGTCCTCATCAGATCCTGGATGAGCTGTGCACAATAGACTGCATGCGAAGCCTCATCGTTGCCTAAAATGGCACGTACTGCTGCACCGTCAGAAACTGTTTATTTAGAGGCCGAGGCAGGGGGCCAGGTCTGTATAAATGTTCGGTTGCATATATCGTCAAATGTAGTGGACTGGCTGGTAGACCAGCAGTTGGATGATGATGAGTGGGTTGCTTGGCGGTATAGATAGAAAGATAGATAGATAGAAGATAGATAGATAGATAGATAGATAGATAGATTTATATTTATATTTATATTTATATTTATATTTATATTTATATTTATATTTATATTTATATTTATATTTATATAGATATATTTATATATATTTATATATATATTTATATATATATATATTTATATATTTATATTTAATTATATTTATTTATATTTATATTTATTTATTTATATTTATATATTTATATTTATTTATATTTATATATTTATATATTTATATTTATATATTTATATTTATATATTTATATATTTATATTTATATTTTTATATTTTTATATTTATATATTTATATTTATATTTATATTTATATTTATATTTATATTTATATTTATATTTATATTTATACTTATATTTATACTTATACTTATACTTATACTTATACTTATACTTAAATTTATATTTATTTATATAGTGTTGTTAGATAATTGTATATTGATTGACACCACCGGTTTTAGGTTGCAACCAAGCAAGTATATAGAGGTACGTGTAATATCTATCTATAATGTAAAATATATATAATATGTATCTATCCTGGGATGTCTACAGCTAATATCCGTGCGTGTATGGACATCTTCCGGTCGGGCCTTCGCTGCATGTCTGTAGGCTGATATAACTGATAGAGACACGACGGGAGGAAGCTCGCTCCTGCTGATGAATGAATTTATATATGGTCATGTCATGCATGCGTGTCCTTGCACACATACGTTACTACTGGCACTTATTGCCTCGTAGCTACACTCTGCCTTACGTAACCTATATTGTGTCCATATATATTACAGTAATATAAAAGGTACATACAGTAATACAATAGGTATATATATATATATACACATTATAAGTCACTTAAGGCAGCACGGCTTTCAGCGCTTGGCTTTGTTTAGTCGATGCATAATGGCTTTCTGTTCGCCAGGAAGACCTTCATGATCGATTGTGATATGTGACGAGAATTCTATGTGATAGATGTTTTAATCACTACGAACGTATAAGGGTACGTACGTATAAGGTATGGAATAATGAAGGCAACCAAGCAAACGTTCGTTCGTTTTATTTGCTTATCGCTGCTGCATGTTTGTGTTCGACGACGCTACAATACGCAACACTATCTCGCATGAGTACTATGTGTGTCGTCATTATCATCTTGCTTGCATGAAACAGGCGGTGTGTTTAGGCAAACTGCCAATCGAGCGATCGAGATCGAATAAGTTAGCATATGATCAGGGGAATTAATTGGTTGGTCATATTAATTGGTCGGTCATCAAGAAATTGTACGGACGAATAAGCTGACAATAATCAAATTCATATCTGTTTTTTTCTCACCATCATCATATTCTTCTTCTCTGGAGGTTTTTGTTCTAGAGTGCTTCAATTATTGTTTACCGATATCTGGTCTATGAGCCTGCCTGCTGCCTCATGCTGCCTCCTTCCGGGGCCCACGAATTCGCAGAAACTTGTAATGATTATAATCATCATCATCTTTTCTTCTTCTTCATCTTCCTCTGCTTCATCAAGATCATTATCACCACCAGCCACCATCGATGCATGTATCTGCTAGGTATGCAGTATGATGCAATTCGCCAGTCTTTAAATAAATTATTAATCTATTCACATTATAACACTAACAAAGAACATTCACATGTCAAACTACTTACGACGTAAGTGTATGTGTGTGTGTGTGTGTGTTTTAGGCTTGACGCGAAGGAATACACAGGAGTGAGGGGGAGCGAGGCCTAGAAACGTACTTACATCCTTACAATGAAGCTGGTTAAAGTAAGCACAGACGCTTGTACAGCCCGAATATCTATTTGCATCGAGCACAATTTGGTCGGCCCTGCCTCCTTGCTCGCTCTCTCGCTCAGCCATATCTAGTCACTAGGCATGCAGCCCGCTAGGTACGATTCACAAACATGCTAAGTAAATAACGGTATGCGTTTATAGCAGAACTATTTGTTCTGCTATAAAGTATCCATCGGTGACCGATGTATGGCTTCCTATGATCACGCACGAGCATTCGTCCGTTTACAACAAGGTTAATTACATGTATAAAACGACTAGCGACGTACTAGCTGCCTGAAGCGATCTGAAACCTGGCAGATAGATCAAGAATAAAATAGATAGATAAATTTGTCGTCGTTCACTCGCTCACATAAATTAAGAGCGTTTCCCATGCTTATTGCGGAAGCCAAGGCTAAAGATTGATACGACATTCGTTGTTCTCATCGCCCCTTTATTCCCATCCTCCATCACCCTGCTGATGCGACATCCCAGGAGATAGGCGCGCAAAGTTACTATTATACATTCATGGGGATGGACATAACCTTACTATCCATCTATCGATCTGTGGTTGGCGTGACTGGGTACATATCTAAACATACGCCTTTTAATGTGTGTTTATATGTATACACATGTATACATATAAACACACATTAAACCGCAGGTGGACACCACCCTTATCTTGTCCGAATTATATATTCTCCTTGTGTGCACCTAGTAATAGTGACGACGTAACACTAGAATGCGTCTTCAACACGCCAGGCCTCTAAAACGGTGGACGACCCCGCACGTCCACCCGCAGGAGCTGCAGCTGCAGCCAAGGCGGTCAGTGCCACGTTTCCTGGCACAGACGAAGGCAACCTGGCGCCCGACTTGATCACAGCTTCGGTTTCAGCATCCCTGGCTCCATTGCTGACACATCCTGCGTCTGTCGTGCCCGCGGGATTGCTCTTGGCGCCCGTACCTTCCTCAGCTCCAGCGCCCGCCGCCTCGGCCACCCTGCTCCGCACGTAACGCCGTACGGTGACGGCGAATTCTCGGTCCATGTTGACAAACACATCATCCACGCCGATACCATCAAAGGGATTCTCCAGAGCCACTTGGACGTGGAATCTACATAACACCGCACGATGCGAGGGTTCTGGAACCAAGCAAGGCTGTGAGTCATAGAGAGGTAGATAGGTAGAGAGGGAGAGAGAGATATATAAGAGAGAGAGAGATATAAGAGAGGAAAGGCGAGGGATGGAGTGAGTGGACCAGACGTACCATATCAGGAGGCAATGAATGGCAGGCAGGGGATACGCAGAAAGGCCGGACGGCAGCCAAGGATGACGAGTGGCCAGGAGCCCACCCGCCGGCTGATCAGCGTTCGTGCATAACACTACCCGCACGTACACAAATGTATGTTAGCGCAACAGGGTGGCATTCCGTTCCTCATCACCTGCCGGCTGCCCACTGAACGTGTGTAGGCAGGTGGGTGAAGTGGAGGGAGTGCCTTGATCGACAAGGCAATAATCTCCATTTCTCTGTATGTGTATGTGTATGTGTATGTGTATGTGTATGTGTATGTGTATGTGTATGTGTATGTGTATGTGTATGTGTATGTGTATGTGTATGTGTATGTGTATGTGTATGTGTATGTGTATGTGTATGTGTATGTGTATGTGTATGTGTATGTGTATGTGTATGTGTATGTGTATGTGTATGTGTATGTGTAAACCCTAAAACCCTACCCTCGCACGAATTCTATGTTTTGTCGATCGTCAGTGGCGCAAGAGCACTTATTGCTTCCAAGGTCCAAACGGTAATGAAGGTGCAACTGAGAGGCCCATGTGTACTCCCTCATGATCACTAGCATCATCATTAGCATCATCATGTGGTGCATGCGCATCGATCGGTATGACCGACTCACAGTGTAGACAGGACGAGCACGTACAGCACTGCCGTGAAATAGCCCGCGGGACATTTGCCAGTGGTATCCTGCGATGCAATAAAGCATGCAAGGGGGGGGGGGTCGTGTGTATATGCTCTGGATGGGTTTTCGTGTGCCAGGTCGGGTTCATTGTGCAGTGGCCAGATAAATGCATGCAGTTGCGAGGCGTGGTTTCATGAATCCGATCAACCGGATTCATGCTCGACAACGATGTACTGATTGCTAGGTGTAATGCACATTGGTCCGGTACATATATACTTCGTTATATATATATGTGTGTGTGTGTACATCATATGTAAAAATACATGTATATTCTCATATACTCACTTTTTCCCATTTGGATCCCGTACACATGAAGGCGAAGTACGGCGCCGCCATGACGATGGACGCCACCACCAGGATGAACGACACGTGGCGCAGCATGAAGGGGGTGCGGTACTCACGCAAGAAGCGCAGCCTGTGATTAGAGGCAGAGGCTAAGAGTGAGTGGGAAAGTGAGTGGGTGGGACGCAAGCAAGGCCGGCTGCTGTTGTTGGATGGGTTGGAGACAATTCGTGGAGCAAGTTAACATACATATAGGAACAGTAGTGTCCAGATGAGTTTAGCTCGTGTATATACCTGTGAAACAATTCCTACATTTTGTATGTTGGTTTCGGGGCACCTAATGAACATTGAATAAGGGCACAAAGGGTTACTGCAAAAGTGCCAGTAGTGGCGGCCCACCCAGTAGCGCTCACCTCTCCACAATTTCAGCAATCTTTGAAATGTAAGCGGCCAGACGGCTCATCCCAGCCTCCCCTGGATGGATGGATAGTTGGAGAAGATGGTGATGGACGGTTGATGACAAATGGGCAGTTTATCCTAGTCGATTTACAACAGCTGTTTTCGCTTTCCGGACGGAGCAGTATGCTGTTGTTGTTGTCGTTTTACTTTGTAACAAGTCCTAAGGAACGTGAGGCGCAATGCATGGCATTATGTACGTCTGCGTAAGGACCGCCACTGATTAATTGTCTGCATTTAGTGTCTGCATGCAGAAGCATGGTGAGAGGCTTTCTCGGCACGCTAGCTCCATAGCAGCTACGAAAACCTAATCACGAATAAGCGCCCTCATCGGCGAGACCGGGCATTAGGAGTACCTGCATGCAAGGCGATGTGTTGGATGCTTGCTGGAAGATCCCCCTCCCCAGAGCCCAAGCTAATCAGGCAACCGCTTCCTGCCTCACCGGCCTTGGTGCAGTTGGCGACACCCATAAGCTTCTCATTGTGGATGTTCAATTTACTAATGATGTCGTACAATTTGAAGTACCGCTGCCAATGAGGATCACGCTCAGCATACTCCTCGGCACGATCGCTGCGGCCATTCCTGTCCTTGTCGTCCTGTAGCGCCTTCCTAGATGCCGTTTTCCTTCCGCTCTTGCCTGAGGCACTCATGGCGTACTTATCTCCGGAGGACTCGATGACATCATCGTCGCCGTCTTCGTCATCACTGCTATAATTGCCCTTTCGACCTTCCTTGCCGTACAGGAACGCCCCAGTCACCTGCATCAAGATAGATGCGAGATCTGAGCTGTGCACCGGGCCAACTGTGTCGTACAGCATTCGCCACTCGGACTCTGATTCGTACTGTGTACTGCCTGACAGCCAGCGGCGCAGAGTCCTCATCAGATCCTGGATGAGCTGTGCACAATGGACTGCATGCGGAGCCTCATCGTTGCCTAAATTGGCACGTACTGCTACACCGTCAGAAACTACGGCAGGCAAGGAGGAATGGGGAATGGTGCGGAAAGAGGACATCCCCAGTCGTCGATGTATGGTAAGATCTCACCGGTTTATATTACCAAATAGACGATTTTACAATAGGCCGATAACACGCATGGAATTTAAATGTGACAGTATGCCATCCATGTCGCACGGTTGTTTTGTAGTTGTAAGCTTCAAGCTGATATTTTCCCTGACATTATTGTTTGTTGAACCTGGACTGTCTGCCCGAAACAATTTGCGTTAGTAATAAAAATGCTGTTGCACCTTGCCCATCTTAATTGGGTATCAAACTGCACATGGTCTTGCACTTACCATCCCAATCGCGGTTGCAAAAGTAGATCCCGATCAACTGTGGTGGCGGGAATGATGAAAAGGAGAAAGCATGCGAGGGCCAAGAAGCATATAGCTGATGAGCGACTGAGCAACAAACAAGAAGTGCGGCTCGGTCATCGCTTTATGTTTCCACAACGCCCGGCCCCATTTGGGGATTCAAACGTGTTTACAAGAACACACAACCTTGAAGTCCGACAGGCTTTTTCCAATCAATACCCAATAGTCCAATTAAGATGACCAGTGCAAACAAGATGATACTGAAGGTAAGAAGGTTACCAACCCCGTGCGTGTCGGGCTAATGGGAACGCATTCAAACCTACCACTCCCTTCAGGATAGAAAGATTTCTGAGAGCCTCCTCTCTGCGGGAGAAGGCCTGCTGAATACTGCATGCGGGTGTATGTGGGTTGAATGGCACGCACATTATTGCGATGTGTTTGATACGGTTTACGATTTAATAAAATCTAAAGTGCAAGTTGACATGCGCAATGTCGTCCTTCGCGTACCTGAATACTAGCGGGAAAACTGTCCCCAACGACAGAATGCTGAACTCCATGCGGAATCTGCGATAGAGGATATTCGAGTTAGTTACGTTAATCCGTTATTCTGAAAGAACACCCACGCGGACTTACTTGAGGTTAAGCGTTTCGCTCTGACACAGGTAAACCATCATGCAGGCTAAACACGACATCGTGATCGTGCGAGCGTTGACCAGGAAGACGCATGCTCTGCATCGGAAAACGGCTTCAGCGCCGCCGCTTTCCTATCTCAGTTGAGTAGTTAAACATACCGAACGTAGCGAAAAAAAAGGATCCAAAACAGCCAGCGCTGACCCGTGCGGGGCTTCCAAGACTTGGATTTGCGTCGCTTCGATTTCCGTTCAGGAAGGACCTTCATGGTGAAACTTGCTTTTTCAACGAAAAGTTGTGCGTTGTCCTAAAGACTAACTAAATATATTCTACTGATCAGCTGGCATTTCATATCTGAGTTAGCGGTGCCCGAAGTATCGCACCCACACATCCAACCTTCACCGGTAGATTGCATTCTTGATAAGCAAAAGCAAATAGATCAGGTACCCTGATCTTTCACCAGTTCCGACACAGTCGTTCCGGCAGTTAGTATGCGCGAAATACGTCGTGTGCGTACGACGTGTCCTTACCATGTTCGATACATCTATTCAAAATATCAACGAAACATTTTGGTCGTGCCTCTCCTGGCGGGTCCTGCTGGTCCATGTACGATACCAACCGGTAGTACCTTTCCTACCAGAGGTCCTGCTGACCCCCGCTTGTTACGCTGTTGCGGAACATTCGGTCACCACCAATCTGCAACACCCAGTTGGTGCCCAGCACCCATTCAAGTTTCTCCAATAGAGCATACTTTCCGCCTTGACCGGCACACCTTCACTGCAAACGGCACCACGAGTTTTAAAGGGCGGTAGCTGCTTCACGCCCTCGGCCTATGACCTCGGTGCGGCAACGATCACATGACAGTACAAGGGGATACGAGTTGGTTCGTTCACAAGCACGCACTGACGGAATTCGGCAGTATCGATAAACATTGACTCTAAAACTCAAGGCAAGCCCAGTGTGGCCCATGTCGTGTGTAGGCCTGGGGAGAGTGGAAGAGGACCTCTGCTCTCTACACACCACCGCCGGGCTCCGAAACTACCATCTCCATTACTATATGTTTGATATTGCTGCTGCTGCTCGTCGCCTGCGAGTTCAAAATCGTTGATGTTTTCTATGGAGCTGGCTGGTGTCGGAAAACACCATGGAGAGGTATCAACATGAGGCATCGACAAGTGCCCCGCCCCGCAGGATTTCACTCCATCCACACGCATGAACTCAATACACATATTTAACACGCAGATGCGCGGTTTTAGTACTACACGATTCCGCCTGGTGAGATATTGTACCTGCTATAACCCCCCCTGCCGCATGCGATGCCATACCGCCAACACAAGACACCAACTTGGTGCCTGATGGGACAGAGCTTCCTATAACCTCCACCATTCCACAAACCCACAACCAGGACGCCACCGAGTTGCAAGCGCTGCTGCTGCTGCTGCTGTTGCTGCCAAGACACCCAACAGCTACAGAGTGGGCATGTGGGAACCCCTACCCTTTACTTGATACTCCCGCCTGACAGTCGCCTGGAATACAAAACCCCATTCTCTGGAATACAAAATCCCATCCTCGAGCCATCCAGCTTCCCCTCCTTCCTCGCAACCGTTCCGCCCTTGACAACACCAAACGCGACCTTTCCGGCTGCATCCTCAGCTGGATGCGACAGGCGCCTCGCACGAACCACCGCCACACGTTGACTCCCCATCCCGGCACAATCCAGCGCCCTGTTTTCCACTCCCCGACGCAGTATACGGGCGTATGTCACGCTACCCAATCTTCCAAAAGATCCATCAACCCTTCCTTTCTGCTGAGCTGTTACAGCATTCACCCCTATCACGCTGGGCCGATCCTTTCCCCCTTACAGACCCCCCTTTGGTCCCGCGGCTGTCTCAACCCAGTGGCATGAGGTTACTTGGACTCGTCCATAGCCACGTAATCGGGATTTTTCGTAAGGATGACCTGGCCCTCGAGGATGGGCGACAGCGGCAGCCACTCCTCGGTAGCCAGCTCTGCACGCTCTCCGACACCCAACAGGACCGGTGTGGTGTGCGTTTGAAAGCCTGCGGCAGTCGCCAATGTCAGATTAGAAAGAGGAGCAGTAGGAATCGATGGGATAAAAGAAGTGTTGGGCTTTGGGCTTCACTCATTCATGAAAGTACTGATGTACTCGTCCTAGCCAAGATCACTGTACAACCCAGCCCAGCCCACCCACCCGTTATGGTTTTGGGTCTTCCGGCCTGGGCCACGACATCCACCGCCGTGCCCACCCGACATGGCACCGGCAGCGGCCGCCCCTCCTCATCCAGGGTAAGCAGCATACGCGGTTTCATGGCGACTGCCAGGCAGTAGAGGAGGTAGTGGTGCTTGCCGCCAATGGTGGCCTTGAGGTCCAGACAGGAGAACACCAATGCCAGCACACCAGCTAGGGATACACCTGCGTTGGGACGGAAGAACAAGACATGACAAGTCGAGCGGAGTCAAGTTGAGAACTACAGTATGAATGCAATAACAAGACAATCAAACGAAGGCCTAAAACCTAACACACACACACACAGATGTGTACTGGGAGGTGGCCGGATGCAAAGGTGGCCAGCCAGGAGGGAATTCGACGTAAGGTGGTGTATCTCGGTATCTCGGTACTTAGTACTGAGATACGTCATCTTCGTCGAATTATTTTGTTCTGGAACTGGCCCTGCCGCGTCGAGAGTGGCTTGCCCTTTTCTACGTACCTGAGCACAGCTGCCGATCGGTGTGATAGGGGTTGATGGTGAGGAGGCCCTTGCCCATGTGGACGAGCCCCTGCGCCAACCTGACTAGGAACAGCGCCGTGGGCTCCTTGTAGTAGTAGGAGGCCAGGCCCCGCAGCAAACCCGCGAGGCGGGCGTTGTTGGTGCCTGTGGACAACACACGGAACAAACAAGGAAACATCAAGACGTCGAGAAAGCAAACCACAACACCGAAAATAAGGGTGGCAGGAAAGACGCGTTTGATGCCTTTGACGCTCATTTGGCAGGACACGAGGTAAGGAGGACGATAGAAAGGGAATGAGATGACAGAGGAAACACAACATGAAGTATGGCAGCCGTGGGACCAATACTCTCTGCACCCCCGAACCCAAACACGCACTCTGAACCCGCCCATTCCTCACCTGCACCCAGCAGTCCCAGCCCCACAATGGCGTTATTGGCCACTTCGCTGTCCTGATCATGACTCAATCGACTGAGCGTGTCCATTACCAGTACGTCCGGGTTGGAGATGTGCAGCAAGGCGATCGCCAAGGGCACCGCACGACGGGCAGGCGCGTCGCCGTACTATCAGTCAGCACCGTAGTATTAGTAGCAGCAGCAGTAGCAGCCACAACAGCCCCCGGGTATGGCAGGTTACACCAGGGGGCAAGATGGATCGAGATGCAAACAATTTAGCCAAGTAGCACTGTTCCAAGGAAAATGCGGTATGCACTTTTTAATCATGCAGTGGCCAAGTGATGGAATGATGCTGGGCAAGGCGGGCCGAGGCGAGCGGAAGGAAAAATCCAACAATCAGGCCTTGAATGTTCATGGTCGTTGATGGATGTTGTTTTCTGATCTCCTCGTATCGTCCTCCTTTTCTTTAATTTTCTCTTCTTCATTAACTTACCTACTCGGTTCAATCGACCAATTTCGTAGTTTATGTTGATTAATGGAATTATGGAATCTGAGGCGCTCACTCCACACTCCCCTCCCCTCCCTCACACGCTTCCTCTCCTGTTCATCCCGCTCCAGCCCTCTCAGCCGATACTTCCCCAACTCAACGATTGCAAAGCCATCACCATTACCTGCAGCAAGTGTTCCAGCACTCGCCCCGCCATCTGTGACCCCAGAGGCTCCGCCATCGCAAGCAGCGCCAAACCCAGCACCGCGGCTCCTTGGTGGATGGTCTGGATAAGAGAATGAACAGAAAATATCAAAACATCAAAAGAAGGGAAGCCTCCGGTAAAGCTAAACCTTGGCCCTACTAACTGTCGCGATGGTAATGCAAGCACATCGGACTCATGGCGCGAGAAGAAGAGGCCTCACGGCTGCCGATGTGGCCCAATACGATGGTGATCATACAACCCGAAAACTGCCACCTGAATCCAAACACACACATGTAAATACACACACGCACGGATACACACATACACATACACATACACATACACACACGCACGAGTAATACACACATAGCCGTTATCGGCGTGAGAGGACTCGCGCTCCCGCGGTATGGCTTAGGTCCTAAACATATGCACATCGTGAATAAGCCTTCCGCCACACCGATATCTGGGGGGGGAAAGACGAACATCGATATCTGGGGGGAACTCTTTGAAGGCCAAGGCTATGTTGCGACCGGGCATCCAACTGGGTGATGATGGTGTGATGATGGTGGTCATGACGACGACGATAATGATAAGCTTCTACCCCCATACATACCTTATGTGCGGAGGCCTCATCGGTGGTGATGTGCTCCCCGCACATAGCCAAAAGGCCTTGCACCTGCGGTGGTGTCATGAAGTAATGGAACCAATGGAGTGCGCGCCTCAGACCAACCAAGGAGAATGTGAATGGAGAATTAAGCTATATCAAGGATCGAGAATTCAGAAGATGCACCCCAAGCACCTCACGGTGGCGGCTGCGGTCGTACAAACTCGACGAAGTGCCAATGCTGGCGGCGATGGTTTACGGCCGCATATGCACCTTCTCGCCACCTTCCCCGAGGAATATTTTTCCATCTTTACATCTCCGTAACCAGTCTCCCAGGCCCCACGTGAAACACACTGGCAAACGGCATGCCCAGGTGATAGAAGGCTCTGAGGTGGCCAATTGAGGCATGCGTCAGCTTGCACCTGCCCAATAAATTTATCGCGCGGGTGTGTGTGGTGAGCCTGAGCCCATCCCCGGGGAAAACCACTCCTTCCAATGCATGCCACCCCTAAAGCACCCCCGTTGCGTGCCTTGAGCACGTTGCCGGTGCCTGCGTAAGCGCACGACTCCAGAGTCACCACAGCGAACTGGCTGATGCGCTCGCTCAGCGTCTTGGCCACCTACAGACGGACAGGTGATAATACGAATAATACGATACACGAATACGAATTAAATAGAAGGGTATAGATGTGATGTGTAGGCCGCAGATTCCACGCATGCAGTCCGTGAAAAACATGCGGGCCTGATATGGCAGGGTACGACAGGTAATGCAGCAGCTTCACGAGGTTTAACATCATCTCAACGAGTACAGGGTGGACTTTTTGTTAAAAGCCAAACACGACTTGGCCAACGGTGATGGTGCCACCTGAAATCATGTCAGCCGTATCTTCGTATCTGAATAGGTAATGCCGGCAGCACCTATCCTATCGATACGGCAGCACCCACCTCCACTGTCGCCTCCGCCAGCTCCTGCTTCCCTAGGAACAGGAGCCCTAGTGCCAGACACATGAGCTTGGCGTAGGGAGTGGACAGCTCCACATCTGAACGTGACATCAGGGCCTGACAGTTGTGGAAGGGGAGTAAGGACGGAAGGCGTGAGAGCACAGAAGCGCCAAGACGGCGGAACACGGCCTTGCGGAGTGGGCCATACTCATAAGAGCCTGCGGGAGCGCCCTGATAGGGATGAGGGGATAGCATGCGAATGGAAGGCATAAAACCTTCCCGCCCCTCCCCCTCTTCTTCTCGACTCTCTTACCGCTCTCCTCCCCGCCTTCCCTTTACCTTCCCTTTCCTGAAACTCTCCCTCCCTCCAAACGAACTGTCACCTGCAACACCGACATGACGACATCCTCTCGGGCGCTGCTGTTGAAGACCAGGCCCAGCGCAAGCGCCGCGAATGCTGAAACCTTCTCACAGGAAGAGAAAGAGATTGAAAGGAGGAAAAAGGCGGTTCTTGGATCCAGTACGGTGGGGAGGTAGTGAACTGTATGAACGTACAAATGAACCAGTAAGAGCTCAGGTTGGGAGGACGTGAAGCAGGACACCAAAAAGACCTGAGGTGGGAAATAGCATGCGAATGCGGAGGGGGGAAGGGACCCTACCCCGGGACCGATCCCGTGTAATCGGCCATCCGGCTCTCAACACCCCCGACGCTACACACACGTCAGCCAAAGCCGTCAGGCACTCTGTTGGTTTTACCTCAACAGGCGCGTCGCTATCCACCACTAGCGGGTTGAGCAGCTCCGAAACCTCCTCCCGGCCCGTTCCAGCGTACGCCAGGCCCAGGCCTAGGATGGCTCCTGCTCCATTAACAGGGGGAGGATTCGGGGATTGGCGAAGTCCATCGGTTGCAGGACTCAGTGGCAAATGGGCCACATGCAGGACAGATAGAGGGACGGACGAAGAGGCGTGCGCTTCGGAATGGACTGGGAAGTGTTTTCGAGTCCTTGAGACGCAGCGGAGAGGACCTCGCCTGAATAGATAGTACAATAAATGTATACATACAAGGTTACATACGACCTCGAAAAAAACCTGATGTATAAAATATATACATCCGAGGGGAGGAGCACGCGGCAGGATGGACAGGCAGACTAAGCAGTGTGTTCCCCCCTGCGCTGTGGTTTGGCCCGGTCGTCAGGGCCCCGGTGCTTGTCCTTATTACAGCGCGGGTGAGCCGACCACAGCAGTGAAACACCCTTCACATAATACACATACATATGTCTATATGTGAAGGTGTTGCTAGACAAATCATTGTTTTCCCAGATTTTCCATTGATTGGACAGGAGCGTAAAGTGTGACCGTGCGGCATACCTGTGCGGATGTTGACGTCCGAGTTGGAGACGTAGTCTGCAATCAGTGCAAACGCGGGGTCGTTCTCGTTCTGAACACAGGCGTTCACCACGCCAATGGCGAGCAGCGCGCCGGCCTGTCATGGCGGAAAATGCGGCGGCGGCGGCGATTGAGAACGTGGACAGTGAACTTTAAAGCGAAACCATAGCAATGTTTTTTTACAATAAAAATCATCCAACAGTTCATCTGAAAGAGAGGCAATTTAAGACTCTGCTTTTATATATTGCTACGTATTTTTATTTTATTTTATAACTTCTCCCTTCTATAAAAACAGATCGCAAAATGCTGTGGGTTGGCGACGTCCATCGTTCCCAATAGCGGCCCGTATAAGCTCTTCGGAATAGGACCGGACTACAAGACGAGACGACCCTGCGTGAGGCCGCAAGGATCTCCAATCCACGGGTCCCTTCCCTCCCTCCCCAGTACCAGACTCGCACCCAATTACACCTCGGCGGTAAATTAGTAAATTCTTACTAAAATCAACAGCACCAGTACCAGGTCTCCGGCGCATTCGAATGCCTTTTTCCGGGTCCCAACACACAACCCCGTTCCCCCCCTTCCCACCCGGAGCTCTTTTCGTGAACTCCCCCCAATCCCCCCCCGCCCACCGTTTGCGTTCCCCACTCACCACCACGAACGGGTCCGTGGAGTACAGGTACTTGTCGATCTGGGCGATAGCAGCAATAAAGGAAACAATTGCAGCATCAACAGCAGCGGTTCAGAAGTATGCAGGACTTCATCCCGGGACTTCCCACTACTGTTGAAATCAGTACAGAGTTCTGGGTGAGCTGGAAGGGCCGCAACTCTCCCCCTCCACACACATACACGCATATGCTTACAGTCCGTACTTGTCTTAGGGTTCCTGTTTCCCCAGGCGTTCAGTACGCGCACACGTACACACACCTAGCCGGTTTTCTCGTATACACAAACGCACACATATATATGCGCATATGTGTACGCGTATCTCTGTCTCCCTCTCCCTCTTTCTCCCAATGAATGAATGAATGAATGAATGAATGAATGAATGAATGAATGAATGAATGAATGAATGAATGAATGAATGAATCAATAGGTGTGTCTTTAGTGTTACACTGTGAGCGACTTGCCCTGCGAGGACAAGCACCGGGGGCCCGGATGACGGGCAATGACCGAACCACAGCGCAGGGGCGGGGGAACACGCGGCTTAGTCTGTCTGTCCATCCTGCCGCGCGCTCCTCCCCTCGCTCGAGCCAGCACAGTCAAACACAAACCTAACGAGCCTTTAGCCTGGCTACTCAAGTGAATAGAGCCTCCGCCAAGCAACCAAACCAGCGCCCAGATAGAGGGGACAAGAAGGCAAGGGGTCACGAAATCCACACGTTCCTTTCTTTTCCCCCACCAACTCCCTCTCCCACCCCCCCGGCGTACCTGCGGCAATCCGCCCTCCACATCCCAGAGGGTGACCATGCCCAAAGAGGCGGTGGCGGAGATCTTGCCGTGATCCTTATTCTTAAAGATCCAGTGCACATTCTCAGAACCGCCGCCTGGGTGGGGCCCGGGGGGCATGAGCGGAGAGCGGCGCAGAGGCAGACACGGCAAACATGAGGCCACGGGAGGAGAATGGGGCATTCCGAAAAAGTTCATGATAGGGGGGGTTCATCAATACGACCCGACAGGTGGATGCAAGGCAGAAATTTTAGTCCAGTTAGAGCTTCTGTCTAGAATATGTACTTCCTGCTTTGCGCCCCGTGTAGATGGATGGCGTCCGGCAATGTGACCCAAATGACTCACGAATCCGTTCAGCAGGAGCAAACCGTTCGAAGCCCACTTTACCAACACAACCAAAACTGTGCACAAAGCACAAAACCCTAAGATAGATTCTTGTGGTTACAAGAGTTGCAGCAATACAGGGTGAGTAAAGCAGATACATGAGTTGGACCCTCCATAAAAAAATCAGGAAGCCAAACAAACATGAAAGCCAACAATTTTATACTTTATACTTTTTTTCCGTTTTTCCGCCTTTCATTGAGAGTGTTTAAAATATAATTAAAATTTATTAAATAAAAAAATAATCATATTAACATTTTCCAATTAGACTGCGTTGAAGCAACCCCCACCGACAGCGCGTACCCGCTTCGGCCCCTGAGCCCACGGTCACCAACTTGTCCTGCCCGAATGCCGCATTCACGAAGGCGTTGACAAAGGTGGCCGCCAAGTTAGCGCGCGCCGAGTCGACGGCGGCGGCGCCAGCAGGAGCCCGTCCCTCAGTCAAATGGGTCTTATATACGTCATCAGGTGTTTTCGCCTCCATGACGTCCAAATCGCGCCCTAGAGCCAAGAAGTGCTCCGACAGCTTGGAGTTCGAGATGATCTCCCGAAGAGCCTGACAACAACAAAAAGACCGGAAGTGACGCAGCAACAGAAAGAAATATTTCACTTGACTTTCTAACGGCCCAACCTCCCCTCCATGATCCCCATGACGTTTTGCAGCGGCTCATCCGGTGTCGCAGTATGTCGTACATAAGCCGCAGACATAACACGTTCACCCCATATGCAGCCCGGTAGGGGTGCTAAACCGGGGCGGGGGATGGCATGGACCACGGCCAGAAAGTGGGGCGGGGGACAGCTTTTGCGTGACGGGAGGGCATTTCGTCTGCCTCGTCAACTCCCAGTCCCTCTCCCCCACCATCTCGTGGCGCCCGCATGCCCCACGCCTTCCTGATAGCTCCGACGGCTCCCACACCACCACATCACCTAATTCTTATTTCCAGCCTTGTGCGGTTTTCACCCCGAAGCCTCCTTCACCTTTCCGGGTATTGCAAAATCTTCCCACCACGCCGCACGTCATCCCCAGCACCCAGCTCCTGTACCTCTTTCCAAGCAGCGCCATCATCGTCCGGCCAGCACCTTCCCTCTAGCCCGGTTATAAATCGCTTGACTTCCCGCCAATTCTACATTCCCAAGCCCGCCTCTTGTTTTTTTATGATTTCTTTCAGAACTTCTTCTCCCCCTGTCTGTCCCCGCCCATACACACCACACCCACATACGACTCTGCTGCTTCAAATCAAGTGGACAAGTCCCCGCCCGCGAAGACAACCCACCTACTCGCCTTCACACATGCCGGCTCACCTCCCGCAGAGTGTCATCCTCCACTGCCGCAGGTCCCTCCTCCAGATTAAGAGCGAAGCCGTGCCTGCATGATGTGCGCGATATGCAAGATGACCGTGATATGCGTGATACGCATGATGATCGTGATATACGGACCACATTTCGTAAAGCTTAAGGGCCTGACAAGTGGGTTGCATCACTCACGGGCAGAGACGTGATTTCAATGGAATGAACTTCAATTCGATTTCCTGTGTCCCACCCCACTAAGAAATCCCAACTTGCCACCACCATTACTACTTGTCCCCGTAACTACCCGTTGCCCGCAACTACCAAGAAGTACATCCCGCAGCAGGAAAGGACATGTTTGATGGATGCCATAACATAGTGTCAGTGCCGGGTACTTGAGCTCACATCCCTTGCTCGCATGCCGCATGGACCAACCTCCTGTCCACTCCAGCAGCCCCTAACCCCTCTCCATGCCACCTCACAGCATGTTGGAAGCAAAACGTCAACACTACCTCCCCTCCCAAAAGATCAGCATGTAATTGACACATACGTTGAAGCTCTGGACCGCAGCTCCAGTATTGGATTTTCCACCCCCTCTAAGCTCCCTAGCTCGTGCAATGGGACACCTTTACCCACTACGCATTACGCGTCGGGCCTAATCAGGAAGTCTTACATTTTTACATCAAATATACTTTGCCACTTGTGGGTCCTCAAGACCTGGTCCGGATTCAGGGCTGGGTGTTTCCCTCACGTCTTTCCCTTCTTCCTCGTCAGCAAGCGCCCGCCCTCTTTCTCCCCTCCCCCCGCTCCCCAAGCTCTCACCTCGCTAGGAGGTAACCGAGCTGCTTCTTCTCCAGCGGCTCACTACACGCGGCAAACACCGCCTCAACGTCCGGCCGACTGTTGAGTCGTAGCGCCACGCGGAGCGCGTCGTGCCAGCGCTTCTGGCCGCTGTAAATTCTGAGAGCCAGACGCAGCACTGCCGCGTCATCTGGCTCTGGCAGGTAGGCGCAGCACGAGGTTAGGTATAGACAGGTGCGACCGTAGTTCTTCTCGTCTATGTGCGACTCTAGCAAGTCCAGTGACTCAACCTGCGGTTGGTGATTGATGTGGGTTGCGAAATTCTCGCAAGGGCTTCGATAACATGTAAGACCCGGGCGCCAGCACGCACCCATAGGGCCCTCATTATACGTAACCCCCATCACCCACCTCCAGCAATAGGTCTACGGCCTCCGGCTCCGCGTTGTGCGTCATGTGATATGGCACTATTTGTTTGACCAAGATCATTAGGTCATCGACGGGCGCTGCAGAATCTTCCTCACGCCGCACCCTGAACTCCTCCGCAATCTCGCCCGACAAGTGACGGATGTATTCGTGGCCCCAAATACCCAGGTCCGAGGTCGAGCCCAGGAGTCGGTACTTGAGCACCTCGCGTGCTAGTTCTTTAGTAGTGGCTAAAATGGAAATCACGTCGGCAAGCATTGCGCGATTCTCGCCCTGGTCCGCAGGCAATGCCTCAATCCGCGCTTTGAGGGCATCGTAATGTGCGCGTAGAAATTTAAGAGGCTTTGGGACGCTAGTCATCGACGCCGTAGCTGAGCGAATTTCCGATATCATTGTGGTAAGTGATAGCTTCACGACGCCAGGGTCGGGGTCGCCTAAGCGCTCGACCATAAGATCCAAATTGGTCTTAAGGGCCAAGTCCTCCTCACTAAGCTCCGGCTCTTTCTCCTCATCCTTGCCCTTGGCGCTCTTCTTGTCCTCCTTGGCGCCCTTCCCTTTTTGCTTATCGTCGCTTGGAGCGACCATAGTTACCTTTAGCCGCAGCTATGCGGCTTAGATGTATCACGAAATGAGGTTAATGTAAAAACGAGAAAGAGCGGAGACGGGGTTTGGGGTACAGATCTGATCGAGGCGCCGTGATGGTCGCACGACGGTGAACGTGCTATTGAGCTCGAATCAGCAATCAATGGCTAGCAGCTGGAATCCTATGTTAGGCAGTCCATTGGTATCCATTGACATGTAATGTTAGTGTACGGCAACATGTCCTCATGTAATACTGTTGTCTGCATGTGTTACAATACTGTTTGTGAATTTGATCATGCACTATAAACGTTTAGCTTATAATCCAGAATCCTTTTTAAACCCCAAGTCGGGGTCTTTAATTCGTCAGGTCCTACACGACGTGCCCGTTATTTTAAAAAATGAATAAACCGATTGTTTCAAACAATTAAAGTTCGTTTGTATGAATTGAACGTACGTTTCGGCAGTTATCATATCACTAGTGCGGGCCATGACAACCGTCGGCATCGGTACAGGAATCGCGCCTTCCTGGAAGTGAAATCTGGATTCAAAACGTTGTCGTTTTTCACCTAACAACTTCACTTAAGACGCTTGACTCGGCATCGTGCTGTGTGGCGACATCGAAGTCACAATAGGACCAAATCGGAAGCAACGCAGTAGGGTCTCTTGGCTGTTATCAAAGAGAATGTGACACAGATAGATTAAGTTGGACTAAAGCTCTTACGGGACTTCTTATTGCGCAAGTCGTCGTGGTCCTGGACAGTGCGTCATTGTAAACCCAATGTCGAGGTGATCAGTTGAATAAGTGCAGAAGCACATGCTGCTTTTCATATGCAATTATGAACGAGTTTACCTGGAAAATCCATGCTGAGCCCTTTTTTCACTTAGCCAGCCTCCTTCCCTCCTCCATCCGTAAAGCAAGCTTTCCGGGGTACCCTTGGCGAAAATGCCTTCGAAACCTTGCAAACCCGTGGCCACCGATGGATTCGCTCATCCTCCGCCATCGGTATGGACGCTTGCTAAACCTCTTCCCTGGAGCGGGCCTGTAGTGACACCGGATGAATGTAAAACCGAACATCGCCCCACGAACCACGCAACACGTGCACGTTGGCATCAGCAGGAAACACCTCAAGCATTAAGCAACGCGCAGCAGCTGGGCGATGACATCGATACTGTCCTGGCATGGATTACAGGGAAGATATACAATTTTAACCTGTTTTGAAGAAGGATCAACGTTATGTCATGGCAAGTTTTGCAGAGCTCAGAGTTCTGTTTTCGCTTACAGCATAACAAAGCAGTCCGGTAACTGCCAACTGATCAAACCGGTAAAATCCAACAAATAACAGCTCACTTTCCGGATCCGACTGTGGCAGAGATCCAACACAACGAGCAAACGCAAGTATTTTGATATCGATTTGCAAACAATCTACTCCCGTTTACTACGGTTTATAGATTTAGGCTACAGCATAATTCATGTCCCGCCCGTAGCCTCAGCTTAGCAGAGCGAATACCTTTGCCTAGATATCTAGGTATTCAAGTTTGGCGCTGCGTATAGGTTCCGTCATCAAACATTTGCATGTCAAACCAAAACAGTGAGATTGAAATTTGTTAGTTCCAGCGCGTCAGTACTCATACATCAATCGGAAAAGAGGAAACGGATGAAGGTACATGGATATCTATAGCAAACGAACGAAGCGACCCAACATTGCGGGTGCGTCCCGTAGCTCTATCCTCCTCTATCTGTTGCAAGAATTCGCTGCATCGGGTACGTTCAGTACGAGTGCTCCTCCATTTAAAGAGTTCGATTTCGTTCCGTCCCGGTGTATCTCACGCTAGCTCGCTCCTCGGATTTAAGCGGAGTAGATACACGCCACAACTTCCCAGAATCGTGATCCGCCAACGTCCATTTCATTTCATCTCGCATCACCATTTCTCAGGACTTATAAAACATGGTGTGCCCATCAGCCCGTCAAGCAACTTAATAAGGAAGCAACTTAATAATTGTCGCCATTATTATGTGACGTTATCAGCCGGGTAAACAGATGTGCAAAATCATCAGATGTGCAAGCAAGTATTGCTTGAGCGTATGTCCAACCAAATCTTATTGAAAAAATAGAAGGTGCGTCGTACATATACCTGCTGCCGTACTTTCCCACCCATCCATCACATTACGAAGACACAAGTGGTCCATCCGTCCCAATGGACAATATTGCCAATGGGATTCCGAACGCATCGTAAATTGATGATGATGATGAGGAGGAGGAGGAGGAGGAGGTGGTTCGCCTGCTGCCAAAGAGGAGATACGTACATGGATGATCGCAGCAAGCAAGCACATCGACACCCAACCTCACCATTACTTAAGCTAGCTAGCTCGTGAAGATGTTGTATGGGAACACGTATTGGGACGGACCAGCACCAGCCACTGATGACGTGCGTGTATGTCCCGAGTGTGTAATTTATCATACACTTCCCCACCTCCAACCATCATACTTTGTTTCTGCATCGCAGCCGCACAATCCAGCAGCCGCAACGCAAGCATGCTCTCAACAGCGTAAGGTAGATAAACAAGAGATGATGTTTTTGAAAGCAAAGTACGTTGCCATCCGTGTGTGTATATAAGCTCCTGCAACCAGTTGCAGTCCATTTTTGCATACCGTACTTGCCGTACTTAGCCAAATCTGCAAGAATCCATCAAACCAAGCATACGTCCGCTTAAATGCTTAACGTCCAACTGGCAATTAGGCAGAGGTTTAGCAACGTACGAATGAACCACATACACAATTCAACCAATCAAAGCGCCGATCTAATGCGGCATGTATGTCATGTGCAGTGGGTGTATGTGAGGCTGGCGCAGCAGTGTGCTAGCTGTAGCTCGGGCAACTACACTAGACACTGGCCTCACAGCCCGGCCCTGAGGCGAGACTGCGCTACCTGTTCCTAGCTCTGTCGGTGATGGGGCGTCGCGCCGCGCAGTCACCTACTCCTCCAAGCTCCGTCGCGGAGTTCTATTGGCAGCTAATCAGGGTGATCAGTCCTGATAGTGCCTTTATTAGGCTGATCTATTGGCGGCCTGGGCAGATGTGCGGAATGTGAACTACTGTAAGAGTCTGTATATATTATTGTTACAATGGCTCAATTCCGAACAGTCTATATTGTGACCAGGCGAAGCGCTTCCAACGGGAAGTCTTCGCCTTAGGTAACAGCAAGAGATCACTGAAACGTACGGCTCTTGGATCCAGCAACGACCAACTGTCATTCATGCGAATCAGCAGCTGTCGGAACTGTCGTTTCCTAACCGCTCTTTAACCAGAATTGTCACGCCGTCATCGGTGCATGACAGCTGTCATGTGCAGCGAACGGCATCGCTGCGTCCACGACACTGGGGGTGTGGACTCCCCCCCCCCCGAACGCAGCTAGCGAAACTGGCGAGGGAGGTGATGGCAATATCCATGCGCATGGGGTCTCCTGAGAGCCAGCAATCCATGCTTGTCCTGACTGGCTTGTCCTGCCGTAACCTCGACATGAACACGAAGTGGACGTGCGCTCCTAACTTGCCCTGGAGATAACCACCGACTGACGGCACACCACTCACTGGGCCGACAACTGACCCTAAAGAGAAGGCTCCTAGTGGAATGAGCCCCGCAGCAAACTACAAAGAAAGACCACCGGAATCCTAATTGCTCTGGTGTCTCCAAATAGCACAGGGGCCTTATACAACCCTGAGACTATCAAACGGTCTCACTCGGCGTGGAGACCACTGTACCTAAACCAGAGCCGATGGCAACCTAACTGGCACTACATACCCGCCCAGAGAGGGAACGTCGCGCACCCCTCAGCTGTTGTCAGAAATTCATCCCTCCGCTGGGCACCCATCACGGGGCACCAGAAAACGGAAGCCACCTCACACCTCCAACGGCGCCCCTAGCTGAGGACGGCGCCCCATCGCGGAGACCACCTTAACGAAATCCCATCATCACAGCCTGCAACTTTGTGACCCCCAACACGTCGGCCCAGGGAATACAACCCTAGCTCTGTCAACACCAGAGCTCCCTTCATGGGGCACCTCCGGCCTACTAATTCCTCCCCCCCCCCCAGATCCTAGCCCCACCTCATCCAGCCACGATCAGGCGCTTGGCCACAGAGAGATTAACCTCCTCGGCCGACCCACCATCCCACTCTATGAAGAAGTAGTGTGGCCGCGCCAACGCTCCACGAAAACGTAATGTACCCAACGTCACCACCTTCTGCCGTCGCCCGCCCTGGCTCGCATGTACGACACGCCTGACTCGCTTCCCATTGAGGGCGGCGGCCTCTGCATCCCGACGCCGCGTGGCGGTGTTGGGGAAAAGAACCGCCTCCGCCTCCGGCAGGGCCATCTCTGGCCCTGTCGGGGCTTCACGCTTGAGCCTGACACACTCCGGGCAGACCCACTGGCCGGGCGGCACGCCGCTGAGTGGCGGGGAGAGGCACTGGAGGTGCCAACCCGTCCCGCATGCATCACATAGCAGCATGTGCGCCTCATCGTGCGGCGAGTGGCAGACCTCGCAAGCAAGATCCGCTGATGGCCGCTGAAGCCGCAGGTCCACTATCGGATCGATGTCAACCAGGTGGCACGGCCTCAACTGTTCCATGCGCCTCCTCATACGCTCCCCATTCTTCCCCACCAGGGCTACAACACCCATGGGCCCCACCCGCTCAATGCGCAGCACCTCATCGTGGACTGGCAGCTGCAGTGTGTTGTGCACCGCAGTGCGCCGCACGTAGACGTAGTCACCGGGGGCAAGTTCCAATGACGGAGGCCGGTACCGGCCTGACCGCACATGGGCATAGCGCTGCGTGTCCCGGTGTTGCGCGATGAGCAGCTTGGCTGCCGCAATGGACATGTGCCGCCGCAGCAGCGCGGCGCGCTCATGGAGTGCGGCCACGTAGCTCTCCTCAGATCCCTTGCCCGTAAACCCCAGCGGCTCTGCCATCCGCTCCCGCACGGCAGGAGGAACGATTGGCTTCACGCCGTACATGAGTTCATACGGTGAGTACCGAGTCGAAGCCTGCGGTGAGCAGCGGTAGGCGAGTGCCAGCCAGGGAAGGTGTTGGTCCCAGGTATCGCTCCTCTTGACGTCCGCACAATACTTGCGTAGTGCCGCCCTCACCACTCGCACCATCCGCTCGGCCGCCCGGTCTGCTTGCGGGTGACTGGCAGAGGTGAAGCGATGGTCGACGAAACACTGGTGTAGAAGTTGATGAAAGGCCCCCTGGAATTCTCCCCCACGATCCGTGAGCACCTCGGCAGGGGCCGAGAAGTGAGTGATGAGCTCTAACAGACCACGGGAGGTCTCCTCAGGTTGCTTGCTGCGCAGCGGGTAGAACTCCGCGTGCTTGGTGAAGTGTTCGATGCAGACCATGACGAAGGTGAAGCCAAACGGCTCGGTGGGCGGCAGAGGCCCCGCTAGGTCCACGCCCCAGCGGTAGAACATGCCCCTGATCGCCAGGGGCTGCAGTTGCACCGGGCGCGCCGTACCAATGCTGTTGGTCATATCGCACAGCTTGCAGCCACGCACAACCTCCTGCACGGTTCGATGCATCTGGTACCACCAGTAGCCCAGCTGCACCAACGCGAGTGTCCGCCGAATGCCAAGGTGGGCCACCGCATGGACTCGCCGCACGATGGCCTCCCTGTCTTCGGGCGGCGGGCAGACCCGTGTCGAGCCGTCACTGAGAGCTCTAAGCAGTTGATCCCCCGCCCACCGGTACAATGCGGCCCGTCGAAGCACGCGTCGCGCCGGCCGCCCGTCCTCCTCCGTGACCCCCGCCGGCGCCCCACGAAGGAACGCCAGCGTTGACGCATCACGCCAGACGTCAGGGTCTTGGCCCTCCGCCAAGGCATTCTCCTGTACCTCAGCAGCCGCCGCTACTGCAGCAGTGGCCATCACCACCGTAAGCCCAGGCGCCCGCTGTGAGAGCAGGGCGCAGGCCCATGGCGTGAGCAGGTTGTCCGCATCCACCATGGCTGAGTTGTGTGTCATCCCAGCCGCCAGTCTCGCCGCCGATCCCACAGCCGCGAGTGCAGCTACGGGAGCCAGCGGGGTCAGATCGGATCCCCCCCCTGCGGCAAGGCCGTGAGGTGCTTCGTCGCAGGATACTGCATGTCATGGGGCGTGATGAAAGCGCGATGCAGCACCATGCAGAGGGAAAGCGCGACCTGGAAGACCGGCGGCGGAGACGACCGCTCCAGCAGCTCCAGCTCCAGCTCCAGCATGAAGTCTCGCGACGTCCGTAGCCAGAAGCCCGCCGCCGCTATGTAGTCAGCGGCGGTGACCTGGCAGGGCGCGCGGATGGGGCCCGCGCGCAGTGGCGTGCCGGTGACCGCAGGCGGTGGCAAGGCCACCCACGGCCGCCCTGGTAAATCACACGCCACATACGGCGGGGCAAGGACCGTGCAGGCCGCCGCCGGCACACGACCGGCCGGCAGCAGCGCAGCTAGGTCACGCCCATCAGGCGGGCGCAACTCTGTGACGCAGTGCTGAAAATGCACCGCGTTAGCAAGGTTGGTGTAGAGGCAGCTCAAACGGTGAACCGCCGCGCCAGTGACGGCGGCATCCAGGAGCACAGGCAGCCCAAAGAGCCACCCAGCATCCGGCGCCGCGTTGACATTGACGAAGGGACCCTCCAAGAGGAAGGCCGGCGGCGAAAGGCGCCGCTCACGACGAAACTGCTGAAAACCCCCCAAAAATCCGACAAGTTGCGCAGCACTCCACACACTGTTCCCAGCCCAGCTACCTACAACGATCCACACAGACTCGTCCCCAAAACCCAAGGCCTCGGCAGCTGCAGCCGAGGCCGCCCAGTACAGCAGGTCAGCAGGAATGCTGAAGGCCGGGACCAGCTGCGGGTCCCAGGCACCTGCGGCGAGCTGACCGGCGAAATGAAGCGCCCAAATTGGCACCAGCCGGGACACTGCAAGCCGCTCGCAGGCGTCGCAGGACAAATGAACGTAACGCTGCACACGAAATCCCAAACCCAAACACGCAAGCAGGCCCGATGCAAGGCCGCCCGGCAGCTCCAAGACACATATCCCCTCACCCCCTGCTGCTGACGGAAAGAAGACATGCTGAACAAGCGCGGTATTCACTCCTAAAACTTCCCCTGTCCCTACCCTGAGGCGCAGGGGCAGCGCCTTGGCAGGCCGCAACCGACGCAAGGCGGCGGCCTCCCTGCGGATGAGCAGGGCCGCTGTTTGTAGTGTGACGGCGCCAGTGACCGGCGGCCCAGAAAGGCTGCAAGGCACGTGTGGCTCGGCGGAAGGCAGCACACCCCGCACCGAGGTCTCCAGCTCCCCGAGGGCAGGTTGCCCCGCCCCCGGGGCCTCCAGCCCCCCGGCGGCGAGTTGCCCCGCCGCCAAGGTCTCCAGCTCGCTGTCGTAGTCCAGCTCTGAAGCCGCCGTGACGGGCAGCCCGGTGCTGGCCACGAGACACACCGCATGCACGCACCAGGTCGCAGCACGTGCACGAGGGACCGGGCCAGCGAAGTGTGCAAGGCCAGCGAGCGGGCCAACCGCATCTGGGGCGGCGGCCAGCCCACAGGCCGGATCCGTCAAATCCTGACCATCCAAAAACTGTTGTGCCAGCGCCACCGAGCAAGCCGCAACCACCATGAGGTGGGCTGCGACCGCCGCAGGGGCTCCAGCAGCCGCAGGCGCACGAGAGAAGGCGTAGAGCGGCCACAGGACGCCCGGGTACGGCACCAGCACAGGCGGCGAACGCAGAGGGTCGCCGTCTTCGTCCACTCGAGCTCCAGACCCATCATGCGCTGAGTCTCGCGGGTGCCGACTCAGGGCGTCGGCGTTCTAGTGCAGCTTTCCAGGCCGATGCGCCACATCGAAAGCAAACGCCTGCAGTTGTAGGGCCCACCGTGCGTACTGCGCAGGCAGGCCGTCCTGCTGAGACATGAGCCACAGCAGCGGCGCATGGTCGGTGACGACGGTGAAGTGACGCGTGGCGAGGTACGGATAAAAGAGTTTGCTGGCCCACACCACCGCCAAAAGTTCCCCCTTGTAGCTGTCATACCGCCGCTCGTGCACGTTGAGGGAACGAGAGACGGCCGCGCAGAGGTACTCACGCCCAGCATCGTCGAGCTGCCCCAGGATCCCGCTGATGCCCACGCCAGAGAAGTGCGTGTGCAGTATGAGCGGCCGGTCAGGATGAACCCGCCGCAGCACAGGACCGTCCATCTGTGTGTAGATGCGCTTAAGCTCGTCAAGTGCCGCCTGCTGTTCCGGACCCCACGATTCCACGTGCCACACGTACTTGGTACTGGTGAGCGGGTTGAGGGGCGCGGTGATGTGGGCAAAATGCGGGACAAGCCCCCGGTAGTACGAGAACATGCCCAGCAGCCGCCGCACACCAGCAGAGGACGTGGGCGGCTCCAACGCCAGCAGTGCCTCCACCTTGGCGCGGGTAGGGGACAGGCCACGCGCCGAGACCATGAAACCCAGGAATTCAACCGAGTTGCCCGCGACGAGGGTTTTCTCCGGGTGTAACTTGATGCCGATGTCCCGCAGCATGGCAAACACACGCTCCAGGTGCTCCAGGTGCTCCTCCGCTTTGCTACTGAAGACAAGCAGGTCGTCGACGTAGCAGGCGACAAATTGCTCCAAACCGTATTGGCGAATGGCGTGGTCCAGGACACGCTGGAAGTGCGCTGTGGCGTTCCGCAGGCCGTACACCAGACGCCTGTACTGCATCAGCCGCCGTCGCCACCAGAAGCTAGTGCGCTCCCGATGCTCAGATGCCAGCGGAATCTGCAGGAAGGCAGCCCGGCAGTCCATCTTGGTAAGCCACAGCGAGTCCCCCACCTGCTGAAACAGCTGCTCCGGCAGCGGCGACAGGTGCAGGTCGGGCAGAGTGGCAGCATTGAGCTCCCGTGCGTCCTGACAAAACCGCCGCTGCGTCCAGGTACCATCCACCGACCGCTTGGGCGGCAGGGTGGAGTTCATGGCGTACTGGCTGGAGCGGCTCTCTTCGATGATCCCGGCATCCAGCAGCTCCTGGCAAGCCGCGTCCATGGCGGCGTACTCCTCCTGACTGTGGGAACGGGGCCGCTGGTAGATGGGGCGCTGATGAGCAAGCTCGATGTGGGCAGGGCCCACGTCACCGCAATACTCTCCTAGATCCGCCATGCTGCGGGCGAAAACGCCGTTGTACTGATCCACCAATTCCTTAAACTGCGCGGCCAGCTCCGGCGGCATGTCCGGGTGGTCGCACAGCAACCACCTGCCAGCGGTGACCGTGAACTTGGCCTCGGGCGGGAGTGTGCGCCGCCCTTCTGGTGTAAAATCTGCCGGCTCCAGAAAACCATCGTTGTCATTGTCAGAGTCGTTGCCCTCGTGGTCGCTGTCGTCGATGAGCGGCGGCAGCGGGTCAGCGACGGGGTAGTGGCGCCCCGCCGCAAGTGCCGGGGCACTCATGATGACCAGCCGCCCTCGCCAGTTGGGGGCGGCTGTAGATAAGCAGACGACGGGGGTTCCACTAACGCGGGCCACCGTACGACGACCGGGAGGTCGATAGGGTCGCGGCCCGGTGGCCGCAACCGCAAATGCTCACGTCCTTCCTCCATATCCAGGTAGCACTGATGTGGGCCCAGCGCAGGCATACCCAGCAGCAGTTCAAACGCCTCCGCGCCCGCATCAGCCACCACTAGTGCTGGGACGTTGGCAGCAAACGCGTCAGGCGTGCCAGCGCGAAACACCACATGGAGCCCGCCAGCGACCAAGCCCTTCAGGTGTGAACGGCCAGCGGCGGTGGTAACCGCAAACTCACCGTCTGGGTCAAGCTGCAGCTCGAGACGATCCGCCAGCCGCTGCGCAACAAGGACCACTGCGCTGCCAGTGTCCACCAACACCTGCGATGGTAGCTGCCCTTCCACCAGCAGTCCCTCCGCGGCTGAGTTCTGCTGAAGGTACGGCAGTGGGGCAGCCACGCACAGGGGGGCCGCTGCACTTGAGTGTGAGACCGCTGCGGCCACCGGTGAGGCATACGGCGGCGGCAGCGCGGCTGAAGGCAGCCCCCTGCGGCGAAAGGAGTGCAGGCCAGCAAGGGCCGCCAACAGCCAGCCTTGAATATCATCCAGTCTGGAATTGTCGGGTCTTAGCTCGGACCTGGGGTCTGGGATCGTCGCCACGGCCGTTGCATCGCCAGCACCTGGGGGCGTGGGCGGGCGAAGAGCATGAGCCACCTCCGCTGCCCCCGCCGCGGCAGCCCGGGGGAGTTGAGGAAATCCCATGGGCATGCGTTCCCCGACTGTGGCGCCAATGGGGAAGACGGAGTACCCGGCAAAAGGCATTGGGATGGCCGGGGCGGGCACCACTGCAGCGTCGCCAGGCGCAGAGGAGCCGGTAGGGGCGACGGCATTGAGTGGCCAAGTGCCCGGTTGCCAGGGCGGGTGCGTGTGTGGAGGTGGAGGCGGCATCAGTGGTGACTGTACTGGTGTGTGTGTGGGCCGGTAGACAGCGGCTGGCGGGCCGGCATGGACCCCGGTGGCCGTGACGTGTGAGGGGGCGATGGAGGGGGCGGCCAGAGGGACAGGTGGCGCAGGGGGGCGCCAAGCCAGGGCTGCGGGTTGCACGGGCGCGGCGACCTCTGAGACGGCCGAGGATGGGAGCTGCTGCATGGCGAGGACGCTCTGGAGTGTGTCCTCAATGCGCTGGAGCTGCGCCTGTTCAATCGTGACTGTCATGGAGGGCGCCGCCGCCCTAGCCAAGAACTGCTGCGCCTGCACGACGCTGCCAGAGAGATCCCGCGGCACCTGTCCCGCCTGCTGTGCCTCCTGTAACTTGCGGCACATGTCACGGAACAACCCCTGGGGGTCTGTGGAGATCCGTGATGCTGAGACCTTGCACGCCGCCTGGGTGTGCGGCGTCCGTGCGAGGACATGCAACCTACAAGTCTTGTGCTGATGCGCCTGCCACTGACCTTCACGGCAGACCACGTCAGCTTTGGCGGCAGCCTCAGTGCTGACACCGCTCCCCGCAGGTGGGGTGGGCGGGCTGCCGCCGCCACCGCCTGCTTTTCCACCCTTGCCCTTGGCGGGCGCTAGCACGTGTGCAGGCACCGTGATGATCTTGTTGCGACTGCCGCCACCGCCGCCACTGCCACCGGCGGTGGTGCCACCAGCACTGCTGGCAGCTCCACCGCCAGCATTTCCCCACGATCCCCCGCCGCCAGTGCCGCCTGTGCTGCGTGGCAGCAGGCCCTCCGAACCCTTGGCGTTGACCATGGCGTTTAGGAACCGCAGAGCTTGCTCCATCGTCAGCGCATTCCATTTGTCCTCCGCGAGAATGTCCTCCTTGCGCCGGACCAGGAAGTCATGCCCCGCAAGTGCTGCAATCGCAGCGTCGAAGAACCGTTGGGCCTTGCGAACCTCCGGGTACAGCTGGGCGTCCAGCTGGTCAAACTTGTTATTGAAGCCCTGGACCGCAAGGTTGGGCTCCACGCCGGTGGGGTAGGCCCACTGGTCGAAGTCCTTTTGCAGGCGTTGCGCATTCGGGAGAACACGCGCCTGCACCTCCTTTAGCCAGAACGCGATGAGGTCCTGGCCGCCTCCGGCAGCCCGCTGCCCCCGGTACTCCGCATGCACCCCACCGTGTGCGATGTAGTGCGCGTAGTGACGATCCACCACGCGGCCCAGCTCCTCAGGAGTGTATGTGCTCCGGAGGGGCGTGTTGACAGGAAGAAAGTCAGAGACCAACTTGCGCAGGACCTCCGAGTAGTCAGCACCCTGTCGCTTCTCGTGGGTCAGCGGGTACAGGGCGCATTCAGCATAGCTCAGCGCATGGGACTTAAAGGCCGTGGAACCATCGGATGCCCCGTCGTAGGCCCGTGCGTAGTCCCTAGCGCCTTTCATAGGTATCCAGTGTGGCGAGATGGGCGCCACGATGCAGCCGGGCTGGCGGGGCTGCGGGTCGCCCACAAGGTTCACGACGCCAGTGGCATGGGGCGCGGAGCACTCATCAGGCGAGCCCAGAGCCGGGTGGATCGGAGGTGATGGAGTGGAGTGGGGCGGAAGTGGAGCGGGTGGCTCGCCCGGCGGGTACCCAGGCGGCCCGCGTGGAGGCTGAGGAGGATCGGGCGGGGGCGTGCCCGGGGCATATAAGGCGGAGGCCACCGGCGCGGCAGGAGCAACCGCCGCCGGACCCTCTGAGGGGGGTGCAGGAGCCGGGTAGCGGGGCGGTCGCGGCTGCAGCGGCGGCCTGCTGGGCTGCAGCGGGGCAGGCGGCGGGCGCGGCTGCAGCCTGTCCTCCAGGCTCGCATAAAGCTCCTCCCAGCGGACCATCTGCACGGGGCAGCCAAGAAAGCGGGCAACGGCGGGGAGGAACGACATGAGATGGGTGGCGGTCCAGACAGGCGGGTCTGCGTCGGAGCTGCCGGGAGCGCACCGCAGCGTGCCCGAGTCTGGTGTCTCCCCTATCTGAGACAGGAGAGAGTGCGCTAATATGCCGCGGAGGGAGTACCGGCGCTCTACAGCCATAGCAACATAGTCCACTTGTGCGAGCGATCAAAGCACAGTGGGCGGAAGCGGGTCTGGCGGGGCAAATGCATCAGTGGTGAAGTGCATTGATTCCCAGCACGGGGCCTCAAGTGGTGCTGGCGCCCTAGGCTGCCGCTGATCCGCCTCGGCTGGCAGTGGGACAGCTCCCATCTGCGAAGCACCCCCTAAGCCTTGCCTCCCTGATAGGACCCCCTCAGTTCGCACATCCCGCCTAAGTGAGCGCGTTGGTGGCCCAGACCCTCCCGGTCCATCCCCCAACGCGGAATGATACTCAGTGGCGGGCGTCAGCACTCCATCATCTCCACCGCCCGATGGTACAAAACGGCGGCCTCGGTGTCCATTATGGTCCCAGGCGGGGTGCTCCGCAGGGGGAGCACCCCAGAAACCGCCCCATGGGTCCCAGCTTGGGGCGTCAGCGCTGCGTGGGCTCCTGGCATCGCCGCCGCCTGGGTGAGACGGCCGCGTATGCTCGTGTGCCGTAGCCGGCACAGTGGCCGCTGATGTAGCGGCCGCAGGCGTGTCGGGGTCTGCAGCCGTGGGCAAGTGCGGGCCCATGGCCGCTGGGGCACCAGTTGCCGCGCCGCCGAGCGCTGCTTCTGCGCCGTCACCGCCACCGCTGCCATGACCGCCCGCGGCGACGGCGCGGTCGCCCGCCCTGGGGGGGGAAGGTGGCCCCTGGGGCCCAGAGCGAGTATCCTGACCAGCGCTTGCAGACACGCCTCGCCACCCACCTTCGGAGAGCACGGGAGAGACGGATCTGCCCGAGGAAGGGGCGCGGCTACCGGGGATGCCAGCTCCCCGCAGCCCCGAGAGGAAAAGGCGCGCCGGCGGGCCGTCCAGGCGTGGGCTGGGCGAGGCCTCCGTGTCAGAGCCAGGGCGCCGAAAAGAGATGGATCCCCCCGAGGCTGTTGGTGCTCCGGTCGATGCCGTCCCGCGGGGAGTGTAGCGGCCGGCTTCCAGACGGGCCCCGGCGGCTAGGGCGTTGCTGCGCCAATGTCCTTGTGTGAGACGCCACTGTCGTGGGTCCGTGGGTGATGCTCACGCTCCATGCGTGCGGAGCCGAAACCGTCCTCACTCGTCCGCGCAGATGTCGGTCTCGTGTCCATGAGCGGGGAACTTCGTTACTAGGTGTTGAAGAAAAGAATTCCTCGGGATGATTGTTGAAGTCAGCAAAGCGCCCGGCCCCTCGTGGGCCGTATTACTTGCTCTGACATTCTTTCGTATATGAGTGTTGCTCACATTCCAACAATGATGACCCAAGGGTAGCGACACCGTAGAGGCGCGCTTGCCGTCGCGGCGATGAGACTGGCCAAGTCCCTTGATATCGGAAGCACCCGGAGGCGTCGCGCGCTCCTACCATCGCGGTGTAGATGCTGTCCGAAGAAAGAAGCGGAATGTGTAGATCTGCAGCTCCACACAAACGCCTGAAGCCCGAGCCCGTTCGCGTGAGGACACGATGGCTTGGCTTCGCCTGGTAGTGGGTGTATGTGAGGCTGGCGCAGCAGTGTGCTAGCTGTAGCTCGGGCAACTACACTAGACACTGGCCTCACAGCCCGGCCCTGAGGCGAGACTGCGCTACCTGTTCCTAGCTCTGTCGGTGAAGGGGCATCGCGCCGCGCAGTCACCTACTCCTCCAAGCTCCGTCGCGGAGTTCTATTGGCAGCTAATCAGGGTGATCAGTCCTGATAGTGCCTTTATTAGGCTGATCTATTGGCGGCCTGGGCAGATGTGCGGAATGTGAACTACTGTAAGAGTCTGTATATATTATTGTTACAATGGCTCAATTCCGAACAGTCTATATTGTGACCAGGCGAAGCACTTCCAATGGGAAGTCTTCGCCTTAGGTAACAGCAAGAGATCACTGAAACGTACGGCTCTTGGATCCAGCAACGACCAACTGTCATTCATGCGAATCAGCAGCTGTCGGAACTGTCGTTTCCTAACCGCTCTTTAACCAGAATTGTCACGCCGTCATCGGTGCATGACATGTAGTGTGTAATGCGGCAATACAGTGCAGTATCCTGCGGTATCTACGGGTAGTGTCCGGGATGGACAGTGTATGGTCATCTTCCGATTGGGCCTTTGCTGCATGTTGGCGGACATGTACGACAGAGATACAACATGCACCAGGATCTCATCCGTGCAATTGACAATCATCACCACCAAACCCTTGGATCCATTCACTATCTACATAGCATCCATAGCAATAAAACCCGACGATATATATGAGGAGCTAATTCCCGTACTCATTGCCGTACAACAACCTTCCAATACATACGGTGCGTCCAAGTAACAACGTAAGTTCTGTGTTGACGACTGCTGCTGCCATCTACATTCACGCATGTTCATATTACATACATGTCGTACATATATCAGTCATTCTTACGTAAGGGGTAGCTAGCAATATATATATATATAATATAATATATAATATTGCTTTTTGTTCAACAGCAGGACCCCCCACGTTAGCTAATAACACACAGAGCTACTTGACGCATCCCATTCCACAAGGCGACTCAGGCGACTCAGGCTTTCTGAAGCGCAGATCCAGCTTCAAGGATGTCGCTCACTGTTTTCCCCGACCCCTTACCCCCTCTCAGCCTCGCAACATGCGTCACCGTACCGGCATTATAAGTATCTATGCAACTAACGAAGCCTCGTTGTACGATTTCTCAACGAGCTATCTCTGCGTGCGTCAGCTACTGCAAGGAGATAGATGCGCTTCCGTCCATCCTCCAGAAGGATCTGATCTGACCTCGCTCGCTCTGTAAAAGGCCTTGTGTGAGGGCGCCCTGGATCACCAAGGGTCGATCGGCTTGGGAGAGTATTATTGGCGGGTGGTGACTCGCGTGGTGGAGAACATACGTACAACCGTACAGCTGCTGAAGGAAATATAGCAGGCAAGAGAGCGAGCACGTCGAATTGATCCGCATATATATCGCAGGATGTGACCCAGCCAATCTATCCAAGCAAACGGTGTTACACTGCTGTGGGTGACTTGCCCTGAAAGGACAAGCACCGGGGGTCCTGATCGAGCCGAACCACAGCGCAGGGGGGGGAGAACACGCGGCTTAGTCTGTCTGTCCATCCTGCCGCGCGCTCCTCCCCTCGCTCGAGCCAGCACAGTCAAACACAAACCTAACGAGCCTCTAGCCTGGCTACTCAAGTGAACAGAGCCTCAGCCATGTATGTCGCAGCAGTCGTGGCCGTAGGCAACCAACTTATTCGTTACCGATAGGGCAGCAGCAGGAGGGGTGTAGCATGCAGGGAAACACGCCTTGATAAAATGCATGCAGCTGCTGACGCTGCTTGCTTGCCAGCAGTCAGAACTTGCCTTTGAAATGTAAGATGTTCAGTCCTCCAATCACACGTACACACATACAAACCCTAAAACCCATAGACACACGAATTCATAAGCACAAGTATATAATAAGGATCAAGCGATGATGATCAGGACACAAGCACCTACCGCACCGTTAGTTACTGGACTATACTACTATAGTTACTGAACTATATATATATATATATATATTAATATAAGATAAAATATAAGCGTCTATCTATCTACCTAGATAGCTGGCGCCATTGGTGGCCGGCAGCTGAAAAAGCATACGTCGTGATCGATAGACAGAAGCAGCAGGCACGCTGCAGGCAGCCGGCAGATTCTGCATGTAGAGCTGCAGTGGGTGCAAATGTGGCGCCCTCAACCGCGACGAACTAACAACCTGCCTGCATGCCTGCCTGTAATATATAAGATTACTACATAATATATACTCGTACACATTATTTAACGAACGAAAAAGCTCTGATGAGGCAAAGAAGCTCGCTACTTTTTGTGAAAGCCACACTGTTATTGTCACAACGTAACCGTAATAGTAACTGCCATAAACACCGACCAAAAAGGAGGTGCGCGTGTGTAGTTAGTTAATAATACATTTATTCGTTAGAGCCGTACGAAATGTATACATACATGGCGTACTTGCTCGAATGAACCATTGGCTGTCAGAGCGCCAAGCAACGGGCAAATCAACATGGCCGCACTTCCGATACGGATACGTTAACATGCATTCCTGTGTGCAGCCATACAGTCGTACAGTCGTACAGTCGTGCGGTCATCCTGCACACATGACATGCATGGCTGGATGGGCCCATAGCCAACCACAACCACTTATTACAGCAGGAACGAAAGAGAGCGAGATAAGACCACCTATCTATTTATCTATATCTATCTATCTATCTATATAGATAGATAGATATATATAGATATATATACGCACACGTACACACGCACATACAATTTTATATCATATATTCAATCGGCGTAATCATAATTCAGCATAGTACGCAACAGCAGCAGCAGGTGTACGATGTGTACAATACTCCAGCACAGAAGGGTTATCAGTTAATACGTTCCTCGTCACCAGTAGCCACATGCATACAAATGTAGTAGTATATATGTCGTGCGGGCAGATAGTATTGCCTGCCGGCATGCATGTCTCCAGACTTAATACATAGTTTCAGCAGGTGGCGGTAATGAGCAAGTGGAGCATGCGCAATAACGCACGTCTGCCGAAGCTGCGATGCGTTTCATAACAAGCTATTTTGGGAATGCTGTTTTAGAAATCTAATCGCTGCTCATTGTTCATCATTACGCGAGGATGCATGTTCTTTAGTAGAGATAGATTGTAGCTAGCTACGTAGCTAGGTAGCTAGGTAGATAGGCGGACTATCGATAATAGAATTGGCAACCTTTATACCATCGAGGCCCACACACATACACTTACACATACATAGGTCAGGGGTTAAGGATTACGGAATATGACCAGTTGTACGCCTGTTTAGGGTTTTAGCAGCACCAGCTGGTGCTGGTGCTGTTGTTGTTGTTGTTGTGGTGGTGGTGGTGGTGGTGGTGGTGGTGGTGATATTCTATTTGTAACTTAAAGGCCCTGCCGCATCCAACGGTGCAGCAACAGCTCTGCGATGGTCGGCCGAGCGTTGGGATCAAGGACCATTGCGTTGAGGATGAAGTCTCGGGCGTCCTCCGGCACCGAGGCGGGGAACGAGAGCGCTATTAAAGGATACCCCGGGCTTTTGTCGCCGCCACTGCCGCCGCCACGGGCACTGCTAGTGCCGCCAGGGGCAGCCAGCAGCCCCGACGCTGGCTGCAGCTGTGGGAGAGGGTGCTGTGCGGCGGCGGCGGCGGCGGCGGCGGCATGGGCGACGGGGCCCAGTGATGCCGCAAAGGTCAGGTCCGCGCCCTTGGTAAACGGCAAAATGCCCGTCAGTAACTCGTAAGCCAGCACACCCACGGCCCACACGTCCTGCGTGGAGTAGTCCGAACCGGACACACCCACGTACGTGTGAAATAAGGTCGGAAAGGAATTTTGGGTCAGCAATGAAAAAAGGGACATGATTTGTTGTAAAAGTAAGGATTGAGTTATTATTTTTACGCGACTCTTTCCACGTCCAACCATTTGCGATGCAGCAAGGAAGACTGACTAGCTTGCTACTCGGCATATATAAGAAGCCATCAGCAGCAGCAGGAATAGCAGCGTGCCTGTAAATGCATGCGCGCAGCAGCACAGGCAAGGCGGGCGGGCAGGCGGGCGAGCGGGTGGGCGGGCTTTTTATCTTGTTCCTTACCACGGCGGTTGTGTACGACAAAAACACGTTATCCTTGTTGTCCTCCATTCGCAGCTTCAAGGGGCAGCGCAGAACCTCCGGGGCCTGCATGCATGCATAATTATACATCACGGGGGTGTACGAACACGCCGTCGTACAGGCAAGGTATGTCTCAGCAAGCAGCCGGTAGCTAGCTAGCGTTCACGCCCTCTATCGGAGGCCGTCTATCGGAGGAAAGAAACGCGACTACTTCGGGAGCCGTGCAATAATGATGTTGCTTGGTTTTATTAGTCTTTCCTGATGAGGACCTGAAAAGGACACACATGCATAAGGATCCGGCTCCAGACTCGGATTCGGATTCGGATTCGGATTCTAGGGTTTTAGGGTTTTAGGGTCTTAGGGTTGAGGTGTCGAAGCTAGCGGCGGTAGGAACGAGGCGGCGCTAGGTAATCATTTTAGGCTTCCACATGCACAGCGCAGTTAAGAATATTGTAAACAGCATCAAATATATCATACACAGTATATATCAATCCCTGCCTCTCTGCGCACATATCCCCACCGACTGTCAAATCATCACAAGATCTTCAATTTTCCTGTGTACTGATATTGTTACATTATGCTTCACTTTTGTCCACATTCAGTAGGTAGAATGCAGCCAATCGTTCAACAACATATACAAATAAGAAGTTGAATATGTGTAGGCAGGTATGAACTTAGGAACCCGTAACGAATTGTGTCATCATGACAGCTTGATTATGGCGCGGTGGTGTGGTTCGTTGGTTTATGTTTATTTGCCCGCATGCTCGCATGCATGCCCGCCGTACGATTTTTCGTACCATGTACTCCACTACGTAATCGGGGAATGAATGGGTAGAGATAGACCGTGCGAGGAGGCGGGCGAAGGTGGTGACGACAATGACGGCGACAATCGTGATGATCGATTACGATGACGACGGGCGCATTAGGACGGGAGCGTGCGAGGGGGAAGCAGGAAGGCAGGCAAAGTGGGGTAATCGAGCTGACGCGGGGATTGATCCTCAATGAGGATCATCACCAAAAACATACAGTCATATATTATTTATATGTACCCGGGGAGGGTACTCAGGGACAAGGGGCGTGCTGGTGTGATATTCATGTAAGGGAATTGCTTCCTTCGCATAACAGAATCTTGTTATGCGTCAGGAAACCTGATAAGAGGGAGAACTTGTGGCGAGTACTGATTAACCCTGAGATTGGTTAAGGTCGTTGTCGTTCTGGTAGTGAGCGGTTGGGAGATAGAGCGCCTCATCAAATATAGATAGCGGCGGGAGGATGGACGCTGGAGCGGCGGCGAAAATTTCGGAAGCGCGCTTTACTTTGCTTTGGAGAAACACCCGTAGAGGTAGAGGAGGCCAATAATGAGCAGTAGTGCGCTTCATGAATACTTCGATGCTCATGGGGGCATCTTACGTGTTCCAGCTCTGGTGACTGCCCGCTCTTCTCGGATATTGATGCTGACGCCGAAGTCGCCGACCTTGAGCTTCCAGTCCATGTCAAAAAAAAGATTCTCCGGCTGCATGTCAAGATATGGATCGTTCGAAAAACAAGCCTCAAAGAACAGCATATGCAAAGCAAGCCACCAGCCAGTTTTTACGAACAATGTTACGACAGTTATTTCGCTGCCAGATCGGCCAGGGGCCACCTTCACAGCTCCAGGGTTGGAGGTTTTGAGGTTGAGGTTTTGGGATAGTGGTTAGTTGCTCATACATGCAAGTTTCATTTGACATAGCATAACGATCTAAAATTATACTTCTCTCCCCCAGGATCGGGATAAAAAAATCCAAGCGCGTCGCGTCCAACGGAGCATGTTTTGTAGTCGTTAGTTAACTTATTGTGAAAATCTCAAGTCCTCAACGATCGTCGCGACAGCAGCTTCGAGAAGAGCTTTCTGACCAACAGGGAGAACCAACCACATGCATGTGGTAAAGTGTTTGCTTAAAACTTTTGAGCCAAAACCTACGATCCTCAGGATATGAAATTTTCGCGCGAGCTGACCTTTATGTCACGATGGCATATTCCTCTGGAGTGCAAGTAGGCCAGGGCGTCCAGCAGCGGCGACATCACCAGGTCGTGAGCCTGCAGCATTATATCAATTTCTTATTACTTTATTATTACTTTGCTCTCGCTCAAAAAAATTAAATTGCCTTTTAAAACTGTCATGTTCAAGAAAGCGAACCCTTGCTGGGTCGTTGGCCGCTCGTAGCCAATTAACCACCCACGACTTCCTACCGTACTACCCAACTGTTAGCATGGCGTTACCGCGGACCCGCGAAGCCTCACAGGTTTTGATGCTCGGGTTTGTCCCTGTTTGGCCCTGTGTGACAGATTGATGCAAAACCCCAAAACCCTAAAACCCTCCTAAGGGCCTAAGACGCCGAAGTCTACGCGTCCATGAAGCAATCCCACAACACCAGACGCCAAACAGCAGACGGACCTGCTCGCTGTCCATACGGCTAGTTCTGCTGCTGCTGCTGTGCCCAGAGTGGATCTGGGCGTAGAGGTCCCGCCGCGGAGCGAACTCCTGTACGATAACCAACCGATCCGCCTCCTGCATGGCCGCGGCAAGGAGGCGGGAAGTCACTACGGGGGCAACTACCGAACTGACGGCGATGCAGCTGGCGGAACGAACGTACAGCTGGATTCTCGATGGGGAGGAAGGAAGGTTGAGGTTCATCACTTTACCCAATTTTCGCTGAAAGATAACTCTCCGCGATCCTACATCATCATACTGGACCGAGCTACCGAGCACCATAAAGCATAAATCATGAAGCACGGACGGAATCAAAAACGGTTTCCAGGTTAAGAACGCGCGATTAGCAACGAACCTGATTGAATATCTGTAACAATTTCTTATGTATATATTTAATGTTATATATGCCCGTATGCCAGCAGCAGGCAGGTGCCTTGATAAGATATAACATTACAGTACGTCGATATCATTTCTCGGCTCGCGCTTTTCTGCATGCATTGCTATGATTGTATGTATAAGGACTCCGGAAACATCCGGAATAGGTCGTTCTACGATGCTGTTCCCGTTACCTGAAATGCGCCGTATAGTTTAATGATATTGGGGTGATCCAGATCTGAATGGATCTGTTGTTTGTCGTACAGCAGCAAGGTTGTCCGGACAACAGGACAACAGGACGTCCAGGTTAGTAGATGAATCCGGGTCAGGGTCAGGCGAAGGGGGAAATAACAAAAAAGGAGGAAACCGTAAATGGGAAGAGTTGTTGATTGTTACAATCTTTCATAAGGCTTAAAGGACCGTAAGAACTCGAGAACAATCAAAATTGAGAAAGAAAAAGACGAACGAAGGAAACCGAGAAACAAGAAAAGACGTATAAAAAACAAGGGAGAGAGAGCGTGCTGGGACTTGCAAGGGCGGGTATCAAGACATAAGCAAAAGCACTGCCTCAAGTACCCCTTGACACCTGACTTACTGCTATCTCCCGGGCAAGCATATGGTGCGCGTTTGCTGGCACTCTGCAGCGGCAGGCGGCCAAAATCCAAGTACATGGATCCAAATCCACATCTGACTATTCCGTGGACAAACAAAGCCAATAAGATGAAGCCAATGGCGACGTATAATGGCAGTAGAGATGGACAAGAAGGAGTATTTTTCTGCTTTTAAGTGATTGAAGTTAGGTGTGTACGGAACCCACTGAACGTACAAACGTACGAACCTGGGCATGAAGTAAACCTTAAGGGCCACCAGATGGAACGAGTACAGGCAAGTGGCCTGTACGAATTTTTATGGCAGAAATAAAATCCAAAATTAACGTAGGCAGAGATGAAAATCATCATCAGCGCAATGTTTACTGAGTGAGCAGATCCGTCTGGTGCGGTCCGATATCAGCAGTGCATCCCTTTGATTGGAAAGCTAAGTGACGTGTAAGAGAGGTACGACAAAACTGAAAACCGTCCGTTATCAATGCAGTCGCAAGCTCAGTGCATCTCTTAGGGGAATCCAGGAGGGCCAGGTCGGCCACACCCGAGGTCCCCCCCCCCGATGCTGCGCATGCATGTGTGCACACGTACACGCACACACAAACACTGCATACACATGCACCTAGGATGACAACGTACCTGATATACGCTACAAACATTTCCCCGGTAAATCCGACGATTGATTTGGTAATCCTGCCGTACGTCCAATGTACGATGTATACGACATATGATGTTGAATTGCATCACGATCAGTTTCGTCACGTGCATGGCGTAGGCAGCAAAGTGCAAAGGGATTGATGGGTTTTAGGGTTTTGATTGTTTCCGTATCCTAGTTAAATGGCTTTTGTGAATTAGGAGGTATACACATTGTTGCGAAGTTAGCAAAAATGCGTCAGCATTCAGATCATTTCGTACGAATGGCATGGTCGCCACCTCCCCAGACGACATTCGCAAATGCATATGCCGCAATGCAGTTAATACAGTTAATTATGTTTTCAATACGGTGAACTGCTAACCGTCGGTCTTGGGGATTTTGCATGCCGCATGGCATTTATCGGTTATTTTGTTCAAAGTAGTTGGACAAAATCCAAAAGCGATTTCAAAGTTAATCCTGGAGGAGACACGACACAAGAGAGGACGTGGAAAGACCCATGTAACCTACCTAACTACCTAACTACCTGGAGTTCCGCCCAGCTAAGCTTCCACTTAACAACACATCCTCTTCCGATAGCGGCACATTCAGCCAGCGTATTCGATGGTGAAAACAACCAGGTGGTGTTGGAAAAAGACTAAGTCTGTGTCCGACCGCATGTATCCTCCGTATCGCTATATCTCTGCGTCTGTTCCTTTTTATTCCCGGCAAAGTATATTTCCATGACAGAACAGAACTTACCCTAAGCGACCAACTCTGGCGCAGCATTTGTGCAGGAGTTGCAGCTGACATCGTTAACAAAAGCGTTGATGGAGGGAGTTGGGTCGGGTGCTCGGAACGCGCGACGACATCAGCAGCCACCTTGTTCGAGTTGAACATCACTTCCCTTGGCGGCGCCATAACGGACTTCCGGACGACTTCGATGGCTTTCTTGTTTGGAAGCGGCGCCAGAATTGCCATAGGCGAGTCACCAAATGTAACTGTGCTGGCCGTGCATTCCGAAGAGATGGGCGACATATCGAGATCGATGCTTAGACTGATTACAAAGGAACTGTTAATCTGGGACGGAGCTCCAATTGGCCTCCTTTCCAGATGCCCATCCGATGCAGCTCCAAGGATTGCCCGAAGGCGACGGCGTGGTGGGATTAGGTTGGACAGGATCGAAGACTGGGGCTTGTTATCTTCTTCTGGAATGGGCGGCTGATTATCGCCCTGCTTTTCGAAGGCGAAAAGCTTTAGGCTTTGCTTCGACACGACAGCGCTCCTGCAGCCGTCGACCTTAACAGGCTCGGTGGCTTGAAGATCTGCGTTATTCGTGTCTCCTTGCTTATCACTAGATTTGATGTGGAACAGTAGCCTAAGCTTCTTGAGGAAGCCGCTGGTGCCTTTCGTGGAGGACATCTCCGCATTCCACTGATCAGCTCAGATGGATATATCGCGCATATATAGTCGTCCTCAAGCTGTTCAATCTGGTCTTCACAGGTGGCTTAAACAGACGAAAGAACGGGGAAATGCCGCGTTGACGCTGTTGGACAGCCGATAGTACATAATAATCACGAAGCACCTAGTAATTTTTAATATCTGCTCTCAATGTTCCTTGTAAGCGAAAAGCTCATTTATTGCACAACCTGCTAGCGGTACTGCATTGCCGAGCGTACCTACCGCTGGTACCCGCAAATGATTCAAATCATGTGATTTCCGAAAATTCCTTTGGTGATACAACATCAGTGAGATGCTGCGTATATAACCAAATTTTCTTGTATCCGCCACAGAATCTATCGGCAAATCTGTAAGGACGTTAGTTTATTGTACTTTGATTCCGTGGGCAGTTACATTCATTGAAGTCTGAACATAAAATACAAAGTATTTTTCTCAACTTAAATACAAGAAGACCTGATGCAGCAGCTTCTTTGGGCACTACGATGACAAAACCATTCCAAATCTGTACTGCGCCGACATGCCCTCTCCAATGTCATAACCTAAGGAGAATCGCCATTGACAAATAATGAAATATCACTCATAAATATCTGTTTTTATGGACACGCCACAAGAGGGTGTTGGCCGCCACCTTCCACAATCAATTTGTACAACCGCACGTGCCCCATTTGCAGCTTACTACCCGTCTTTTCAGAAATTGAAACTCTCTGGATTGTTGTGTATTTTAAAACAATTAATTTGGCCCGATTTTGCGCCAATTCTTTCGAAGCTAGCTAGGGTAGGGGCATGTACGGATACGACTCGTAATGGACTTAATAAACTTGCTCGAGGGCCTCTGCATGCTTAAAAGTCATCGGAAAGAATTGTCACGAGATAACGGAACGATGCGGGTCGAAATCAATCGGCGTTAGCTCAGGCCTGTAGCAGTCCGTAGCGTGTTGCTAATTGCCGTATCCTTTGTTAACGGTGTATGCTGAATGCGTTTTTACGTGTTAAACAAGGTGCCTTCCAGCACCTCTCTGCCCCTATCATCGTCAATTTCGGCTTCATTGACAGTTTTACCGTCTCCTGCATCGCCTTATACCTCGACATGCGAATACTGCTTTAACTACGGCTCTGTTCTTCTTCCCTCACGCTACGTGCAATACGCGCATGCGCACGCAATACTCATCTCTTATACTGCATCCATAAAGCCAGATATTAATCAGCGGTATCTGCTGAGTTGTCTCCTCCACGCAGTCATTTTTTGGCATGGCATCTGCATGACAACCCTACCTCGTATGTTCATTTTCATAACCCCAACAAGCACTAATACACACAGCAGCTAGAACATGTGCGCCTGAGTGCTATATCATTAGTCAAATTGACACCCAGAAGACTGCACTTGCCTTGAGGGGCCCCACATCCCTTCAGAAAATGCTCACTTAAGTATTTATGGATCCCAATCTTGCGGTTAAGAACTGCTTCAGTGCTTCAAGTATCCAGAGGCGCAATACTGCCACTAGTTGCACGTTTTCCATCCCGTCTATAGCTTGGGTTCGGGGTTTGCCGTCATCTGGGTCGAATATGGTCATCAGGGAGGCAAGCACGCGTCGGTCGGTAACGTTCACGTGCCTGCCCCCATTACGGAGGATGCATTCCACATTCCACGTTCATGTACATGATCAAGGAACACCGTGTGCTGCTGGATAACAAAGGTGATGGGATTTCCATGTCCCAGGATGTCCCCCACCATTTCCTTGACCACTGCCATTAGTCCTCTGGACGATGCTCACACATGCACAGGACTTTATTTGGCCCCAGCTTTGTGGAAATGCAGTACTGTAAATAAGCTCATCAAGACAGTTCTTGCATCTTTTGAATGTCCTATAAATCCTATAAATTCTCTTTTTTAAGTATGCGACGAACGTACTTCGGCCGCTTAAACCAATACCTACTGTTTATTGATCCACGATCATTTGAGTGCGGAATACAATAAGCCTCACAAGAGAAATCCACTGGGGACAGAAACCTCGCTACATAGGTCGATTGGTTCCTATCTCACCTGCTTAGGCACCGTTGCCTTTCACCGAAATCTGATTCCGCTCGCGGCTCGCTGCTCGGTCCTTAACGCGGCACTCCGCATTATAGGTAAGCCTGAACCCTGCCAGCAGTCCCCGCGCTCCGGTTAGCTCAACCCCGCCCTCGCCCTCCTCACCCTCCTCACTCCATAGATAGCTCTATCCATCCCGGAATACATGTCTTGTGCAGTCCATCCTAGAACCGCGCACCCGCGGGCTCATGCACCCTGGCGAGGCAAGCAGCAACACGCTACCCTTCATCCCAAGCATCCCACGCCACGTGCACAAGAACATAGGAGAAATGGCATCCTCGTCTTGCCGCGTCCAATCGTCAGTGTGAACCTTCCACTCCTGCACAGCCTGAGCCCTCCCTGCGCCCGGCCCCAGCAAGCAGCCCGGTGGCATCGCGCCTGAGACACCAAAAGGTGAGGTTGAGACCACCACCACCACCACCACCATCACCATCACCACCACCATTATCTTAGCCACCACACCTGCCTGCATGCTATTGCAAACCACCGACCCGTGAGCTTGGAATCCCAGCGTGAGCCGATACAACCCAAGCAAGCCTCTGTATGCATGTAAAAGACGTCCTAGAGTTAAAGCAATTCGCACATTGGGTCGCTCTGTCCACCACCACTGGCGTCACCACCACGACCACTGGCGTCGCAAACTCAGGGGAGTGTGGTGGGCCCCCTTTTGCCCCCCCTTTGCGGCAACCTCTTCTCTCCCAGAAGTCCCCGAGGTCGCCGAAGGTCCCGAGGACGACCATGGGGGCCGACGGAGAGATACGAGCACACGCCAATCAGGTAGACACAAGTTATCCCGGTAAGATACAGCTCAGTCATCAAATTCACTGCTGCTGCGCCAAATGTCAGCACGCAGCGTTCACCAGCTGGTTTGCAAGACAGGTAAAATCTGCCTTTTGCTGAGGACCAAATCAAGCGTCCGCGTTTACTGCTGCAACTTATGCAACGGGATACACTCTGCCCAATTCCGTCCCAGGTTACCACCCAGAGCGCATGGACTTCATTTCAACAGGGCCTCCGGCCCCGCTGCGGCGCCTGTCTAGCAGTTGCCCAGCCATTCTTGCTGGTGCCAGTGATGACTCCATCGCTAATCCTGCAACCTCGCAACCGCTGATTATGGCCATGCTGATATAGCCGCGGACTCAGATAGCGGGATAGCGGGATTCAGATTGTCCTGCCGTCATTTGCAAGTTTCTGCAGGAAAGGATCATGGGCGGGGGTATGGGGCCAATTAAATTTGGAGGGGAGAGTTCGGATGGGAGAGTCATACATAGCAGCAGCAATCCAATCATCATAGGTGGCTTCAGGGGCGGGTGGTGTCGAATGAAAGAACCACGCGTTGTAGAAGCCCCTCATATGAAACGCCCCTGTAATATCATAAATCCGTGTACTTGCCAGTCTTTGCACGGCTGCGATGCACGGCACGCGTCCTCCGAGCAGTGCTTCCATCACACTTCGCACGCACCTGCGCATAATCCTCATACCAAACTCGGCCCTGCTCGTCGCCTGCAACTACCATCATTCTGTTCAACTCTTCTTCAGTCATCGGTTCGCCCCGCCCACTGAGCAGTGTCCGAAGCGTCTCTGCCTCGATGAAGCCGCGCCCCTCAGGATCGAAAGCACGAAATGCTCGTAAGAGGGTATGATAATCATCTCTAAGTAACCTTGCTTCTTGCTGTATTAAGAAGTTCGACACAACAATCTCAAAGTTCTCCATGTTGACCAGCCCTGTCGCCTCCGACTCCGCGTTAAGCGCTGCCAACTGGTCTAAAATCAAATTTAATTGAACGGATGTCGGGTTGACACCACACGATCGGATAGCCGTCGGCACATCTTTGAAGTCGACTAATCGGCTGCCCTCTTTGTGCTCAAACAAAATAAATGACTCCCTTACCCTCGCACGAATCCGTTCGTGCTTATCGGAGACAGAGGCCATGCCTATCCTCGGTAATTCCAAACAGGCGCGCCACTGAACACCGAAACTAGCTTCCTAACTTTGCGAGTCATGCAAATTCAATTTGTCGCTGGAGTTTCCCTGTTTGCTGTTCTGCCCAACGCCGTAAGAGTGTGCAGAAGTCTAACTTTCGATACGACGTACGGCGTACGAGCGCATTCGCTTTTCGACCATGAAGCCAGCGAAGGCTTGTTGTAACTGACGATAGTTGGACGCCACAGTATAACTTACTAATTTGTCACTAGGTGTGCATTTTCCTACAACTTCCTAGGCAAGAATCGTGGAGTTATGAGCAGTTACAGTTACAAAAAATTCTGTCAGCCATTTATAACTTTAAAGATCTGAGAGCACTTTTGCATCACGCTTTCAGACTACATACACCTCAAGACGAAGTATTGCACATCCTCAAAGCGCACCATTCGTCTGGAGATCTGAGAGCTGCCCTGTAACTGCCCGTTGCCCCAGCCTCTGCATGCTTTTGCCTAGTGCTCATACTGGTCAGTCATCGTCATATCTTGTGCAACAAGTCCTCCTCCTGAAATCAACAGCGTTTTCAAGGCTAGCGTTGCGGAGTTCCGGACTATCGGAACCAGCGGGCAGTCCAGGGTAGACAAGTCCAGCTGCGGGGGAAGTGGAGTGGATCAGATATTCCTCTGATATTTCTTTTCATTCTGATATGATCATGTTTCCAAGTCACGGGATTCCGTCACTCGCGGTAGTTTCCATACTGCTGGTCTTCGGTGGGCTTCATATCACGGCAGCGCAGCGGCCGAATCAGCAGGAGCAATCAGCCGGCCTTGCATTCCTGGAAAATCAACTTCCTTTGAAGATCCTACTTTCGACGCCGACCGACATTATCAAGGCGGGCCCCCAGGCAAATGTGTCCGTCGATGGTCGGCAAGCGATAACGGTGCGCCGTTAGGTGCCGCGGAGGACGCGGGGCAGCGCGTCGGCTTTTCCCATGAACATTGACACAAACGGAGTTCCAGTCGGCGACTTCATTCATTTGAAACAAAACAGATTTTCTTTGTTGAAATGGGTTACGAACATTTTTGTGCCTCTCAAATCTGATCTGATCTTCCTCCTCGTGAATATATTTGGGGGCAACCGAAGCTTTGCTTGGGCTCGTCCCTTGGCCCCATCGCCTCTTCCCGTTGACTCATCCTATAACCAGAACGACATATTCTCATCGAGATGCTCAAACAGTTCGATTCCTTTCCTGCATTCAGCCTTTCCCTTCCCTGACTTTCCCGCTTTTTTCACTGATCTTCACTATTTTTTTGACGCATTGCATCCTTTTGATTCGCAATCCGCGTATACATGCAGGCCGTCTTCTCGCGGCCCGTCATCGCCCTGGGTTCGGACTTTGGGCTGGATCCTGCGAATCATTCCATGGTACGGCACCGTACGGCACAGCTCCGACACGTGGGCAGAGCATCTAAGTAGAAGCGAACCGCTCATAAGATCTTGGAATGGAAAGTGCGATTTGGGAGATGCGCAATCATGCAGGGTTTGACCGAACATGCGTGTTCATTCTCATGGGGCAAATTTCTTGGAAGGATTTTATTTTATGAACTTACGACATGTACCGGCCATCCTTCCAGCAGTCCTGACTCCCATTTGACATGGATTCTTGCTTGCTGATGCATGGTTCAGGTGCGACTAAGCATGCATACGCGAAGGGTTTGTAGCTTTAACCAACCAACCTTAGCGAACGCCATTACGTAAAAGCACCGTACCGGCATGCTAAAGGGATGATTTCAGAGCAAGCGTCGTCCTACACCATCGCAGTTAGTCATGCTTTACAGCAGGGTCTACGTACAGCAGTGTGATGTCTAATTTATTCGGCTTCCCCTCCCCTCCCCTCCCCTCCCCTCCCCTCCCCTCCCCTCCCCTCCCCTCCCCTCCCCTCCCCTCCCCTCCCCTCCCCTGCCCTTCCCTGCTCGCTTCCGCAGCTTCCCTTCTCTCTTAGCTGCCCCGTGCCCGGCAGGTTCCGCTGGGTCACCACCTCCATCGCCCGGTTCGACCCGGACGTGGACTGGCCCACCGACCTGGACTGCACACTCAACTGGGTCACGACCCTCACCGCCTACGATGGTGGGTACGGATCAAGGGGAAGGGGGGAGCAGAGAGAAGCAAATGGGCATGGGCGGCCAGGTGCACGGGCGTTGTGGGTGGGTGGCGGCTGAAAGGGTGCGTGGATGGGGTGCGTGGAAGTGCACATTGGGTTGGGGGGGGGGGGACAAGATGGGACCGGGAAGAGATGGGGACTGCTGGGTGGCAAATCAGCATTGTATATATGTGGTGCAACTCCTGGTGTATGTGTGTATGCGTCTGTGTATGTGCGTGGGGCCCATTGCCGTATACCGTCTGTTAAGGAAAGCACGCACCGATGCATGAGGCATTGCGTTTAGCTATTGCATTGATGTACGATATAGCATATTGAGCAATAAAAAAAACTCTTGGAATTTTGTGATGAGAAACTAAGCTTTCCGTTGATATATTATGAAGTAATAATTGAGGTAAAATATATACCTTTGGTCTACAAATGTTAATAGGTAATCATGCAATATGCAGGATACCTAAAAAGCTCTTGATATGCAAATCAGATCGCCGTACATATAAAACCAAGAATAACTTATTTCATACTAATTGTTCGGAGTTCAAGGCTCAGCTGCCACCAGACTTTACTAGATGTACCAGTTGCTGCATTGTCATACTTGCAAGCCCTTTCTAAGCCGACTAAGTCGACGCTTTTGCATAGAAATCCTAGCATCGTTGAGACGACTGCTACACTTATTCTGTTAAAACATGTGATTACTTCATTTATTTATTGGACCTAGCTACGTACACATACACGTACACATATACACACGCAGGTGCGTCACTCGAGCTGGGTGACATCCCTCCCTCCCGTCGCCTGGTCAGCAAGTCCCTGACAATGCGGTTGACCGGCATGGTTTCGGAGCTGGCTTATAATCTTACAGATGGGCTATGGGATGGTACCCTGGGACTTCCCTCTGACGTGCTGCCGGAGGTCCCTCCCGACGGTATGGTACGGTGATGTACGTCCAATACGTACATCCAGTTGTACGGCCACGAATGCGTTCTAGTAGCATGGATAGATAGACAGATAGATAGATAGATAAATACGACAGATATGCATATTCGTATATAGATAGACAGATATATAAATATAGATAGATAACATAGATAAACCCTTCGTAAGTGCAGCAAGTACGGTGATATTCGGACTGCTCCCTTACCGCCCCTCAACTCGACCAACCCGGCAACGCACAGGGCGCCTGGTGCTCGACTTTAACTACCCCGTCAACCTGGCCTTGTTGCGAAGAGGACTGAAGGTGCGATTGGGTTTTAGTAGTTCCTCTGTATTCTCTGTGTTGTTTGCACGAATGAGTGGGGTTTAGCATAAAATACAAAATGCTTATCAACTCCACTCAGATCGGGTCGGGTCGGGTGAGAAATACCACCACCCTCTTGCTACATGGTAACACTTACTGTAGTTAGGGTTTTAGGGTTTTGATAATGATAATGAGGAGGATGTCTAATTTTGATGTTAACTTGCGAGCTCTGTCTTAGAGCATGCTACAAAACGTACGAATATACACTCTGAAAACCAATTTACGTCGTAAACAATGGGTAAAAACAACGAACGAACGAAGTTTAACGTATCGTTACGAAGGTATTTACGAGTTGTCTCACTTGCACGAAGTGAATCGTATACTATAATAAGGCACTTATGGAGCCTTCGTAAGGCCACAAGAACAAGTACTTCAATATACGAAGCCGAATTGAAGCGCTTAGTAGGTGGTGTACCAGTAGTTCGTCAGCTCACATCCGATAACCATTCCACCACAAAATGAAGCTGGTGCTAAGTGATATATGTGTACGCCTATATTAATTAAGCAAGTAACTAACTTGTCAATATTGTATTTAACAATGTATATACCAAGCTATTGTCTTCTTTTAATCATCCTGTCATTCTGATGTGCGACTTACCTAAAGGCGCCTTCTCACCCGTCGTCGCTTTCCCACCTACGCCCGTCCTCCCCTCCGCCCTTCCGCCCCTCCGCCCGTCCTCCCCTCCGCCCCTCCGCCCACCTGCCCCTCCCCCATTCCACACCTCCGCCCATACACCCGTCATCCGATGGCATGGGGTCTCTGCCCGTGTTAGTTCCAGCTGGGGTAGGGACGGCGTCGCCACCACTGCCACCGAAAGTACTCAAACCCGTGACCCGGATCATCAAAGAGAAAAATAAGATATAGGGTTATCCTTGGGAACGACACAAGAGCTTACTAGGTGACGTAATACAACACCGAAGGTTTATTTTCTCTCGCGGGCTGCGTCGTAACCGGAAGAACTGTCAGAAGGATTAGTGCTTGTGTTAACCAAAGCCTTAATAATTAATAAAGGCTGTATGAAACTGAACAATACTTCGTACCAAAGAAATCAGTAGTTTCTCTTTTTATTATGCTACAATCGCTGCTTCATCACTTGGTGAAAGCTGCCACCGTGTGAAATTCAAGAATCCCACACCGACCCATGCCCGGTCTGCTCACACTCCTGTCCAAACGGTCTCCATTTAATAATTACGTTATTCCGTATTACTAAAAATATGCACGCTGTACACTCTTAAAGAAAATCGTTGTCACCGTTAAATTGCCAGGTCAATATATTGCAAACAGATTTAACAAATAATAATTGGTACATTCCTATCTTTTAATTTTGATTTATAAAAGCTTACATATCAGGAAATTCCGCCATACAAAGCATGTTTTTGTTCTTTACTTCGTACTCTGCCCGGTTAACGAAGCACTTCGTGTGTTATTTTCCAGATGCTAAGAGGTTTTGTACGCATACCAAGATGTTTTGAAGCGTACTAAACGGGTTACCAAGCGGCAGCCATTCCCAGAGTGGTATATTGGCTACCATATACCTTCTACTTACAACTGCAAGCAGCAGTAGCAGCAGTGTACACACACACATATATGTACCATATATATATATATATATATATATATATATATATATATATATGTACCCTAGGATAAACCTTATACATATAATAGGGCAAAAACCTAAACTTCACAGTTACACTCCCAGTTTTGTTTGGCAGACATTCACACATTGCGTCATGCCTGTCGTATTATAATTTCGCGGGATGCCAGCGAATAAGGAGTACTTATTTGACGGGTCAGGCAGTATATGAGAAGTATAATGTACTGCCAAGAGTGAGACAAGGTACGGCTCTGCTGCTTGACGAGCGAGCGAGGAATGAGTGAGGGCCAAAGGTCCGAACGAACGACGAAGGGCTGTACGTACTTTGTTGAACGATTTGCATGATATTTCGAGTAAATGACCGTACCGTGAGATAGCGGGTTAATTCCAGTAGCAGGCGCCGAGGTATCAGTGCAACGAATATTGCTGCACAGTCCAGGTATATTTGAGTGCACCTCACTCTTGACGCCGTTAGATATGCTCTTGGTACATTTTCACCGAATATCATGGGTGTATTGAGGCGCCGCCAGCGGAAAATATTTATATTCCCAATGTCAATTTAGATATATTATATGTTATTTATTTATCCCCAATATCAACTGATAACCCTTTTCCTCCATCCATTCTACCTGACTTCATTTTCAAGCCGCTCGTTCCCCCTTTTATCACCGAATTTATATAAAATTTGATGCCTGTGAAGTTCACTGGAAATAGGAGCTCCAAGTGCGTCGTGGTAGCTGTGGATGTGGCGCCGTGTCAGCGGAGCCCCATTTTGCCCAGGGTGGGTGAGGTGACTGATGCGGGATGAGGAGGTCTGTCCCGCCGTCCGTAACTCTATCTCATGCACTCGATGTGCAGATACACTGTATAGGGTTTTAGTGAGTTTAAACCCCCACCCCCTCATCATCACGTACCCTTTCTCCAGGTCTCGTTTGTCTATTAATTTTTCCGTCGTTCCCTCCACCTCCCCCCACGTAAGCTTACTCAACCTCTCATATAACTATAACTCCTATTTAACCCTATCTGTACATATTTGTACTCTTCAAATGATATCTGTCGCCAATATCTCCATAGTGGAAGCCTTCCTCTTCTTCATCTTCATCACCAGTGGTGGGCCACTGGGCCAGCAACGACCCGGACGACGTGAACGCCACCTGCGTCGAGGTGCGACCCATGGGTCGCCTTGAAGCGAATACCAGGTACGGACAAGTAAAGCTGCTTAACTTGTTGGTGAGTTGGTTGATTGTTGGGCTTATGAGTGGTTAATAATTAATGGTTGTGAAGACAACCAATAGCGGGCAAGGGTCTGTGATGGTTATTTGATTAAGGATGTATGCATATGTTTTGCCTAGCTAGCTACGATCATGACGATAATTATTAGGATGTTCAATCCTGATGACGTTAATAACTCACGAGCTGGCAGGAAATAAAAATTTGAGTGTCATATTATGTCGTATCATACTATTGTATAATTACAATAAAATTTACAATAATAATGAGTATTATAATTGTTAACAATATTGTCAACATTATTAGTACGCCGGCCGTAGCCTGGCGTGAGTTAAGGGGGTGGAGAACTGAGAGGTTACATAGCCTGCCCTGCCTGTATGCCCGCACCTTCCACCGGATTGTATATTGAACACCATCATGAGCTACACAGCAGTGCGAGAACGCCAAGAGCCAAAGTCCAATGACCGAGATCCAGGGCGTCAGTATACTAACATCCATATCTTGTAATAATTGATCTATTTACAATATGATCTTTAAGATGTTTTTTTATATATTGTGATGTAAGACTTACATACTGTATGTTATATCACGCCTCGTCGTCATTTTTCTCCCATGTGTATTTGGAATTTTGATTTACTCCTCCGTCCTCCCCACCCCGCCCGCTACCTTTCCATGCAAACCGTAAATATACGGATGGGCATTTGTACACATGTACCGTACAAATACCGTACATCAGGTACACGCTGCAACTGACCCGTGGGTCACACTACAACTCCATGGCGGGACCTCTGGGTGCTACCCTGTCCGTCACGTGCGGCGGTCTGAGGCCTTTCCATGTGCCCTGGAGTCCCAGGACAAGGGAATCACGCTTGATGTGCGTCCACGAGCTCCTCGGTTGACGTCGTGTGAAGGCAGGGGTGGCACTTTCGATCAGACATGGGATGCAGCCGTCTTTTCCTCCGTCCTCTACCGTCTCTCAATCACAGACCGGTGTTTCTGTCGGTCCAAATTGCTACATTCGTGCCCGGGCTTAACCACCAATCTGTGCAATCACTTTTGAACAAAAACCTAAAACTCAAATGCTCTCTCCCTTAAAGCACACCTTTGATTGATTGATTGATTGATTGATTGATTGATTGATTGATTGATTGATTGATTGATTGGTTGGTTGGTTGGTTGGTTGGTTGGTTGGTTGGTTCATTGGTTGATTGATTGGTAAATTGATTGGTTGGTTGATTGGTTGGTTGATTGATTGATTGGCAAGCAGGCAGGTAGGTAGGTCATCGTCAAAGAGTGCCTTTCCATGCTTTTTAAGCAAGCAAGCAGGGGCTGAGTATACGGCATCGTTCTCATCGCATCGCCCTGCCCTGCTGCCTGCTCCGCCCACCCTCCGCAGATACCGCCGTATTGATCTCTGGCTGCCTCATGGTCTTTCCTCCGAAACCACTACAGAGGCGCTTGCAGCCCGCATAACCCTGTGCAGGGAAAACAACGAAAATGGCGTTGACCGCAGTGGAGCCAGCGACATTGGAAATTGTACGGCAGGAGCTGAGTTGTTGCCGTACAATCTATCGATGGTGTCCCGCGGCCGTGCACGGCTATCGGTGCCTTCCCTGAAGCCGGGGTCGTCGTACAGGGCGGTTGTGAGAACGGATGGAAACGTCAAGGATGGTTTTGGCCAAGGTCTGCAGGTGTGTGTGTTTAGTTAGGGGGAAGGGGAAGGGGGAAGGGGGAAGTATTAGTACGGAATTAAACCATATATATATATATTTGTGTGTGTGTGATTTTTTCGGATTTTTTTATGATATGAGAGAGGCATGTATGTGCACATGTATGCATATATATATGCATATATATATGCATAATAATAATGTATATAATAATATATATAATGTATAATATATATATATATTAATATAATATATTATATTATTATTATTTATGCATAAAGGCATTGTGCGGACTCAATCCTGCGAGGGAGGTGCTTGCGTGAATGGCTGTGTGTTTGTGTTTTGAATACAACTATGGACTAAGTTTCAGGGATCTCATCGCCCCCGTGTGCATGATCCGGCATCTATCACAGGCATCATCAACGGACTTTACTATGTCGTACGTGCCGTACGCCTTCGCGCCGCCCCTCACCTCCGGGTCCCTCGTCCTTCTGGAAGGCGGTGCTGAGACCCTTACGGCGTGGCCGTACATCGTACATCCACCACCACCACCCGGCGACGTTTCATGCGACGAGTGCAATATCGTGTACGAAAGCGTGGCGGCGTGGGCACCCGATTTCCGAACTGACAGGGACGTGGCCAAGCTCTTAAGTCTCTTGAGGTCGGAATATTCTGGCAACTTATGGATGCTGTTTGGGGACCCCGTCGTTGAGGTACCCCTCCCTGTGGCGCCTATCTCGATTGGAACAAGGAGTGGCGGCGGCGGCGGTGACGACTGGAAGGAAATACTACTGCCGCTACTGCCGTCCGCCCATGTGCATGTCGTACATGCATGCTGCGAGCCGCCGGTGCGGCAAGCATACGCCATATTGCGCTGCACAATACGAATGTTATCAATCAACTTGCCATACGCTTAGGAGTTTATACAATTGTTGTCGTACACCCTGGATTTGGTCACACACTTAAAAGGTCGTATAGCGACATGATTGGCTGATTGAACCTGATGAATCTGCCGTGCAGTGGTACGGCAATGGCGTCAACCGTACAAGTGGTCACGTGCAAGTGCTACTGAATACGACCCTTTCGGTTTCGGCTTTCAAGTCCGGGACAACGCTGGTGCTGTGGGTATTGGACGCGGCACTGGGTGGCGGTCCTGTGGCGGGCGCGGTGGCGACGGTGTTCGCTGATACCGGAGAGTTTGTGAGTGTGACGGCTGCACTTACGATTTTCGAGAAAGCGAGGAGGAGCGACCCGACATGCATCTTCCAGTAACTTCCAGTAACTTCCACGAACTTCCACTAACTTCCACTAACTTCCACTAACGTCCACGAACCAGAAATGCGGGTGGCGCTTGACGAGAGGGTGTTCTAGCACATTGTTGGATTTTGGGTTTGAACCGCGCACGTTGCAGCATGAACATGGTAGACGACATTCACACTTGTACGGTATAAAGAAGAAAAGGATCTGGTTGTAGGGTTTTCCTTTTATGCCCCCAATATTCCTTTCCCTCCACTCCCCCCTCCCCCTTGCATCTCAAATGCCTCTCCTGCAGAAGGAACTCCCCACATCCCAGGGACGTTGTACGACGGACACCGATGGATTGTGCAACATCACCCTGGACATACGGAAGGTGCGCCGGTGCTTATACCGTGACTACACGTACCGTGAGGAGATCCCTCATCGCAACACGAGTTAGCAATTTCCTATCTGCTTTATCCTGAGACCTAAACGGCATACGTACTACAGCTCCCGTACAGCCAGATACTCACCCTCCGGCCCCTATCGTCTACAGCAGCGTCTACAGCAGTATCATGTCTCGTTTATTCGCCTTCCCGCCTTTTTTTGTACTTCCGTATTACAGCCTTTGTCAGGGGGCTCCCAGCTGTCCCTGGTGGTGGCAGCGGGAGACCAGTTCGCGATCTTGCCCCATGCGGCCTGGCTGGCGCCGGGGGTTTTTGACAAGTTCCTGGGGAAAGAGTTCATCGCCAGCCTGGTGTCTGATCGCCTGGTGGTGGTTCCCGGGGACAGCCTCAAGATCACCGGTAGGTGCGAGATCGTGGATGGGCCTGTTGAGATGGCCATCCTTGTTTTGCGGTGTGATGTTCAGATGATGATATGAATGATGTGATTTTACATAATACCATACATACCATATGTAACATTTATATACATGGCATCACCATCACCATCACCATCACCAACACCATCACCACCACCATCACCATCACCATCACCATCACCATCACCAACACCATGACCACCATCACCATGACCACCATGACCACCATCACCATCACCATCACCATCACCATCACCATCACCATCACCATCACCATCACCATCACCATCACCATCACCATCACCATCACCATCACCATCACCATCACCATCACCTTCACCATCACCTTCACCTTCACCATCATTTTGTGTACTCATCCCGGGATTCGATGATGCGCAGGTTTTGTACAGCGTGTGAATCTGTCGAATCTGTCGTTGGAACTCCCTCCAGAAAGTGTTGCCGTACTGCAAGTAGATCCAGCCTGGATTCCCTCCAGAACTGGATCTGAAATTGGATTCGAAGATAACACGAACGATGCGAACAGGGATGCTGGATCGGTCACTTTTGTGACGGTAAGTTAATAATGAGAGAGGGACCCAGCCGGTCGGTGGGTCAATGAGTCACTGGGTTGGTGGGCCCATGGGTCGTTGGGTCAGTAGGCTGGTGCGGTGACATATATACGCTGGTCGTTCTGCAGGTTAATGGCAGCACCGGCACGCTTCACGGAGATGTCGTCGTACCCAGAGATGTGCGGCTTCAGTCGTACACTATTCGGCTACGCATACAGCCATCGCAGCTTAACAGCACGGATGTGCCAGTGTCCCAGTCGGAGTACGGCAAGTGGCCAGTATCGGCTGAGTTGGCAATCACTGTGGCAGAGCCCCGGCCGCCGACTGCTGACCTTCAGGTAGTTAGTTGGTTCTGTTTATTTGTCGGTTGGTCTTGGGCTTTAAGAAGAGTGATCTTAGTGAGCTCTTGATATGGGGTCGATGATAACTTTGCATTCCTTTTATTCTTTAATTTTTAACGAACATGACAGTCAGAGAAGAGAGAGAGAGAGAGGGGGGGGGGGGAGAGGGCTGAACCCAACAAATGCATCTTCTCAAATCGATTTCGGTGAATGGCTGATGAGGACATCCCTCTTATCACAACAGGAAGGGAGAAACAGGGCTTTCCGCCCCCGAGGTTGGGGATGGGCCGCTGGCGGGGAATGCCACCAGATACGACCGCCACCACCAATACATATTTTAAGTTAAATGGCTGGACCTTATCATCCCTCCGATTCCCCCCTTGCCCCTCAGCTGTCTGCCCCCGCCTGGTCTTTCCCGAACTCCTCCGTGTCCTTCACCGCAACTGCTGCCAGCTTCATCGGCGTCTCCGTGTCCGGCGCCAACCTCACCGCCACCTGGCGCACCGCCAAGGCGTCCGGACTGCTGCAACTGTCAACCGACACGGAAGGGCGGGCGGAGGGCACCATTGACCTCGGTGCCCTGCCGCCCGGCAATCGGTCGGATCCGTACGACAATTTGAAGATCGACGTCGAGTGGATCGGGCCTACACGCGAACGCATCACGCGCTCAGCCAGTGTCACGTGAGTACGGATATATAATATATATGATGTACAATTATATATTACATTATTACATATATTACAATCATAAATATCAAATTCATGTACAGTTTTTACGGTTTTCCTGATAAGACAGATCTGAATCCAGTATATTATGAATTCAATATCTTAAAATAGAATTTGATATGTGTTGTCTTTTTCGCCCCTCCTCAACGATAAATGCAGCCTTGCTGACGGCCCCGCCCGGCTTCAGCTCCAGCTCTCTCTGACACCGTCCACACCGGGGACTTCCTTCGCCGTCGCCGCCGCCCTCACCTCCAATACTGACGGAGCGGCTCTTACCGGCATCCCCGTCACCGCCACGCTGCGGCCCGCTCCCAACGCCACGTCCCTCTGCGGCAATGCGACCTCATCCTGCGCCCTCTCGAGTGGGGCGTCCTTCTCCCCGTCCTGCCAGCTGGCGCTGCCTTGCGTTGGGCAGTTCCTGCTCGAGGCGTGTGCAGACGTAACCGCCAGGGCAGCGGCCACAACACGGGTGTGCACCAACCAAACGTTGGGCTACAGCTCCAGCTACTGGGCTGAGAATCCCTGGAGCAGTCATGACAGTCCCACCTTGGCGTCAGACAAGTAAGCGCGGGGCCATCTGCCTTGACCGGGGTCATCTGCTAACGAAATCCTAAGTTGAACAACTGCAGCGGCGTCGAAAACGATCTGGATTGATGTTTTCGAAATTATAGGGCTTTTTCTGCTAAGAAGTATAGGAGGTTAGGGGGGTTTGGAATTTTTTAGGGTTTGGGCATTTTAGTTTTTCTGGGTTTTTAGGTTTTGAAAACCCGTTTTTTGAAGTTGTTACGGAGCTGATGTGATTGAGGAGTTCATGTTAAATTGGCCGTACAGGCAGTCATTCGCTCTCGGAGAGTCGCCAGTATTGCTGTTTCAGAATCCTTGGCCGAAGGCAAAGGTGCTTGTGGTCTGGGGCAACGAAGCTAACATCAAGACCAAGGTGGTGACGTCGGTACGTCCTGGAGTGGGTTTTAGGGTTTATATGTCGTGGGGTCCTGCGTGTTTTAGAATCTCCTTTATTTCAGGAACTGCAATGAAGACCTGAATAGGTCTTGTGGCGTCAAGCTCTCAGGGGATTGAGAGAGGGGTTAGCACTGGGCTCAGATCGTGCAGTTTCTCAGGTTGGGTTCGGAGCAGTAGACGACCGGAGGGCTGTGTTTACTCCCTAAAGTATCAATGCTATGGTGCGTTTTGGTCGGCAGGTGTGACCAGTGTGAAGGGGGGGGGTATCAGGGGGGGTCAGCCCCTGCCATGATGATTGAATGGAGCCCCCCAGTAAGTCGGGGTTGGTGGTGAAGAGGGTGACGCTCCTTTCTCTCTGCTTGCCCTTTTCCCCCTGCCTCCTACCCAGCTCCCCGGCGGCGCTCTGGCCCAGATTCCGCTGGGGCCGCTGGGGGAGGAATGCATACGTGGCTGCTCCGTAGGAGTCGCATTGGATGTGCCACGGCTTCATGTCTCGGATCTACCATCTTTTCTCGGTGATGTTTTGAGGTCGCTGCCGACAAGTCGGCTATTCGACCCCCTGGCACCGCATTCCCACACTCTATCATTAAAGCTGGATGTGCGGCCGGATAACACCTTCGACGTGGTGATTGGGGTACAGACATCTGCTGAGTCACCAGGAAGTGAAGTCCCCGCAGCGCGCGATGCTGGCGGGCAAACGCTACCAACCCTGGAGCCAGGGGCAACTGCAACGGTAAGGAGTGGGGATCGGAAACGATGGAACTGCGATACTAGAGGCAGTGGACAGTGGGGCTAAGGCTATCCTCGAGGTCGTACTGAGTGAAAACATGAGCGGATGTCGAGAGTTTCAGATTAGTGCCTTCTTAGGAATGACTCGTGGGTCAGTTACGAGGAATCGAATGCAGGTTATTAAGGGGAATGGTAAAGCCCATGGGTCATTTCTCGGATGACCCATGGGTCGCGTGGGGAGTGTGACCAGTACTTGATCGAGTGAACCAGTTGAGTGACTGGTGAATGCTATCGGGTATCTCCATTTCCGATGGCGCAAGGTGGTAGCAGGTGACGATATATGAATCATGGTTCGCGTTCTCTGCCTCTGAATTTTCGACTTGCACGTGAGCATTTTCCATTTGGCATACATATATCATATATCATATATCATATATCATATATAAGATCTGTAGCCTTTCATATATATACACACATATATATACATATATATAAGACTACACATCTTAAGAGTGGCGCCCCGAACGGTTATGTAGTGAAGCGCCCCAACGGACGCGTTCCGCCGTTTCGTTCAACACCCCCCTCCCTTGTGGGCCTTATGCGGCCGGCATAGAGAGACATACGTACCATATATACCTCCATCAGTCTGGAGTCTTCAGCAGCTAGTTCAGAATTGTAGAGACCTATGAAACAGGTCGCACAGGTCCCTACACAAGTCGGTCCAATCACCGAATACATGGCCATCGCCCACCTCCCACCGTGTGATTTGGCCTCTTGACCTTGCCGTATGTGCCGTATGTGCCGTATATGCTGTACAGATCAAGGTGGCTTTGGCAACTGGCATGGGGCCCAATTCAAGCTCCATTGGGGAGGGCGTCGAGGTGACTGTGTACGGCGTCGACAAGGCCTTCCTGGACTTACTGCCGTACGACCTGCCTCACCTGGATCAGGAGATGATACTGCGGCTGGCGGACGATATCAATGTGGCGACTACGAATGGGTACCGCATTGCACCGGATGCTGTACGTGCGGTATACGACAAGCTGATGGCGCGGTACGGTGTATTAAGTAGAGTGTTCAGTGTACACAGTATCAGGTCTCCTTCAGCCATTCCTTCACTACAAGTCCTTCCGTACTTGCTGTCGTACACCTTTCACGACAAGCATACGCCCAGCCAGTTGTCTTCTCGTTGGTTCGCACGTCACAAAGGATGGTTGGGTTGGTGAAAGTTTCCGTCATGCCGTACCTTGCCGTACTTGAGATTGAGCTTGGTCATGTTGTTTTCTCACACCCCTGGTCCCCCCCTCCCGCCTTTCCCATTCAGGCTTACCCAGCTAGATCCCTGGCTGCCGGCCAACACGTTCGTTGGTCCAGGGGGTCCCGCCGATGTGGACTTGAACGACACAACTTATTTGTCCCGATTCTCGAGCACTGCAACCTTGATGCCATGGGTACGGCAAGCCGTACTTTCTCATGGTCGGTGTCGCATACAGGGTGCTGATATGTACGTACAACTGGTTCTCTCAATGACTTCCTGGGTGGTCCGAGGTTGCGGCTCTTACCGACCTGGGTATCGGTCGGCTGATGCTGTTGTGCTGCTATTTACAGGTTTTCATTATCTGCATGCTTTTCTGCATGTGTATGTGTATGTGTATGTGTGTATGTGTATGTGCGTGGGATCCACTGCACTCATATAGTCATAGACGGCCCCACCCTTCCCCCTTTGCCTTGCTTGGAGATTGCCCCCTGAGGACCCCTGATCCCTCCTCCTCCCTCCTCTCCCGTCCCTGGCATCCCGACGCCTCTTCCCTGTCCCGCCCAGGCGTATGGGGGATACCCGGCAGAAGGTTCTTTCTCCAAATACTTCTTCCCCCATACTCAAGGCAGAGGTACGCAGTTTCACCCCAATCTATCGGGTTTCGTTAACTCATCTCCCGGGCCTTCTTTCCCTCCCTCCCTCCCTCCCTCCCTCTCTGGCGCCGTACGCCTTCTGAATATCTTGCCTCGCAAGCCGTACTCCGTACCCTTTTTCCTGGTGCTCCTACCCCCCGGAAGTGATCACCAAAATAAATCATCTGACGTCCTGATGCAAAAATTGTGTTTTGCGCCCACTCCCTCCCTGGACTTTTACCTTCTCCCCCCCCATTTCTTCCGCGCTTCCTTGTTACCCCCCATCCCATCCCGCCCCTGCCATTCCCATCTCCCAATGGGGTACGGCATTCGGGGTCCGGCGTGTGGCCGCCCGATGGCCGCCGGGTGCGGGGGCGCTTCTGAATGCTGACCTCTGGACTGCTTGGCGCCCCCTTTCTCGTGCCGTTGCTATTGTGACGCATGTGCCGATATCCTGCGCGCGTGTCCCTCCGTACCCCTCCCTCATGTCCCCGGGTCACCGCGATGTATCCCTGCGTGTGCGTGTCCGTGTGTATGTGTGTGTTCATGGTATTGGAGGCTTTAGGCAGAGCTGCCTATGCTTACGGAGGTAAGGTCGTGCTCTCCCGTCCACGCTATCACCGATGCAGTGGACGCCACATATATGTATCGTCAGGTGTTTCGGAGCCAACGCCATGGGGGCTGAGGGGGATGGGATCTGCGGGGAAGGGATCTGCGTGACATATGGCCAGCCATAATAAAAAGAAAATGAAATGTAAGGATTATCAATGCGGTTGCGCGTCATTAGGATAAGGAATCAGAATTGTTCATTTACATCAATATAGCGCGAACAAAGCAGTCAGCTAACCATCTAACTAATTAGGTAACCAGACAACTAACGAGCTAACGGACTAACCCTCCCATAATCTGCAAAATCTAACAAAAAAACAAATGATTTAAAGATGATTGGCGGGTATGTACCGGAAATCAACATGCATGTATCCAACTCGCATGTCCCAAGTCCGGCACGCTAACAACCCCCCCGACCTCCTTGCAACCGCCCCTTCAATGGCAACCGCCAATTGCTATCCACCGACAACTCCGACATCACAAAGGTCTCAGAGGAGTACCCTTCCTCGTAGAACAAGCAATGGTTTCTACGTTTGACATGGGATTCGAAGCCAATGGCGTGCAGCGACGGGCATGGCAGCCTCCTCAGAGCAATCCGGTCGTGTTCACGCAGCCCCGTGCCACCAGCGCTTTCGTCGTCACGCCGCTGTTTGGTACAGCTGTGACGGGACCTGACGGGACGGCCTCCCTGGAGTTCACCGCGCCGCCGAATCTGGGTACATTCGTCATACGGTGTGTTTTTGTACTCGCACGCGACTGACCCATGGGTTAGTGGGCGCCTGGCACTGATGTGGTACGGCATATACATAATCGCTGCTGCTGGTTGACATACGGGTCCAATACACGCAGTTGGTGCTAGTGGTGGTGCTAGTGGTGGTGCTAGTGGTGGTGCTAGTGCTGGTGCTAGTGGTGGTGCTAGTGGTGGTGGTGACGAAGTTCTTTCGGGGTGTTATGTCGACGTTTGGCATCGAGAGCCGTTGGGCTTCCCCGACGACACGGTTGCCTTTTCCTCCGCTGCTCGTCTGTCCCACTCAATCTTCCTCCCCTTTCACCCAATGCTTTCTAAACCCGTACCACAAAACACACACATACAAATATGTATATATCTCATACACATACACACATACGCACATACACATACGTATACACATACACACACAATGATGTGTGCGCAGGGCCTTCGCCGCTGCGGGCTCCTCTGGGCGGTACGGCTCCGGCGAAGCCAAGATAGCTGTACGGCGGCGTCTGTCCCTGACCCCCTCCTTGCCCCGCTTCGCGCGCGTGGGCGACGTCTTCCAGTCCGGGGTGATCGTGACGGTTGGTTCCGCGCCCGCAACTGTCAACGTACAACTGCAGGTAGTTTGCGTAGTTGGGATACGGGTAGGGGAGTCCGGGGTGCAGAGCTCAGGTGTATCTTGGCCACTGCTCTGTTGATAAGACGTCTGACAAACACACACCCAAGCAAACAAGTAATAACTTACTGTTATTTTAACTTTATGGTCATTTTACCATTTATTTTTTTAACTTACACAAAGTGTATTACAGTTTTTAGACAAGCTTTCAATTGCGGAGGCAATGAAGGATATATATGGACAAAAAGTTGCCGTACACGGTATAAAACCGCCGCTATAGTCACTATTTAAAATCCCCACATTAAAAGGAGACATTGGTATAATGTATCTTATCATACCAGTTCGTTATTAGTTTCAGGAGATCTATGCTTATTAGGTCTGATGTTAAAATGCTTGGGAACGGTTTTTAAGGATTGATAAAAGCTGAAAGTCGCCGATATTCCAACAAACATCGAGAAAATACGAGACGCCGGTTTCATTTAACGGAATGTCTGAGTGGCCCATGATTTAAAATTATCTGCGTTGCTTCTTCAGTGATATAAAGCGGATTCAAAAAACTCCGTTTTCATGGTTTTATGGAACCGCTCGCAAATACCATTAAATAAATTACGCCTGAGGACCACAAATAGTAAATTTAAATGGGACGATCCAAGGATATAGGCTTATACCTACGCCTAAGTAGCCGGACCATATACTGATAAAAAATCTTAAAATGTTTGAATTGGCTAAAATCAAGGAGGGTTATTTCTTTTTATAGATTTTATAAATAATATTGTTAACGCTGCTGATTATCGGTTGCAGCGATACTGGGGTAAAAATTATCCTTCGTCCCTTACCTATATTAGGCGGGAACACATTGGCCGTTATAATATTTTGTCCATAATAGGCATAATGAGATTAAAAGTCAAGGTTTTACTCCATAAATTCTGATTTGTTCATGTATTACCTTTAAAATATAATTTGTTTTTAAGTTTTGACTCACATCCTTCCGCACCCCCTCATCCTTCGCTGCGCTCCACATGTGGCCCCAGATTGGCGGCGACGCGCTCTCTGCGACGGGTCCGCTCCGTCAGACGGTGACCTTCGCAGCCGAGGAGGGGCTGCAGCGGGAGGTGTGTGTGCGTGTGTGTATGGGGTGCAGGAATGGTGGCCAGGTAATCTCTTCTTCCATCCCGCCCCTCCCTTCCGCCCCTCCTACCCGCCCCTCCGCCAGGTCCGCTTCGCCTTCTCTGCTGTCGCCATGAACAGCGCCAACCTGACCTTCGCCGCACAAGACATGCAGCAGCCTGGGGGAGGGGAGGACTCTCTCATAACGGAGCTGCAAGTGCTAGGTAGGCCTGCATTGGGGCTCGGAGCCCTCGGAGCCCTCGGAGAGTGGCGGCAAATAGACGAGACCTGGTTCTGGTACTTGCTGATTTTGGAGGAACATTAGGGGGGAGATTGTGGGTACGGCTTCCTTACCCGTACCTTGACCTTTCAACGGCCCTGTGTATGTATTTGTGTGTATGCGTTTGTGTGTATGTGTGTACATGTGTGTGTGGGATAGGGGGTTACATCACCCGTGGCCACTAACCTGGCAGTCCCTACCTTCCCCGGTATTTCGGGGCACCCTCATCCAGTCTCCCATGCCGACTTCTCCGAAATCAGTGCTCTTCCCGGGTTCAGCACCCACCACCGGCATCCAGCGGAATCTGCCGAATCAACTAAGGCGTCAACTCCGCTCCTGGTCAGCTCGCAGGTCCTTCACCGTCCATATTCACCGTCCATAATCGGGTCCTTCACCGTCCATCGACATGGGGGCATCCTGCCTTAACCTGTGGAGGGTCTTTGGCCCGCTATTGATCGGGGTCGAATCTGGTATTCCAGGGGCATATATGTCGTGTATTTATATGTGTACGTCACCCACTGCGTCCTTGTGTCCCGCGATTTTACGAACTTCCCCCCGACACAGTTGCAGCTCCCACATAAGGTATTGCGCCGCCCTTGGCGCCGCCCTCTGGCAGAGGTCCAGTCCGGTGAAATTGGCCTCGCGGCTTCAACCCCCGTTTTCAATACGTGCACATACATAGGATTTCCAGTGGCACCCGAGCGGCTCAAACGGTCTTGACAACTCCAAAACCTCATCTGCCGTCTGACCAGCAGTAAACACCATGTCCGTAGGTGTGTATTCAGGTTCCCCCACCCAACCCCTACCCTCGGCTCGTCGCATCACTTCACCCCTTTTCCCAGGCTAGCAGGGCGATGTGTTAATTTTCGTGCATTCGCTATCGTGCTGCCTTCCACCCCTATACAATCCCCAGGTCAGCAGGGCGATGTGTGGGTGGCGACCTCCTTCGCCCTCTCCGCGCTGCCACCCTCCAGCAACGCCAGCAGTAGCAGCAGCGGCGGCGGCGGGGGGATGCAGTGGCAGGAGGGAATGGAACTGCCAGCAGCTGTGCCGGGAAGTGGTACGTTACGAAGGGGATGATGGGTTGGAGCGAGTAAACAGTTGATGGGAAGTTAGCTCACATACACACGCGTGCGCGTGTCTGCGCGTGTAGGTACCGGGTCCAAGCACACACGTAAACCCATCTGGATTCCCGACTTCCCCCTCCCCCCTTTCCCGCATGGCAGGCAGCCTTAACCTGACCGTGGGCGTGGGATACTTTCCTGCCGTAGCCTCCATGTACGAAACGCTGCAACAGACAGATGTCAACAGGTACGGCGTTTGTACGGCATCTGTTTACCTACTTATAAGTAGATGCCGACTTCGACACACGCACGTACGATGCTACGGCACAGCCTGGGATGTGGACACGTGATTTCGCGTTGAGTTTCAGTGTCGTACGTAAGTTTCCACTATCTCGTCATCCCACGGACAACTCGGCTTGCGGTGCACAGGATGTACCCAGAAGCGCCACCTGCGCTGCTCTGGGCAACGTTACCTTCCGTACTGTCGTACTACCGGCGTACAGCGACCGTACAGCAGGCTGCTGCTATTGCCGGCGGGTTCCAAGACTTGGCATTGCTGACAGATTCGCGCCTGGGCCTTATGTGGGCCCCCCCCAGTCGCTGGGGGAACTGGTGGCCGAGCAGGTGAGGTGGGCGGAGAGGGTAATTGTGTTTTGCGTGTTTGTTTTGCATCTTACCCGCTTTCCTGAGGTGAGGCCAGGCGATCTTGGAGTCTCCAAATCAGCACTGCTGCCTTTTCCCGACAGTTCATAGAATGCCCGTATCCGCATGTACGATTCGGAAAATGCTTCATAAGCCCCGCTGCATCTCATGCAAGTGGGCACCGTTGCATACACCTACGTGCCACGTACCCTCACCGGACCCACAGGACCGATCTGTACCTGAATACCTGGGCCTTATTCCTGTTCGCTCAACACGGCCCGGCGCTGGGCTGCTCACCTTTCGCCGCGAGCTGGGCTTCCCTGGAGTCGCAACAGGTGCCAATGTGGAGGGCGGCGGTCAACACTCAGATCGTTCTGGACGCGGAAGCTGCAAGGAAGCTGCCTAACCCGCGGCCGTACAATAACTACAACACGCTGGCCTGGGCCTGGTATGATTTAGAGCTGATGAGATTCCAACAAATGATGAGGCCTTATACAAATTAGGAGTCCGTACAGCAATGGGGTTATTGAAATGTGCGAGATCGGGCATTACAGATGTCCCATCCCATACAGACGTCCCATCAAAATCCCAGATGTACCCATGGGTGTTGGCATATTATATGCCGGCATATTCATATATATTCATATATCATATTGGCTGCACGCTGACCCGTGGGCTGCATCACACAGATATGCATTAATATGTGTTACACCGTCTGTGGGGGCGACAGCAGTTGATTGCCCTGCTGAAATGTCAAGCAAGGGGGGCCCTGCGTGACCGGACCGAAACACATGTGTATATACACATGTATATGTTTATGTAGGGTAAACCCTATACATTACATATGTGTGTATGCACGGCGCTTAATATAACGCTTATATTATATTATATTATATTATATTATATTATATTATATTATATTATATTATATTATATTATATTATATTATATTATATTATATTATATTATATTATATTATATTATATTATATTATATTATATTATATTATATTATATTATATTATATTATATTATATTATATTATATTATATTATATTATATTATATTATATTATATTATATTATATTATATTATATTATATTATATTATATTATATTATATTATATTATATTATATTATATATATATTATACATTATATTATACATTATATTATATTATACATTATATGTTATGTATGTATTATATATTTTGTACAACACCCCCCTCCCTTATGGGCCTTTCGCGGCCGGCAGAGACATACATACCATATATACCTCCACCAGCCTGGATGTCAAATGACTCCGAAGATCTGTCCGAATTGCTGCCGTACGGCATAACCTGAGACAATACTACCTTTGCTTTCATCGCAGGCTCGCGCTTGGTGCACGATGGGATCCACGCACTATGAGCAGAGCCAGGGACAACCGCTACGCCAATAGTCTTTTCTATTTTATACATATGACAATGGATAACGATAACGACAGCATCGCGCCCCAGGTGGTAACTGATTTGAGCTTGATGACACTTGTAGGGGCCGCAACTCCCAGGGAAGATGGCAGCAGCATTACGAGCCTGCAGGTCAGCAAAACATAGTGTGCTTAGGGCACAGTATGTCCATTGCCGCGGATGGGCGGGTAGGATGAAAGTGGACATGTGGGGCTGTGGTGGGGCAAAACAGAGACATTTAGGACCAATGTGTCGGTGGACTTTGTGGTCAGTAGGTGGTACTATGGAAGATGCTTTTATACATGCAGTACGGAAGATTTGGAAGGTTTGGAAGATTTGGTAGATTCGGAAGATTCGGAAGATTCGGAAGATTGGGAAGATTCAGAAGATTTGGTAGATTTGGTAGATTTAGAATGTTTGAGCCAAGTGGCTGCCGATAGATACACCACCCTAATGCACCATCCTGACTCCTTGGGTCCCTCTCTCCCCCCTGTTCCCCCCGTGTATACACACACACGCACACGCACGTACACACACACACGCACGTACACACACGCACGCACGGGGTCGCATCGTCATAGAGGAGCATGTCGCAACGCCCCGTCCCTCCCTGCAGACCCGTGTCTTGACCTCTCTGGTGCTGCAAACCATGGGCGCTGATAACCCCGCGGTGGGGCTGGTAGCTGCCACGGTAGATCAGGTCACTTCTGGCCTAAGAGTCCAAGGACGTACGGCATACGTGTCGGACGGATCAGGTGAGCCGAGCAGCCATGGCAGGGGGGGCGTGGATGGGAGGGAGGGAGGGAGGGAGGGAGGGAGGGAGGGAGAGAGGGGGAGAATATGTGCCGTTCTATGGAATGAAAGGACAGAGAAAGAAGTTGCACCGTTTATCGTCCAATGCCGGCCTTTAAGCGGCAACACAGCTACACCCCCCCTGGTTACCTGCCAGGTGCTGCAAGTTCATTCCTTGACCGAAGTGCACTATACATCCAAGCATGCTAAATAATAAAGCCTGCTTACCTGTCTCCCCCCTCCCTTTGCGATATACCACACCCATACACACACGCGCGAGCACGCGCCAGGTGCTGCATCCGCGGCCCCCCTGGAGGATCAGGCCCTGGCTCTGCTGCTGCTGCTGCGCGCGGGAGTCAACCACCAACTACTGCCGAAGCTGGCAGCCTACATCGCCAACCCACCGGCCACAGGCGGGTACGACATCTGGTACACCGCCTATTCATGGCGGGAGCAGGGCCTGGCAGTGGCGGCGCTGAGTGAGTACGACAGGATGCGCGGCAGCAGTACACCTGACGTCGAAATCACGGCGGCAACCGATGGGGTCCGCATACTTAAGGTGGGTTTAGGTATTGTGGTCTGTGTGCCCCGTAGAAATATCATAAGGAACGATCCCGCGTCGTTTCAGTAATGTCCAGGAACAATCATCGTATCCCCCACGCCCTCGTCGCCACATTCGCCATCTCATGAATGGGAGATGACACATCTGTTACAACATTTCAATCATCTCTGTGAGGGGAGGGTTGAATCCGCACAGTTATGATATTGTAATCATATATAACCATGATATTGTAATCATATATAACCATGATATTGTAAGGCTCACCCCTTCGTCCACTCGGGCGATCTCGCCGCAATGTTTAATTCATTATGCGTGCATATATATTTCATCGTTCCGTAATTTACCGTACGTATATATCTATATATATTATATTTGGTTCATTATTATTATTATTAGGTTTAGGGTTTAGGGTTTTAGGTACTTTTAGGGAAGGGTACTATTATTATGTATTATATGTATTGTATATCATGTATTGTATATATATACATGATATAGTACCTAAAAGTACCTAAAACCCTAAACCCTAAACCTAATTATAATAATAATTACCGGATACCAACCAAATACATAATATACATATTATATTACCGGATATATATATATCCGCATAATTCACCGCTTCCTTCTTTCCCTTTTACTTCGGATGCGGAGCCATCAGATGACCCAAGATCAACCCATGGGCAGGGTTTTGCGTCACCCGACCACGGTTTTCGCGCTCCTGAATTCCCCCTCCTGGTCGCATCTCCCCCCCTCCTCGCTCGCACTGCAAACCCTCCCGCAGGCCTCCTTTACCCAGAACAGCACCGGCCCCGTCACCACCACGACCACCACGCCTTGGTCACAGCTACAACGCGGCAGCAACCGGACTTCCTCGTCCTCAGCTACAGCTGCCAGCAGTAGCAGCGATGTGTCGTCATCCGCTCCCTCGCAGCTGAGCTTCGAGGTGCGTGGGGTAACGAGTAGGATATACGCCGCATTGAATATACGCCTACCGTACGGTACTGCAGTTAGGCATAACCCAAAAACTTTTTTGTGTCTTTAACACGCGTTGAGGGCAGTATCTTTTATCTTTTCCTGTGCATTGGTAATTCATAAGACGCAGGCCGAGATGATACACACACATACACACACATACACACACATACACACACATATGTGCGCGTGCCTGCTGTCTCGCCCTGCTACAGGTGACCGGCAGCGGCGAGGTGACGGTGGCCGCTTCCCTCCACTTCGTACCTGCCGAGCTGGTGCCGTACCCCTCGTACCGCGGGCTGTTCGTGGAGTCGGCGTTGCAGATGGTTGACCCTGCCACCGGCGGACCCACGGGTCAGCGGGTCAGTGCGGTGCCGCTGGGCTCCTTGGTGGCGCTGGCGGTCCAGGTGACCAGCCCCGATGACGTGGGCCCCGTCACCCTCTCCGTCATGATGCCGGCAGGACTGGAGCCGATAGATCCGAACCTTGGGTCGGGCAGCAGCGGCGGCAGTTGCGCGGCACAGCAGCTGCAGGACGTACCATGGACTACATTCTGGCTGCTGCCCATATGTCCTGCTCAAGTAGGGCGCGTCTTATGTACGGCATGTATATGCCATCCATACATAATAAGGAATGTTTTGCATCTCATAAGAAGTAAAATCCCGCGTGTGTTTTTATGTGTATGGCATCTGTCTATCGCCAAAGAAAGAAACGAGTGCAGGGGGCTTGAACGAGTGCACGCTATACTGGATAGGTGGTCAGTCGCTTGTTGAAGTCAGCAAAGCGCCCGGCCCCTCTCTGGGCCGTATTACTTGCTCTGACATTCTTTCGTATATGAGTGTTGCTCACATTCCAACACGAAGTGATTTTTATACATTATCCTCCGCCTCGGCTTCGTTCGTAAATGAGCGATCGTCCGTCCATTTTTCCAAAACCTCATTCCTCGCCCACTACCCTTGGGCCAGTCAAGCGGAGAGAGCTAGATACAGACAAATATATGTAGTCATGCCGCTCATACCCTCTCATACCCTCTCGTATCCTCTCGTATCCTCTCGTATAAGGTGCATCAAATGCCGTTGTAAGGGTCATCTATCCCTTCCCTCCTTCCCCCTTTTCCCCCCTTCCTTCCTTCCCCCCCCTTCCCTCCTCCCCCCCCCTTTCCCTCCTTCCCCCCCCTTTCCCTCCTCCCCCCCCCTTCCCTCCTTCCCCCCCCCTTCCCTCCTCCCCCCCCGTTCCCTCCTTCCCCCCTTTCCCCCTTCCCCCTCCCCTGATCCTCCTTCTCCTCCCCTCTACCCCTCCCTCCGTCATCTTCCTCAGGAGACACGCCCCTCGCTGGTCACCTTCTCATACATGGCCCTCCGCGCTGGCACCTCCTCCGTCTCCCTCCGCGCGGTGGCCGCCACTCCGGGCTCCTTCATCTTCCCACCCGTGCGGGCCGCAGCCGACAACCAGCCCGAGCTCATGGGCATGACCGCCGCCTTCAAACTCCAAGTGTGCACGGAATGCAAGGTACCAACATACATCCAGAGTTCTCTGGCGCCTCCGAAACCATGTGGCAGGAAGGGTTGCGGGCGGCACGGCATCTGCAATCTGTCAACAGGGAAGTGTGTTTGCGACCACGGTAACGGTAACGGTAACGGTAACGGTAGCGGCACCGTAAGCGAGTGTGGGGTATAGTTGCAGGAGATGTACGGAACAGTTAAGCTGCTACCGTGTCGGGCTGTAGGTGGGGCCTTAAGGCGGGTACTGTAACGATGGCTCGTAGGATAGGACGAAGGCAGCGGTGTACGTGATGACGGCAATTGCAAGGAGCATTGCCTGAAGAAGCTCGTTTCCTTCTGCCGTGCATGTGCATACGTTGAACGATGTCGTTTTGGTGTTTTTTATTTGGACAAGATGTCCCGTTGTTATAGTTACAAATAGCATGCTGAGAAAGTTTGATTCTCAACACATGATGCATTTGTTGTTTTATGCAGATGTAGGCTGTCTTCCATAATCTGTTGCTCCTAAGGAAGGAATTTGTCGACGAATTCCTTCGTTCAAGCAAAATCCCTTTCTATACGCGCGTGCGTGTGCGCTTTGTACGGCACAGGGAGGCTTAGGGATGCGTCAGCGGTTCCTTTCCTCAGGCTTAACTGCCCAAAATCCATCACGGGCGCGGTTTAAGACCGGCCGAACTCGGTTAGCAGTTGGTTTTATGAGTTAATAAGGCGGTTGCGCGAGCCGTGGCCAGCCAGGAGTTTGCATCTTTTGCATGTTGATGGCCTCCAGATGGTACGCGAAAAGAAAACGCCTCCTCGTATGTTCCTAAGCGTTGGGGTCGTGGGTCTTAATAGATTGTGTAATATTGAGCGAAAGGCCTATACTTATTTTAGACATCCATGGGGCTACCGCTATATCTGCTGTCCGCTGGTTGCGCGGTAAAAACCTAAAACCCTAAAACCCTAAAACCCTATACCGCTGGTTGTGCGGGTCGCGGGGTTTGCTGCCTTGCATTCCCGCACTGCCACCGACTTGACAGACATGCCTCAAAAAGAGATATTTGGGACGTTGACAGAATTTTGCACATAGGCATTTCAAGACCGATAATCAATGTCCTGAGACATGAAGATAAAAATACCCTGGAAAGGAGCGACAAGCTGATGTGAGGTCCTCACCCGCCAAAACCCCTAGCACCCACTATATGCGTATGTTGTCAAAGTAGGTGATGGTAGTTATCTCCGTGCCATCGTACAATCTTAATTTTCTGTGGTGAAAGCAATAAAGCATGCTAAGGTGTGCTGCACATACACCAGTTCCACCACAAGAGGTTTTTTGGGGGATTACAGAGCAGCTTCATTCCACCACCACATCTATCCTCCAGTCATATGCAAAATCCCCACTAGTTCCGCTTCTAAATGTCCCCATATCTTGGCTCCTACATCCCCTTCCCTATCTGTATCCGGCTAGCTTCTATCTTGACTGGTTGCTATTTCTTTGTTTACTGGAAGTAAGGAGCTTGTGACGTCTCCAGTCTTCATATATTTTACAAAAATCGTCTACAATACTATAAATCGTGGTATACTTGCATATGTTATTAATCCTTAGTTTGGTTCGAATCCCATCGCTGTCACCACGGGTTGCTCAAGGCCTACAGCAACCTGTGGGTATGTGGTGGCAAGCCCATCACCAGAAGGCTAGGAATCGTGGATGAGGAGACATTGGACAAACAAGGCGCTCTGAAGCTGGACAAGAAATTGATCGGAGGCTACTGAGAAAGCATGGCTAGGCCGAACCTCGCACGAGACTAAGACGAGGGGTGCAGAATTCCCAAGCGGCTGAAGTGGGTCGGAGGGGGCTGAGTACCCTCCGCCAGGACAAGGGTGCCGCAAGCACAGGGTGCCATGTGGTAGTGTGTGATATGGGCGGTGCAGATTTCAGGAGGCCTAGTGTATATGTACAGGAGCACCCGACTCTGGCAAGATGCAAGAACGGGTCGTGTCCCACAGCGTGAGTGTGGCGTATGGCCAGCGATAATGGTTCAACGTTGATCGAAGAAGATGGACGATCAACCGGGATAGCGGTGGAGATATGGAGTATAGGGAGTCCGTGAAGTGTACCCCCTCAGTGCCGTCTCCCCCTTAACACACGCCAGGCTTCGGCCGGAGTAATGTAATAATAATAATAATTAATCCTTAGTTTGGTTGGTACAAATTATAATACTTAGGGATTAATAACGCTCCTAGCTTTTTCTCCTACTTAGCTCTTATCCGCAACTGGGGTTAATTAAACAATTTGATGATTTCTTGAATGCTATAACCTTCGCTATGCAATTAACTCAATCGGGTTAGCTGAGGGCCCTTGCATGAGGTGGCCCCATTATTGCGCTTTCGTAAAGGCAACTTCCTCACATGGAGGCAGCATGATGAAGGCCCCCCCGTTTCACCACATCTGCTTGCCTAATAACGACAGAGAACCACAATACTCTACTGTATTTGCGCCAGGCTCAATTACTGCACACACCAAGACACCAAGCACTGCTGACGAAGGAACAGCTCAACCGCCACTCCTGAGTGTGGCCAGCATTATATTTGCATCGAATATTAGGGTTCTGGTGAGGTGCCATCAGTAGAAGAATCCTAGATCGATGTATCCGTGTGTTTTCCTCTTGCCCCCTCCAGCCATGTCTGGCTATCCAGAAGGCGCATCTAGATATCAAAACCTCCCCTTTAGCCAAATCTAGATATATCCTGCAAGCCCGTTGGATACCCAGGCCACCCCAAACCCTTAACCCTGCCACTCACATACAGTTATCCAATCCCCCTTAATAATACCACATGTAGCTACAAAAGGATCCTCTTCAGCTACCGATTGGGATTTGGAGGATGTTGAGATTTCAGTAAACCAATATGCACAACCAGGTGTCATGTCTGCCGCATCGGAGGCCCATCAGTATGGCTTAGTACCGGTGCTGTTGGGCTGGCTAAGTACCTGACCATCTACGGCCGCAGGACCAGACTCAAGAGAGATTTCAGCGGGAGATAAAGATTTGGTGTGGTAGTTCGTGGTGGTTACTGTGTGACTACTGGTCGCAGATTCTAAGGGGATGAGGGCAGAGAGCGAAATTTCAACACAAACACGTGTGTGTTGCTTTGCACTGTATGCTTGGAGTTGGATATGGGGGGGTTCTCGGTCTGGTGAAGAGAAGCGGAAGGCTATATATGTGGTGTGACAAAGTTCGCGTCCGCAGGGATCACGAGTGTCCTCATGGGCTCAACTCTCTGAGAACGACGACACATGTATGAATTTTTAAGTATTATGTAAACCGGTACGAAGGCTCCGCACGTCAGCCCATCGCCCTCGTCAGCGCGGTACATTGGTGTCTGGCTTTCTTCCAGATAATCACAATATAAAAGCCCATAATATTTACAATTTTCATCGTTGCGCATCCCTGACGCTCAGTGGCTAGGTAATGGTCCCGCGAGGCCACAGTTGCTATGCTTGCAGGTGAAAAAAGCAAAGCTGAACCGAAATAGCACTGCCGCAAAACCTTATGGGTTTTGCCCTAACTCATGTCATATGGAAAGCGCGCAATGGCTCAGTGGGATTGCAAGATTTTTGTGAAGTGTTTCTGGCAAAGTTGGCTCGGGCCCTTGTAATCATTCCCGGTACGTTCCTCCTACTTTCCTTTATTATCTTGCCATGATTTGGTAGCCAAACGGAGGGATAAATGGGACTCGAGCGTAACATACGACAGTACGGCCAATCAGGTTTGCAAATAATAACGGACGAGTGTATCTGGTGGCGCTCGTACAAGACCTGAACGCGTCCAGAACCGGTTCCCAACGCCTTCCGTTAGTTGTCTAATAAAATTTTCGTCTACCTAATCGTTTTGATATCGAGACACAAGGACGCTGAAAGCGAGGCTAAATGTTAGCGGGCGATATTGGAAATCCTAAGCACAGCCACCAACGGAGGTCATAGACGCGCCCAGCCCAACCGTGCGCCGGCATCGCAAATTCAGCATGCAGGCGCATGGTATTCAGCACGCTGGCGCCCAGCAGCTGGCTTTGCCCGACCCAAAAAGTTTGCGTATCTTGGTCATAGACAGTAAAGCTGTGTCACGGCAAAACACAACACAACTTCTAAGAGAGTGTTCATATCAGGTGAGGAACCTGGACAGTATCTAAACTGGCTGGAAGTAGGTATGCAAGTCCGCGCGAAATTTTTCACAAGCATGCGGCTGCCGCAGGTAACCGCGGTCAAGACCGCGCGCGAAGGCCTTCAGCTTCTCCTTGGGGCAGAACATGGAGCCAGCTTTGACCTTGTCCTGAAGGAGCACGACCCGCCGGGAGCAAATGCATGCCGCCTTCTTAAGCGAATGGCAAAAACGGAGGGTCTAACACGCACTCCTGTAGTTGGTGAGTTGATTACTTTGTTACTTGAGCGGTTATACATTACTTATAAGTCGGGGTGCATGTGGCGTATCCGGCACTTGCCAAGATATTTGACAAAATATCTCCCCGCAGTAACGTCCACTCAAGACGAGCGCGAGACCGTAATGTCATGTCTTTCCCTGGGAGCTATAGACTACCTCATAAAACCTCTGAGACAAAATGAACTACGTCATATTTGGACGCGCGTATGGTGGTGGCGAAAGGTATGTAAACGGACGTGGGGGTGACCTTAAAGGATCAACTGCAGCTCTCTTGCGTGTTCGACGTAGCCTCCACATATGTATTTTATTTGCAGAGTCAAGGCCAGCATGCTCTGGCCATGCCGAGTGTTGCTGTGCACCCAACGCGCAACTACACATTTAGAGGCCCCAGCAGCGCAAATCGGCAATACGAGGCAACTTCAAGTGACTCAAAGCAGACAAAGTAAGCTCCCTGGAATTTCAGGCTGTGTATGAACGAAACTCTGTTCATGCTGACCATCAGTTCATGTTTGGCTCGCCATGTTGGACCTCGTTTGATGAAAGCAAAATTACAACATTATTTCTAATGCAGTCACAATGTGCACAAGTCTTTAATCAAGGAGTCGTGACGTGTACAACATTCTAACGGTACTGCTTGCGCTCTGCGTTCTTGAAATTGCTGAGAATCACCCTTACATTATTACAGGCTGCTTCCGCATCTATACATGTGTCCTGGCCCTAATTGACCGTCCGTATGTGTGTGCTTGCGTGCGCGTCGCAGCCAAGAGGAGGAAGAACCCACATCCAAAGAAGGCAGCGCGCCGGATAACGGGAACGGCCACGGCAGTAAGGGCAATGGCAGTAATGGCAGCAAAGAGGGCAACGGCACCAGCCGGTAGGTTATTTCAGTAATCGGCAAACATAGGAAACGTGTTTGTCATGCCAGTTTCCGACTGTATCTTCCAAACGTTGAAATCCCGACAGCCGCAGCTTACGTTGATAATCGCTTACCAATTACTCTGATGTAGCTTCTGACGGGGACTCAGCGGATGTGCTTAAGCCACCATGCTCAGCCGTTAGCCGAAAGACACGATGATCATACTTCCGAGGGAAGCACTTGCATGCGTGCGGACACGGGTGGCCAGACAGTGGGGCGCGGGGTGCATGAAAGGTTTCCGCATTTGCATCTTGGGAGGCCGTAATAAGGCCCGTGAACACTCCTGCATTTGGGTTCCACGAATTTTGGGAGACGCTCACGTGCCCAGAGTCCCGCAACGTCAGCAACGTTCTCGTCCCGTGGGGGGTTTGCGAAATCGGGTTTTGAGCTTTGTTATTACTTATTGTCGTACATGCTTTCTATGGTTCTTGTTGTACTTTTAGTAGTGGGGGTTATCGCAAGCTGTCGCGGTGGTTGAAACTTTGCAAATGCAATGGAAATTGCCGTGGGTTTCTTCTTCAGACACAGAGGAATGGAAGTCGCGTTCGTTCCTTACCCTCCCTGCTCTAAACCCCAGAGTGGATGCTAAGCTCCACTGCGATAACAAGGATAACGGTCACGGCTCCAATAACGGTAACGGTCACGGCTCCAATGGTAACGGTTCCAACGGCTCTTCGGACAACAAGAACGGTGGCAATGGAAATTCGGCTACCAAAGGCGACGGCAACGGCAATGGCTCAAACGGGAACGGTGCCAGTACGACGTTGGCGGTTGACCGTCATTACCAGGCGCTCGTCAACACTGCTGAGGGAAAGATGCCGCCGAATCTGGGCGGTCACGACGGACTTACGGTAATTCTTCTTACGTCGTGTGCAGTATAGGTGTCGTACATAAGATCTTACAGGATGCGATTTGGGTCAGGTTCTGTTGCACGCGGAGTGTGGTCTCGTCGCAGTCTTGTGTGAGGCTGCAAAAGCTTTGGAACAGCAGCACAAAAAGCGGAAAAGAAGGAATTTTTTTAAAGGTTGGAAGGAGGAGAAGAAGAATGAGTCCTTGCAAGTGATTTGTGCAACTGCGCGCTGTTGTGGAGTTGTGGAGACAGTTTGTGGCAGAAGACGGACCACCTCTCTTTTGGTGCTTTCTACGGTTTGATGGCATCTCGGTATTGGGTAATTCTCTTCGAAAGTCCCCAGCTCTCCGAGACCATCACCAAATCCCTTTTGGTGCCCTCCATCACCCTTTTGACTCGCTCCTTTTGTCCGATCCATCCTAAAATACCAAAAAAGACAACCCTGGGCCCACAGGGTGAATCCTCATGCGCTCCATCACACCTCCACCGATGATTCACACATCCGTCCTGCAATTCACACCCCGGCGTTTCTTGACGAGGTCTTCCGAATTCAATTTCTCCTTTCCGTCCAGGGCGCCGTGAAGAGTGGAACTATGGGTCGCTCGTCTGCGTTCGCGCAGTACATAGGGCCCAGCTCCTCCAGTCGCAAACGCGCCGCCACATCGGAAGCCGTGCAGCCTGGTAGCTGCGATCCATTGTGCGTCACAGACGCAATGGAGGAGGATAATGGCACTGGCGGCAGTGGCATGCCGGCGACGGAGGGCATTGCCACCGGCGGCGGCAGCGGCGCGGGTGGCGGCGGGGGCGCCAGCGGCGGCATGGCGGGGGCGCAGGGGCGGTCCAAAGGGACGGCGCAAAGGGAGCGCGAGAGGGAGAGGGAGAGGGACCGAGCAGCAGCAGCGGTAAGACGATGACGCGGATGACGGTATTCCCATGCGTAGGTGGGGAGGAGCTTGGGTGGGATTGGATTTGGTGGCGACGACTGTTCGTATGTCATGCGCGGAGCCGCTGCAGTAAGTAGATTTAGAAGGGGTGTCGGTGAAGAGTGGGTGAGGGAGGCGGAAAGGACCCGTGGGTCATGCATTTGCTCCGCCGCTATATGTATTGCCATATGTGGTGAATGTTCTTTTGTTAAAGCCTATAGGTTACTGCGATGGGACGGGGGGACGGCTTGAGGCAAGGGAGGCCGCATGTGAGGATTAAAAAATGAACCGGATACGTCGATATTGCAGATTTATGGTTCTAAATCGGTTGATAGTTTGGTAAGGTGTTTGCCAGGTGTTTGCCAGGTTTTGTTGTTGAACCTGCTTTCCCCCTCCCCTTTCGGAAACCGCTTTCCACAGCTTCGCGCCTCCAACGCCAGCGCCCACACGCTTTCCGAGGACACCTTCACACCCGGCACTGCACGGGTTAACACCACGGGTCGGAGTTGTGGCGCCGGAGGTACAGCTGGTGGCACAGGGGCCAGCGGTGCCGGCGCCGGCGGCACAGGCGGTAGCGGGCCCCTTAGTGGTGGCGGCACCGCCAACAACGGCTCCTCCTACAACAACGCAAAGCCACACCAACACCCCCATCAGCACCAAGAACAGCAGCAACATGCGCTTTCAAGCGACAGACCCGGGTCACAGGGCATTTCCCCGAGTCACTATGCGGGGTCCCTCCAGCCGTCCTTACAGCAGCAGTCGCAGCAACAACAACAGCAGCAGCAACAACAGCAGCAGCAAGTGGCGGCGGCGGCGGCGGCAGCGGCGGCTGCTCAGGGCCCGGCGGTGTGGCCCGGTGGAATGGCGCCGCCGCACTCACATGCGGCGCACCATATTCCTGGAATGGGGCCGGCGGTTACGCCGACGGGCTTACCGGGTCCCGCCAGCTTTCCCGGCATGTTTGCAACGCCTTTTGGTGCGTTGGAAGTGTTTTGTTAAAATGTTTTTATGGACGCAGAAGCAAGCAGAGCTAGGGACGTGGGCGTTTAGACAACACTCGATGCATTCATGATCATATCCAACATTAGCATCTTATCCAATATAAGATCGCCTTTCGTAACATAACTGACTAGTGTTGATTCAATATATAATGTTGTATAAGTTTAATGGATGGTATTACCAACTTTAACTGACTATAACTGGGCTTAACTAACTACGGGTAATTTCTCCATCTGGGTGTTTATGTAGTAATAGCTGACGTTATGTAGTAATAGCTGACGCTCAGTCCCTTTCACGCATGGGCTTCTCTCAGTCACCTTTGATTTGTCGTACCTTCTCGCCCTACCGCCATTTACAGGTCTCCCCGCAACCCACATTCTGCCGCGCATGGGTGTGGGAATGGCCGCACACCCCGCCATGCGCTTCGGGCCCCAGGGCCAAGTGGCGGCGGGTGGCGGCGGTGGTCACAACGGTGGCGGCGGGCACCAGCTTGGGGGTGGGCTAGACCAGCACCAGGTGGCGTTGCAGGTAGACACGGGGAATTCGGCTTTGACGCTGGGGACTGAACCACCGCGTGGACCAGTCTAACAAACAAAGCAGGGAAGGGCCGGGTCGGGCGGGGCCGGGTAGCAGGTCGGTGCCCCAAGGAGACGTGGGCGCAAGGTGGATGGATGAGAGGAGGAGACGGGCGGGGGACGGAGGTGGTGGATAATGTGCAAGGTTTTCGCTGACGGCAGTCGGTGGGAATGGCAGGCGGTGGAGCCGGGGGTGTCGTACGCGTTCTTACCGGGCAGAAATGGAATGAGCAAATTCCGAAACAGGCATTACGCTGGAGGGAGGGGTAATTCATTCGCAATTCAATTGATACATGCAGTTGATACATTCTCACAGCTCTGGCCCGCAGACAGTTGCCGACGAGCCAGAACTTTCGTGTCTTTTTTGCCCTACCCCCTTCGGCCGGCCCCAAGCCCCGGTCTAGGAGGGAGGGGAGGGTGTTGTGGCCTTCAAGCCCACACAGGGTCCTCTCTTTCCTATCCCGCCAAGCGCCTCCTGCGAACCAATTTCACCCGGCCCGGCCCGGCCCATGGTCCGGTCTGTCTCCCCTCACACCCGCAGTCCATCTTTCCCTTCACACCGCCGGAGATGGTGGCGCTGGCGGCAGTGGCGGCGAGCGAGGTATGTCGCATGCTACGGTGTGCCATGGATGGCGCATGCCTTTTTCTATCAATGCGTTGTTTGCAACGATTATCTACCTTACCTACCATATTGTGTACAGATATATATTTTTTGGGCCTCAGTGTGTGTGTGTGTGTGTGTGTGTGTGTGTGTGTGTGTGTGCGGGCGAGCATGGTGCCTGCGAGTCCAAGTCCGAGTGCGCACTTGCGAGTGCGAGCTTATGGTCGGATGTGTCTGCGTGCTTCAAGGCAGCGAACACGCACACACACACGGAGCTCCCTAATCTGCTCCCTTATCTGACCCTTCCCCAACCCATCGCCGCATCAGGCCCACCAAGCTGCAGCCCGCGGTCCCCATGGCAGTCACACCGGTCACGGCGGCGGTAATGGCGGTCCCCACGGGTTGCTTCTGGGGTCGCTGCCGCCAGGTGAAGGTCCCGGCGGCGCCGCCGCAGCGCCCACCAGTAGCGCCACGAACATCAACGCAATGATCCTCAACCAGCTGTTAGCGAGTGGCGTCACACTGACGGCCTTCCTGGGCCACCAACCGGTAAGGTCACGGGGGTTTCGGAGGTGCGGCCGAGAGAGCGGGAAATGACACAGGTGTTTTATTGACCTGGTTAGTTGGTAGTATAGACCTGGTTAGTTGCGTTATTTAGAGTAAGCAAATGATCCCAGCTTAGTTAATAATAATAGTAAGTAACAAACGCTTTGCCATAGTTAGCTTTTGATTATGGTTTATGGTGACGGAAATGAAGGCGGTCACGGAGTTGAGAGGAGTAGATGTGGAGTCTTCGTTGCTCCTGATCTTCTAAGTAGGCCCGCTATACTCCTATCCTCCGCGCAGGGCCCTATGGGGATGACGCGGCACCCGCAACAGGGCCTGGGGCACCCGATCCCGGGACCAGGTTCCCGAGTGCCTCCCCACCCGCATACCCACCCGGCGGCGGCGCTGCCAACGCACCACCAGCAGCAAGCTGCAGCGGCAGCAGCGGCGGTGGCGGCGGCAGCGGCCGCCTGGCGGCCGCCACCTTTCGCCCCGGCGTCGATGGCCGCCGCCGCCGCCGCCGCCGCCGGGGTGCTGTCCTTCCCTGGATCGCTTCCTCCAGGCCCCGGTGTTGGACCGGCCCTCCCACCTAACCACGCAGTAGCGGCGGGTAAGTCGCGCACCGACGAAATCCATCTACCGCTGCTTCTGCTGCTGCTTCTGCTGCTTCTGCTGCTGCTGCTGCTGTTCTTGTTCCTCCTATTGCTACCGCTGTTGCAGCTGCCCGTGATTACGACCACCTCTCGGCCCTCACACATGTTGTCTTTCTTGCTGCTGCTGCACTGCTGCTGCTTTTTGCGTCTTCGCCATGTTAGCCGTCATAATAGCGACTATCGTGATGGGGCTGAGGGAATTCCAACAAAGCAGAAAACGTAGCCAATGTGTTCCTCGCGTTGTGTCTCGGCTGCATTCAATCCCTGTTGCCTGTTTAGGCCTCTTGGTGGCTGGAGCTGCAGACGGAGGTCGCATCGGGCGGCCGCTGACGGCGGGAATGCCGGAACCGAAACGTCGCCGCGCTCTCGCACTCGACAAGTACCGGAAGAAACGCAAGGTAGGTGGAGGGGATCCGACCTCTCTCTTTCTTTCTCTTTCTCTCTCTCTCACACACACCACACAAATACGGACACAAACACGGACACAGACACAGGCACAGACACAGGCACAGACACAGGCACACAGGCACAGACACAGACATACGCGCACACACTAAAGTGACTCCAGTAACAAGAGCCTGCGTCGCCGCAGTGCCGAGAAGAGGGGCTTCGGCTCATCGTGACGGACAGCGCAGGGGGTCAGCCCCTGGGGGTTGCCCTGTCCTGGGCGAATGTTGAATGCATCAAATTTGAAGCCCGACATCATGACATAATTTGTTGACGAGTGAGCAGCTGGGATAGCATGTCGCATCATAACTCTCGCCCATTCCTTCACACCTAGGTATGGAATACCCCACTAAGTCCGGGCCCTCGCCACCCGTCTGCTTGCTGTATGTGACGTCCGACTTCGCACCATGGTTTTAGAACTTGCGGTTTTCGAAGACCATCCGGTACGAGGCGCGCAAACAGCTGGCGCAGCAGCGCCCCAGGGTGCGGGGGCAGTTCATCAAGCATTGCGGAGACGGCGGCGGCGGCAGCGGCGGCGGTGGCAGCGGCGGCGGTGGCGGCGTGATGATGGACGACGGCGCTCCCACCATTAGTAATGGAGCCAAGAGTGGTACTGGGGGCGCCGGTGATGTGGCGGGCGATGACGGCGGCGGCGACGACGAGGCTCAGACCAACAGCCGCGGCTACTACGAGGTGGGAGGTTGATACGAGGTGACCATTAGTGCCTGTCTCTTGTCGTGAGTCGATCAAAACCTTCACGTTCCTTAAAACCCTCCACGAGTGGCGGATCCAAAGCAAACGATCCGGGTCGTTAGATTTTGCGTTCATGTCCTTGGTTGCATGTTGGTGGGCAGGTTAGGGTTTCCAGCCCCATATTTATCGAATTCACACGCACACACACGCACACACACGCACCGTTTGTGTATGCGTGTCTTGTGCCTGTGTGTTTCTGTGCATGCGTGTGTGAGCAGGAGGAGGACTACGACAACGACGACCCCGAGGAAGATGAAACGGAGGCTGAGCCAGACGATCTGATGGACCTCGGAGGTGGCGGAAGCGGAAGCGGCGGCAGAATGGGAAGCGGCGAGCAGCAACAACAGCAACAGAGAGAAGAAAATGGATCGCATCAACATCAGCAATTGCAACAACCGGTGCGCTGAGGCCGGGGTACCTGGTACTTGACTGCCTGTTTCAGGATACAGTGTATCTGCGCGCGAGTGCACACATACACATACACACACACACACCTGTCCTTCCTCCTTCTGGTCACAAAGGAGAGATTTCTTCCACGCCAACTGCTGCATCCGCATGCAACACCCGCACGCCTCATCCGGTTGGAGATCTCTGAATACAGATTTTGATGACGCAGGCGATGGAGGGTGGAGATGACGTTATGGATTTGGATGCTGTTGGGGAGACGGGCGGAAGCGGCGGCGGCGTCACCGGCATCAATGTCGGCATTGCTGGCGGCGGCGTCGGCGGCGGCGGTCCCGAGGGAATTAACGGCCCGCGGAAGTCCACATCGCCAGGTCCCAGCGGCGGCACCGCCAATGCCGCAGCGGCGGCGGCCGCTGCGTTGCCTCGGAGCGGCAGCTGCGGCGGCCCTGCTTGCGACGCCGAAGCGGAGGCGGTCGTTCGCAATCTGATGGGCCTACGGGAGGCGGTCCACATAATGCGGGTGCGTCACAATATTTTATAATTCAATATTCAATTACACGAGGCTGGAAAAAGGGGAGGTGTCTTGATGAGAGCCAATTCTGGGAGTTGAAAAGGTTATTCACATTTATAGTTTGTTATTTATGTATTATTTTATTATTAATTATTTATAATTTGGTTTCGTGAAAGTTGTTGGGGCTTACGCATTGAGTGAACTCGACAAATGGTAACTGGTCGCCCATCTCGCGCCTTCACAGACCGGACCTCCCGCCTTCCTTTACACCTTCCGTACTCCATCGCTCTTCCTCGGAGTCTCCCGGCCTCCAGGCCCTGCCCGGCTGTCACGTTCTGCTGCGCCATGCTGTGCCTTGCCGTGCTGTGCCATGCTGCAGGTGCGCGGCGCACCGGACCACGAGGCCGCCCCCAGGTTGCTGGTGAGAAGGAGACTCCGTCGAAGACTCCTTGCATGGGACAGAAGTCCATACGTGTGTTTGTGCTCAATCAAAATCCTAATACGCATGTTCAATTTTTGCATCATGAGAGATCCTTTGGCGATATGTAAGGGACGTGCGGAGGTGCAAGGAACGCACATTATTATAGGATTTCCATGGTTAGATATCGTCCATCACGGAAACCTTTCTGGCAAACGTTGTCAGTTGTTAGTTGGCATTGGAGAATCCAGTTCCGGTTTTCGATTAACCTAGCTAGAGATCGTCCGCGTACGGAAATACACATACACACAAGCTGCCGTGTGTGTATGTGCAGGAGGCGAAAGCTTCACGTTCCGTTGGCAGGCAGCGGTCGCTTTCCCGGGATCGGGGGCACAGTCGGGGACACAGCCACGGCCATTCGCACAGCCAACAGCAACAACAGCAGTCCCAGGGTCACTCATTTGGAGGGGCACGGGGACAGCATGTGGCTCATTCGCATGGTCACAGCCGGTGAGTGGAGAGGGAAGGAGGGAAGAGGAAAGGAGGGAAGAGGAAAGGAGGGAAGAGGAAAGGGGGAAAGAGGGAAGGGGGGAAGAGGAAAGGAGGGAAGAGGAAAGGGGGAAAGAGGAAAGGGGGAAAGAGGGAAGGGGGGAAGAGGAAAGGAGGGAAGAGGAAAGGGGGAAAGAGGGAAGGGGGAAAGAGGGAAGGGGGAAAGAGGGAAGGGGGAAAGAGGGAAGGGGGAAAGAGGGAAGGGGGAAAGAGGGAAGGGGGAAAGAGGGAAGGGGGGAAGAGGGAAGGGGGAAAGAGGGAAGGGGGAAAGAGGGAAGGGGGCGCCAGGATCGCTTATGGGGGGCGCGATGGTCGGGTACAGGCATACAACTGGACATTTGCCTTGCGCATGCGGACTCGCCTAAGTGCCCTTGTAATTGCGCTCGCTTGGCATCACACAGCGCTTACGTCTGTTGTGTCGTACATATTGTTCTGCGATCGGGATTCCTCGTGTACCGGTCTGCCGTACACAAGAAGACATCCCTTTTCTATGTCCGGCCCTTCAGTCGCCATCTCACTCTCCGATGACTCTTCGGTTGGTGACACCCTGACCTCTACCCTAAAACCCTAAAACCCGAACCTACACACACACACACACACTGGGATCCTCCCCTGGACCTCGGTCCGCCGTCTCTTCTCCTAATACACACAGGCCTCACGTTCTACACCGCCAAGCCACCTCAGCAGGGGACGGCCCCGGCTCCTTATCGCTGTCTCACGGCGGCGCAGGCACACAGCTTCCGCCTGCCGCGCTTTCGCTGCCCCTCCCGCTGCCCTCCTGTCCCCTGGGCTCCCTGGTGGGTCAGGGTGGTAGCTCCCAGCAGCAGCAGCCATCATCTCAGCTACAGCTGCAACTACAGCCGCAATCTCAACTACAGCAAGGAGGCGGCGGCGGCGGCGGCGGCGGCGCTGTCGGTGCGCAAGGCATGCTGGTTACCGACGGGGCTACATCCCAACAGTTGCATCAGCTACTACAGCCGCTGCACCAGCAACAGTCTCTTACCCGGGCGGGATCCCAACAGCCCTCCGCCTTGACACCAGTTGGATCCGCTGGGATGACGCAACATGCGCAATCGCAACAGCATTCGCAGCAGCAAGTTCCTGGGCAGTGCGGTCCGCAGGCCGGGGGTCCGCTGCCCTCCACCAGTGGTCCTCGCGGCGTAGGGCACGGCTTGGGGCATCCCCCATCACAGCAGCAACAAGGTTGCACCATGCAGGGCCCACAGCAACAGGGGCCGCATGGGGGCAGTGGCGCTGGCGGCCGCGGCAGCGCATTACACTCAGTGGAGCGTGACCCACGGGACGGTGGCCACCGTGATCGTGATCGTGATCGTGATCGAGAGCGAGAGCGAGAGCACCGGGATTCGAACCGGGAGCGCGAGGCGCGCGAGCGCGAGGCGGGGACGATGGGGGATGCTGGAGGTAGCAATGGCAAGAACGGCAGCGATTCGGGCAGCAACTCGCCCGATGAGAATGGCGGCGGCGGCGGCGGTGGCGGTGGCGGCGCCAGTGGACGAGCGAAGGGCGGTACCTCGGATAAGGCAGGACACGGATTGCATAAAAGTACGGGCGGACACGGGCATGGACATCGATAGTTACTGTAAGCAGAGTTTTGTGGCCGCTGCCGCTTTTTGAGGCGCCGTACCAACGACAATCTCGTGCCGTACGCTAAATAATCTGGGCCATACTGATTCGTTCCTCTTCAGGAAAAGTTAGTGTGTTATCTGCTGCGAGGGTTAACTTGTTGGAGCTTGCACACAGTGCATGTGTGTTATACATCGCGTTGAGGCTCTTGGATGCATGCATTTTATATGTACTGCACGGAGTACTTTGGAAATGCGGCCTGGTAGGTGCATAGCGTCACAATGGGGCTGTGTGCACTGGTGGGTTCTGCAGAACAGGAGTACACCTCGTGTGGGGTCAACGCATGGCTCGGGCATGTATGTGGTACTTATACGGATGCTATCGTGTGCGTATCGACGGGTGTGCGTGTGTGTGTTTGGTGAACCCCCTTCCCCCCGGCTGGTATGTGCACAAATTGTACGACCCGGTGTCTTGCTCTCGCGCCTTTTCCTTAGCTGTGTTGGTTTGTGTGTATGCGTGCGCATGTAGTGTTCTACTGTTTCATTCGAGGAGCTTCGAAATCTGACCCACATCGGGGCAGAAGGGCCAAGTAGTGGTTGCGCTCCGCATGTACTTATATGCATGGTGCTGGGAAAGGGAGGAAGTATAGCGCGTGTCAGATGTTTTTAATGGATGCTCTTTTTTGGGGTATGCTTGAGCTCTCGTGGTCCCGTAATTGTCAACGCTTGCTGTTTCAGCATCGCTTTATTTCGTTCCAATTACTCAATGGATGTCGACTGATAGTGTCCGCTTGAGGGATCAGCCAGCCAGACGTCTATCCCGTGTGCCTTGCCTTTTTGGGGCGCGGTTAATAAACCGCAGAAGATGAAACGGACGTCGAGGAGTGTACGACAGGTCGTTGAGGTGGAGTTTGTTTTCTTCATACGTAGAAGAAAGGGAATGGTCGTGTCGAGTGCGGGTGTCATGGAGGGAAAGCAGCTTATAGAAAAAGAGGTGAGAGGCAAGGGGGAGAGATTTTGATGTCTTGCGGGATACTCTGAAACTGACGTTCGGAAAAAGCGTGAGGAGTTTGAGACCAGTGTGTCATATTGGCTGCTGTCCTCGAGAAATCTGCGCGCGTTTCATCTCCTCATAAAAAAACCCTAAGCGGGGAAAGATGTGGGGTCCGGGGGGCAAGCCAGGGGGCCAGCAGCAGCTTCGGTTGCCCCTATTTAGCCCGAGGCCCCGGAAAGGAAGGCGGCTCAGAAAGAGAGGGGAAGGGGAGAAGGGGAGGAAAAGCAACGTATGCTGGGGCGGGTACATTCCTTCGGTATTGCAGGTGCCCAGATAGGTGAGGAGGTTATGGTCTGTAATGAACGCCTGTGGCGGAGAACCGAGCCACGGCTTCGCTATCCCTATATCCCACCACCGTGTGACAAACCGCTCTTATTTCGCGGTCCGAATGACTATATGCTGTGCTGTGCTATATTATGATTTGTTATGCTCCACGGGAATTACAGTTGACCATGATATTATACGGACTGCATGAACGTCGTCGCGAGTGTGCGGGGCACGCATGCTAGGACGTTCTTACGTTTGCTTTTCGGCGACGCGCCAGGGTCGTATGCGTATGCTTGCTTGTTGATGGTTGCTTGTACATGAGCTGGGAATATGCATATGGCACGCGGGTTATATTGCTGAAACAAGCGGCAAAGCCGGCACTACATGGGACGGCATTATGTCGTGACAACATTTGCTCATGGATACTGAAAAGATTGCATCCGAAGGGTCGTGTAGCTGTGACTACCGCCTGGAAATATGTATTCCGAGGACAGCTGTTGGCCTGCATTACAAGCCCGACAAGGTAAAGCCTTTCAGTGACCAGTTTTCTTTATCAGGACAGCGTGAGCCGAGAATTCGTCACAGCCTCTGTAGCCATGACGCATACGTCCGTCTGTGAGTAGACAGCTTTTTTTGAGAAGATGTACGCGCGACTTCAGTTATCCCGCTGCATATCGTTGACTTATCGGGGCGAAGCATGCATGGCGGGGCGAGTCCTCAGATGTCGCACGATTCAAAATTCTCTGAAAGGGAGTTATGGGTTGTTTGTCTTTTTACATAGTAAATATTGCGGAAGCTGTGTGCTAATTACGCACAGTATTTTCCATGGAGGGGTCAGGATCCTGGCGTACGACCTCACAACACGACTTGCGCCGGGGCAGAACAGCTGTAACATGCAGTATGCTGGTGCTTACAGAACAGTAAATACATAAGCAAAGGCTTTACGTGCAACGTTAAGGGCTGATCTTGAGAAAAACCCAGTCCCACAACTTACGTACAACTCTCAGCCTCTAGGGCTCACGGCTCAGCGAGGCGATGTGTAAGCATCACCCGACGGCTTTAGACAACGTAGTAGCGTCAGCAGCTGCCGTGTCAGCAATAAGCGGCAACAAACAACTTACACGTTAACCTATAACACCGACAACATGTGTCACGATTCTACACGTGACACAGCACAAGGTCCGAATACAAAGACCCTGCTGTTTATGAATATCGCATCTTAAGACGGATAAGCTAGACAAGAAATTCATAGCAATAAATTGTTGTGGTATCGATGTTTGCGTGGAAGAGAAGAAGACTGATGCCATATTCCCGGGAGAAATGCTGCACCGAAGACAACCCCTAAATGGATAAGAGCGGCATATGCTTTCACCTTCTCTGCCATAACCCTTCACATCACAACATCACGACATGGTCAGCGACCCATCCTTTCCCTCGAGCCTGCTACAGCAGCAGCAGCACACAAACTTCCACTGCTATACAGTCCAGTCGTACACAACGTGTCAATAAGATGCCATGAGCTGTTTACGATTGTGTCCAGTGCAGAAAAAAGATTCTCCTCCCTGGGCGTCCGCCCCCTAGGGCATGCACGACACTATCATTAACTGAGATACAACAACTCTAAACCCCCTCAACAATTCCGCACAGTTGAGCCCGTTAGCACCAAACAACTTCAAAGAAGGAACCCTAAGATACTCGTTCTGAACAATTATGAGAAAAAAGATGCACAGCAGGAATGCCGTACGCCTGTAGATATCTTATAAAGTCATGGTCATCAGCTGCGAAATAGTCAGCGATATCTAATACGGTTTGTGTAACAACTCAAATCAGAAGGACAGCGCCTATATCTCAGACTACCCAAGACGGGCGGTGCTTCGCAACGAAAACTTGCACATGTAGGTCGCACAGCTCGGACGAGAAAGAGTGATACGAGCACATCTCCGTTAATCACCGTTACTTACGCAAGGACGGTTTCTCATTCCCACCCAGAAGTCAGTGCAGCCTAAATCGGCCCCAGGACAGCCTCACCTGGACACTTGAAAGCCAGATGCGACACGTACGGCACTGTTCCGTACGACAGATACGGGGCCATGGGCCCCGCTTGATAAATAAACAGTGAAGTAATGATGAGGCACGTATCCATGCACATAAGACCAACGAATACAGGTAAGTAGGTATCGTCAAGACTTGTAACACACGATAAGCCACACGCAGCTCGGCATGAATGCTGCTGTCACACGAGAGCGAAAACATGGCGGCGTCAGGATCTATGGCTCTCCATCGATCATTACGAGAACCGTTATGCAGTGCAATGTGCCAACCCTAAGCCAAGCATACGTCTATCTCCTACGTTAACACAACGCTTTTAGTTCAATGGAACAGCCTTTTCAGTTTCTCTCAGGATTTGATCACAGACAGTGCAAATTCCTGTTTTCGCGCTGCGAGGGCCTTCTCATCGGCATACGCGCGTGCTTATGCCAAATCGCTCCGACAAGATTGTGTTTTTTTATCAAAGGCCAACACATTTCAAATCACAAATATACTTCCTAGATATCCTCCATGCTTTTGGGGAGCTGCGCAGGTAAGTGTGAGTACGGGCGGCGCGCAGGCCGCACAGCCCCTTACCCTCCGGAATAATGAAATCCAGGATTCGAGGTGACGACAGGAAAGCAGCTGAGTCATGTCACATCGCCGTTTCTTTCTATCCGCAATGTAGTCGTGGCGGCGGACGCAGTCTAGTCCCCAGACGGTAACGTCTTCTCTACTGATTCTGAAGCTTTGGGGTGATTGAATCAGCTGGACCCAGATCAGCAAGCATCAACTGATGGCCGACGAAGCCCTAAAAGCTTTTATCTTGTCAGAAAACCACTTGCATTTCTGGGCACCAACGAACAACCCTAAACAAACCCTAAGACAGACTAGTCCTGCGTGCCGTTCCGGTTGAGATTAGGTATCTAAGTACGGCGTCGTACTATTGATACGGCAATTGATACGGCGGGCCAGGCGCATGCGGCCAAGATGCAATCCGCCAGGCGGCATTTTGATGACTCGGAATGATATGAGCACCGCACTGTGGCTTTGGGATATTGCGGTTTCATCCGACAGACCCGTCTTGATAACCCGCGTGCCATGCTGGGTCCACACGCTACCACACGCTCCGTGGCTGCATCTCCAAAACCCTGCCCCCCTCCCTAACCCCCCATATCACCCACTGCCTCCCAGACGGGTATGTCCAGGACTGCTTTCCCCCCAACCCACCCCCGAGGTTTTGCTCATGGCCGTCGCGGCAGCGCAATACCCTTGGAAGTCATGCCACCAATGTATGGCAGAGTATTGTTGTAGTACACGGACATGGTGGTTTCCAAGAGTTCCAGGAAGGGGCTGGGATCAATATGCTGTACGGGACGCGTGCCGTTTGCCGTACTGGCGTCCTGGCCGTACATCTGCAGGCTTTGAATACCTGTTGTGACTGTGGCGTTGAGAGCAGCACTGAAGTTGCCCCAGGTTCGGGGATCAGACAGAGCGGCGTAGTTTGTACGGTTAACCAACAAGTCGATCCTGCGTGCGGCCCCGGGGGGGGGGAGGGGAGGAGGAGCATTCAGGAATGGGAAAGGCGACGGGGTTGGTTGGGCGACATTAGAATGTCAAGAGTCCGGGGAAGAATCGTGCCTCCCTGAGTTTGGAAATTCAAATACATCATCAAAACACACACGGCACACAAATACAGAGACATATGCATATCACCCATCCAGTCTTTTCATGTGTTTCGTGCTGCTGCTCGTCTTACTGCCCTTCTAACATAAACATGTCATGCATCCGTACATACACGAACACACACAAACTCTGCCTTACTTCGTCGCGAGGTTCAGGATGGCGGTCTCGTACTTCTGGAGATCACGGCTTTGCAGGATGCTGGGAGCGAAGGCTCCTGACGCGAAGAGTGCCGCACCCATCAAGCCCGTCAAAAGCAGCGTGACGACCCAGCCGATGAAGAACTGCAACACCAAGCTCCAGTGAAGGCCGGAGGTGCCCTCCATAAGGCCCATGCCAGCCGTCGCACCCACCTACAGCCATACACACACGACGAGACACGCCACAGGGCCACTAGGTTGGCATTAGGTTGCTAAGAGGCAGCTGGCTCGTGTCTTCAACTGAATTAATCGCCAATCAGCCTGTGTATTAGGAGGGAGGAGGAGGAAGCGGGTGGAGAAGGGGTGAAGGAGCAACAGAGCAGAGCCCTATAAAATCACCTGGCAATGGGTGGTGGAAATTGGGAGGCCGTACTTGGACGCAATCGCCACCACCAGCGCTGTGGACAGCTCGATGCAGAAACCCCGAGAGGGTGTTATGACGGACAGTCGGACGCCGATGGCACGCATGATGTTATATCCTGAGGGGAACGCGATGAAGTCAAATGAATATATATGTGTGTGGGATAGGGGGGTACATCACCCGTGGCCACTATCCTGGCAGTCCCTACCTTACCCGGTATTTCGGGGCACCCTCATCTGGTCTCCCATGCCGACTGGCAATAACCGCACTAACCCTTCCCTGTCCTGATCATGATGTTTACAAGGAAGATTGTACCTATCTTCTGCGTATCTTGGCCACAATGCCTCTAGTATGCAGATGGAAGCGTTCCTCCGTACAGGTCACTTACCGTACGTAGCCAGGCCCATGACAATGCCGGCGCCTCCTATCACCAGGATCCAAATGGGGAGATCTGAGAGGTAATCAACCTGGATCCGGATCCACATCGGGAAAGGGTTCAATAATACGACCATCATACTGCAAATACACACCACAACACCCCATCCTAGCCATAGTTGGCACGCAAATGCGGTGTGCAGTTCCGGTTGACATCACCGGCCATGGAGCAGCAAGAACAGAGCAGGGGCTTTAAGGCAGGAGTTTTGAGGAGGTGGTTCTGGTGGAGGAAAGAGGGAGAGAGTCAGGGAGGTAGAGACAAGGGGAAGACGGTCTAGGTCTTGAGGGGGGAAGGGAGAGGGTGGAGGGTTTCGTGGCTAGAGGTACCTGTGTCCAGGCTTCAGGTCCTTAGGGTTTTAAGGGGGCTCAGCTAGAGAGGTCTTTCCTTCTTGTGCAGTGCAGGTGTCTGCGGGGCCAGCTTTGGGTGGGGCCGGAAGGCTTTCTAGAGGGGCGCCAGTTTGGCTTATCATCCCCCCCTCCGCCTCTTGATGGGTTCTTCCGGCTTGGCTGTGTAAGAGGGTGCTTTCCTGCTGGTGTTTATCCTCTGTGTAAGAGGGGATCTGAGTGTGTCTGTCAGGCTCTTGCCAAGTCAGTTTCGGTTTAGAGGAGAGGGTTCCCCTTCCTCTGAGCAGCTAGGTGTCCCCCGTTTTCTGTTGGGCCCTTCTGTGGTTTCTTGGTGGCCCTGAGTGCTCTGTTAGTGGCCAGGCGAGAGCCTCTGAGGTTTCGCTGGCCCGAGTGAGAGGGGGAGCACGTGGCAGGACAGACAGACAAAGCCACGTGCTCCTCCCCTGCGCTGTGGCTCGGTCCGGTCAGGCCCCCCGGTGCTCGTCTTTGAAGGGCGAGTCGCCCCCAGTGTAACACCCATAATACATACATACGTAAATTAAATATACGATTATATCATATCGTATTATATACAAACGTACATCATTACATCATATATAATATACATTTTCTGGTGTCTATGTGATCGTGTTTGGCATCGTCTGGTTCTATCTGAATACGCACAGAGAACGACCATCGCGTGCTTTGCGTATGCCGTAGATGTTGCCTAGGTATATATAAGCATGTATATATATACATATATACACATATGCATATACAAACATGCATACAAATGTGTGAATATATCACATATCCGTACATATCCGTACCACTACCCACCCTCTGGAAGCGGTAGATGTACCAGATGGCTGCCAAGGGCCCCACCGAATTGGCCACATCGTTGGCGCCGTGGCTGAAGGAGTCGCAGATGGCCGTGACCACCTGCGCATCAATTCATTTGATTAGAACAAAACTTGAATACAAATACAACTGTAAATGCATATAACATATTATGCTTACGAATTATAATTCGTATGGGTCAAATGGGTTACATTACGAATTCAAATGGGTCAACCAGGCATGTAAAACGCGTATGTAAGGCCGGCAGTTCAACTGGTAGTTCAACTAGCAAGCCAGCCAACCGACTCCCTTCGCCTTCAATCAGACAGGGTTCCGGGGATTTAACAGCGCCACTTGCAAGGCCGCCTCCCCCGCCCTCCCCTCCCCCGCCCTCGCCTCACCCCACCTGCAGGTACTTAAAGGCGTCCTCTGTGGCGGGATCAAACACCTCCGCGTACGTATGCATCCGCTGAGCAACAGGGTCGGTGAGGATGGCCTCGTGCACCTTTACCTGGGTTCCTCGAAGGACTATCGCCTGCGGGGAGGGATCCAAAGGCAGGAACGTTGACCGTTGACCCATTTAGTATGAATGGATGGATGGAACGGATATTCCCCTCAGTAAGGGCTTTTATGTCCTTCTGGCTAATACTTGATACAAATACTTGATCCGTACTCCTTAGCCACACGGGGGCAGGGAGGGAAGGAGGTTGGTCTCCCCGCCTCACGCTTGTGAAACCCTATCATATATAAATATGTCAAAACATATATCGTTGCATGGATGGAGCATCCGTCCTGTGTCAGTACCTAATTCGCCAAGCCAGACTCAGCAGCATTCTGAAAGACCACAGAAGACCCTTTGAATTTGCCTCTTGGATCCTGCTCACGAAGAAGTTATTTTTTTAATGAAGTAATACGGGAAATCGGCTTCTAGATTCTGGATCCCCCATCCCTTCCTGGATCCTGGATTCTCTATCCTTCCTATCTCACCTTCAGCTGATCAAATGTGTTCTGCCACTGCACGTTAGACTCCGGCGCCTCCCCGCTGCCATTGCCAGCGGCGGCGTCAGCAGTGACGGCGGCGGCGCCGCCGCCGCCAGTTGGCCGTACCGCCCTCTTATCGTGCCTATTTTCGTAGGATGACGACGCAACCGATCTCCATCCCCACTCAAGCGACTCCGCAATCGGTCCCGGCGGCGTCAACGTCTGAATTTGCGGCGACGGCGGCGGCTGCGGCCCACTGCTTTGATGCCGGTGGTGGTACTGGTGGTGCATACTGGAGTCGCACCCCTGCTTCATTCCTGCCGCCGTATTTGCAGAGCTGGTGTCGATGTGAGCTTGCCAATGTCCTACTTGCTGATGAGGGAGGAGCTGCGTTGATTGCATCGACTGCATTGACGGCGTTGACTGCATTGACGCTATCTGATGCAACATCCACTGCGGATTTTGTTGCGAAGGGGGCAATCGCTGCATCTGCACCGCAGGAGCTTGCTGACATTGCTGCTGCTCGTCCTGCTGTTGCATCCCGGGATGTTGCTGGACTAGCTCCTGAGGATACAACTGTGCTGGTAGCGCCCATTGCTGGTGGGGATGACGTACATCTTGGATTTGGAGCTGCAGGTACGGCTGCTGTTGTAGCAGCCACTGCTGTTGCAACAACAATTGTTGCTGTTGATGTTGCTGCTGTTGCTGCTGCATATCAGGAATCCAGGAAGGCACCTGCTGCATCTGCATCTGCTGCGGCGTTGATAGACAAAGCGACCCATCTCGGCCCTGAAGCTGACCATGATCACCCAGGACAGCGCCGCTCCCGGAACTTATCGTACCACTTGCGCCGCCCGCCAGGCCGTGAGTGTCATCCACTGAAACCCTTGTGGCGCTGGTCTGCTGCCGCGGCAACATTGGCGGTGAGACGTATCGTGCTGACCCACCGTACTCTTCGTTTATCTGTGCGCCGCCATCAAAGTTGACCATCACCAGCCCAGGTGCCCCTCTTTGTTGTTGTTGATGATGTTGTTGATGCTGCTGCTGCTGCTGCGGCGGCGGCGGCGGCTCCCAAACTTCCTTCTGTTGCTGCTGTACCAACCGCTGCTCCTGAGGCAGCGACAGCGGCAATGACTGATTGCCCTGGGATCGCGAAAGTGAGCTGTAAGATGAATGCGCCAATCCAGTAGGCGGCACTACTGAGGGCGGACTCATGGGTTGGCCAGTCTGCAGGCAAAGGCGAAGCAAAAGTCGCGTGCGAACTGGTTTATTGCATGCAAAACTCCACGACCAATTACTGTGGGTCAATGGATACAATGTTACGAAAACTAATTTCCGTTGATGGTGGTGGTGCTAGATAGGTGCACTTTCAAGGCAATCGTTTTAGGCATGGTACGTACGGCACAGGTATTTTCACAACCCAGTCCGATGTCGTCACTCCCAAGCCGACCCCCCATCCTCCGAAACCCAGCAGGATAAGGCCCCCCTGAGGGGTTGAGACCCGGTTACTTACCTGCTGCTGTCGCACCGATGACCCGCTTTCGGTTCCGGTCTGGAGCTGCGGCGGCTGCGCGGCGTAATCATGCCGCTGCCGCGCCGGCGGCGGCAGAGGCGGCGCTCGACAATCCCCAACGAGAGTGGCGGCACCCGGTGCCTGCAAGGAGGTCAGCGCCGCCGCCACCATGGTGCCGCTGCCTCTGGCGCCGCTTCCGTCGTTGCCGCCACCTCTGGCGCCGCTGCCGTCGCTGCCGCCACTGCCGCTACTACCGGCAGCATTCAATTCAACACCGCCACCGCCTGGCGGGGCCCCGACACTGCGGATGCTGTGGTTGTGAAGGACCGGGTAGGCGCCGCCGCTGCCACATGTACGGTTGTTGCGGCTCGAGCCTCGTGTGTGACTCTCCATCTCGGACAGCTGCTGCAGCCTCCTGCCAGGTTCATGAAATGACGCATTATCATTTTTCCTCAGAGGATTTGGATACGACAAAGCGGTCTTTGTACAAATGCACAGTTATTTTTTACGTTATCCGTTAAAGCAGTACACCTCACCGCAACCACCGCAAAACCCACCAGCCCTCCTCACACGGCGATAGCCCCAGCAGCCCTCGCCCCGCGTCAAACCGTCCCCAAGTTCCGCCCGCATGCCAGTCCCCGCTTGTCCCTCCCCCCTTCCCAAACCCGTAAGGTCATTCCGTGTGGGCTTAAGGGTAGACCGCAGGTCTGGTCCCTGCCAAGTCTTGACTCAACCACCAGTCAGTTATCGTGGCGCACCTGGCTTCAATATCCTGATACACATAATACCGTACCAACGGCATTACGAAAATAATTGTTAGTACGGTACATCCGCCCGCGGCGCAGGCGCTGACCCAGGCGCATTTATTGGAGCTCCATTTAACACGCGTATCCGCTCCCTAGGGGAGTGGTAGAGGGGTAAGGGATGTATTACGAGGGCAGTGCGGTGACTGAAGAGGATGTGTTGGGACGTTGGAACGTTGGGATGTTGGGAATTGAATTCCCCTTTTGGTTGTCACTTTTCACTGATTGCGTTTCACTCGTCACTTGTCACTCGTCATCACCATGCGGGATCATTCATAGGCCATGGCAATAAAAGTGAAGCACTGTTCCTGGTGAGGCTGTGGCTGAATTACCCAATAAGCATGGGAGGAGCTCGAATGAGGACACCAATACGGATAGAAGTACGGAAAGGAGTACGGATACAGATAACTGGACAGAATAAAGTTGAGCACAGAAACAATACACACACACAAACACAAACACAAGCACTGAAACAACAGGCTGATGTACGGCGTCCAAAGGCTGAGGTACGCACCTTGTACAGGACGAAGTATACGTTAACGAAAACCGTGAAGAGGACGAGCAACGGCAACGCCTGCGACGTGATCAGTCAGACAAGGTTAGATTCGATAAACGCAAAAAACGCAAGGGTTTCAAAAACTGTTCCTTGTGATTGGCTCTTTGAGTGAGGCAGTCGTGGTGACTACTGCTATAATGCGAGCTTCAGTCCGACCCTAGCGACTGGTCTAGAAATCTGGAAATGCACAAACCGAGCTTACTTGCGCACCCTACCCGATCCCCTGCCTAACCCAAAAAGTATATAAAAACAGTCCAAAGATCTAAATCGTCAACTCCCAACTATTTTCGATGTCTGTTGCATTTCTGTGCTTGACTTTTGGTTTGATGGGCCATTGCTCGGTAACGTTGCAACACTAACGAACCGCCGTATTTTTACGGCGGCAAACCCGGATCCTGTTCGTACGCACCCAGAAAGCCAAGTCCAAGCTCCGTTCCCGGCGTAGGATAGCGGTACGCACGAGGAAGAACAGAAATGCCGTGGCGAGTCCGGAAATCAGCGGGGAGACAAACCAAGACACCACGATGGGCACCTGCGACATCGGCGATTTAAAGATACGGCGGTTTGGTGGTGGTAGTGGTGGTAGAGGGGAGAGGGTTTGGAGCGGCAACTGGGAGAACCCAGAGCCGGACCTGCCACCAATACAGCAGAAGTGGATACATGCAATTAATTAATATTTTTATATGCATATTATAATAAAATATGTAAATGTATACGTATATATAGATGAGGGGTACGTATATAGATGAGGGATATATACGCATATATATACGCATATAGATGAGGGGTACGCATATAGATGAGGGATACGTATATAATACCAGGAGCAATAACGGAAGGCATGCACGATTTCAAGGTTTTAAGCAGGCTCACCATGCCCTTCATGTACGGAAATTCCTCCTGTGGCTCCAACCAAACAACCGCCTTTGGGCCGCCGTACACAAATGCGAAGCCAAGCACTGCACCGGCTGTAAATTCACAGGTTTTGAAATACGTACAAGATACAGATTAATAATCATTTTGAACAGTTATTTGTAGTTTCAAAAAATTAAATGCAGGCAGCATGAAATGCCGACCCAAACTAAGTCATGTACCTACGGAAAGCGATCGTCCGCAGACACCCTGAAGGAAGCGCGAACGGTGCCCTCATAGGTGCCCAACGTCCCAAATTACACGCAACACAAAAGTTTGGTTCCCGAAAGCAATATACGACAATTTACCATCCACACATCAACACAAATATTGAAATGAACAAATTCGTACCGATCGAGTGAGTCGTTGAGACCGGCAGCTCGAGATAGGTAGCGATGATCAGCCAGGTGCCAGATGACACCAGCGCGCAAAGCATGCCGTACATGTAAATCTCCGGATTCTGTTCAAATGCCGTCTGGATGCACACGCGGATGGAAACCGACGGAACAAATTCCCAGGAAAATGACGTTAAGAAAACAAAGTGCCACATCGGCAACGTCAGTGTCGACCGACCCAAATGCAACAACCGTAATCGACCATACAATCCGTACGATCTGTTCCGACCCAAATCGCAATACCCAAACCGCAGCGACCCAAGTCAAGGACACACACTCACATATTCCATTCAATAAACCTACCAGTTTGGCTATTCCAGATGCCACTGTGCGCGTCACTCCACCACCCAGCAATACACTGCCGCTAAACTCACACACGGTGGCGATCAGAAGTGCCTGCCGCATGGTGAGCGTGCGCGCGGCGACGCTGCTTCCGAAGGCGTTTGCGACATCATTGGCGCCTGAGTTTTTCGATGTGATATATAAGATATGTGTTGAAAGGGCGATGAAATTGAATAAGCTTCCGAAAGCTGTTCACGTCACTCTACCGGCACGCGCGGCCTTTTCACGATATCGTCGTAAACCCTAACAAATAATACTGGCGGGATCTGCGACTCAGTCAAACATACTTACGATTTCCTGTGTCATATCTACGGCTGGCTTGATTTCCCAAATCTAAGAAAAGTTTTGTGCTAGGCAGCATACTGCCGTGCCTATCGAGTGCCAGCAATTGTACAAAGCGGGTGGAGCTTGGCTGCAGGCTGCTCCGTAATCATGTAGCCACCATACCCACCTATTCCGTAAGCCTGCGGGCGAGAATGAGTTGACACGTGAGTGGATGAATGTCCTTGTGCCTAGCGTATGTCAACCGTCGAGGATGGCAATAGGCAATCTTACTGTGAAGAAAGCTGCCAGGCATCCAGTTACAACAATCCATGTATAGTCATTCCAGACAGCCATGTGGGAATAGCAGTGACGTTCAACGTTTTCGCGGGCGTTTCTTTACTATGCTATTGCTGATGCGACACACAGTTGCGCGGGGAGACTTATAAGCCTATAAGGACAAAGCCTTTATAAAGCAGCATTCTAAAAGTCAGATCTAGGTTTTCCTCGGCTTCACACAGCGGCCGCCTAGCAGTGCCTGGTAACATCCTAACAACGACTTAACTTTCGTCACTGTTGTCATTGAAGACCTCGATGCATCCCCGAAGCTATATATCTAACACTTAAATCAGTACAAGTCTTCGACCCAAAAAAGCTCAAGGGTAGATTGAAAACGAGCATCTTAGGACTTCGTTGGCTTATAGTACGGCACGATGCCTCCGTCCTAACCGGCATCGGAACCTCTAATGTAAATTATCGACATCCGCGATTCTGATTAGTAATAGCTGTTCATAAGTTATTCATAAAATCTGTTACAGAAGAAACTTGTGGTATCGTTGACTCCAATACGTGGAGGTGGTGTCAACGAATAGCCAGAATCCAGAAGCTAACTTCCAAACTATGAAAAATTCTTAGTTTTACGTGCTTTGCCTCATTATCTTCATTTACCTCCTTTCAGTGCGGTACCACGGATCCACGCATTAAAGCTCAGTTCCTTGGGTGTTGTGGGCTTTTCCTTGAGCCATATCCCTTGTATCCTTTGTAATTAGGTCTATTCTTCCATTGCTTAATCTATTCGCCATTCCAACCCGTGGTGTGACCGTTGGAGACAGGTTGGAAGTTGGAGCCGTCCTCAAAGCGCAAAACAGCAACATTAATGAATGAACGTAGAATACATGGCCGGTTCAATTCCAAACAAGTACATAGGATTAATCATAAAATCCATAGGTGGACATCATCGCTACCTACTGTATGACGGTGTCCTCGGCCTGAATGTCCCTCGCTGTGCTTAACACCCACCTGAATACAGTTCAAGCCTTACGTTATATCAGCAAAACATGATATATTCAAGATGGCCATGCAGAAAGGTTGGCTCCGAAAAGAAGTCGTGGTTCATGGAGTTTGGCGCTCTGAGTAATTTTGAGCACTAATAGTTTGGAATCAAAGGCATCGATGGTCTGACGCCTAAGGAAGGCGTAGCGATGGACGTGCTGGGGCTAGCTGTTGCCATTTTTTGTTTCAGCTCCTGCTTTCTGTTGGGCTGGTGGTTCTTGAACCGGAGCCTTTATAATCACTTGGAAGAGCGAGACTACCATGTTCAGGTGCGCCAAGCTCATCGCACCACCAGACGGACATCCGCCACATCATGCTTCTTGCCTAACAATTTACACCCACTCTATTCTCTCGGTTAGGCTCTCTGGTCAACCGTATTCGCCTTATCATGTAATTTTATCAGCCTCGTCCTTTTCGAGATTGTCAACGTCATGGACCCTGGGTGGGTGTGTAGTCCAGGGTCACCTTAGGCTCGTTAGGACACAGTTCCCCGTCAAACGCCGCACACTTTCCCCTCGGAGCGCATCCTTTCCGTCATCACTTCCTCCTCCCTTTCCCCAAACCTCCAACACACGTTTCCCAGCCATCCTGGTCTCCGCCGCCGGGAGGCCCATTTCCCCTCACGACGCCGCCTCTACGCCCCCGACGAAATCCGTACTCACACCGATCCGGAAACCATTCCCGCGTGAAATTGAAATTGCTACAGACAGCTTATACGAAGGGTTACGACGTATTCCTCCTTGCACTTTCACCCGCCCATGGCTTTAGGACCGGCGTCGTGTCTTGGAAGTCCTTTCTCTGACTCATTGCCGTATCGGTGTAAACATCAATCACATCCAAGAACCAGACGATCCGTCTATTAGGGTTTTTCTTATAACTTCGTTATGCGTTCTTGGCGGACCGGAGGAAGCGAGCACCACGTACTAGCGTGCTGTCTACCCGCCTACGACCTCCCTCGGATGTCCACGGACGGCCGCCCTGATCATCCTCTGACAGGCTCCGAAGAGTGGCATGGTACCTTAATGTGTACGGCATGCTGGCATTGCTGCTGGGTGTATTGCCGTACTACCACAGCTACCGTCTGCTTTCCTGTGCAGGTGAGAGGGGCATGATTTGGAAGGGCCCCGGGGCTTAGGGGTTTTGAGATATGACGCGGTGGGTTCAGGTCTGTGGCTTGTGGGAGGGCAGGTGTGGTGATTCGTTGGTTGTTGGATACTGTCGACAAACTTGGATCAACTAACAATGTGGTTAGCTCCTGATGTACCTGTTCATGTTGCCTCGGGAGCTCCTGGAAGCGTCCCTTCATCTTCCGACCCACGGGTCGGCTCCGCTTTTCAATCTGGTTCGGACACACATGCAAAAAGACCGCACACGTGCAGCTATTATTGCGCGACCAACAGGCTCTCCCCGTGATGCCGGCTCCCTCGGCACACACACGCATACCCACCTCACTCTCCTGCACACACCTTTACCTTCCGACCCACGGGTCGGTTCCCCGCTTCCCAGGCTCCCTGCGCCGCGGCCACGTGGCGGTGGGCGCGGCGTTGTTCTGGGCGACCTTCATGTATGGCTTCTGGCGGCTGGGCACCTACCTCCCTGGAGTTCCCCCCGCCACAGAGGGGGTATTCCGCATGAAGCAAGCCATCAGCCGCGTAGGCGTCATGGGGACATGGATGATTGCCGTACTATCCGGCTACGCTGCTGTTAGCTTTCCGTACTCGTACCTTTCACTCTTCGTACGACCAGTGGAGGCGTTTGAAATTGTAGCCATGGAAGAACAGAGCCGACAGGTATGTCTGTCAGGATGGACGTAGGTAGGTAGGTAGGTGGGTAGGGTATTATTACATTGTGGGCGGCGTGCAAGTCCCCTGACTTTGCCCTGAAGGGACGAGCACCGGGCGGGGGCCCTGACCGGGCCGAACCACAGCGCAGGCAGTGGGGAACACACGGCTTAGTCTTCCTGTCCTGCCGCCTTCTTTCCTTCTCGTCAGGCCCAAGTGATGTGCGAGGAGAAGCGGCGGCGTATTGAACTGGCCCGCCAGGAAATGGAGCGGATGACAGAGGGACGAAAGGGCTTGGGGCTGAACCTTGGACTGGGGCTCGGGGGCGGGGGCGGCGGCGGCGGCAACCAGGCACATCAGCGATTTTTGGCAGGGGCTGGGGCTGGTGGGGGGACCGGTGCTTCCGGAGCAACCCTTACCTCGCGTCTGGGCAGCGTAGTTGGGGGCCTTATGTCGTGGGGCCACCCCACGACCCCCGCGGATACCATCCGCGTGTTGGAGGCGGAGGTGCGCTCTTTGGAGAGCCTCCACAAGTGAGTGTTTGTGTTTCTGTTTGTCTCTATATTAGACGTTAAGATCTCCATATGTGAGTAAAAAACGTGAGTGTGTATTGTGGGTGAAAAGGGCGGGGGGTGGATTTAGGGTTTTGGATGTGATTTTTCATAAAGAAGACGCCTAATACGGGATGCTTAACAGGAGGGACAGCCGATGGCTGTTACCATGTCCCCGTGTAGCCTGCGATGCACCGGGAGATGCGCCGCTTCTGGCTCCCTGACATCCATCTCCCTCGGATGTATTCATCGTTGCCTCACTGACCCCGTCCTTCACTGACCCTACTTGCCCGGATTCCGTTCTGATGACCTTCACGGAGCAACAGAACGTTGGCAGTAGAGTTGGCGGAGCTGAAGTCCGAGCGAGCCAGGGCGCTTGAGAGCCGTACGCTGGCGGGACATTGCAAAAACGCACTGGGATATGCCATGTCGGCATATTGTGTGTACAAGTGAGCACCGCTGTCCACCTGCCCATATGTACGGGTATGCGGGTGCGATGTTGTAGCTGTTTTGCATGTACCTTCATCTTGGGTTGCGCAAAGATTTCTTGGGATCTGCTTGTATGTCGTACATCAGGACATCATGGCATTCAGGCTGTGCATTGTGTCAGTAGGTCCACATGTACGGTACATGCCCAACCTTAAAACCATAAATCATAAAATTTAAAACCATAAAACCATAAGGAGATATCTTGTTTCGTAAGATGACGTCGCCTGAGCTGACGTCGTCGTGTTTCATTCTCCCTTATTAGAACCTCCCTGATTAGAATGCCTTAAAGACGTTCTGAATGTACGGTATGTGGGATCATTCGCTGCTGTTGCTCGCCCGCGCCCGCTCCAGGATGTACACCAGCCTGAAAGCGCTCATTTTTGGGGAGGACCTGGTTAGTGATACGGTCGGATCCGCACTCAGTTTTGCGCTGCGATGGATGTCCCATGGGTCCATCAATGTGGACGTGCAGCTGCTCTCGCAGTACCTCACACTGGCCTTCATTGGGGGCATCAGCGCCATGTCGCTGAGGGGATTTCTGAAGAATCTGCGGAAGGTGCGTGTCTGCGTGCGTGCCTATATGTGTATATGTGTGTGTATGGGGATGAGTGTATGGAAGAGTATGTACCCCCCCTCCATCGTCCTCTGTCGTCGCGCGCTGCAACAAGTGTCGACACACCGTCTCACATCTGTTCGCCTTCTTCCCTGCAACTGCATCTGCATCTGAGCCCGGACCCCAGGCATCCGGCCGTCTTCGCATTTGACTCCGCCATCTGGCGCTGCCTCCCCCCTCCCCACCTCCACTCCCGACACACATTGCTGCTGACGTGTGCCTGTAAAACGGCTCTTCCAAAAATCCTGCTACAACTATGACAAAAAGCTTCAACCGATAACTACCCATCGCCGCCTCCATCACAACGCGTGCAGCGCAGTGCGTAATGTGATTCCGTCATCTAACCCTGCCCCGCGTCCTTTTGCCCTCTTCCCTCCCGGGCTCCACGTCCATGCGTGTGCGTGTGCGTGCGTGTGGATGTGTTTTGTGTTCCTGCAGTTATTTTCCTTCGTCCGCGGAGCCGGCACCGCCAGCTCCTTGGTCCTGCTGCTAACCCAGGTGACCGGGTTCTACGCGGTGTCATCGCTGCTGCTCATTCGGAAGAATGTGCCGCTGGAGTACCGTTCGGGGATGGACGCGGCGATGGGTGGACAACTGGACTTCCAGTTCTTCCACAGGTATAGTAAGATATGTGTGTGTGTGTTTGCGTGTATGTGTATGTGTATGTGTATGCGTGTATATGTATGTGCATGTGCGTGTATGTGTGTGTATGTGTGTATATGTATGGGTATGGGTATGCGTGTATGCGTATGGGTATGGGTATGGGTATGCGTGTATGGGTATGGGTATGTGCGTGAACGCGTAAACGTTCCTGGGCAGCCTTCCTCACCTGCTGCCCATGTGCCCGTGTGTGTTTCCAAACATGTGCGTGATTTTGTGTATGTGTGTTTGTGTGTGCGCCTGTGTATGTGTGTATGGATGTGTGCATAGTGATTACATGCAAGTACAGGAGGTGCTGGGCCCCCCTAGCGACCCCTTACGTACATTCTTAAGATGCCTCGGAGCATCACCACTCCCTTTCCCCTCTTCTTCATCTTTATTTTATCTTTCCCCGCCCGCCTCATCGCTGCTCCCTTTCCCCTCGCCCGCCTCATCGCTGCTCCCTTTCCCCTCGCCCGCCTCATCACTGCTCCCTTTCCCCGCCCGCCTAACCCACCAATCCACGTGCAGGTGGTTCAATGGCCTGTTCCTTGCCAGTGCGCTACTGACCTTGCTGCTGCTGTACGGGCAGTACCAGGCCCACAAGTATGACCCTCTGGAGTTGCTACCAACGACCAATAACTCCTACTACAAAGGTTCGTCAAGAAGATAATCACTACAGCCGCCGCTAGGGCCATGGAAGGCCGGCATTTATGCAGTACATTGCTCCGGAACCGAGTGCCGCGGCTAAATTGCGCCCCGCCCTGGCCCCCCCCACCTCCCCCCATCCTCCCTCTCCGTCTCCCTCTCACCGCTGCTTGGGGCGGCAGCGTGGGGGGCCGGCGGGGGCGGGGAGGAAGCGGGCGCGCAGGAGCTGGGGCCGTGCAGTGGCGGCGACAACGTTGGCGGAATGCCGCCGACAGCTTCATCGTGAACGTTCGTGACAATCTCTATGAGAGCGCGTGTGCATGCGATAGCGCGCGTGTTCAGAAGTGATGGGGATGTTTCGGTCCCTATAGATTAAACCTCGGGAGTGAAGGAATGCCCTCTAGTGCTGCATGATTTGAGATGAAATGAACTGATGACAAGGAGTGGACCCCACTCGGGGTTGACGGAAGAGCAAAGCCGACCCCCCCATTGGGGCAGATTTTGCTTTAAAAGGGCCTGATCACGCAGCATACGCGGCTGGGGTCCTGTTTTCCCGCATCTATGATCTGCAACGCTTGTAATCCCTCCTTACTTTGTCTTACTGCGAGGACTGAATGGGGGGGGAGGTATTCTGGGAGTCACCGTCACGGGCCCCACCATTCCCATTTCTTTAAACTGCGGGGGATCATCGCTGGCTGTCTTAGGGTTCATGTTGGGACAGGACAGAAAAGGGCAGGGCAGATCAGATCAGGGCAGGGCAGATCAGGACGGGGCAGGGCAGGGCAGGACATGAGGATCAGGACGGGGCAGGGCAGGGCAGGACATGAGGATCAGGACGGGGCAGGGCAGGGCAGGACATGAGGATCAGGACGGGGCAGGGCAGGGCAGGACATGAGGATCAGGACGGGGCAGGGCAGGGCAGGACATGAGGATCAGGACGGGGCAGGGCAGGGCAGGACAGGGCAGGACAGGACAGGGTGGAGCTGCAACTGACCAGCCTCAAACCGCCAAGTTAGGTTTGCAAAACAGCTCGTTAGGGCTCGTTAGGTTACAAACTCCCTTTGCTGGTACCCTTACAAAGCCTCAAAAGCTACAAACCATAACTACTTGGTTACCCGTTTAGGGCGCATTGCATCCTAGGGTGCCATCTACCTCCCATCCACCCGTTGCACCCAAATCCTCTTCTTGTCCGCCTTTCATGTAACTGCAACCCTAGAACTCCAAAACCTCCGCATGCTTCACCGCTGGAACTAAGAATGGGGCGACTCTCTCTGGCGTTGGCGTGTGGGTCGTTTCGCTCGTTGTTGTTCGTTGCATAATGTTCAGGATGTCGTACAATATCACCACTTGAGGTAGACAAATGCACAGACAGATAGACAGACAGCCAGAGAGTCCCGATACATCGAGGGAGTGCGCAATGTGATAGCAACGACGCACCCACTTCAATCCACTGCCGTGGATTAAAATGGCTACTTAAAATCAATGTTGGCGAGGAATTGTGAGAAGGGAGCCTCTTTCAGCTCTTGCTGAACGCTTCCGTGAACAGATTTTCTCCAATGCACAGTTTTCCCTTCACCCCACCAATCCCAACCTGCACCTGAGCCCTGCGCCGTCCCATTGCACCGGGCCACCTCCACCCTCTGGGCGAGGCTCCGAAACCAAGAGGACAGATGGGCAGAAAAGCTACGAGGACAACGGGAATGGGGTTTCGGTATGCCGCGGTTGGGGTACCGGTTGGGAACGGTCCTTCTGTACCCAACGAGGGTTGGAGATATCAGACGTCGTCAAGCGTACGACAAACCAACAACCACTTCCGTATACTTGCTGCAGAGTGCAGATTCCCAGTAACCCGTTTTGCGGTCCACACCAATGACCCCCCTCCCCCGCAGGTTTGTTTTCAACCCCATAACTCACAAAGCAGACACAAGTCACAAAGTTTTTGACCCAATAGTGTCGTACAACGTGGCGCCTTTCTTGTAACGCAATAATCAAGGAACGTAGACGAGCTCACATGTTCGAACGTTCGTACAATAATCACATGTTTAGAATGGTCACACATTGCGCTTTTGATCACATAGATGAATTTCATGCTGGCCCTGACCAACCGATTCCGATTCCTGCGCTACGCGAGGTTCACACGCCACACGCCAAACAAACCTGCCGAACCCCAGCTGTCCAATCCGTAAGTGTTGCCCACCGATTAAGCCAACAGGCCAGCGGATTCGGGGACTTAAAAGCCCTCACTTGTCCTCCTCTTCCGCCCCGTTGTGACTGCCTACCAACCCGCGGCTTCTTTTTATGCCAGAAATGTGCACGTGCAAGCCATACCTTACACCCTTCAGCGGTTCCGGAGCTGCCGTGCAATATACTGCAAAACTCCAATGCAAATACAGCGCATACCTGATGTTCAATTTTGACCTAAGGGCCGCATACTTCGTTGGCGTTAACCCGGATTCATGCAATCTGGATCTCCTTACCTGTACTGCAGTACGACATGCACAGCATGGGTAGATTTCCCGGCCCCCTCATGGGTATGCTGCCGGAACCGCCACTACACTAACGTAGCTGTGCGAAAGGCCAGCATTAACACTCGCCGCCACAGCGTTTTGGGGGACGCGTCGCTTTCCACAGCAACAATCTCGAAGTCAGCAGTCGCTGCTAGTGCTCGCAAGTGTTACTGCAGTTGCTGCTCCCTCCGCTGTGGCTAACTAGCTCACTGTTCCATCCACAAAACTTGCGTCCTGCACGTGGGATAGCCCCGCAGATAGCTCCTCGGCCTGGCTTTGACGTTGTTGCTCGTCCCCTCGGCTTTGCTCGTCCTGCTCGTCCAGTGGCTGCTGATGGTTTCCAAGTTCAGCACCTCCATCGGTTCCGTACACACGCCCCGACTCGGTCTCAGAATGTCCCTCTTCTATGGGCCACGTGACCTTGGAGACCTCTGTGACGGCGACAGCGTCGTTGTCGTACAGGCTTGTGCGATCCGTACCATGCACCATCGCCGCTGCCGGCAGTAGCGGTCGCAGCAGCGGTCGGCCGCCACCAGTGTAGCCTTGCAACCACTCTTCCGTTGCTCCTCCTCGTCCCTCCTCCTCTTCCTCCTCTTCCTCCTCTACATCCATCACATATCGAGGTGCAACTGCCGCATTCTCAGCGAGGAATGCCACATCATCAAAGCCGCCCGCGGTAGTGGATACGTCAAGTACTGCACGCCGCCGCCCAGCTGCCCTACTGGCTGTCAACGGCCCCGATCCCGCGCACATTAGCGCCGGCAGATTGATCTGATCATAACCGACAGGATCCGTCAATCCAGGGGCGGCAAAAATTGCGGAGGAGCGGTTGCACGGCAACGAGAGTATCTTTGCCAGCGTGTTGGCACGGTTGGCAGTTGCGAAGCTAGTGTAAAAAGTAACAGCGTCGTACATTGTACGTAGTACGACAATGACCTTGGCGCCAGTGGTGGGAGGGTTGTTGAGCTGGCAGGTAGGTCCCGACGTGAGCGTTACGCCCGCGGGGATGGCGAGTGTCGCGAGTGTGGCCAGTGCCGTGCAGTGACTGGTGGTTAGGGACGTTGTTAATAACGTGTCCACACTGAGAACGACGGACCGCTCGATAACCGAATCGGTTGCGGCGGCTGCGGGTGGTGGTAGGTATGGCGATGAGGCGGACTGCTGCAAGGCTCGGCGCCCGGTGGTTGTGGTGGTTGAGGCAGTTACGCACTGAAGCGCAGGAACGTTACGCTGGTCAAAGACCCGTGGTTCAGTCAAACCCGGTGCGGCAAAGATTACGGACGAACGGTTGCACGGTAAAGCAAGAATTCGTACAATGGTGTCGGCACGTGTGCTTGTGGCGTATGCGTCGTAAAATGTTAACGCTTGTGATGACGTGGCCAGTACGATAATGACTTTAGCACCGGTGGTTGGCGGGTCATTGAGCTGGCAGTTGGGGCCGGACGTCACATTGACGTTTGGCGGTTTTGACTGTTCGGTAATTACAACGAGTGCCGTACAATGGGCGTTCGTCAACGGCTTGGTCATCAGTGTGTCGACGCTCATGATGACAGTACGATTGCTAAGGGTGACGTTACCGGTAGGCGGAGGTGGCAGCAACGAGGGCGGCGGCGGCAAGGGTGCGGGTGGCGGAGGCTTTGGCGTGCGGGGAGCTCGCGGCAATGGCGGCTGACTCGGACTTGGTGCTGGCGGCGGCTTCGGCGGCGATTTGGGCGGGCGTGGCGGCGGCAAGGGCAGGTTTGCAGGCCTAATAGGAGTGGAGGGCGGCGGCGGTGGCGGCTGCCGAGGCATCCTTGGCGGCCGTGGACTGGGAGGTGGACTTGGCAACGGCGGCGGCGGCGGCGGCGGCCGTGGCGACCGTGGAGGCTTAGGGGACGGTGGCTGCGGTATGGTTGATTGTGGCGGCGGGAAGCCCGGTGGAGGCGGCGGTGGCGAGACCTTGGACAGCGGTAGTGGCCGCGGTGACGGCGGTCTGGGATTCGGAGATGGGGGCCGCCGGGGTATCGGTGGCGGCTCTCCGGGTCTATTAGGTATGGACGGCGGCGGAGCGTCGTAATCACCGGGCGACGGCGGCAGCGGCCGCGGTGGCGGCGACGGCCGCGGCGGCTTGGGCGAGGGGGCCGGTGGCGGCAAGTTAGCCGGTGTCGGTGGCGTTGGAGGATCTGCTGGAAATAGAGGCAAGTACGGAATGGAAGGAGATCGCGGCGGCCGCGGCGGCGATGGCGGCCGCGGCGGTGACGGCGGCGACGGCGGCAACGGCGACGGCGGTGACGGCGGCGACGGCGGCAACGGCGACGGCGGCGGAACATTGATACCTGGTATTATGGGTGTTGACGTCGGCGGCATCGGTGGAGACTGGCATCTGAGGCTGGGCAAGTCACGTTTATCCCAGGCCTTAACGCCGACTTCGTTGCCGGAGGTGTCCGTATATGCCAAGAAGATTATTGAGTCGCACTGAATACCGAATTGCGCCGCCATCACATCGGTGGCTCCCTTGTTGAACAGCCCAAGCATAGATTTGGCCCCACGATCAAGGGAGGCGAAATCCAACCTGGCCTCAATTGTAGTGTTGGCGGGATTGGTAAAGCTGCACCGCGGATCTGGCGACACGGGCGTCAAATCCGCCAATCTATAACTGTACCGCAAAACAAATTTGACGGCGTTGCAATCGCTATCTCCGTGCTGCGCAGGCCCCGCGTAAAGCACCCGCCAAATGAAGGAAAATGATGGCGGCGGCGGCGGATTGGGTAGCTGCGGGGGCGGACTTGGCACCGGCGGTGGCGGCGGCGACGGCGACGGCGGTGGAGGTCGCGGTGGCGGTGACGGCCTGGGCGGCGGCGGCGACGGTGGGGGGGGCCGCGGCGGCGGCAATGGCGATGGCGGCGACGGCGGCGGTGGCAGGCAGTACAAATTCGACCATTGTGGATCCTGTACGTCAAGGGAGTTGTCCGGAACTCGCCGTGAATCGCCGTTCCCTTGGACGCGAATTGTCGTACCACATGGCAGTCCCAGGTCATCTACCAGGTTTTTGAGCTGTATGGAAGCAGGCTGTGAAGGGATCGGGAAGATGGTGTCAATGAATAACGTCGCGGAGGAAGGGAGAAGGTCGTATGTAAACCGGATGAAGCAGGAGGTAGGGGCCGATAAGCGGATCTCACAAGTTGGTTCTGGACGGGTTCGCGGAATATTGCTTAACCAGGCTTTAAGTGTCGGCATTAGATTCGTACAAGTCGTCGCCAAGTCAAAGAGCTTCGGGGTGTCAATGATGACCTCAACCTTCACCGCCGGCGGAGGGCTCGGCGGAGGGCTCGGCGGCGGCGACGGAGCAGGCGGTAGCGGCGGCTGCGGTCCTGGCGGCGGCGACGGCGGCGCAATGCAGTTGGGTACGGAAATGGGGTTGTTGAGCGGGCTTGGGTTGCTGGAGGACCCCACAGTAAAGTTGGAGGCCGTGTCAGCGGCGCAAACGGTACCATCGCTGAAGTACCTGGCAAGCCGTACTCGTATGTCAATGTACAGCTGTGTGCTTTCCGTGAAGAGATTGACGGGAGTCCCCTGACATCCAGGAAGTGCCGTACCACTGGCACATACACATGCTCCCCCCGGGTAGTTGGGACTGATGCTGTACGTGGCGCCCTCCGCCGCGTTGCATACCCTGGTCAAGTCCACCGCAAGCGTATAGCAGGAGTAGAAGCCGGCCTTCGTTACCACGTCGACGTACTGGGGTCGGGAGGAGGCGATCGCGGAGTTGGCGATTCCGATGGAAACAAAGTTTTTTGCCAGGTTCGGGTTCGTATCGAACATATAGTCGCAGTTAAAAACCAAAGTGATGTACAACCGTGCCGTATACGTGATGAAGATGTATGCCGTACCAACGACGGTGCTTGCGTTTGCGCTGCCAACGATGCCGCGAATGTCGTACGCTCTGACGCCATCGGCGGCATTGCAGATGCTGGTGGTAGGGAAGAACGTGGCTCCAGGGATGCTTGTTACTGATCCAAAGTTAGGCAGCAAGCATGTGCTGCTGTCCCGATAAAAATTATCGACGGTGGTGATTTGCTTTTGAAGAGATCAGGGGGTATCAAGGGGAGAGAAGGCAAAGGGGCAGGGGCCGGGAAACATGAGGGGGAGTTAGAAACGAAAAACGCCGAAATTGGGGAAACCCTAAGGATGTGTGAGATCAGAGGGTGTGCGGGTATAGGTTCTGGATCCGCCACATCTGGCCTGAAAACTCTTGAGAAGGTTCCTGGCCACTCCTCTCCCTTTCCATCCCCTCCTTTACTCCTTCTTCCCTTCCCTTCCCCTCCCCACCTCTCTCGCCTAACAACAACCTACAACCCCAACTAACCATGCACCTTGGAAAGGGGCCCCATCTTTGGGTCCATTTGATGTACACGAATACGTGCTCCCGCCGTACACGAGCCATGCCCCCAACCATTCCAGCACTCAGCACTGCCTCCAAGAAGGGGGGAGGGTGGTAGTCAAACCGCAGAACCAAAACATCCCCCCGCTCCCGCACATACACAACACAACACAACACAACACAACACAACACAACCTTCACCGCCAACACCACATGCCAGCGCCCATGCACGGTACCCTCTGCCGCACCTCCTCCCGTACAAATCCCCAATTTCATCAGAAGTGAAACCGTGTCCAAAGATACTGCCGTACAGGTCACCTTCTGACTCGAACTCTGCAGTTTCCGATGCAGTCCCATAAGAGCAACAGAAACGGCAAACCCTTGACTCTGTCCCGCCCCGCAGCTCCCCGCGCTACTGACGTGCGCCCAGTTCCATGACTCATGGGCGGGCCCATCATAACCGCCCGCTTTCAATGTAAGGTACGTGCGGAGCTCGGAAGCCCGGGTTCCTCCCCTTCGAACAACAGCGGGTGGGCCCATGGGTCGCACCCTGATCACTTCCCCCCCGACATCCCTTACCCCTGCTGCTACTGCCTCACCGTGCCGAGCGATGAACGTGTACATTTTCGTATACGCCCTCTACAAACTTCCAACTAAAGTTACTCCTCACTTGTTTATCAGCACTATCTGTACGGCCGAAACACACACGCATACTGGAGATCTTTGCGTCAGCGGGTAGACCCCAACAACATCGCCCAACGACATCGCCCCGCGACGGGTTCCTCACCCCCAATCTTTACGGTGGCCTTCCTCTTCTCCACACCTATTAACCTCACCCCTCAACCTCACCCATTTTCCTATCTCTCCTCCATTTGTTTGGCTAACCCTTCTCGTCCCCTATTCATACCAACTCCAGGGCCCCTCACCGAGCATGATGTCCCAACCGTACAGATGGGACAAAGGCCGCTGCCAGTGTACGTGTTGCAGTAGTATGTGGGCGTCAGGGTCATCACCGGCGCCAAAACGGCTCCGAAAACCAGCAGAATTGCCAGCAAAGAGGGCGCGCCGCTGCATCTAGCTCCTCTGCTCGCAGCTCGATGCTGTATCCCACGCAATAAGGTTTTGCGTGAAAGATTCATATGATATTTGATGTCACAAATATTTATTCTGCGTATGAAGAATGCAGCGGCGCTAGCGACGCTACGCGTCGCTCGGCGCCGAGTCGCCGTTTACGCTCCCGTTGTCGGGATCATTGCGCCGAGCACGAGTGAAGGTTTAGCTGATGGTGATGATTAATTTTAAAACTTTGGTTATGATCCGCGACTGAATTAATTACCGAGTTGGAAAAGGACAATCCAACCTTACGTCGCCGACAGCTAGGCTCCTTTACGTCCAAGCTGCAATGTGTCGAAAATGCAAAGAATAGCCTCCTGCATATGATTAAATTGTTTGATTTGACTTAAGCAAGGCATACTGCAGCTAACAGAGCTCGGATGCTTGACATGCGATGCCCATGCGCGGTGCTTCAGTCAGAAGCTGGTTAAGTTAGGATACAATCATCATAAGAGAATTATCATACTCATCTTATCGAAAGAACTTTGAAGAAATTCAAAGCTTACTTGTCAGGGACTCCTGGGCCAAGGCAGTTACTCGCACTGACCTTGTGTTCCTCGTATATCAAAGTGAGCTTAAGGATGATATTATTTCTGGGTCGAGGCCAGTAGATATAAACTTCGACCCTTCCTCAACAGCGTACGCTTCGGTCGCATGTATTGCTGTTTTACGGCGGTTACCAGTTTGGACTTTGTCCGATTTGTTGTAACTAGTAGGTGTTTGTGAGAATTCCGATAGTAATTATTGATTATTATCTTAGCTGCACAATGCTCTACTGCTTTCCTGCCACGAGCGGTTTTGCCCACCATAGTACGATGGTTCTGGAGCGCGCGCGGGCTAAGTAAGCATCCAACACGTAGCTGATTTCAGGCGTGCGAGGTAAAACCTTGAGGGTATCTTGAATAAAAAAGAAAATTACATTACAGCTTCGCTTTTTTGAACCTTCGTTAATCGATATCCTTACCTTCAAATTCTATTTTAGATATAAACTTAGTTGACACCTAAGGTATTTTGATATACTGAAACGAAAAGATGCGCTAAGTGTAGTCAAGGCCTACTGGAATCACAATACCGAGCAAATGGATGGATCGAGTTGTGCACAATAGCAGATTCGGCATTAAAACTACTGCACAGATCAGAATAGTATAACACCACGAAGGCACTAGCACTATAGAATGGTTCCGGAGCGGCCGGGAGCGACAGTCCCTACGCCTGCGACACCGGGCGATATAGCTGTGGAGCTCACACAGGCGATTCATGACCTCAACTCCCGGGGCCTTTTCCAAGCAGCGCAGTGGGCAGCTGAACAGCTAGTTGGCTTGGAACTCCACTGCGGCCAGCAGCACGGCGCCGCCTCGGGTTTGCAGCATCCCACGCAGGTCCACACCCATGACTACTTCAGCTTTTCCCGCGGCACTTACGCCTGTGGCGCCTCTGCCCTCCTTTACATCGACCCCGACGAGCAGCATCCCCAATATGTTCTGGCGCGAGCTTATTTTCAGTCAAAGGTAACGATGTTATGTCCTACCGGTATCGATGCTCTTGTTCTAGAGCATGCAGTTAAAGCCCTGCCCAACCCTCACCTGGAAAAATCCCACGGATTAGCACGGAGCCATGTGTGTCTCACATACCCACGTACCAACACAACATGGAGTGTGGTACGGCACTAGTAGTGTCATTGCACACCCATGCATACTTATGCTGCTTAACAAGGTGTCAATCTGCCCGTCTGCTCCCTTCGCTTCCCTTGTTCCTCCCTCCCTCCCCTCCCCATCTCATGCGTTTTACCCCCTCATCCGTTAATCCCGGCTCCCCTTTTTCTGAAACCCGGTCTTCATCGCGTTCACTCTCTTCTTTCTCTCCTCCCCATCGTTCTTCCCCTCCCCTTCCCTCTCCTCTTCACCACGGCTTCCTTGTGCCTCCCGCATCACCTAACCTAAGGAGTATCGGCGCTGCGCTCACGTCCTCGCGGGGCTTCGGGGTCCCTTGCCCACCTTCCTGCGCCTCTACGCCACGTATCTCGCTGGGGAGAAGCGAAGAGAGTGAGTGAGAGAGAGAGAGAGAGGGCGGGAAAGATGGATCTATGAAGGGAGGGACTGAAAGGGAGGGAGCAAGACAGCTTGTCGTGGGCGGTGGTACACAGGAAGGGGGGAGTGAGGGGCGATTTGCTGCTACCTTTGCAACCCAGGAACATCGCGATGGATAACGCGACGGACAATGCTTCTTGCAGTTGTTCGGTTAGCTGCCTCATGCAACTTCTGTTGGGAGAAAGGGATGGTGGGAAACATCCCCTGGGGGAGCCAAACCCAGGAGCCGGGACAGACTGGGACAGACTGGGACAGGGCCAATTTGTTCTCAGTGGTCAGCGGGAATGAGGGCCCGCGTGGAGGGCCGGCAGTCCGCCACGGGGCCGCCAGGGTGGCTACGGAAGCCCTTGGAATATGCTCTCTGACCCGGCGCGTCGGAGCCCTGACATGAGCTAGTCAAGTCACCTCCCCCCGCACGGTTTAAGGATCTCATCATCTCTTCACGTGATGTGGACAAAATGGTGCTTTGCCACTTGTGTACTTCACCGGTCGGTGTCCTTGCTTAAACAGTCAGGATTCAGTCGTTGGCTTCCGCTGCAATAACATTTTCATTCCCCTCCTTCCCGATGCTTCCGCCATATCTTTCCGTTGCAAACGCCTTAAAACTCGTGGCATCTGGCAGAGAAGAGCGCGTGGAGAAGGGCGGACCCATGGGTCGCGGATCCGACGCGCGCAATCCCGAACTGGACGCAGTGGAAACTGCACTGATGACGGAGCTGGGCTTGACGGAAGCGATGGTGGCGGGGGCATCGTCGCCTCTGCCCGGTGAAGCCACCGCCGCAGCTGCGACTGGCGCCGCCGTCGGCGGGCCAGCCCAGCGGGATCCATTCCTGCTTTATCTGTACGGCATAGTAATGTCGGAACGTGGACGTACAGTGGGCGCGTTGGACGCTTTGGTGCAGTCCCTGAGATCTTATCCTTGCAACTGGAGTGCATGGATGGTACGATTACTGACAAGGGGGATTAACGTGGTCGCGGAAAGAGGGGCCATGCCGTACATATTCCGTTCGCTCTTTCGTTGTTCCACATCTGGGTAGCTTCCGTACGGGTTATCACACCACATCAGGCCAACCCGCCCCGCCGCCATGGATTCTCTTCCCCCCGACCTCGATGCCGTTCCATCCCAAACCGTTTTAGTTTCTTAATCCTCCTATCCTCAACCACCAACCGCCAACGTTACTGATTTAAAAACACACAGGCCGTACAGTCCATCTGCTCAGGCGCCGCCTCCTCCCCGACGGGTTCTGTTCCCGGCTTCGCTGCCGCCGCCACCACCGCCACGGGCCCGGGGGGCCTTCCCTCCCCCGCCTCGGGGCCCCAATCCGCCCCTTTCGGGAGCTTCCCCTCCGTCTTTCCCGCTTTTTCTACTCGCCACTCAGGGGGAGGCGACGGCGGCTCGGTGCCGCTTCCGTCAGATCTTCCCGTACATTGGGCCCGAGAGTTTTTTTTGGCGACAGTTTGTTTGAGCTGCCAGCATAACCAGGAGGCGTTGTCTCGCCTCCAGGGCCTTGCGCAGGTACGGCGATGAGGGTTTGTGGTGTATTGGCAAGGGCCTTGCGCAGGCGCAGCTATGTTTGGTCGCTCACGGCAACGATCTAACCACCACCACCACCAGCATCAGCATCATCACCACCACCACCATTACCACTACCGCTCCCGCACACGTACACACTATTACCACTAATACTCCAACACACACATACACATTCACATACAAATACACATACACACATACACACATACACACATACACATTCACATACACATACACACATACACACATACACACATACACATACACACATAGACATACACATACACATACACACATACACACATACACACATACACATACACATACACACATACACATACACATACACATACACATACACATACACATACACATACACATACACATACACATACACATACACATACACATACACATACACATACACATACACATACACATACACATACACATACACATACACATACACATACACATACACATACACATACACATACACATACACATACACATACACATACACATACACATACACATACACATACACATACACATACACATACACATACACATACACATACACACATACACATACACATACACATACACATACACACATACACATACACATACAGATACACATACACATACACATACACATACACATACACATACACATACACACACATACACACATACACACATACACACATACACACATACACACACACATACACACATACACACACACACAGGTGTTTCGGGGGTCTCTGGCTCTGGAGGCGGCAGTGGCTCAAGCGCACTACAACCTCCAAAACTTCGACGAGGCTCAGGCGCTGTTCGAGGACTTGCTGGCGAGAGATCCGTTCCGACTGGAGGTGGGGGTGGAGGTGCGGGTGGAGGTGGAGGTGCGGGTGGAGGTGGAGGTGGAGGTGCGGGTAAGGGATAGTAGCGCCTCCAACAACGGTTCGATTTGTCAGTTTTAAGTTAGTTGGTTTTGGCTAGTTTGCTTCCATATTCATTTCGTCGGTTAGAATTCAATCACAGTTCGTTGCTATCAGAACGTTTAAAAACAAACTGACAAATAACCGTAAGTATGTAGGAAGTGAGTAGTTGTGAATTGTTGTAGTTGAGGTTTCTCATGTGATGTCCCTCCTCCCATTGATCTGATCTGAACAGCTCGTTGTGGTGTTGGACAGATCCGATATAGTAGCAGCGGACCCGTGTGCTCGACCTCCTTCCTTCCAGTCGCTGCCCTGATCCACGTGACAGCGCCGGGAGTTTCCCGGACAGGGTTCAGGGTTCCTTGTGTGCCTGCCCCCACCCCTCAGCTCCCCCACCCTCAACTTCCAGTCCTCACTGGCAACGAGCCCTCTCTCCCCCTTTCCCATACACACACACGCAGGGTTTTAATTTTTTTTCGGTTTAACTCTCATGTCAATTTCTTCGCATTTTCAGCATTTTTCTCTCTGTCTCTGTTAATATATTCACGCACGCCCTCCCCCTTTTCACACGCACGCATACACACGCAGGGCACGGACACGTTTTCCAACATCTTGTTTGTGAAGGAGGCCGCTGCGCCTCTCTCCGTGTTGGCGCACCGAGTGGCCGCCACGGATAAGTTCCGTCCGGAGACGTGCTGCGTGCTCGGGAATTACTACTCGCTGCAGGCGTGTGCGTGCGTGCGTGTGTGTGTGTGTGTTTGACTGCCGTTTGTGCGTTTGTACGGGAGAAAGAATGTGTGTGTGTACGTACGCGAGCTGCTATTCGTGTACACATACACTTGCATCTTTTGTTACAAAACTAACTTGGCGGTTTGAGGCGGGTCAGTTGCAGCTCCACCCTGCCCTGCCCCGTCCTGCCCCGCCCCGTCCTGCCCCGCCCTGCCCTGCCCTGCCCTGTCCTGTCCTGTCCTGCCCCGTCCTGCCCCACCCCGTCCTGCCCCGCCCTGCCCTGCCCTGCCCTGTCCTGTCCTGCCCCGTCCTGCCCTGCCCTTGCCTGATCTGATCTGCACCGTCCTGTTCCGTCCTGCCCTGCCCCGTCCTGATCTGCCCTGCCCCGTCCTGATCTGATCTGCCCTGCCCTGCCCTGCCCTTTTCTGTCCTGCCCTGATCTGATCTGCCCTGCCCTGCCCTGCCCTGCCTGCACTGCCCTGCCCTGCCCCGCCATGTCCTGCCATAACATGATAAAGACAACGATGATCCCTTCTAAGGGGAATGGTGGGGCCCGTGACGGTGACTCCCCTCCTCCCAACCTGCTCTCCCTTGCTGCCCTCCTCCCACCCGCCGGACGTCTCGTCCAGGGCAGTCACGAGAAGGCGGTGGAGTACTTTCGACGAGCGCTCCGCCTGGACCCCCGGTATCTGGCGGCGTGGACTCTGATGGGTCACGAGTACATGGAGGTCAAGAACACGCCGGCAGCCATCGGTGGGGAATGAGTGGGGCGGACGGGGTGTGATGGTTGGGGGGTTATCCTTGGCTTGTTGTTCTTGTTATTGAAATATGATGGACGTTTGTGTCCCACTGCCAATCCCAATTCCAATCGCAATCCCAATCCCCGGTTATGCCTCAGTTTTACCCCAATCTCCCTCCTCCCCCGCCCCCGACACCCCCGGACACCCAAACACATCCAGATGCTTACCGAAGGGCTATCGATGTAAGTCCTCAGGACTTCCGTGCATGGTACGGCCTGGTGAGTACGGCACGGTGGCTCGTACATCATTTGTCCCTGGTGTCTGTATGTCCTTACATACATACACAAACAATATGTATATATATGTGTGTGTGTGTGTCTGGTAAGGTTGATATTTGGGTTGGGCCTTACGTTCGGCGTACGATTACGGCATCAATTAGTCTTCGCGGACAATCATTAGAATGTTGTATGTGTCACTCACCCACTCAACGGCGCCTCTCCCACTGCTTCCATGTAGGGCCAAGCGTACGAGCTCCTCAAGATGCCGTACTATGCGCTGTACTACTACCGTCGGGCGGCACAGCTTCGTCCAACCGACGCACGCATGTGGTGTGCCCTGGCGCAGGTATGCTGTTGCGGTTGGTATTAGTTGTTAGTTGCGTTCGTTAGGTAGTTGATTCCGTAACGGATCGCCCATTAATGAATGTGAATTTCAGTTGCCCATTTAGGCCTGTTTAATAAATATATTCCTGAGTCACTCATTACAGAGGCGTCCTTCATGTTCTATTTAAGCACGCCTACAACAAATCTTTCCGTAGAACGACAAAAGAATTTCTCTAGCTTTGTTTCTCGTTAGCAACTTCCGATAACCGAATTGTAACAGACAAATGGATTCGCCAATTCCTACGGTTTGATTTCCCGCCCTAATCCGCTCACTCACTCGCGCAGTGCTACGCGCACGAGCAGGTGGGGCTGGTGGATGCGGCCATTCGAGCTTATCAGCGAGCTGTGGTGCACCACGACCCCGATGGCATTGCAGTACACAAATTGGTATGTACGGAAACCTGCCGTACGAACGGAGGACCTGTCACGGTTTCGGGGTTTAAAGTAATATGCACACGTTCCCTCCAACGCAGTTTAGGTTGCGGTTGCTGTTGCTGTTGCTGTCGTTGTTGTTTACTTGTTTCGAGTTGTACTGCGGTTGGACAGCTTGCAGTAGACCATGACCTTGCGCCGTACGATCTTTATAACGCTCGTCCAGGCCAAGCTGTACGAGACGGGGGGGGAGCCTCACGCCGCAGAGCAGCTCTTCCGTGACAGCCTTCAGCGTCTGGAGGTGAGTGTGTGAGCCTAGAGCCCAGCATCCCGTAATCCCGTGCGATGTGGGTGGGTATCGCACTTCCCCCCGGAATATTCGGGTGGGATAAAAACACACATCAATACTCAAAACACAGGACCTGAGCATGTGGACTTCTTAGGGAACCACAAAATCATGCCCCCGCGTCAATTGTGTACTGCAACTGTGTGTAGGAGCAAGACGACATAGGAAGCGCTTGTAAGCGCAGATAAGATGTCAGAATAAACACTGTATACCTCATATGCAAGGGCGTCTTTAATCACTTGGGGAATGATGGATTTAAAGGAAAGGGATAAGATATATTAACGAGCTTTTGAAGACCTGATGTCCCGATCTCTCCCTATCTTCCTCTCTCCCTCCCTTCCCGCTGTCCTCTCTCTCTCAGAACGAAATCCAAATCCACATACACATACATATACACACACGCGCGCTTTGTTCGCTCCCTTTTGTCCCGCATCAGACCCAGGGCCCTGCAGCACTCCATAGCCAGGACGCAATAGAGGCGCTCAGCTTCCTTGCCGTACACTGCAAGGTAGGAATACGGCACCGTACAGATAATGCATGCGTGTTTTGCGCGACAATATTAAAAACACCGTGAGGTGTGTGTGAGGGGGAAAGAGTTAGGGTTGGGCATACGGGTGGATCTGGGTCAGGAGACGGTGGAGGATCTTTCTGGTCTCTTTAATTTTCGTCCACCGAGCTTCGAAACCACCTCACGACCCCTCCCTCTTCGGCCCCATACTTACAAAACACATAAAACACACATGTACACGGACGCCACAGGACACTGGCAGGTTAGATGAGGCTGAGGAGCTGTGTGCACGCCTCATGGATGTTGGGGGGCCCGCGAAGGAGCGAGCCAAAGCCTTAGCGCGGGAGATTCGCAGCTTGCAGCAATTTGGTTCCGGAGCAGCTGGGAGTGGGCCCCACGGCAGCGGTGGTGGCGGCGCTGCCGCCGCCGCTGGCGGTGGCTCAGCGACGCCGATGGATGCGGACAGCGCGTTTGACGCCGGCAATAGCGGCGGCGGCGGCGGCGGTGGAGGGCGGGGTGGGATGACACCGTCGGTGGCGGCCACGGCAACAGGGATGAGTGGTGGGGCCGGCGATGGTTTCGGTGCCAAGACACAACAGGTATGTAGGATTGGTCATTGTTAGGGCCGCAGCTTAGGGCGTTTATGCATATTAGTAGAGCATAAGAACAAAAAGAGCGCAAGACCAACGCGAAGAACAAAAGAAGGCGGCTGTCTGCCTGTCTATCTGTCTTGTCAGATTTCGGTTTCTCAGACGCACCTGTCTCAGCTTCATTCCCCTTCTTCCTCCTTTCTCTTTTCCCAGGCCCCTATCCCTAGACAAGGTAGCGGCGGCGGCGGGGGCCGTGGCAGCATCTTCAGCGTGACGGCGCCGCTGGCAGCAGCCGGCGGGGCCCCCAGTCGCGGCACCGTCGCCCCCTCCACCGCCGCCGTCGCCACCCCGTTGGCCAATCTGGGGCTAGGCCTGGGCATTGGGATCGACGGCCTGGAGCAGGGCCTGGGCCTTACCTCCGGTGACGACATCGCAGAGGAGCTGGGGGGCTGTGACCCACTAGCAGTGCTGGCGGTCATGCAGCAGCTGCAGGTACGTGCAGCCGCCTGCGCTCAGTCCACCTCATCGTCCGAAATAGCTCCAATACTTCATTCTTGTTGAAACTGCTATGCCTATAAAGCCCCGCATGTTTATAAAGCCCCCACTCGTCCCCCCCTCCCCTCCCCATTCGCCCATCCCAGTTCGACCGGCAGACGGCGGTCGCGGCTTTGCAGTGCACGGGAGGTGACCCCGTGGCGGCGGTGAGGGCCTACTGGTACCCCACCCTAGTGGTGGCGGAGGCGGCCGAGGGCGCCGAAGGAACCTGACCATCAGCTATTGCCGGCTGATGACGGTGCGTCGTTTTAGTTGTAGTAATAGTTGTAGTTATGGTTATGGTTATCATTGTGGTGGTTACCTTCCCAGGGGAAGCAGAGAAAGGGGAGACTAGTTTTGTTAGCTGATGGCTGTGATAGGGACGGCGGCTAGGACAGGGTTTGGGGGTATACTGTGCGCATTCTTGATCATCCGGGGTATATGATGGTTGTTAAGGCTGTACGTGTACCTGTCTGGTGGCACTGTACCGTTAATGTTATTTACCGAATTGATTTGAAGTCGAGTTGATTTGTGCAGGTCGGAGGAAGTGGCTTAGATCCACCCGTAAAAGATTTAGAAATGTGTAGCAGCTTTACGGAATCGCAAGGAAATGCTTGTTTATAAGGGGCACACTTTTCACAAGGTCGCTACTTAGAGGATACTTTGAAGAGAGAACAGATGGAACATCACGAGCGAGGTAAAAGTTGTGACCACGCCAGCCAGGGTCGCGCACCATCACGACCCTAGCAATAACGCGAAATGCATCCTGTTAACGGCATCCCTTCACATCCCAGATATGTATTGCTATCGAAGGTGGATGAAACATAATAGCTGACAATAGCTGTAGCTTCTCAACTTCCTCGTCTTATGGTCCGATCTACTTCACCTCGAAACTGTGTTGTCATTCTCAATTATTATAATGCCGCATGCAAACCCCAAACTGCATAAATACAATAAACACATGTTTGATATCCGGAAGTGTAATTTATTGCTGACATGTCCCGCATCACCTCATCCCTTCCATCTGGGACTTCTAGCTGCACAAACGAGGTTGCGCCAAACAGTCCTGCGAAGAATGAAGATCGCACGATTCCGGTGGCTGCCAGCGCGGCAATAGGAGTAAGAAGTTATGCTGTGCGCAGGACGGAAGATCAATCGCTGTGAAGTATGCAGGCATTTCTTTCCAACTCGTTATCGATTCCAAACGATAATGAATGGATTTCTCACCTAGATGTCTACCTTGTTGTCGGTCATAAGTAGTAATGGCCCTTTAGTCATGGCCTACGACCGGACCTTTTTTGTGTCCGCATCATCAATGACGTCCCTTGGTCCGCATTTCGCCAACAATCCTCCGCCAAGGATGGAACGAGATGACAAGGTGACAACCTAAAGAGATGCGTTCGCATCAACAATCTTTTAAAAGGTTTGGATCTTAAGAACCATCCCACTGTGCATCCTAAGCTTCTAACCACCCAGCAAGCCACAACGCCTCAGATCACAGCATCAATTACACGGCTGCAGCCATCGGGGGTAAGGCAATCTGGCAATTACTGAGAGGACAGGATGTGCCACCCCGACGGCGGGGTGGCGAAGCTGCCCTCCGTCTGGCTTCTCTTGGACGAGGCGTCCAATTGAGAAGGGTTAAAAATTACAGTATACCACTTTACGTGGTTTATCAAGCAGTACGGGAAGTGGTGTCCTAATTAGGATCTCAGCGCGCCGCTTACTAAAACTTTCCCTAACGCCGAAACCCTTCATACGCGGCTTCACCTTGCCACAACCCCATACACATCGTCGCCATCGCCACCAAGATAGCAACCTAAACTGTTGCCGGCGTATTCTCCGGCAGCTGTGTCAGGGCTACTGCCAGTGGCGGTACGATGTGCGGCAGCTCCCGCAGCGCCGCCAGCGGCAGTAGCATGCCGTCGAAGGCGGGGAGGGGTCGGCGGCGTAGCGGCAGTACAGCCGGATTCAACCCCGACGGTATGTGCGGGTAGCGCTGGCTGAAATGTGTCAGAACGGTCCTTAGGGAGCGTGGCGGCGAAGAGGGGTGGGGAGGAAAGAGGGGTGGGGTGAGGAAAGTTATAGATTATCACGATATGCATGTTACCGAGTCGGTCGGTCAGTCAGTCTGTTGGTCGGTCGGCCGGGGGTATATATAGCCTTCACCAGAAGGAACGAGACTATAACTAATTACTAACCAGCAACCATTAACGATGAACTACCTGTCCATTCAGATGTATATGATTTGGCTATATGGTATTTTGAATCTTTTGATGGTTGACAGTAAACTTCAAAACATTTCAACGACTTGGGCACTTGATCAGCAGGTACGGCAGGCCGCGGTTTGTTTCCCTAGGGAAGAGTGCAGTGCAGCGGACATGAAGCATACGTACATCTGTACATCTCTATACGGCGTTTCTGTATCATGTACGGTATCACGATTGTACCTGTAAGCGCCCATAGCATCCGCCACTGCCGCTGCCTCCGCCGAGGTGCAGTGCCGCTTACTCCGCGCCCGGGACTCCAGGCAAGGCTCGAAGGTAGCCTCGTGGATGAGTAACGTCGCACCGCGCCCGGCTGAAATGAGGGCGGGGCATGGGCGGGTATCGCCTGGGTTGAAGGGGGTGGTGTGAAGGGGGTGGTGGGGTGGGTTGAAGAGGGTGTAATAGACTAACAGACTAACGGTACTTTGTGTACGATGCGCCCCCATCTGAAACACGGCTGCGGTCGGGGACTCCACTGCCGCTGCCCTGGCCGCCAGAAACCGCTCTCCGAAACCCGATTTCAATCACCGCACCAAATACACCCCCGTACATCCCGTACACATACGCGTATTTACCCGTTACCAACCCCTTTCACAACCCCTCGCACACTGATTCCCCCCCCCCACACACGATAGATCCAGGATCACGGGCCCCGCAACGCACCCCCTACCAGAATAAACCAACTTCCAACCGTCGCGATGCTCCAGAACCAGTCCCCAGGCGTCCCGGCAATGATGGACTGCCACTGAGTGCCAACGGACCAATCCCAGCTTCTGACACGGCGCCTGATCCCTCTCCCTCTCCTCCTTCTCAGCACACTCACGGACCCCGGGGACACCACATGGTGGTGCCGCTGCCCGGGGCCACTGCTGTTGTCCATGCTGCTGCTGCTGCCCAGGTGGTGGAGGCGGGTGCTGGCTCGGCTGCTGTTGCTGCTGCTGATGCCACCACCACCTGGCAGCAGCACTGGGTGCAGGTTGCTTATTACGACCCAACGCGGGACCAGATAATGCCGTCCGGGGATTCACTGGCAGTAGCTGCGGATGTAGCTGCGGCGGATGGTCGGGGAGAAAACAATCAGCGGCGGTTGCTCCGCCAGTAAGGTTACTGTTATTGATGTCAGCGTACGGCATGCCGTACGGAGGACAGCATCGACATGATTGCCAGTAGTGTCCTGCCTGACGGGAGATGTGCTGCTGCTGCTGCTGTTGCTGCTGCTGCCACCGTTTCTGTATCAGCGGTGGTGGCAGGTGCTGGTGGGGTAGTTGGTGGCTTGCCGGGTGAGGTGGCGGCGGCTGTTGCGCGGGAGCTGAACCTGGCCCGAATTGAAAGCCCCGGATGGGATCGAGTGAGAGACCGGGGGGTCAGGTGACCGGGAGAAGCAGATGGAGATGAACGAGACGAAATAAAAATACACCGCATCAGCAAATGAAGAAGATTAACAAACAGCTCAGATGGAAGTGGATCCATGTTCTGGAGGGACGGGAAGCGGCGGGAGATACCTCTTGTTTTTGAAGACTGGTGTTTATATTTTTTAGTTTTTGTAAATAAATTAATAAAATAACTTTCTAAAAATCCGCAAAAAATTAAATGATTTTGTTTACTATGGAACTATGGCATGGCAATACTTCATACCTCACAAGTGATTACACATGTGTACCTGGAATATGGTATACATTACCTGAGAACCTGGCGCAATGCAAGAAGTTGAAACGCCAGTCGGGGTGCAGGGGCGCCAACTTGTCAAGCCATTGACCCGCCTCCTGTGGTGTGTGTGGATATTTGGGGGGGGAGGGGCCGCGTGGATGTTGCAGATTGGGGCTATGCTTATAAAAATACGCATATTATGTAGAATATCCATATATATACACACATGCTCGCATGCTAGGACGCACCGCCAGGGCCTCGCCCCCCCCCTAACCCACCGCGGGGCCCACCACGAGCAGCGGCGCCATCTGGCGCCGTCCCCTCCCTCGAGCCTCAAGCAGCGCCGGCAGCCCCAGCAAGTGGTCGGGGTGCTTATGAGAGATCCAGATCAGTTCCAGGGAGGCGACCTGAGGTCCGGAAGAAGCATCGGGTGGGTTTGCAAAACACACACACACACACACATACACATACACACCCATGTACACGCACCGGACTAAAAATCGAGTTATTTGGAACTGAGGATATGCCCCGGTATAACATATAACATAGCCGTTGGGGCAGACGGCCAACATCCCGTTGTCGGGGAGCAGGTCGAAGACATCGGGGCTTACAGGAAAGACGACTTGGAGCGCATCGCGATGCACATGTGATGCTGAACCCCAGGATGGTTTTTATCTCATAAATGAAGTATTTAATAGCATAATCTTTCCTCTCTCTCTCTGTGTATGTGTGTGTGTGTGTATACATATAAAACCACTACTACTACTACTACATATTGGCTTATATACATATAATATAATATAATATGTGTGCCTATTAGTTTTATGCATCCCTATTTAATTATTTCCGGCACCTGCAGCCGCAGTCCGCCTCCCCTACCTCCTCCATGGCACCTCTGCAGCCAAGCCACCGCACCATCGACCCGTACGTGCCCTCGCCCGCATCGATCAGCAGCGACCCGCGGGCCGGTCCCAGTCCCATCACCAGTACCGCACTGGCGCCACGGTACTTGGACGGCTCAGCACAGCCAGTCCCGAGGAACAGAACGGACACGTCGGCAACGGGTGCGGCAGTAGCAGTGGTCGTTAGTTCGGTCGCGGCAGTAGCAGCCACATTTGCGGCATCTGGAGCTACTGCCGTCATCTCCGTCGTCACCACTGCTGCTGCGGCAGGCAGCAAGCAGGCCGGTGGGGAAACATCGTCCGTGGCAGTAGCATCCATTTTTGCGGGCTGTAGCGGAATCGCCGTTGTATTCCGTCTCGATGACTTCGCGCCGCCAGCGGCCCCAACTTCTACACCGGAAGTAGCTACCGCTACCGCTACTGCTCCTGATGCTGCTACTGCCATTTTATGGAACGTGGGGAGACCAGATCCGGATCTGGATCCATCTAGCTCCGTCAGGTAGGCTTCCAAAGAGATTGCTGCTGCCGCCGACAACTCGGAACGCCAGTCCGGCATGACCTTCAAGTGATCCTCTGCCGCCACTGTTCCCGCCACCGCGGCTTCCTCCGCCGCCGCTTCCTCTTTCGCCACCTCGATCTGGTCCTCCATGCTGGCGTCGCGCGAAGAGCCCTCTGCTACGAGCTGTAGCTCGGCGCCACGGCCGCTACTGCCGCGGTCTCGTAATGCTGCCTGAAGCTGCATCGCAATCGCCCTGTTGGACAAAGCAATTTTTGCTACTGCTGCTGCTACTGCCACGACTGTTTCTGAATGAATTTCTGAAGCGCCTGGTCTAATCTCCGCTACAGGTTTTGCCGCTGCCACATCTGCTACAGCTCCTGCTGCCACCGTTACATCTGCCGTTACTGTTGTCGCTGCTACTGCTAATGCTCCCGCTGGACGGGCTGCAGCTGTTGTACCAAATGAATGGCGGCGATCAACGCTGCTGACCCCAGTATCAGGCGCCGCCGTCACATGTACGACATCCGAAGTCACAAGCCGCCGCCGCACCCGCCGCGCGACGGTCCAATTGTTGCCCACCTCGCCGTCTCCCATCGGTTGGCCGTTGTTGGTTGCTCCAACATCATCAACTTCTTCACACCTGACCTTAACCGCCTCGCTGGCGTCAGCCCTGATCCCGCTCCCAACCATTATACCGGTATGGACTGTCTCAACTACCTCAACGCCTTTAACCGCCACGGTCGCTGCCGCAGTTCCGTACATAACGCCGCCGGCAGCACTGCTCTTCAGCGACGAACGCAGCCTTGCGGCAATGAGTTGGTTGGCATTGCTGTTGGCGGTTGGATTTGTTACTACTTTTGTAGTTACGGGTGCAGCAGTGGCATTGATTGAGGTGTCGACAGACGCGGCTGTAGGAGCCGCGCTGACATTGTACGGCACCGCAGAAGCACCGCCGCCGCCGCCAGTCATGTTGGGTCCTGGAGCAAATCGCGGAGCATTTGGCCAGGGCCCCGCTGGCCGCGACGCCATTCCCGTAGGCGACAATACGACATTTTGCGACATCCCGGACGCCGCCACCGCTACGCCAGAAGCCATAAGTTGTGGTGGTTGCTGTTGTTGCTCCCGCCACCCGTTTCCTTGATACGTAGTTAGGTGGTGAAGTTGGTTGGGTTCGTTGGAGTAAGGGTGTTGGGGAAAAGGGTACAACTGCCATGGATCTCCCCCAGCATGTGCCCGATTTCCGTTAATAGCCGGCCACGTCGGTTGTTGTGAGTCCCCGTACGCGCCACCATTGACCGTTTTCCATTGTGGCGGTTGGTCAATGCTGCCGTACTGCGGCAGAAAGATCCCTCCATGCTCATGTTGATTCGATACCTGATACGAGTACGATGGCCGCATGACGGTTCCAGTGCGCTCCGGAACCCCATACGCTGCCGCCGCTGCCGCCAGCTCCTCCGCTGCTGATAAGGCCCTCTCCAGTGCAGGTCCAACGGCATGCCAACCGCCATTTCCGTTGTCACAACCGACAACGGGCAAGTGAAAATCTTGCGGCAGTACCGTCTGTTGTACAGCAGGCATTTCAGGCGCGCGGCTTTCGTCGCCTTCATGCTGCTGCTGCGGGTGCTGGTCCTTCGGATTGCGTTGCCGTGCAGTCATTGAGGCTTCACGAGAGGGTTTCAGAGCTCGCAGCGCCGCACCCAAACGTCGCTCTGTCTCCGCAGACCGTGCTAGGTGGGGAAACGCTGCGCGGAAGGCCTGACGTACGATGCGACGTACAAGCATACAGCATCAACGTACGACGGATCGTGTAACATGGATTTTTGTACGAGCCATAGGATGATGTTCGCCGGGGTTGACAACGTGCAGACGATATCAACCAGCGAAGGGTGACGGGGTCGGACGCGGGAAAGGAGGGGGAGTGAGTTCGCAATCCGCACGTGGGAGTACAGAAAGATACATTTTTATTGACTTCATTCTTAAAATTAAAATTTAAAAAATATTTTAGTTTAGAATAAATATAATAAGAAAATGAATTCGTTACTTCTCTATTTGCTTTTACATCAACATTACGTGTGTCATGCAAACACCGCACCATCAGCATCTCCGCCATCCCGCTGCCCCGCCGCTCCTGCAACAGCGTCCGCTGGACCTCCCCCACCGACGTTATCCGCTGCCGCTGCTGCTGTTCCGAAACCACCCCGGCCGCCAGCACGATTGGTTCCGGAGCGGAGGAAGGTGCGGGCGCCGCCATTTCATCCTCACCCTCACCGCTTCGGTCGTCCCACCACTGCACGACGACTTCTGGCTGCTGCTGCTTCTTCTCCCTCGCCACCTCGACCTCCTCCAATATATCTGAAGACGACGGGGAGGGGGATTCTTCGCTGCCCTCACCCGACTCAGTGCCCTCAGAACCCGAATCCGGGGTCACAGATGAGCTATCGCCTGCCGCTACCGCTCGAGCTCGGCAAGGACGCACACCTGAGCCGGGGGCACCGCTGCCGCTGCCGCCACCGTCACGCTGTACAACAGTACACGTCAGCGTGTCCAGAAGCGACGCAATGCGGCCCTCAGTCTTCCAAACACAGTCCACTCGAGCAGCTGCCGTACGATCTGGCGCCGTACGAGCGAGCTTACAATCCCCGATCACCCTGGGTCTTGCTTTCTTATTGTTGCTCGCTTCAGGTCCTAAGGAGGCGACTGCTACTGCTGCCGCTATTCCTCCTGCTATTGCTGCATCGCCACCGTCACTGCCGTGGCCACTGCCAAGCGCAATACCAGCCTCATTCACCTCCTCCTGATCCCCCGCTTCATCCTCGCTCGGCTCCGAAACAGATCCATCCTTGTCATTTAGCTCCGAGCCAGGATCGACCGCGGCCGTCAGCGGCGGCATCGGCAGAACCGCCACCGTGGCGGCGGCGGCGATTGCGTCTGCCATCTCCCGGTCCACCACATATGGCGCACGCGCCTTGCCGACGGTACGCCGCGCCGCTGCCAGCCGCCATCTCCGTACTTGGTACGGCAGCGGAAAAATGGCGGGCGAAACCGCGTTGAGATGCATCGTGACCCTAGCGGCGCTGAGGTGTCCCAACCCCACCAGCGGTGATGTGGAAGTGGAGGCGGCTGGGCGAAAGTCAGGCCAGACTTGGGGGCCAGGGAGCGTGGCTCGCACATGTAGACGGTACTGCCATCCGCACGTGGCCTCCGTAGCCGCCATGTTCACCACCGCCAGCAACAGCCCCGGCGGTGTACGATGCAGCAGCGCCGTCACCGGGTGCACTGCCAGCGCATTGACCCTGCTGCGACTGCTTGCGCACACGACGAGCACCGCCTGTCGTGTGGGTTTTAGGTAGAGGAGGTAAGCGAGTGGCGGTTTTTCAATGGGACGCCGAGCGGAATGAGGCGGCGCGGGTGCCGCCGGCGCCGTTACCGGCTTCGTTACTGGCTTCACGGTCCCACGACATGGCGCCGCCGGATGCTTCGCCGTCACCTTCACCGTGGCACGCTGGTTTGTCGTCGGGCATTTTTGGCTCGTGGTACGGTGCTCCGAAACCGTGGAGCGCAGTTCCTCCATAACCAGAGCCCGAAGGGCCATCGAGGCGCCGCCGTCCATCGTCGCCGGCTTGCTGGGATGCGAGACGGCGCTGACTCTGCCGGCAGCTGTGCCCTGGCGATGTACGGCAGTGTGTGCTCCGAAGTCCCGGCGTTCTTTTCCACCAGCACCAGCCATGAAGAGACGGTCAAGTTTTGAAAAAAGATCCTCACTGGATTTGGCAGCGCCGCTACCTCCGCCAGGCCCTGCGGCTGTAGCAACTCCAGTTGCTACTGCTGCTATGTTGTTGCGACCGCCACAGCGGCGGCGCTCTGATGTCCCCGCCCTTGTCGCGCCGCTGTCGTCCTCTTCGCTCTCACTCTCATTGCTACTGCTGCTTGTGCTACTGCCACTAGTCTGCTCCATGTGCTCCGGAGACAAGCTGCCTGCCCTGGCGCCGCTGCATCCCCTTTTCAACATTGCCCTCTTTGCTGTTGCCATCACCCCCCCATCAGCCCTCCTCTCCCGTCCCCGCCCCCGTCCCCGCACGCTGCCGCCCCGACCACCGCCTTTGTCGGTCGCCACTGCCGCACCGCTGCTCGTACTTGCCGTACTGCACGACCCCGAATCCCAAGCCTCCGAAGCTGAGAACTTATCACCGTCAGCACCATACGTTTTCGAGGGCGTGCCGCCGAGTCGCTGCCTCTGGTCATCTTTGCCCTTTGCCTCATCAGGTTTCCTCGGTGAGCTTGGGGATGCGTCCAAGCCTCTTCTACGAGTTGAGGTGGCGACGGGTGAGGCCGCACCGACCGCAGCGCCCCTCTGTTTCCGATTCAGCAGCTTGCTGACCAGCCCTATCCCCACTGATTCTCGGTTCGACCCGGACGTCTGTTTTCCTAGGTTGCCCCCTTGCGGCTGACCAGCGGCGTGATCAGCGCCGCCAGCCGCCAGGCTGAGCCACGGCGGCACCTGCCACAGCAAGGAATTCGGCCAGATCGGTCGTACTTCCAGACAATCGTCGTCGTACACGCAACCCTGGTTAGCAGAGGTGACGGCCGTCAGTTCCAAGGCGGGATACATCCATCGTACAAAATATGATAGTCCTTCGACGGTGGCGTGTAGTCCTGCAGCAGGAAGGAGTGCTGTGTGTCACAAAATAATAAAAGTACGGACAAACGAATTGACCGGACAGACAGACAGGCGAGTGCCATTCCAGGATTTCCCGCAGAGACACATACACACACACGTCACACTTACACACACACAAACATGTGCAGGAGTGAGGAATGTGTCCTCCCCCGTATCAACTACGGGGGAGTACATACACACGAATCGCACCTGCCGGCCCCACCACGTGCAGCGCCGCGTGGCCATCCTGCCGAAGTCGGAGTAGCAGGCCGCCTAGGCCGCCCTGAGGGCCAGATTCGAATACGGCAAGAATCGCCTGAAAGTTGGAGCTGCGATATGCGATCTGAAGCTGAAAAAGCTGCGCCGTACAGTGTGGACACGATTTATGGAATAACTCACGCCCAGCAAAAAGAGCCCCAAACGCTGGATAGTGTGTGTATGTGCTAACCAGGCCCGCCGGAAATACGAGAATATGTCAGTCACCGAATATTCGGTGCTCCGTACTGAAAAGCCCCCTCTTTTGTACATATTAACACATGAATTACGCTGCCAGCACACGAGCACAGCAGGGCATAGACCTGAGCGTCACCTCCCATTGTTGGTTTAAGTGTGGTTGGCACAGCAAGCACACTCTAGCGTGGAAACCGTACCCCGTCATACGGGTAACAATAACCTGCGCGTCTTGTGATAGGTCCGTGAGGAACAGCGCACGCAATCCCGGGCCTGGTCGACATCGATGCTCCAAAACAAGTCGAGAGAACCCCTCGGGAGCGTTAAGTAGGTACTGTGGGGGAAGCAGACTGCCCGGTTAGTAAAAGGAGGTGGGCAAGATGTTCGTGATGATGTCCCCCTGGGCAGAGCATGCAAAGTGAAGATGCGAAATAACATCAATCAACTGTAAAGATTATATAAATTCAATCACACTGAGGTAAAATGGATGCTTGTTAGGAAGTAAAGCGCCGACGAGACACTCGCTAGTCGCCGCCAGGCTTCCGTCAAAGTTGACAGCTGCGCTTTAACAGCAACATGTAAATAAGTTGGATCAAAACGGTTTTCTCACTTGAATTGGTGTTGTATGACGTTTGCCCTTGCGGATGGTCAGTAAAATTGCCTGTCCAACCCCGTCGCTTGGAGCGGTAATCCATTTCAACTCAATCGATTGCTGTTCCTCCATAGCACATCATCCACAAACTATTAATTTTAGTGCTAAACGCCATGCAACATAATTCATAGGAGCTTAGACGTTAAACCGCGGTTGAGTGTGGGAAAAGTGCGTCTTTGTCCCGAAATACGACAAATAACTCTTAAGGAAAACCTTTCTGAGGACACATTCGATAACCCAAATCCCTTCAATCACGATGGAAGCATGGAACCATAACGCGGAGGTGGTTGACTTCACCGGTCCATCGTCCATCCATGGACGATCAGCCGTACAGCCATGATTTTGGGGGCGACCGTACTACCTTGATGTTGGTGGCCACCAACAAAGAGAAATAATTAAGTTGCCCTCGTGCATTGCAGAGGGCCCCAGTCTTGCACGTAGGCTGCCCTAACCAATTTCGCACTGGCTGCTCAGGGGTAACACATTTGACTTACCGACGAATTGGATTTCTATCTTGATACTGCCCCAATCAATAACATTACAAATTGTAACATATACTGCGGTTCGAGCAGCGTGGCAGCAAACAAACGTTAACATGACGCTGCTCTCAGCCCTGGCTGGGAGCCACACACTCGCGTTGCCGATGCAACTAAGCCCTGCTAAATTGCATCTAGCACCCCACAGGCGTGGAAGAGGTGAGTACGGGCAGCCCGGAGTAGTCCGGTACTCTCAATTGTTCATAGCTCATATGCCTCGCAGGCGTACTTACAGTATCCGGCGTCGAGGCCACACCTGCATACGCGACAGTCTCAGCCAACGGAAAATTTCCGGGAATGCGACCCTTGCCTCCAAGTCGTGAGGTCCGTTTTGCTTCCCTTTTTTCGTTCTTGAAGTCCCAAACGTGGTCCTTGGATTGTGCTAGATATTTTTATTGATGAAAGTCTTATTGCTTCCGGTGAATTTTATCCTATTTTTGCGTCGCCCGCCAACAGGATTTCCAAGGAGGGCTTCTGGAAACCATGAAAGGTCGTCTCGGGTCCACACCAATTATTCCGTGCGACTTATTCTTAGTCACGAGCTGGGAGGAGGTTTCCCTCGAACTGACAGCAGATGAGCCATGTTCTGAAGAATTGCTTCCCGGAGGTGGAGTCTCGCCTTCTACCATATCACAAGGCTTTGCAACGGTATGTCTGTACATGTTTTATTGATGGAAAGCTTATTATACTGCTGTAAAGTCAAACATGGTCCGTCATCTCTGCTGCTGACCCGGGGACCGCAGCAGCCTGGGCCGCGGGGCCAAGCTTCCGCGCCCAAAAAGATTTAAAAATTTCAGTGTGGTCCGAGATTCGATGCACTTTCGTCATAGCCTAGAGCGTATAGGTGGGGTTAACGTGGACTTCACAGTTGGGCCCCAGTCAACACAGACCCCAATAAAAGCAGCCGCCCCAACTACAGGTGTTCCCATGCGTCCTGCCCACGTGAATCCGCAGTCCAAAGGACCGGTCAAGCAAACCATGCAGGACTTCTTCGTCGCCGTGAGCGACGCCTTCGGGGCTCTCATGCCTCTAACTCCGCCCACATGGCGCGTGAGCCGGGGACCAGCCTTCTCTCACCACAGCGGCGCGCCGTTTTGTCTTACCGCCGTCTTCGATGGCCACGGCTCAGGCGATCACGCGGCTCGCACCGCTCAGGAGAGCGTGCTGGCTGCAGTGGCCTCTGACACGGCGCTGCTAGATTGTTTTGGTGAGGAAGAGCAGTTGGAGGAACTTCAGGGCGCAGGGGTCTCCAATATGATCAATATAGGAATTGGGATTCCTGAGATATAGAGAGCTAATTGGAAATTTCGTCGTCAGGAAGGAAGAACATTTTGGGGCTAAGGCTGCCCAAGTACCCGCGCGGGTAGTTGGATACTTATCTTACCTCTTCCGGAGGTAGGCTAATGTTATTTGCCGCAAGCATGTTTGCAACACGGCAGCCGTCTTCACATGTTTTCCACCGCCATGACTCAACTTAATCCATAAACCCTCGACCGTGAAGCTGCACCATGTGGGTTTCGCTAATGCTCCGTAACAGTTCTTTGTCCGATATTCATGCCGACTTCGCGCCTGCAGCTCGCAGCCTGGACCAGCCAGGAGTGGGGCCCGAGGTGCTTGCCACCCTCAAAGCGGCCTTTCGCCGCTCCTTTGCGGAACTGGACGATAGGATATGCGAGGAGGGCAAGGCGCGGGGCTTACCGGTGAGGGGAAAAGATGAGGAAAGCAAGGATACGCAGCTGGGCGGCGGAGGAGGCAGGAGGGGGGGGGATGAGATGGCTGTGGGCCTAATGCACGAAAAGGCGAAGCTAGCGACAAATGTTCCGTCGCGAGTTGGGGTGAATATTTATTAGAAGGGAAGATTGCACATTGATTAGGCATAGCTGCAGCGGCTGAACGGCTGAACAAAGCTGGAGTGGCTGGGGCTCAGATTCTTTTCATTTCACTGTCGTTTGCCCCCGCCTCCTTCTGTCCCGCGCCCTTCCCACTCTGTCACTTCGTGGATGTTCCGTCCCTGTTCCTCAGCACGACGGCACGACAGCCCTGGTGAGCGTGCAGCTGGGTCCCAAGCTCTACACTGCCAACGCAGGCGACTGCCGGGCGGTGCTGTGCCGTGGTGGCCGGGCGGTGCGGCTTTCTCGCGACCACAAGCCCGAGCTGCCGGAGGAGCGGACGCGGATCGAGGCTGCGGGTGGTCGCGTGGCGAATGTGCGGGGCACTTGGCGGGTGGTGTTGCCACTGGCTGATGGCTGCACCGCCAAGGTGTGCTCCGTCTCAAGGTGCGCTTCGAGCCCATGGCCCGACATGCTGGTTACCTACCCAGGGTTTACCAGGGAGGAAAGAAGCAATAGGTGTCCCCTGGAATGAGAATGGCAAGTTTGGAGATGCCGGTGGGAGAGCCTTGGTAGCACCAGGTCCTAGCTGTCCAGAGATAAACACTTGCGGACAAGCAGCGGACAACGTAATTGCAATTGCCATGCATGCAACTGGCAGAGGCTTTGGCGACCGGGACTTCAAGGCTGCATCCTTGATCTCTGCGGAGCCCGACGTGGCCGCGGTGGTGCTGGCGCCCCACTTGGACGCCTTCGCTATCCACGCCAGTGACGGGTTGTGGGGAGCCGTAAACGATCAGGAGGCGGTGGATTTGGTCGCGGAGGTCATCGACAAGGTGAGGAGAGTGGGCGCAAAAATGCGAGCGTGAAGGGTACACGGAGGCGCGCGTGTGTATGTCACCTGGCCCGTAGGCTTGCGGGAGGCGGACCGAGCGAAAACACGGCATTGCTCAGCCTCAGCCCCTGCGTAACGTTAACCACATACCATTCAGCACACCCTCAACCCCCCCCCTCGTCCTTTTCTATGACATCCCCTGACTCTGTCCTTACGATTATAATGACGATGTCATATCCGCTCCCGGCAGTCCACGCGCTTGCCTCGCATCTCCTCCCGCTGTTTACCGACTTGTATCCTAATATATATATATATATATATATAAGATTACAAAACCGCATTAATGTTCGTCGCCATCCGGCACAACCACCTTTTTATGGTTGTAAATAGCGCAGCTGATGCTTCGTCTCCATTCATCTTGTGGATCGTTTTCTCACGCCCTCTTCCTCCCCTGCAGTTCACCGGCATGACATCGTTTAACACGCAGCACGCAGCTGCCGCCAAGGCCGCTGCACAAGACCTTGTCAAACTGGCCCGTGATCGGGGTTCGATGGATGACGTGACCGTGGTCGTCACGTTGTACGACTGGGACTGAAGGACAGACATCCCGGAACCAAATCAACCGAGGTCGATCGTCCGGAATCAATTGACCCAGATCGTAGATCGTTGACCCAGATGGGCAACTGAGGTTGACATTTTGAATGCGATTCGAGGCGAGTCGCGCCTTGCAATTGTGGTTGATCTGGGTCAGATCAGGTCATCGGTCAGTTCGGGCAATGGACCTGTAACCGAAAGACCGAGTGGCAGATCAGCAAAGTGAAACCCACATGGTCGGTTGGGTGGGTCCCGGCAGCAGGGGTTACGGGAAGGAAGGGGGACTTTCTTGGAGGCGTTTTTCCCTGAATCCGGGCTTTTGCTAGTCTGCTTTCCTGTTCCTGTTCCTGTTCTTTATGTTGTACAGGACCTCTCGCGATCTTCGTGGGCTTCCCTCAGAAGTTGGATGCTAGTCTTTTGTGTTGAGCACAGTGCCATCGCGTTGTTTGCACGCGGATTGCCGTATACCGAATTACCGCGTGTGGTTCTTCCATTGCTGCGCGTGCCGCGCGTCTTTGCTTCTGACCTCGTTAACGTCGTGTGCCCATGTACATAAGAGACACGAGACGCTTGTACGACAATGCACGGCAGTGCTCGACGAGGAGAGGCGGTGAGGTGAGGCCGAAGGAATGGGGTGGGGCGGATTCAAAGGATGTATTGCTTGTTCACATGGTGCTGTTTTCTGGGAAGTAAAAGTAGGGTTTCTGTTCGCGTATCAGTCAACGTATCTTGTCGTCTTGGGATGATGTGGACTGATCCATTGGTCTTTACATCTAGGAGGAATTGTGGTTTGAATCGGCCCTCAACGGATGTCTTCAATGGATGACCTAAAGCGAGGGACTGAACGACATGCCCTTGCGCAATTTTGGGACTAGGTGTGTTTCCCGCTCCCTCCTCGCCCCGTCTCGTGTTCTAATCGTGTCAGTTCCGGAGTTTTCGGTCGCTGTGGTACGATGATCCTCCAGACGACATGGCAGTGTGTGAGCTTTCCTCCCTAAACGTGACTGCCCATCACCATTTCGGAAGGCTCTCGTTCCTCTCATATTGCACTTTCCGGCACCGTGCGGAATATCATTCGTGTTTCGGGGGGCCTGAAGGTGCTGGAAGCAACCTCTGCTCTTTCGATACCGTGGCCAGAGAACCATGATGGCTTCGTGACTTTGACGTCTTCACCGTTTCACTGCTCTGAACTTCTCGTGGGGGCCCCGCACATCGCCACAGGACCCATTGTGCCCCTTACTATGCCTGTTCAAGCGGCATATTCCCTCAGCTATTGCTTTGAGTAGCGCACCGTTGCTTGGCTGTACAGTAACCCGTAGCTAGGTCATTGCCGCGGGGTGGTTGGCTTTGCATCCTCGGTCGTGGGGGGCGGTCGTGGGCATGGACAAGCTTTCCTTTGTTTAACAACCTTGGTTTAAGCATGCAGTGCTGGCGTTGCCAGGGCCGGCCCGCAGTGAGGCCTTCGTTCAGGTTGGGTTTTCGCGTGCGGGAGCTGCCCGGATTTCGGGGCAATCCTACATCCCTCATCTGCTGCTCATGACCGTGATGCTGACGAAGAAGAATGCAGGTTTGGGTTCGACAGCTTGACAGGGCTTGGCGAGGGGAGGACGGGAAAATAGAGGGACTGAAGCATATACACATGTGCTGCTGGTGCCAGTGACGCTATTGCTATCGCTTTCTGGCACGCGGGTAGAGAGCGGGTGTGCTCATTGCATCCGCAGGAGGTCTCAGCCTGCGACTTGGGACAAGGGCGGGTTGGTGGCGTTGTGTTCTTTGTTTAGTGTACCGTGTACTGTATGTTGAATACCGGGCCATGTATGTCGACGATGGCCGTGAAAATGACGAAGACAGGCAAAGCGTACGTAGCCGCGTCATGTACCTATTGCGACGTCTTTCGGCTGTTCAGGTCTGCGGGCTGCTAGGAAGAGGGGGGGCCTTGTCGATTTCGTGTTGCTTGCCGTGGACCATCAGTGTATATGTGCAAGATCGTTTGGTTTTGCGCCTATTGCCCTATTAGCACACTGGAGTTGATTGCTAATGGTTTAAGTTGGTTTAGTGACAGGCAAAGTCAGTTTGCAGATGTAACGTTCTCCGTTTACTGCTATGCTTTGCTTTTTAAGACTAAGTATCGGAATGGATGTTTACACGGACGGCTGTGCTGCCTTGTAGACAGCGGACTGATGGTTGTGGTGGTGGTGATACGATCCGCGTCCAACTTCCCACCAGGGATAAATTGGTAAGGTGGTGTATGGGCATGGAAACGGGTTACGTACCACTAGCAGTCGTTAGCTTGTATATTTTGGAAATGGAACATGGTTCGACAAACTTAAGAAAGATCATGAAGTAAATTCGTTGTCTAAGAGCTGTCCATTATAATGTGATGTGATGCCCATGAGGAAGGCGGGAAGTCGCGACCAGCCGCCAGATGGCCCCCCTGGGCTTGGACTCTTTTACGGTGTTCGGTCCCCAAATGTAGGGAAATCCCGGGCCGTTATGTGTCCACCTCTGTGAGCGCCCGGATTCGGATTCGCTTTAACTGCACAGCTCAAGACACGCCATGTGCGGTCCGCGCAGAGGGAGGTTCTCATTATGTTTCCTTTCATACAGGCTTCATGGGCGGACGGCTTGGGTTCACGTTGTGACAAGTTGGCGAGGTGTACATGGTACAGAGGTTTTATGGTCTAAGCCGGGTTCTCAACACAGCAAGGGGGTTTAGGGCTTTCGTGGGCGGTATTGCCGTAACGTGAGTGCGTGCCAGTATCGCTCTATGCCGGTTCTCAACTGCGATTGGTACCACGTCCCAAAGCAACTCAGCAAGCTGCGAGCTATCAGTTACGGACGTGTATCAGGGTCATGGCGTGATGTGCATGTTTGACATCGTGTCGAAATGGCTGTGATCGCATCCGATGCATAACTAAAGCACAGGCGCAACTGCCATGTGCCTGGCCCCATGGCCTGCGCGTCTCAGCAGCTTGTCTTGCTATGGCGCGATGCAGTAATGTGCAGCCCTTTTGCTGTATTGTAAGCTTCCCAATGTTGACGATGTAGTGATTATTCCACATCTGGATGACAGGGGCTGTGTAGCCGGGGACAAGTGGATCACTGGATATATCTTTGCCGGCTGATGTCGTGGCTTATTATGTCAGCGAAACGCCTGAAGTACGAAGTACATACGCGTCGATAATCGCTATGTAGCTATTAATTCGCACTTAATTGCTTTCAAGGGCGGTAGTTGGAAGGTTGCGTTCGCCCCGGATATATGCTCCTGAGAGACCAGAGATATAGTATGGCCTTTTACCTCGGCTTTTGCTCTTCGAGATCATGGCAATCAAGTGCATTAGCTCAGCCGGGTAAGCCCGGCGTTTCGGCCGGTTCATTTAAGAGCTCTATTTGATGGCGCGTCAGCGGCGATTGCATGGACCCAAGGGCACATCACAAGCAAGCGAGGCACTAAGTCATCATGCCGATCGTTGCGGCGTTGCTGATTCCTGGGTGTCCTACTTCACGAGGGTAAATGTGGACGCATGGTCCTTGCATCCAGTGCACCTCCACGGGCTCTTCATCCCGGTTTCCAGGCTTTGTATTTCCTGCGCCAACATGATGTCATAGCGGCATTGTCTTACATGCCTTGGGAAGCGTCCAGCGTTTCTGTTTGTTGGAACTTGTAAAGAGAATATCGCCCATCCGTCAGTCCATATGCTATCCAAAACTGTCCGAGTAATTCAAATTGTGAAGGTAAGGGATGTATGCATTGGTTGACTTTGACAACGTATATGAGGGACTATATGCAAAGGTAGGGTGTCACTTGCATGCCGCGAACGACTTTTTGAAAACCTTGGTAATTCGTAGGCAGAAAACGTTCGAGGTAACAAGCAAAGCTTCCTTGGCCGGCTTGCCTGGAAAGACGGTCTGGTTTCAGGTAAGGAATATGTTTGGTCGTGAAAAATTATTGAACCTATTACATGAAGTGACTTCCTCTGAGAACTAGCTCGTCGTTTTCGCGGACAAGGCCGCCTGACATTGTGACATACCTACGTCAGGACCAACAGTAGCATCAAAGAAGTCACATGAAACATACTATATCATATGGACTGCTTCAGGTCTGTGAAGCAAGTAGCGCGAAGCTCTGGACCCTGGCCTTTCCCTGGTCACTGACGACAAGCAACGGTCAACTCCTTACGAAACTGCTGGACCGGATTCCGGACATCCAAAGCCGGAAAAGCAATGTCAAATGACAAATATCAAATGACAGTGTCATTTTGTTGCGGTATCTGTTGAATAGTACTTGATGCTAAGCACAGAGATGTTTTTGAGTCCACGTTCAAACGCATCATTCGATCCTCTCGCATGCGAGTACCTGGTGACCCATTCAAAAAGGAATCTTTATCAGTAGAACATGCTGGCGCTGGCATCAGTCCAGTTATTTGTCGTGTAGCTTGACGATTCAATTTTCGTCAGAAAGCAGCTGTGAATGTTTCCTTACGAGCTCTTACTAGCTATCCCATCGTCAGATCTTTCAAAGACTACATAAATTGGCGGTAGCGAATTCGATCAGCTTGCAACTTTGTAATTCGCTTTGGAGCTGCATCAACACTGCTAACAACACCCAAACAGCAGGAGGGCTCGTTGTTTTGGGAAACAAAAAGCTACATCTTAGCGGATGATTAGTCCTGGCGCCGGGTTTAACCTCGGCGGAGGGGCTCGTTGCTTGCGCGGCACACATAAAATCCTCGGACCCACTTCCGCATCAGCTCTCAGGAAATACCTCCGGTTGCAACTTCTTTGCACCATCTGGTCATGCCTCCTTGTAACCGGAGGGGCGGAGCTTACCGGCCTAGGTCCAGCGCCAACCGAAGAATCGCTTGACCAACCCAGCTCACCATCCGACTATTACAGCCAGCTCGTCACCCTGCCCAGCAACGTGTATGGCGAGGTTAAAAAGTCAGGGCCGTTGCTAGCGGAGCGTTATGACGAGAATCTATTCAACCACAGCGTGTTCCGCGACTGGCTACTGCGCAAAGTGGTGTACCGAGAAGACGTGCCGGGCCCTGCGCCCATGTCCTACAGATGCGGCGTCTTTATAAACCATAATTACAAGATCATTTTCATCCGCAACCGCAAGGCCGCGTCCACCACAGTGCTGGATATCTTCAAGGCCGCATGCAAGTCCCAGAACACGATGTGCATGCGGCCCTTCTCCCCCGAGGAGATGAAGAAACGGGGCCTGAAGCACGATGACATGTGGCGGTCCTATTACGTCGTCTCCTCTACACGCAACCCATGGGCTCGCGCGGCCAGCGGGTATGACTACACACGTGACAGGTATGGGATTTCCCAAATGTACACATGGGAATTGAATATGCAGCGGAATCGGTGGGACCCTCCGTCTGCGCGGCCTCCTGTGGTTCCTCTCAGCCGTCTGGTTTGAGTCTTTACCGTTTCGATGCGCCACTTTCCCGCTCTTTCCTTCCCTGCCGCTCGGCGACCCCCGTCATAAGGTCCTCTTTTTCCTGACGACGACGAAGTTGAGAATGTCGCAGGACCCTGATTTGTTCGACCAGAAATCAGGGCCATGCTGCAGTCTAACCACCTCAGTGAAAATGTACTTCTGGCTGGCGACGTTCCACTGCAACACACTGCACACTACATAGTGGGAAATGATAATAATTTTGACAATAAATTTCAACATTATTTATTTCATCCCTTTCCTCGATGCGGAGTAATGTTGTATGCGCTTAGCCCATACTAGTCCTGCCATCTCATACAGGCTATGAGGAGTCTTAAAGACTCCTCCCGGCTCCGCCCAGTTCCTCCCGGCCTTTTCGCATTTCCGTGCACTCCCCTCCCCGACTCCCGGCCGCTGTTTCCAGGTGGCCTGTGGACGCGGGGATGTGCGGGTCAGTCCCCTTCCGGCAGTTCTGCGCAGATCCCTACTTGATGGGCAAGATGTCTAACATGTTCCGATGCGGGGCTCAGGTGCGCCTTTCTGGAAAAGCCTAACTGAAAACTGATAAAACCGGAACACTAGAGTAGATTTTAGAATGGCGCGCATCGCAAAGCTCTTTTCTCACTATCTGGGGGCTATTTTTTGCGAGAGCATACACGGCGCATAGGTACGGTTTTATGCTCCGCACTAGAGCCGTGGAACTATTCCTCACATGGATCCAGCACTCCCTGGTCCCGCTGCGCTCACGATCGTGCATGCTCCTCATCCCTTCCTGTTCACTCCGTTCTGATCGTTTTACATCTGACCCCTCCCCGAGTATGGCATGTTGCATTTTGGTGCTCTACACCCCCCTCCCGCGTGCCGCTACCGCCTCTTCTACCGCAACCACTGTCAGGGGTCCTTTCGCGGAAACGACTCTTGGGCCTATGACTTCTACCACGTTGAGCCCGCATATCACTGTATGAGGGATGCCAGCGGCACTGGCCTGTCTGTCGATTACCTCATACGGTGAGCTTTATGCGGCGCTTTAGTGGGAGGGAGGGGAGAGCACATGTGGGGAGGGTCTTCAGGGCGGAAGCAGTATGGGAGTTACCAAATTTATACGGGATCTTTCAAACCTGAACTCCATAAAAGTGACCATAATTCCAAACCGTGCCGGTATATATGTATATATGTATATATAATGTAATAATGTGATATATATCCGGCCATGTCATGTCCCAGGTACGAGCATTTGCATGAGGACTTGGCAAACTTGGTGGACATCCTGAACCGCCGCCGCGACCCGTCTCTGCCGGAGATCCACGGTGGTCGCATCCGATGGCGCAAGCAGGGTGTGTATGTGCAGGAGGCGCGGAGCCGCACGCAAGGTGGCATGTGGCGCGAGGATGCGGCGGCGCTCGTGTCCGCAGACCGCCATGCAGTGCGCTACCGTGAGTGTGGCATGGACTGCGTCAGAGACATCGCGGCATTTTTCGCAGAGGACATCCGATTGATGAACATGTCAGTGCCGGCATTGGCCTAGTGGGGACAGATGTGGAATGTGGGGTTCCTGTTAAGTAGGTGGATTCGGATTTGGGTTTCGACCGCAAGTAATGATGTGTACGAACTGCAGCGGAGTGAAAGCTTAGGACAACGGCGACCTGGAAGCCGGTAGACATGCAGGGATTGGTGGCTAGGGGCATACGATACGGTATGACGATAGGACGATTCGTACAGTAGGAAGAGTTATCTAAAAGCAGAGGCCAATCGAGGCGGGCAGCAGCAGGTGATCGGTGCCGGCGGTTGGCATATCACAAACACACACATGGGCAGTCCTAGGATAATATTGACGCATTGCACTCAGCTAGGCGGGGCCTTGCTACCGATACAGCCGCATCAACGATCATGGATTCATCCGTAGCCGGGAAGTGCGGGGGGTAGGATACCATCATTTAAGTGTTAGAAGGACAGACACACGTGCACTTTTGGCGTCTGGGTTTCAGAGCCGGCGGTTTGGCGTTAGGTTTTAGGGTTTTAGACTGGGTGAGACGGTAGATGGAGTCTTGAAGCCTAAAACCTTGAACTTTGCAGAGCATACTGAAAGATGTCGAATCATTCTGTGCATAGCCATGAAATACGAGCGATGATGGTTTCGACGCGATTGGGGTGCGCATGCGTTTGTCATGTTCGTACATAATGTGCATGGAAAGTGTGTGTGAGGAGATGCAGGCACGAGCTTTGCATGGGGACGGACCAGGGCTTGACGTTGTTTCCCTCCCCAATTTGTTGACAGCGCGACGCACTGGATAAGTGTACGTTAAAACGGCATGAACATTGCACGGCGCGCCTCCTAGCAGTGGAAGGCTGACGCCCCCATACATGGGGCACCAGCACACACGCAATGTCGATGGGCCAGGCGAACAAACGGCTGTGGGATCTCAGCCGAGATCACCGACAGCTGGCACAGCTTGGTGGGTTGCGGTGCGGCCTCGCTGCAACCCACACCCGTATTTCAGAACCATCGTAGTTCAGCTCCAATGCCAACCTTCAACATTTTCGGTAAGCATATTACCAGCCGAACCGGCTCCGCTGTCTCGTATCCCCTAACCCATCCAAGCACCAACTATACCTCCGCATGTCCTGGAGCTACGGAATGCGGCACACGGTACCGGCGTTGTCACCGCTCCTTCCCGCAGTGATCTGACTTCGGGTTTGCATGGCGTTGCCGTTTTGCCAGGGGACCGACGCGGCACCCGCCATTGGCCCCTACTTCCCCCTATAAGATCTGTCACTGCACTGCTTTACCATCACTCAGGTGCCCATGGGGCGGGCCAATGGACGGGGCATGCAGCAACAATGAATCCAGGATTCCAACAGCTCTGTGATAAATTCCCACACTATAAGATGTGGGTCGGCCCACACCTTAACCACCGGGGCTAGGCGCCGGCAGATGCCTGGCGGTCCACGGCAGTGTACTCATGTGTGTACTCATGTGCAGTCGGGCCTCGATCGCCGCCCGACCGCCCCACGACGTCGTTCTAACCCCCGAGATGGGTCAGTATGGTACGTAGCTCCTGTATGGTACGGCACATGTACCCGCTCCCTACCCCTCATAGGTCGGAATCACATTTCGCACTTCAGTCCCAAGACCGGTTGCCAAGATAGGCAGTCCGGAAACAAGCAATGCAGAGCCTCATTCCGCACCCCACCGCACAAATCAACAATATTAAAATATATTTCACTATCTGATTGAATCACAGTAAATGCAGCCGGATGAGCTTGACTTATCTTCACTTATCTTAACCTTAACTAACCTGATAGTCCGCGCTAGTACTGCATCTGCTTGTCCCTAAGGCCGCCCACTGACAATGGCCAACGACCATCAATCTCCAACCATCCAACGCAATAAAACCGGTCTTCAGCAACACTGCACCTGAGCTGCAGGTGGTTCGTTTATTTTTTCCCTAATCGCATTCATCTCGGTCCCTGTCTGGTGCCACTTCTATATATTCCCGGAGCCGCAATCATGTTCCGACAAGCGGTGGGGAATGCTCGTACTAATGTACGACAACAGTTGATCTTAACGTGGGCAATGTCCCCCGATAGCAACACCCGAGAACAAAACCATTTGGCCTACCGAGTTCTCACACCACCTGTCTTTTAGCTGGTGTCTAACCCCCGCATCGACGGCACCGCTATCGGGGCCCATAACACAACATAATCACCAACGTCAACCGCTAATTGGCACATACACATGCTTTGGGGCTGTTCCTTTTACCTCACCACCATCACTGATGGCACCTCGGGCTCGCGGTTCCTTTTTCCACGTCACGTCACGTCACGTCACGTCACGTCACGTCAGTCCTCCGCCCGCATTGGCCCATCCCAGAAGTCCCCCACGTTCCAGCAGCTGCCCTCCGACCCTCTCCCCAACACCAACATCCCCCCACATATACCCGTCACCGGACCCCCGGCAGCGGTCGTCCCCCCTGCCGTCCTGTCAAGCCAAGTTCCGTGCTCCCTCACGAAATGTGACGGGAGATGCCCATCCGATGTGATCAAATCATTCCCCATCTGGATGTCGTCATTCGAGTACGGCATGAAGTTGCGGCGCAGGTCCAATGACGGCGGCGGCGACAGCAGCAACCGCGGCAACGGAAGTGACTGCGGCGGTGGCGGTAGCGGTGGCGGTGGTGGTGGTGGCAACCGCGGCATTGACAACGGCAGCGACAGTGGCGGCAGCTCCCCCGTATCCATGTCCCAGCTCCATCCCATAGGTCCCAGAATGGCTCCTAAGGTGTTGAACTGCTCGTAGTGGCTGCCAGCATAGATGCGATGAGCACCCCTTATAGGGTCGTTGACGCCACCTCCTCCTCCTCCTCCTACCATTACTCTCCCTCCAACCCCACCTTCTCCATTTCCATCTCCATGCCCTCCACATCCGCCAATGAGGTCACCATGTGAAGGTGGGTTTGCTCCAAAATGGTGTTGGTGGGGATTAGGGGGCTCTGCGCAAAGAGGAAGTCGACGAAGACCACAGGTACGGTACACCGTTATCACAGCTTAGGGAGGCATCAGCGAGACATGCAATCCGACAAGGGCACTGTGCGGCCCACGGTGGCGATGTGCATCCAGAAGAACGAAGAGGCCGAGTGGCCTATACACACTGATGACCCTACATGACCCTGTGTTCACGTCGAGCGGCTCGGCCGATGCAGGCAGGAACGACATCCGGCTGAGGTAAGAAGGGCATGGCAACAGGGCACACCACAACAGGCAAACAGCGGGGAAGAGGGGAAGCTTCTGTCGTACATACCTGCGACGACGAAACGCGGAACACCCGCCACAGGACACTCCTGCGGCCATAGGGCCCCACCACCAGTCGGGCCAACCGCCGCCCCCTCCAAGACGCCACCTGCTGCGGCCGCCGTCGCCATGACTGGCATCACCATAAGGCCCTCGGCCACGGGGCCTCCGACCAGCCCAGCCGCCACCACGCCGCCACCGTACATCTGCGCGGCCGCGTCCAAGTCCGCCTCCCAGTGCGCGTATATGGCGTCCTCAGAGGCAGCGTCACCCACGTCGTCGTACAATATAGACGCGCCCACGTCGTCGTACAGCATGGGTTCGTGCAGGCCGTGGTGCTCAATACCACCTGCTCCGTACACGTACTCGGCCAAATCCACCGTTGTTTCCGCCCCTTGGTGACTCATAGCCCCTCCTGCAAAACACATGACCTTATCCCCCAAGCCACACGCTGTATCTCCCGACTCTCTCCGACCCGTAAGGCCCACACCGCTTTCCTTCCCCCGCCCTCCCTCTCCCTCGGACCCCTCTTCTCGCAGCTCCCATTCCTCCCGCTGCCGCCACTGTTGCTGCGGCGGTAGCGGCCCCGTCGGCTGCTCAACCCCTTCCACATGCCCTGTGAGCTCCGGCTTAGGGTGCTGGGAGGGCTGGTGCGTGGGATCGGCGGGGATCTCGATCTGTACTTGGTGCTGATTCTGACTCTGACTCTGACCCTGTTCGTTGATTGGATCCGGTTCCGGAACCGGTGCGGGTAACGGTAACGCTAATGACGATGGATCTTGCCCTCTGTCACGATCCGTGACTTCCGGTTGCACCATCTTCCACTCCGCCACGCCGTCCACCTTTCTCCGTCGTTCGTACAGGGGCAGGTTGGGGTCGTGCTCGTGATCCCCCCCCTCCAGGGAAATCCACAGCGCCTGCTTGGCTTCTCCCGCGCTCATGCCGCCGCCGCCACCCCATGGCCGCCACTCAGCGCGCAGGCGCGCGGGGCAGCCGGGAACTGAGCATCGGAAGTACGAGCGGCGAAGGCCCTCAATGACCTTTTCTCCGTACTTGCGCCACCTGGCCCCGTGGAGGGGGAACAGGTCGAGGCGGGGTGGGAGAGGTACACGTTAACAGTTTCTGTCTGTCATATTCACCCCCGTACAAACACACACATACATACATACACATACACATACACATACACATACACACACAAGTACACATACACGTACACATGCACATAGACACACACACGAGCACGCACAAGCATACAGAAAAAATACATGGGCGACCACTATCTGGAGGCAAACCAAAACACGCACTTGTTCCCTTTGGGCAGGTGGCGGCCCAATACCGACGTCCGCTCCTCCGGCGATGGCGGCGCGCAGGGAGGCGCCGCCGCCGCCTCTAGCGGGGAGATTCGGACCCGATGGATCGGCCTGCCGCTGCGACTGCGACAGGGCTCCACCTCCCACATACCGGACCCGGAGGGCGGCACCCAATCCTTATCCTTGTCGTCACCGCCACCGCCACCGCCACCGCCGTCGTCAATGCTGTGAAAGTCTGGCGCTCCCAAATCGTTGTCTGGTGTCAGTCGCCGTTTCACGCCCCGAGTCCGCCCCCGTCCCCGCGCCCGCCCGCGTCCCCGCCCGTGGCCGCGGCACCCGGCCCGGCTCCCTCTTTCGCATTTGGCAGTAGCATTACTAGTAGTGGCAGTGGCGGCGAAGGAAGCATCGTACGAATCAGGCCGCTGGAATTCCATGTGCCAGTGTGTCGTTTGGGCGGCGGCGCCGGTGGTGGTGTTGGCTTCCGCCGGCAGTTGCGCCCCGAGGTGGCCATCGTCCTGAAGTGTGAACCGCAACGCCGGCGGCGCCAGCGGATGATGCGGCGGCGGCAACGCCAGCAGCGCCGCTGATACCGCTAGATGTTCTGGTGGCGGCGGCGGCGGCGCCGCTGCTTTGGCTATCATCCACGGTATCGTTTCCTCATCCAGCATCATTCGCATGTCTTCATCGTACGGAATTACGTCCGGCGGTACGGCAACCGTGTCCAGGGTTGCCAACTGCGTCTCTGATGCCATGATGTCACTGCCCGTCCCTACGTGGATGGAGGAGTACCTGCCGTCCGCGTCTTTAGATTCCTCAGCTTCCCTCGGTGCAGGAGGAGGCGGTAGAAATGGCGGAGGTGGAGGCAGAGCTGAATAGTGTTGACATAGCGGTTGCTGAATACTGGTGACGTTGGTGGATTGCGATGGCTCTCGCCCCCCCAGCCGCACCTCTCGCTCCACACCCGCGGCGTTGATGACCTTCCCTGGACTACAGCCCCCAGGTGTTTCGTCCACCAGTGCTTCCACTTCCACCGCCGCCGAGGCCGCGCGGGATTCCGCCGCCGCCGCCGCCGTCCGACCGATGACCGGCGGCGGTAACGACGACGACGATGCGGCAAGGAGTGAGCCATGTCGTACCGCCATTGCCTCCAGGAAGACTTGCTCCGGAACCAGTATCCTCGTATCGAGTACAGCACCCTCCGGTGCCTCTAAAAGCTGCGTCACTGCCGCCGTGGCTGCCGTTTCCAGCGGCGGGGGCGCTGCTTCCAGAACCAGCAGCGACAGCATCTCCTCAGCAGCCGGTGACGATTGCGATGGTGCTGATGGCTTGGTCAAAATGGCGCCTGCTTTGCCCGCCAGCATCGCCTGCTCTGATTCCCGAGTGGCAAACTCCTTTCCTTCCTCCTCCTCCTCCTCCTCCGGATCTATCGCCGCATTCGCTGGAGGCGACTGCGATGGCGACACGTCCACCAGCCCCACTGACCCGCGGCACCCCTCCCGTGATGCCGCCCTCCCTTGGGGCGGCTGCGGCTCCTGCTCTGGTTCTTGCCTCGGCGTCCACAGTGGCGGACGGCGCTCCGAAACCATACCCTGGGACTGCGGAAGCGCCCCCACTTGCAAGGAAGTCGATGCTGGTAGTTGTTTGTAGTGCTCCCGGGGACGGAACGACAGCAGATCCTCGTCCACCTCTCTCATCCCCATACCCCCTGATTCCATCATCACCGGCCGGTCCGCACTTTCCGGAAGCCGCACCACCACCTGCTGCTGCCGCTGTGCCACCGGGGGAGACGTTCCACCAGCCGCTGTCGCTGGCAGTTCCAATGATGAGAGTGATGGGCGCGATCGCGATAGATGTGTGAGCTCCATCATCATCGCCCCCTCCTCACCTTCCAGAATTACATCATGAGCTCCACTGACCCGTGGGTCCATAGCCAACCCTTCGCGCCCCTCCAGATCCCCCATCACCAGGCTTCGCTTCCTCTGCAGCAGCGGCAGGGACGGGGCCTTCAGTGCGGCCCCGAGGCTGCAGCTGCCCCGGGTTGCAGCTTCCGCTGACGCTGCCGATGAAGGAGGTGGAGGTGGTGGCGATGCGCCCACCTCTACCAGCACGGAATCCTCTCCCATCCCCTCCGAGAAACTGAACGCCGCTGCTTCCGCCTCCTCGTACGGCTTATCCTTCGCCACCGCCATTTCCACTGCCTCCATGGCCATACCTTTTGACTGTACGGATGTTCGCGGCTGTGGTTCAGGCGCTAAGGACGCTGGGGGTTGGTAATCCCCTGCCACGCATTCCGGTTTCGCCACTGCCGCCGATGCCGGTGCTGATGCCACTGCCGGTGATACCCGGGGGGCGTCATCAGTTGCCAAGTCAGCACCAGATGCAACAGCCCCGCCACCGTGACCCCTATCAGAGGCAGGTGCGCCGCGGCCTGATGCTTCATCTGCGATGATACTGGCAGCGGCGCCTGTGGCACCGCCGTCGCCGTCGCTGCCTTCAGTTGCAACAGCGTCAACCACGCTGCGAGCCAGATGAGTGGCGGCGCCGCCATCAGCACCAGCACCAGCACCAGCACCAAAAGCATTCGCATCAAGGGTGTCATCGGGGAGCTGTCGCACGGCGCCGCGGCGGTGGCACAGGAGCTCTGTTGCCTCCGTTGGCTGTAGCGGCGTGGCCGGGCGTAGGGTCGCAGTAGCCGATGCTGCTGCTGCTACTGCTGCTGCAACTACTTCCGAGCTGGTGGTGCCCGAGAGATCAGGTGCATGGCTCTGTGTTGTCGTAGGTTTGGCATCTGGGGGTCGGGACAGCAAGAGCCGGCCGTCGAGCCGCAGTGTTAGCAGCAGCATTTGATTGTTGCGGACGCCCCAACTCATCATGAGCGGTTTGAGCCCCTCGAGTCGGCCTTCCTCCGGAGTGACAAACAACGCCGCATTGAGCTGCAGCTGCAAGGAGCGGCGGCCACTCCGGGCACCTTTGGAAGAAGAAAAAGCCGCCGGCCAGACATCTTCCGCGAGCAGCTCTGGCCGTAGCGGTTCCGCCAGTGCTGCCAGTGCGGCAATAGCAGCTGCCGTTACCATAGGGCCCGCCATTGCTGCAGTAGCCACAGCGGCTGCCGCTGACAGGGCTCCGATGGCGGTGGTATCCTTCGGACATGGAGAGTTGCTAGCGATGGTTTGGATGATGGCCATGAGCACTTCGTCCCGGTCTTGAGGTGCCAGACGGAGGTATCCGGGCCTACTCTTGTACTGCACCAGAACATTCGCGCGCGCATTTGCCGTAATAGGCATGATGTTGGTGTGCAGCGGACGTGCCGCTGAGGTGTCCGTGCATGGCACTATGGCTGCCTCCGACGGCTCTGCTGGTGCTGTGAAAGGCGCCTTCCGAAATGGACTTGATGTTGGGATGTCGAAAGGAACGCTAGCTGTCATGACACCAGTGCAGCATCGCGATGTCATGTTTGACAAGGTGTTTCGTCAGGTACATTAGCACGATGCCGGTCCTTGTGATGCGGCCCTGAACAAATAGAGAAACGCACCGAGGCGAAGGTGATAAACCGCGTCGAAATGTAATGAAGTCATTATTGATGCTGTTACAACTTATCCAGACATTAGTTATGTAACTGCTTCTAGCTGTGGATTATCACTTCAAATATGCTCAAAATGACAGCTTGGTGTAATTTGCCGCTTCAGTCGGGAGGCAGTTTATCAAAGCAATGAACAGGATATGTATGATTGTCTTGAAATCGTGGATTTGCATGTAGGATGATAGCGATTATTACAAGGTTCTACGAGCTGGTAAGGCCCAACGAGCCAGGTGGCTTAAAGGACCAGTTAACTCCAAAGCGATAAAGAGTAAGAGAAGTACTAATAAGGATACAAATTAAACAATAGAAAGAGCTGACGTCACACGAAAAACAAAACGCAAGAGTCAGACCGTAACACCGCTTTGCCTGCGAATCTCAATACTCGCGTTAGGCAAGCTATGTTGAACGACCCAAGTTCTATCAGCATTCATAAACTCTGCTGGGATGCCAATAGCTCGCCACAGCTCATGACGTATTACGCCGTGCAACGAATAAATAAAGAATTTAGTGGTGGTCTCGCGCATGCTCAACAATCAACTCTTTCATGTATTGTGGGTAGCGAACTCCTTCCAGGTCCATGTCAAGGCCGCATGCTCTGGCTATCAAAAGGTTATCATCGGGTTTCCACATCTTGTTTCTGTTCATATCCGTTAGTTCCGTTAAGCTCAAATTGCCACGTGGCGCACCAATCAACATTTTGAAGGTGACGAAATTTGATAACCTACTTCTTAACGGCTCTCGAATCTGCAGGAACTACCTTGACGATGATTGTGAGGATAATGGTCGATACTGCTCCGAATCCGCAAGGTCTTAGGCATCGGAATCCGGCCCCATTTGGGTTACGTTTGGTGAGCATCCATCTGATCCTTGCAACTAGCAACCCAGCTTTACGGCCTCCGTATCGTCCGTATCCGTACGGCCTCCGTATCGTAATGTCGTGTTTACAATTACAAATTCACCTGCCGTAGAAAGAACTTGGGCGATACAGGAAGCCAGCGTGGTTGTGTGCATGTGTGTGACGACAAGTCGGTTACCAAGTATACTTTGGAACTAATAACTTTTCAGCGTGAATTATACGGTCTGCATTATGTCATGACACCTCATCACCTTCATGTCTCGTACACATTCTCAATCATGAGTGTTTTGCGCATGCACACACACACGCATGCGTGCAGACACACATACACGTGCTCGTACGCATAGCCCTGCCTCTGCCCACGCCGTACGTGGTGGGCCAGCGTACTTCACAATAATTGCGGCTCTCACAATGAATCCGATGCGTTTGCGCCTCTCTAATCACAATTTAAATGGCCAAGCAGTCAGTCAGTCGGTTACCTACTGGTCGGCGGGGTGGTGGTCAGATAGCCTCCCTCGGCCGTTGCCCGCATGCCCCTTCACCAAGCGTCCATTACCTCGTGTTCATCATCGCTTAAGGAGGGGGCGTTACACCACATCCACATCCATATCCACATTCACATCCATATCCACATCCACATCTACATCCACATGCATATCCACATGCATATCCATAACCACATCCACATGCATACCCACATCCATATCCATAACCACATCCACATCCACATCCATATCCGCATCAGCATCAGCATCGTAATATGACATTGTGGTCGCCAAATCCACAATTATGATGCTCACCGCCAGCACCACTTAGGGTCTACCTGACGTCATTCAACACTCAGCACTACTTTCGCCAGCGGGCCTCAACGACAACGTTGAGCGACAGCGAGTTCGTGTTCGCACTAGATTACATCACCTCTCATAAGGCCCTCACAAAAGGGGCCTTTCATTGCGCGCTCTAACCTTTCCAAGGCTTACGAGTCCTGTGGCTTACCAGTTCTTTGTTGTTCCCCATCTGGGGCATCATTGCAAGATGTCGAGCCGCCGATGAGCGACTCCCTTCCCCGTAAGCGAAAGACAGGCGGCAGTACGACAAGAAATACGCGACAAGAAAGCGCTCCGAGATACGAATCGTCTGTACCATTCCACGCAACCTGCCCCAAGTACCCAAACTTGATCGTCAATCTTCGTATCTTTCTTTCCCCTTTTAGTAGCTTGTCATCATCAAGTGCGGAAAGTACAGACTCCCTATACTTCGTGCCTCTCTCCCCTTCCCTTAATTTCTTTATCTCTTCATCGGTCGATCGAGTTCCCGCTGTCGAGTACACGCGCACAGATACACACCGACAACTCCACGCTCCCTTTCACAATCCAAAAATGAATCGCTAACAAAGCTCTGCAGAAGAGGAGGAAGCAAACTGCGAAGCTGGCATTCAGGCGTTGTGTTTCGGACACCACAACCCCCAGGCATTGGGTCCAGGGGGGAAGGTGGGAAAACCCCGAAGACCTCCCCCAACTCGTTGTGACGGCTGGGTGTGTGGAAAATGACTGAACCAGGCAAAAGGTTGATCTTGTGACTTCACCGGGCTCTCGAGTGATGTGACCTGGGGAGTTTTGAGGTTTTTCTGTGTGTATGTGTATTGGTTGGGGCTGTTACAGGTGTCAATTAACTGTCTCATCCATTCTCGCATAAGCTAGGCGGTGTTTCCCAGCATATCCAGCAGCATCCGAAGTCCATTCGCTGCCGCCGCTAAGTCAACTCTGTCGCCGTCGCTGTCCACATGGACGTACTTGTGGCCGAGGAGGTGAGCCTGGAAGGGAAAAGGGCCAAGCCGAATAAAACGTAAAGGGGGAAGGTGTGTGTGTGTTGGGGGGAGAGAGGTCAAGGAAATATTTCCTAATCTTGTAAAAATAAAATAAAATAAATAAATTAAGAATAAGATAAAGTAAATTAAGTAAATAAAAAATAAGATAAAGTAAAATAAAATAAAATAAAAGCTGCTAATAATGGTTGTTTATTATCTGTCCAGCTTGAAAATGTAAGCTGGAACACGTAAACACCACAAGTACCGATTTTAATTGCAAATTATCATATATTGAATGATTCGACGACAGCATTAACACCAACTTTGTGCACACAGCTGCAGTACAGTACGGCCTCGTAAGGCGGGTCATGTCTCCCCCCAGGGCATATGTGTGTGTGTCTTTCGAATATGCTCCCTCAAAGCCTTTCACCTGATTGTGGTAGTGGTCATTACCGGCCGAGTTGTGATGGAGCTGCGGGTGAGGAAGGAGTGAGCGTGTGTGTGTGGGGGGAAGAGTAAGAGCTGGAAAGAAGAGGCGGGAGAAGGAGGGGAGGGGGAGAACACAGGAAGAGGAGGAAGGGGAGGAGGGAGGGGTGGGGCCGGAGAGAATAAAAGGTCCATCTCCTTCCCCTTTGATGATACCAATAGTCAGTTGACTCCCTCCTCCGCGTTCCTCGGTCATCATCCAAGCCATCACCCACATCCTCCCCCAACACCCCGCACCCAAACACAAACACAAACACACACGCACATGTACTTATATGTAAACGTGCACGCAAAACACTCCTGTGTGCGCTTGAAAGATGTTTTGCTCTCCGTCCCCTGCCCTCCGTCCAAAACAACACACAAAACACATGCCATACGCACCATACACACACACATGCAACACCCCTCCACCCTCCATCCGTACCTCCAGCACGCCGCCCTTTCCTGGAGCCATCCATATCATGTTAGCCAGCCCTGTTCCGTGAGCGCCCGCCAACACAGTGGCCTGACCCACAACCTGTATTTAATATTGTTCGGAATAGCGATTGGCAAATGACGGTCGAGGGCTCACGGGGATTGAGGCGTTTTCCCCCTCCACCCTTCCCCACCTGTTACCCCGCCTCCCCTCCGTCCCACCTTCCCTCCCGCATCGTCCCCTCCCCCTGCAAACGACATTGCCCCGCTGACCAGCGTTCATTCAGCAGGGCCGAGCCCTTTAGGTGACCTATAAATCCTGTCCCTCCTCCCTCTCCCTCTCCCTCTCCCTCTCCCTCTCCCTCTCCCTCTCCCTCTCCCTCTCCCTCTCCCTCTCCCTCTCCCTCTCCCTCTCCCTCTCCCTCTCCCTCTCCCTCTCCCTCTCCCTCTCCCTCTCCCTCTCCCTCTCCCTCTCCCTCTCCCTCTCCCTCTCCCTCTCCCTCTCCCTCTCCCTCTCCCTCTCCCTCTCCCTCTCCCTCTCCCTCTCCCTCTCCCTCTCCCTCTCCCTCTCCCTCTCCCTCTCCCTCTCCCTCTCCCTCTCCCTCTCCCTCTCCCTCTCCCTCTCCCTCTCCCTCTCCCTCTCCCTCTCCCTCTCCCCCTCCCAAGGGAGGCGCACCTGGACGTGATCCGGGAAGAAGGGGATGTCGTTCAGCTCCACTACCCGCAAGTCGAAAAACACATTCGAGGGTCGACATCGCGAACCCCCACTGACACGTAACCGCCGCAACCACCGTTGGGTGCCATCTAACCCCTCCTCTCCCTCCTCCACCTCCCCCCATTCCTCCTCCTCCTCTTCCTCCTCCCCCACGCCGACGCCAACACTGCCATCGGTAGCAGTAGCATCGCTATCAGCGCTCCATTGAGCCTCGTCCAAATCTAAATCTAGATGCTCCTGTCCCGCCATCCCTAGGGCGCTACCCTCGTCGCCAAAATCCGTCCCTAACCCCTTGTGCTCAATGGTGGCTGTAGCGGCGGCTGTAGCTGCTCCGTCCCGTGGAAACAGACCCCTGAGCCGCCGCAGTTGCAGCTGCCGGCGGTGCCCGCTGATGCTACTGGATGTCGCAGCGAAGGACTTTGTAAGGCCGCTCCGAAGACATGCCTCGTCATTCCAGCGCCAGATCTCTCTTTGCAGCTCCAAAACCACCTCACCTAATGCAGTACAGTACGGCAATTTTTTGTCATACGCTAAAAATCTACATGCATGCTTAAAATATAAATATTAACGATCCATTATTATTCTTCTTATCCTGCTCAATTTTGAAGTGCACGTATCACTTATGCCGTACCGTAACAAGCTGGCGGTTGTACGGTACACATCAGAGTTTTGAAAGCTTAACCCTAAAACCGTCTGCTTGTACCCGCGGGATGCATTAGGCGGAAATTCACAGCGCCTTAGAACGGCATAGCGAGAGTAGGTGACGCACGTGAATGGTACGTGAGTCTACGGCTGCCGTACCTTCATTCTCAAAGCGACGCTGGTCCTGCCAGGGCGTCAGGTTGGCCTGCGCAAGGCCCTCGAAGTTCCGTCGGCTAATCCAAACCACGGACTGCGGGTTCAGTTGGGCGTAGGAGGCGTGTAGAGATAAGTTGGGCGGTTAGGTAGGTAAATGAACCGGCCTCGCAAAACCCTAATTGAGCACCATGAGGGGAGGGGGGAGGGGGATAAAAGATTGCCCCGTCTTAATATCCGGGTTACCGTACTCACTAATTACCAACTTAATTAATCCACGCACCTTTCGCACAACGCCCTTGTTCTGGCGCTGTGCTCCAAAGGCGCTGCGCACTGCCGGTTGTACGGCAGGGCCGAGCATGTGACGCAGCCAGAGGGAGGCTGCCATCACCACTGGCGACCTGAACAGCAGGATAAGGGCTTCGTTCAAATCGAAACCCAACATGGTACGACAGAAGTACAAAATCCAAGACACATATACCCACACAAAACACGCATACGCACTTGCAAGTGGTCTTTTTGGCCACTCCCATAGAAGTCAAGATGGACGACCCGCCGTACATATTGTGTACGGCATGCCTGCGAGGGGAGCGTGGCGCCATATTGGTGTGATGATGAATGAGCAAGGGTTGGGTTTGGGATGGTGGCTGTGTTTTTCTTGACAACCAGGGTTTGAGGGGAAGAGGTAGACAAGTCAAGCTTGGCAAAAGGAAGTCCCGGAATGACGTTATGCCGCGACGTCGTCTTTAACATTGCTACGACTAAATAATCTACACTTTTTTATGTCCTGTTGTACATCAGACCTCTATACGATTGGGACAACATGACAAGGGTGGAGTTTCAGATCACGTTAAGTGAAGTTTGCGCCGTACATACACACACATATGTAATGTATAGGGTTTTCAGGGTTTACCGTACATATATATATATATATGTGTGTATATACACATGTGTTTCGGTCCGGTCACGCAGGGCCCCCCTTGCTTGACATGTCAGCAGGGCAATCAACTGCTGTCGCCCCCACAGACGGTGTAACACATATTTTACAAATTATGAATATGAATGTACGACGCCGCCACAAAGGTGCACTCACGTGAGGCACGTGTTGGCCGGCCAGGGCTGTTGCGCCAGATGCCTGACTGGGTAGGGTCGAGAGAGGGAGGCCCACATGTCCATGTAGAAACCGTCGGGTTTGCCGTCGGCCATAACCACCTGCGGATAGGTCAGGGCGGCGGCGGTGGTGCTGATGGTGGTGGTGGTGGCGGTGGTGATGGAGTTGGTGTCGGTGTTAGTGTTGGTGTCGGTGTTGGTGTTGGTGTACTACTATCACTACAAGCAGACCCCATGTGCCGTACAGGTACCTTCAGAGCTCAACACGAGAAACCCTGGTTCCCACCTGGAGTCCCTTTCGGGCGATTTCCACGTCTTTCAGCGCCGCCAGCGATGTGAAGGTGGAGACTATTTCCTGCGAGGGGAGGGGGTCGGGTTAGGTAGGGTGGGGGGGTGGGGGAGTTGAAGGGGGGGGAAGGGGGGGGAAGGCGAAAAGGCGTGAGCTGGGGTTTGGCCAAATGTTGGTTATTCCCTTTTGAAACCTATACTGCCCCAAAAAATGAGCCCCCCTCTGGCCGCACACGCCAAACACACCACAACGCAATTTCACGAAAACAAAAAATAAAATGATTGATGAATTTTCCAACTCATCCCCACAAGTCCCGCACCCAGGCTGTGAAGTGCCATATGCCGTACCCGCGCCGTACGTACTTCGTCCGTACCTCAAATGTACGGAAGGCGTTGGTAGAATCCAGCCGCGACAGCAGTAGCACTGGATGCTCCACAAGCCCAGAATGCGTACTGCTACTGCTATTACTGCCATTGACGTGGTTTCTGGCGCAGGCCTGGGAAACCTTGCCGTACTCCTTCGCCTGCCGTACACAACACCGTAAATGATGGATGGGGAAACGGCACGTAACCACAGGAAACGGAAATATACCAGCAGCCGTTTATTATGATACTCCGCAAACCCTTTCCCACCCCGCACAGCTTTGGAAGGCACTTGGGGTCGTACGACTCGCGTGTCTTTCTAGGTAACAGACCCCATAAGGTCCTGTTAACCTCAGCGAAGTGCCCGGCCCCAAATGGGCCTTATCTTTCCTTACTACTCAAGCGCTGAATCCATTCCAGATACAGCGTACATGATGGTTAATCACTAATAAACTGGCCTGTCATGGCCGGTCGTCGTACTTCACAACGTACTTCCCCAATTACCATTCGCTCATAACCATCCCATCGGGACGGGTTATGAGACACTCAAGAGAGTACGGCACAATCCCTCCATTCACTAACCTTGAATGCGTCCTTCGTCCAGCGCCGTACAGATTCCAAATCCATGAACTCCTTCCCCGGCGGGGAGGTCTTTCCCCCAACCTGACAGGCGGCGGCGTACGACCCGTAACGTGCCTCCGGCACCTCATTAGGCAATGAGCCCAGGAAGGATCTGTAAATGTACGGTTGAAAATATTACGAAGGAAGTGTGAGATGACGAACTTGATCTGTCGTGTATCGATCTTTAAATGATGGGGCTTTGCCTATAACATCCAGCGAGTTACTGAAAAACATCTTGGGTTTTATTCCTTTTTGTTCTAAAACCCAGAATCCTAACGTTTTGGAAAATAACCCGTAATGTTAATTGACTCCCCGTAGGGTCAGGTTAGTTTTCAGACTAAAAACCCTAAATCCCCAAAACGATATAAACTTAGAAGTCCCTTTCTGGGTTTGGGTTTGGGTTTCAAGTTGAAGATTCTGTATAAGATCCTGAGATCTGGGTTCTCGATGTTGTTAACGGTACGACTGTGAAGGTCGTTATGTTGGTTAAAACAGTTAAACCTCAGAAACCCATCCACGCCCCACCTAGAGTCCATAACCGTGTTTGTTGCCACTGCAAACATCAAATAGGCTTCCTTGTCGTGGTACGGATATAATGAAATGGACGAGGGGATTTGTGGTCCTGACGGCAAGCTACCGTTCCCTTTAGCGCTCTGCGACGCCGATGACGCGCCGCTGGCGGCGGCGGCACTGCCGCCAGTCTTCGTGGGGGCACCAGCAGCAGTAGCGCTCTTGCCACTGTTGCCATGACCATCCGACATCGCCGTCGTCGTCGTCGTCGTCGTTGTCGCCGCTGTCTTGTTGGTACCGCCGATGCCGCCGCCGCCGCCACCACCGCCGCCATTATTGGTGCCGCGTAACCGGCGTCGTGCAGTACCCCGCCCCGTTGCTTGTACCGCCGCCGCCGAAACTGCATCCGCCGCTTCTGCCGTACACCACTCCAGTCGGGCCTTACGCCATTTTTCAATGTACTGGAATCCATAGCTGGCGTCGCAGTCTTTAGACTGCTGCCCGGCGACCTTGTCCCCCTCCAGGAGCCAGTAGGCAAAGTCGTACTGCATGTGTATATGCAATGCCCAAACACACCGCGGCAGGTGGAACAGGCGGGGCGAGTCCCATGGGTCGGACTTCAAAACAGAAACAACTGACACACGACATACATTCACGCGGATGCGGACGACGGCGCACGTACTTTCAACGCCGGGAGGTAAAGAATCGCGTCACCCGTTACGTTGTACGGCAGGCAGGCAGGCAAAAAACCCGAATCGGCATGTCAGACCCTCTCTGTCCCCTTCCGTAAGGCACCGTATCCCCCCATCTGCACCTCGACGCCCGAGTTACCGTCCGAAACGACAAAACTCTTTTTTGTTCCGAAAATACCTTGAGTGCATCTCCGGGCAGCAACGTCATGACGCCAAAATCCTCCACCACGTGCCCGGGTGCTCCCCGACTCGTGTCAAGTCGCAATAACTGCACGGCAGCAGTTACAACAAAGCCAGTGATATGCGGTATTAAACAAAACAAAAACGTACGACAGCAAGGCGTGCGTGCAGTTGCTATAAGGCCCATTTTATATCACATCTATTTCCTGCGGACTAGAAACCCGCTTCTCTCCAATGTGCCACGCGGGGGCAACATATTTTAACTTTATATAAACCCGCCTCGTCACATACACACACACACACATAATGCTTTGAGGGTGTTCGTCTCCCAGGAGGTTGGGGTGGGGTAGGTTAGGATGTTTTTCGAGGGCCAACTCCACCTTCCCGCCCCCCCTGATTCGTGAAAACCCTCCCGCCCCCATTCTTCAAAGGCTTCCCCGAGGTTTCAACCCAACCATTCCTGTTCTGCCTCCCTCCCCCCCCTCTCTCCCTCCCCCCTTCTCCGGCCCACACGACTCACCCCAGTGATACCACTGAGCGCTCCACTTGCCGCCGGCATCACCGACGACAGCCCCGCCACCAGACCGCCCTCCGAGTCCACCGTGATCGCCTGGATGCATGTGGCGGACCGGCACGGCATATTGGCGGGAAACCAGGTGCGGAACGCCGCCAAGCGGGTGCCGTGCCTGTCAGGGAAGGGGGTCAGAGCAGGCAAGAGGGGGAGTTGGCTGACCCAGAAAACACGCAGCACCAAATGGGAAGGGAGCAGGTATCAAAGACAGTGAAAAGAACTGCAACGAGCGATACCTGAGAGTGTCCAGAGCGCTACGACAAAACAACGGTAGAGGGGCAGGAGAGGACGGGACGGGAGGGGAGGGGTAGAGAATAAGGCAGGAACGGAAAACACCATTCCAGGGGAGAGGGGGAAGGGGTCAGAGCTCGTAATACACCAACCACGTGGCCACGTGGAGAACCGCACGACTGCGAACTGCAAATTGCAGATCGCTGGGGAGTGGCTTTAGGGGAAAAGAATGGAAAGCTCAGTCCATATATGTATGTCCCCCTTACACGCGCACGGCTACAAAGTCATTTGTGCCCCGTGGGTACGTTTGATACTCTCACTTTGAGCCCAGGAACAGCACGAGGCAGAAGGCGAATGCCACCAGCACTGGCAGGACGATGAATTGAAACGGCCATTCATACACATCTTCCCATCGCCGCTGCACCGCCCTGCGCGTGGAAAACAGGGGGTGACGAGGAAGGACAGTAGAGGCATGGATCCAACCGGCTAAGCAACATGCGACATCTACACCAACAAACCATCCAGAGCGAGGAATGAGTAATGTCTGAATAAGATTAAAACCCGAAATTGTAAGGTTGATCAAGATGTTTAATCCAAAGTGCGATGAATGGCCAACGGTTACAGTCTTGTACGCGTGACAAAGCAAAGCTTAGGACCACGAGAAATCAGTTGTTACTATATACGCATTTAATGTTTCATCTAAGGAAACGATAGAAGTGGGTTTGTTGTGCAAGGAAATCCATCATGAACGTATGCCACAGAATCGCACACCGAGCTTGTAAAATGCATGTCAATGTCAAACTAAGATCCTGTGCTTACCTTACAGCAGAATGACGTCTGCTTGGACTGACCGTCATACGTGCGTAAGCTACGGTAGGACGCCCGACGGGTGTGCACGTGCAAGCCCACGATCAAGACCGGTCCTCCTTGCAGATGGTTATGATTTTATGTAAAGAGAGTAGGAAAGGGACCGTAGTTCCAACTGAACCCCTTCGGCCTCTAGCTTAACTTATCCCGAACGTTTAATAACATTCTTCAAAACGTTAAAGAGAGGCTACATGCAGGACCTCTGGTATTTTAGAGGGTAGATTTGTGTTCGTCGATAGAAAAATGGGGACGGCGTCAAGGTCACGCGTTGTGTCTGTGTTCATAACTTAAAATCACAGTAATATGTCCAGATAACCTGAACTAAACGCCATAGCTGATAACCAATACGTCGTATCGCCTGTGGTTTAGGGTTTTAACTATATGTGGTTGCCCGATTTTATTGCAGTTGTACGGCGGCAGCTCTTGGGGGACCAAATGCTGCTTCAGGAAATGGAGAGGCCCACATGTTATCATTAAGCTACAAATATATAACGAAGGAACAAGAAAGGAAGAAACATATTTAAGACTCTTCCGCCGTGGCAAGGAGATGCATGTAATAACTTGAACTTACCAGCATATTCTCGAGTCATGGTTATCTGCGCTGCCAAGACGACACAATATCGATGCCAGGACATCGTGATTTGAGCCTCCCGTACTCCCGTCTTCGGGATATTCCTTTGAAGATGATCCTGTAAACAAGCTTCCCATGATCGGCAATTTCCCGAATAAATTGTGGATGACGGTCATCGCACAACGTGGCTGGCTGGATGGATGGCGCAAGATTCTCAGTGACAGGGCTGGCATCTATCATAATTAGCTAGGCAGGTGTCCATTATGATGATTTCCATCCTTCCACCGAATTAAAGCGGGAAGCGCCATAGTCATTCACTGCATGACCAGCACGCAGGTAGAGCAAACAAGCAATAGCAACTACTTGGCAATCAGAAACGTCACAAAACAAACCCTAAGGTATGACACTTTAGTAAAGTACGGGCAACGGGTTCTGCTATGCAATTTCTGTGTTTAACGTGCGTGGTATGTATGTATGTGTAACACACAGACATATAGCGATAGCCGCACGCACAAGATTGATATCGCGACACTGAACACCCACGATCATGCATGGATTAGAAATGCGCGAACTTTAAGATCTTTTCGGAAGGGGTGGAAACCGCCAATCGGCAATTCCTCATCATGACTTATAATAGCTCGCAATCCACTTGCTCGCTCGCTACATTGAGAAATCGAGATCGGGCGGCTGCATGCCAGGTCTACCTGGGCGCTGCTGCGGCCGGTTGGGGAAAAAAGGTTGCAACGTAGGTCGCATTTGACTTCTGCCAGACTTCGTTCGTTCATCCTGTCGCATTACGGGACCTATCTTGCTTGGGATCCACCTGGCTAGGTAGTGCATGCTTAGGTATATGCTGGTAAATAATGAAGATAAGTATACTACTACGTATACTTGTCCGTCAAGCACGGCCCTGCTTCACGTGCCTCGTTGTGGAGGACAACTGGGGAAGGGTGCGTGCTCCTTTACCGTCCGTCTGTCAGTGAGTCAGTGAGTCAGTCTGTCCGTCTGTCCGTCTGTCTGTCAGCCGTAGTAAGCACTACAACGTATGTACCGGCCCAGCCAAGCAATGCATGGATAGTTGAGAGCCTCAAAGGCTTATTGTGAAGGTGCTTCTTCTCGCATCTCCCTTGATACTGTGGATGTGTTATTTGCCGTACGTAAGTAGATAAGTACGACAGCATGAGTGCAGGTAACTAGCTGCAAGTAACTGCTGCGCGCGCGTAGGGGACTTATCCGCTAATAACCCATTAGAACGTCGGCGATATTGATGTTGGTGGGCGGGTGACGAGATATATGCGGGTGACGCATGCAGCAGTGTGTGGTCGGTGCCCCATCAACCACCCTAATCACATCGTATCTAGAACATACCTGCTGTGAGCGTTTGTCGTTATTAGCTAGGTTAAGATGGACAGCTATACTATTGACCTATCCGTTCATCCACTGATCTATCTATCTATCTATCTATCTATCTATCTATCTATCTATCTATCTATCTATCTATCTATCTATCTATCTATCTATCTATCTATCTATCTATCTATCTATCTATCTATCTATCTATCTATCTATCTATCTATCTATCTATCTATCTATCTATCTATCTATCTATCTATCTATCTATCTATCTATCTATCTATCTATCTATCTATCTATCTATCTATCTATCTATCTATCTATCTATCTGTGCATCTTATAGTATGATGCCCAAGATGTAAATGTAAGAACGTAAAGAACACAGACTTCCCAGTATGTAGTGCCGCATGCATATATGCAACACACACGCACACAAACAATTATTTATTTAAAGAAGGCATGTATATCATGTATGGCTGCTGTTAAGTGTCATATATACGTACGGCATATGTATAACCAGGGGAGAACCCCCCAGCGGTTCAGCTGATTATAACCTGTAAAGAACCATTCAGATGTATAAGGACCCAGTCAGATGTGTTTGAAGCCCTGTTTCATACCAGCGGTAAACCGCTTGAGTGTGTCAGTTTCGGGCAGTGCGTGTTGTATCTCTCCTTCGTTTGCTCATATGGTATCTGCACGTCTTGGGACTTAGACACCATGCCGGAGTGTTTGCAAGAACTACAAAGCACTCGGAAGCGACACGAGACAGTGGAAGACTTGAGAGCAAGGAAAGATATAACTTACAATGATCAAAGGATGCGATGATATGGTCGCCGTCAGCACCGATGGCAGGCGATCATCACACGGCATGCAGGGAAGCTCAGGCTTAGCTCAGGCCGCAGCAATAGAGCAGCTAGCAATAGTCCAGTTGAACATGAATGTGTTCCAGTAGCATACACGATGTAAGTTCAAACATAGTCTGCTCTACTTGGCCGTCCTCGCATCTTTTGTACGCGCAATATCGGTACGCAGTACATCTCACACTAGGAGTCCGATCCTAAGTGTGGCAAACCCTGATGCGTATCTTTGATATCCGTGTATGTCAATAATTAAGCCTTGCCGGCATTCGCAAGATGCAAGGGTCCGAGTATCAATATTCGGTTGCCGATCAACCACTGCGACTTATGTACTGCTCACATTCGCACGCAACACATGTCAGTGATGGCGTAATAATATAGAAAATATTATTATTTAGCAATTCATGTCATAATTATGCAACGCACCTACGCTTCTCCTAGCGTTTCGCATGTTAGGCGTATCAGCTGACGGTGCGATGTGACAAGTCGCAATGCATGACGTCAAACTAGCTAAATATATGCAAATAAATCCATGTCTATCATGCATTTAGTACGTTCACTTATCGCCTTGTAGAGTCGCATTGACCTACGTATAGGCGGTATAGGCGGTAATCGAACCGTAATACAACAGTGCGGACCATTGCAGAACAGCGATGCAGATGCATGGACAAGTAGTGGTGTGGTTTCATCACCAGGGGGCGGCGGAGCCATTCCACTGGCTCTGAATATCAGCATACAATTTTCTGACAAGTGAGCTTGCTTGTTGAGGACCTATGTCATTTACCAGTAAGAGAATCTCTAGGGATGAAGTGATTAAGGCTCAGCTCCGTGATGAGATGTGGGGTTTAGTGAAGCTACCTACCCGCTTGTGACTAATGCTCTGTCAATGGAGTATCATCAACTGGTGGCATGTTTGAGTGCCATAAGGACGATTCTCATGGTTACAGGCTTTGAGCAGCGGGCATAGATAGGGGGATGTCTGACGTCAATCGCAGCATGAGGCACTCAGGCATTGCAAACTAGTGAGAGCGTTGGGCTTGGGATCTGATGTGATTGGGTTACGGTCGTTCTTGGGTGCCCCATGCAATTGGTTGGTATGCAAGCTAGTTGGCATGCGAGTCAACTTGAGCACGGCATACCATCCTCAAACTGATGGGCAAACCGAACGCACAAAACGCACAATAGGTGATATGTTGCGCAATTATGCTGGTCGCACACCCCTTGTCTGGGATACCTATTTGGCTGCGGCAGGATTCGCACTTAACAATGCTGTTAACCGCTCGACAGCTCAAAGCCCGTTCTTCTTGGATTATGGGTTTCACACCGTGCTACCCGTGTGGCGTGAATTGGAAGTGAATATCCCTGAGGCTAAAACCTTTGCCAAGTCCATCCTATTCCGAATGACAGATGTGAAGTCGTGTTTGAACTCGGCACAGCAACACACAACGGATTACTACAATAAGTCCAAATGGGATGTGACTTTCTCGGGAGAGCAGATGGTTTTGCTGAGCACTAAAAACCTACGCTCCTTTGCCAAAGGGTCCCGAAGGCTGTTACCCTGCTGGATTGGACCATGTTGTATCCCTCTTCGTCGCTCATGCACTTAATCTGCGCGTCTGGGTGTAAAAATGCTAGTGTAAAAATGCTTACAAGACAACAAAGCATCCATACTCGATATTTAAGGGCAGCGGAAGACGTCAGAGCGAAGAAGATCACAACTTACAGTCAATGAGATGCGAAAGCGATATGCCTGGCTGTCAGAACCGTTGATAGGTGATTATCATCCATCCGGTTAGCGAAGCTCAGGCTTGGCTCGGGCCGAACGCAGCGTGATGGTATCCGATATGATACTTCTTAAGACAACCCGCTTAGGGCTCACACCAGATCGTCGATCCTCAAGCGTGACAAACCCTAGGAGCGTATCATGGATATCCGCATATTATATTATTAAGCCTTCCCCGCATTCATGTGATGCAAATGGCCGAATATCAATATTCGGTTGTTGACTACCCACTGCGACTTCCGTACTTCTCACACTTATGCGTAGTTCATGCCAGAATTGACGTAATAATATAAAAAAATAGTGTTGATTAACAAGTCATGTCATTATAATGCCTACTGCCCACGGTCCTCGAACCGAGTCGAACGTTCGCTGGCGGGCATTAGTGATACAGCTGGCTTTGCGAGGCGAGGAGTCCCAATTGCATGAACTCTGTAGCACAGGGCTAGCTAAATATATACAAATATATTTATTACTTGACATGCATTTATTACGCTCGCTTATCGCCTTGTTAGGTCGCATCGACCAACGCATCGGCGATAATCGAACGGTAATACAACAGACCATACCCCGTTGTATGCGTGGTTGGGAATGCGGCTGTTGAGCCTGCCTTACCCACTGATATGAACATCCACCCCACATTTCATGTTTCGCTGATCCGCCCCTACCGTGGCACTGAACCCGTAACCAATACCACTAACATCCCTGAGTGTAACAGGGCGAATGGCGCAGAAGCGTCAGAAAGAGCGAATCTGAGTTGTCGTAATTTGGCTTTTAGGACAAATAACATAATTGCGTAATAATAGATTAGTTACAATAGATCTAACACATAGAACTTGGATGAGTCGCATGGAAACACTTGCATGCGAGCATTCATACAACGGTGTCAGTTGTAGAATGCGCGCACCAGAAGCATACTGGCTACCACGATCAGTATGCCAGATCAGCCCCTTAAGAGGCTTACGTTGCCAGATTGCCATTAGCAAGGCATTATTTACCAGTTCAGCTTGCATCCTATTACTCATTGACCAACCAACAACTTTTCTGGAATACAAATCAATGACCGTCGCCAGATATAACCACCCTTCCTCAGTTCAGTTTCGAATAGACGTAAGGCCCCTTTTTGTACCAGGCAGCGCTTTAAGGCGCCTGGATAATTGAGACAGACACTTCTTCTTTCTTTGTAAATCACTACTAAAATGTAACTAGCAAGGAGTCACCTTTGCACTAACGGTGCCGTAGGGCACGGTTACTCGGAGCTCGCCTTTACAGCTACCCCCATCAGCTAGGCGCTCCCACTGTTACACTGGATCGAGACCTTCAAGATCCGAGCCCTCGTTTTTCGAGCTTCCCAAGTCGCTCGAGCCCCACGCCCTCCAAGTCAACACAACCCGTGCCTGCGGGTTGACTTCGGCATTTGTGCGTGCGATAACACGCACCCTGCTGGACCACGCCATCATCACGTCATCAAGTCGCCTTGGGGAATTTTTTTTCACACCCACCCTCCCTACGGTGTCTCCTCGGCCGACGCACCCAATACCTCTCAGCCCAAACGCTCGTGGACCAGGACTTTGTCGCCCATACGTAAGTCCAAACGAGAGCTATGTCGTCCACATTGTCCCGGTCCCGGTCCCGCTCGCACTCACACGTCAGTTGTGCTAGCGGACCGCCCCAGCACGAGAGTGCCGCCAGGATCGTCGCACTCCAACATTGAAGTCAAGCAGCTGCGCCATGAGCTCGCACAGGCAGACAACAGTGTGGCCCACGCTGCAGCCACACCATCGGCGGCCAGCTCCACCTTGCTCCCCACTGCCTTCTCCATCGACCACATCGTTGCCTTCGTGGAGCGCCTGCTCCAACAGAAGCTGTAGGCCGCCCTCCCCTCCTTGTTAGCCCGGCTGCAAACCCCGGTCACCAGCACAGCTGCGGCTACAGCACAACAAGCCGTGTACCACGCTTCCGCTCAAGTCTTGTACCCTGAGGCCAACCCCGAGGCCAACCCCGAGGCCAACCCCGAGGCCAACCCCGAGGCCAACCCCGAGGCCAACCCCGAGGCCTACCCCGAGGCCTACCCCGAGGCCAACCCTGAGGCCAACCCTGAGGCCTACCCCGAGGCCAACCCCGAGGCCTACCCAGAGGCCTACCCAGAGGCCAACCCTGAGGCCAACCCTGAGGCCAACCCCGAGGCCTACCCCGAGGCCTACCCAGAGGCCTACCCCGAGGCCTACCCTGAGGCCAACCCTGAGGCCAACCCTGAGGCCAACCCCGAGGCCAACCCCGAGGCCAACCCAGAGGCCAACCCCGAGGCCAACCCCGAGGCCTACCCCGATGCCTACCCCGAGGCCAACCCTGAGGCCAACCCTGAGGCCAACCCTGAGGCCAACCCCAAGGCCAACCCTGAGGCCAACCCCGAGGCCTACCCAGAGGCCTACCCAGAGGCCTACCCAGAGGCCTACCCAGAGGCCTAAGCTTCCGGCGTCGGTCGTAAACGTGAGGCAACTCCGCCCATTTTCAGGATGGCGGACGACGCTTTTCCGGACCGAGCTATGGCCCAAGCCACGCCCAAACAGGCCATCACCAAATGGGACAAGTCCTGTGAAAAAGCTTTCCAAGTGCTTAAGGACACCCTAACCTCGGCCCCTGTCATGGCACCTCCGGACCCCAATGCGCCCTTCATGCTCACCACCGACGCCTCAGACTACGCCACAGGTGGAGTTCTGTCCCAAGTCCAAGACGTCGAGTGAGTGATCGCATATGAGAGCCGGAAGCTCACCCCGGCGGAGCGCAACTACCCTGCACACGACCGCGAGATGCTCGCGGTTGTCCACTGCCTTCGTGTCTGGTGGCACCACCTCAAGGGACCTCACCCGGTGACCATCTGGACCGATAACTCGGCAGTCTCGGCATTCAAAACGCAACCCCGGTTAAACCAGCGCCAAGTGCGCTGGCTTGCGGAGCTTGAAGAATTCAACTACGTCATCGAGCTCAAGCTGGGCAAGACCAACGTCGTGGCTGATGCAATCAGCCGACGACCGGACCTGCGGGTCCACACCATGACGGTCTCTGTGGCCAAGGCTGCCATCGACCTGGCCACCACCATCCGCAGAGATGGTCCACAGGATGAGACCTACACTCGCCTCAAGGAGCAAGCCATCAAGAACTACAAAGAGGACCCCCCCGTTCAAGCTATACAAGAGCTTGCTGTACTACGAGCCGCGTGGTGCCCTACGGGCTCGCCTGAACATCGGTGGATACCTACACCACCACCTGCCCCTCGTGCCAACGGTGCAAACACAGGCATGGCCGCCCCCTGGGCAAATCTCAACCACAGCCCATCCCCGAGCGGCCCTGGCAGTCCATTTCCCTGGATCTAATCCCGGACCTGCCAAAATCGCACCGTGGCGACGACGCCATCACCGTCTTTGTATGCCGGCTTTCCAAGATGATGCGCGTCATCCCTGTCAACACGAACATCACAGCCGAGCGCCTAGCAGAGGTCGCTTACGACTGGGTGTTCCTGTTCTACGGTCAGCCAGAGAGCATAGTCTCCGACCGTGACCCCAAGTTCACAGGCACCTTCTGGCAAACCTTGTTCAAGCGGTCTGGCACAAGCCTCGACATGTCCACTGCACACCACCCGCAGACGGACGCCCAGACAGAGCGAGCCAATCGCACCCTAGAGGAGATGCTCCGCCACTACATGGATGCCAACCACACCAACTGGTGTGATGTCCTGCCCCAACTCGAGTTTGCCTACAACTCGAGCGTCCAAGCTTCGACGGGCTTCAACCCGTTCAAGCTAGTCCTGGGCTCTGAGCCCACCACCCCGCTACAGCTGCTAGCCAAGCACCCCAACTGGGAGCCTGCCAACCCGTCGGTCACATCGTTCATGATCGACCACGAAATTGCACTCTCCCAAGCCAAGCTGCATGTCAAGGCCGCACAGCACCGCCAGACTGCCTACACTGACAAGCGACGTGCGGATCACACCTTCGCGGCGGGCGACAAGGTGCTCTTATCCACGGCCCACCTCAAGCTGGTAACGGGCGACTCCTGCACGAAATTCAACTCGCGCTATGTCGGCCCCTTCACCATCGAGGCCATGGTTTCAACAACGCAGCGCGGCTGAAGCTTCCGGCGCACATGCAGATCCACCCGGTCATCAACGTGAGGCAACTCCGCCCATTCAGGACGGCGGACGACGCTTTTCCGGACCAAGCCGTGGCCCAAGCCACGCCTGAGCCCTTCGTCAACTCCACTGGGGACCTGTGGTGGCATGTGGAGGCAATTGTCAGCCGCCATATCACCCCCATCACTGGTCGCGTCACATATGGCGTCAAGTTCAAGGGCTATGATGAGTCCGAGAACATCTTCATCGACGAAGCTACCCTACTGGAGGATGTCCTGGAACTGAGCGCGCAGTACGAACGTGACCACCCCCGTTCTGTGACCAAGAACCGGCAACGATGCAGCAGTTTTTGTAAACGAAGCTAAAACCTCGGTCATTTCAACACGCCTGTTACCTACCACTTCGTGGAGTTCGCTGGAGTTAGAGTTGCGGGGACGCAACCCTTCGCGGAGGGGGGATGGTGTAACAGGGCGAATGGCGCAGAAGCGCCAGAAAGAGTGAATCTGAGTTGTCGTAATTTGGCTTTTAGGACAAATAACATGATTGCGTAATAATAGATTAGTTACAATAGATCTAACGCATAGAACTTGGATGAGTCGCATGGAAACACTTGCATGCGAGCATTCATACAACGGTGTCAGTTGTAGAATGCGCGCCAGTTTCGAATAGACGTAAGGCCCCCTTTTGTACCAGGCAGCGCTTTAAGGCGCCTGGATACTGGAGACAGACACTTCTTCTTTCTTTGTGAATCACTACTAAAATGTAACTAGCAAGGCGTCACCTTTGCACTACGTGCCCTACGGCACCGTTACTCGGAGCTCGCCTTTACAGCTACCCCTATCAGCTAGGCGCTCCCACTGTTACACTGAGACCAGGATTGCAGGAAAGCAGAATGTGTATGATGTGGAGCGTGAGCTGGCCTATCACACTCGCCAAGGGGGTCGGCACAAACGCAAGCGCATGGTGCATAGATACTTGGTTAATTGGACCAGGTATCCTAGCCAGTATAACTCTTGGGAAACGGCACACAAATTTTAGAAGGGCTCGTTTTGTTGGAATGTGAGCAACACTCATATACGAAAGAATCTCAGAGCAAGTAATACGGCCCACGAGGGGCCGGGCGCTTTGCTGACTTCAACAGATTATGAGCCTCGAGCGCACATGCGCGGCTGGCCGAGAGGTCGCCGGTTTGAATCCCGCTGGCTGTTGACCAGGGCAGGGAGGCCGGGACGAGGCAGCTATCGGGAGACCGTGAAGCTCGACGGAGTGTCGCTCACGGGAGGGTGTTGGAATGTGAGCAACACTCATATACGAAAGAATGTCAGAGCAAGTAATACGGCCCACGAGGGGCCGGGCGCTTTGCTGACTTCAACACGTTTGCCTGCCACTCAGTCTCAATGATCCCTGGAGTCGATGCTGTACGATGCAGCGAGGACGCTGCAAATGGGAAGGCGGATAATTGTTGTTTTACGGTTCAATTATCATCGATGCATCGGTCGATGCGACCCGACAAGACGATAAGCGAACGTAATTAAGCATTAAAATGGCATAAATTGTTAAGCAATAATATTGCTGAGCAACCCAGACAGGTACAGCAAGTATCCGTTTAATCAGTCCCTAGTTTCCTTCGTTCGTGCGATCAAGGCCTTCAACTGATCCGGGCAGTACGCTAGCAAATCCTTGCTCGTCCCATCTGTAGTGCTATACGTGCAATAATTTGTACCAACTCCGAACCGAACTATGAAGTCTTGTTTCGATTATCGGATACTATGTAACGGATACTTCTCGTAACATGTTGAAATGTAGTCTACCAGACATTAGGAAGCCTGACGTTATTACGAGAACGTATTCGTTACTTAGTATCTGATAGTCATAAGAAGACTCAATAGTTCGGTTCGGAGTTGGCTCAAATACTCTCGCGTATAGCACTACAGATTGGACGAGCGTGGGTCGCTAGCGTACTGCCGAGTACAGCTACAATAACACGATTGTTGCTAGGACGGATCGCTATAGATCCCAACTGATACACCATTTGATTTGAACACGGCCCCTCGAGACGTTCCTTGCAACAAGTGACAAAAACAAACTCCTACCAGAAACTCTTTTTAAAACCGAAAACTCAGTCAAACGAGCTCTCCCCAAGCAAACTCCGAATGCTGACTTCGCCACCCCCATTTCCATAATGCACTTCTTGAACTTAGCTTCTCCAAGTGCCTTCGCCAGCACATCTGCCACCATATGTTACACAAAACACCATGAAAGTGGAGCCTCCCACCTAGAGACCCACTCTTGCCATAGGGGATTGATGGGGGGTGCACATTGATCTGCTTGGAATTATTCCTAAGCATGCCGAACCCAAGAACGACCGAAAGTCAATCGTCTAAATGCTTTGCCGATTGTGTAGCTTTGCCGTGTCGCCTGCGTGAGCTTGTGCTCTGAGCCGCAGGTGAATCGGATTGTTCCTCATTCACTGCTGCGGCTGCTGTTCGGAACCTTAAGTACGGCTGAAATGTCGCGATTGTTGCTAGAGCGGATCGCTACAAATCCCAACAGATCATTTGATAATAATACAATAATACAATAATAAGCCAAGCTAAGTCGCTGTAAAATGTTTGATGTCAAATTGTTAAAAACTTATGTTTTTGGGCTTGCATAAGTCGCCATAAGCTGAAATTACACAAATATAACTCTGCTTAGAGAGACTTAAAGGCCTGTAATTAAAAACCTAACCAGGACTATACCCCGAGCGACCTTCGACGATCGCCATAGAGGTACGTCAGGCTAAGTTTGTTGAACTCCAAACTTATACCGCACTTTGTTTCGTATGGTATTTATCCGACAGGGGGTGCTAGGCCTAGCAATATTAGCTTGTAAATCTTCATATGGAAATACACTATGTACGCCGCTTGTGAAGGCTTATTAATCGGCCATTCGAGCGTTGAGCGGCACATACAATCAAATACGTAGGCAGGGGACGAAAACCAAGGTACGCGATCAAGTACGATGCCGGGCTGCTGAATGAAGAACCGTTGATGTACATTATGTTGTTGGACAACCAAAAGTCAATCGTCATGCAGGATTTCTGTGGGCGTTTCGTTCTGTGGTGGGCGCTGAATCTGTAAACATGTCAATCTTTGTCGATCGCCCGTACTTCACACCTACGTCATCCCTGCTGTCTACCTTGATTAGAGGAATTCGAGAAATTCGTTGAATTAGTGGACCTAACCTAAAACACCTACCCCCTTGCTCCATAGACCCACGCACGTGTCAAATCCACATTAACAACTTTATCATTCATCTCAAGCGCACTATACATAGGCGCTCAAAGACCGCTGCAAATAAGATAATGTATTTATTCACACCATAGCCAGATTTTGAACATTCAGCAAATAAAATGATGGAACGAGACCAAAGGAAAGCATCGAAGTACTTCAACAGCAATGAGCCGACTTACTTGAGTAAGCGAGCGAGCGAGGGGCATCATCGGATGCATGGGTCGATGCAGCGGTAGGTTAGAACTATTTATTGACGAGAGGGTGATCGCATTATTCAGTGCTGCATCATGAAAATGATATTGAAGTATCTAATCCTGATGCTAACTCGCGAGCTCTTCCTCAGAGAATGATTCTACAGCAAGTGTTTGAAACATCAAGACGAAACGAAGCGGGGAAACTGCTATCGGGATGTAGCTAGCAAGCACCACGGGTGCATGTCGCGGCACACCATATACTACGTACCGATCTTCACACCTGGTTTAAATATAAAGCACCTTTCATGCGTTACAAACCCGCATCACAAACACGGTTTACCGTTTGGTGCAGAGTCGGCAATTTTCATTTCTGCAACGAGCAGGCCCACCGGGTTTCAGGCCTTCGTATCATATTGTTGGTTTGTCGTTCGTTATGTCCCGCACAAAATAGGTATACTGACGTGTTGACGAACTCCATATCAATGAATCTCACTAGCTAGGTAGAGGCCATCCAAGAGCCTCTCAAGCAAGGTCTACGCCAGCAGCAAGGAATCCCCTGGCACTCTGGGAAACTCGCCTCTTCACTACCCCTTCACTATCCGTTCACACCCTTCATTTTACCGACATCCCTTCATTATGTACAGACGTACGTATGTTTCCAATACTGCGCACAAATAATTATTCGTCGTATTAGTATAAGTATAAAAAGTACTTCCACGGCTTGAGCGCATGTCTTACGTATGAAAACTATAAAAATAAAATATACCAACAAGAATTTTCTTGATCATGGGTTTATTCGTTGGTCAGCAGCCAATCGATAGTTCCAACCTATTGCTAAATGGACATATGGTTGCTCCAAGAGTGCAAGACATACAGGAAGCACATAGACGGCCGTGCATGGCCCCGCCTGCCTGTCCCAGCCAGACAGGCAGGGTACAGTACGTAGTAGTCCCTTTCTGAGGCCGACTTATCCGAACAGTTGAGCTCATGCGTTTTCTTGACCAAGGTATCGCGAACGTAGATGTATGTAGGTATATGATGATGGTGGGCGCGCGGGGACATGTGTGTACGGAAGATAACAGTTTCTGCGCCTAACGCCACGTTTCAAAGGACCGCCGGTCATTTTGACCGCCAATTCGACCGTAGTACGAGCAATGGGTCTTATGTGTCGAAATTTGCTTGCAGGACTCATCACGGGAGCCGAACTCGACATAGTGGTCCTGCAATGCATCAATATAAGTAGCTCATTGTATACCATGATATTGACGTCACTTTTGATTTATCTTGTGCGCGTTTTGTTCGTATGCAAGCAAGCAGCAGCAAGTAGCTAGACAGGGGCGACGCGCGCATACAACATACAGCGTGTAGCCCTGCCTTGGATTGGGGACACAATCGCTCGTCTTAATGTAAGCGTTGTCTATCCGCGGCACATACGTACCAGCCACAAACGGAAAGCCCTCATCCATCCACCGACTTTTCTATGGTATAGCACTCAGCAGAAACGCGACTTTCTGCACGCCGAGAAATACGCACACAGCACCTAAAACCTCTTAATTAAGGTAAGGGATCTACCACTGCCGGTCCGTCCGCAATAAACTCCTTTTATACGGCGCGCGTTTTCTCAGCCCGCGCGCGCGGTGCATGGGATGAGATCCCATCACTTTCATTCGTTTTATTTGATATGCAGCAGCAGGCTAAGATTGAAGATATGGAATTCTGCCATTAATCTGCCCTGGGTTCCAAAGAAAGACCTTGCAACACTGGCAGGGTCATGTCCTCCAGTAGTGTGGTTTTGTTATTATTCGGCGTTCTAACGTCATCAACAATCAAGATAGCGCTTGCACAAGGTGAGTACATACATACATATGGCTATATGGCTACCTACTTATATGGCTGTATGGCTTTATTTATGTATGTGTGTGTGCGTGCGTATGTTTGTTGAAATGTAGACTATCAGACATTAGGAAGCCTGACGTAATAGCGAGAAAGTATACGTTACATAGTATCTAATAGGAGAATAATTCTGAATTGTTTGCTCCGGAGTTGGCACAAATACTCGCGCACATAGCACTGCATACTGGACGAGCACGGGTTCACGCTAGTGTACTGCCGAGTACAGCTACAACAACACGGTTGTTGCTAGGACGGATCGCTATAGATCCCAACTGATTCACCATTTGATAACAGTGTTATATGCAGCTTGCATACATATATTATTTCATATACGCATATCGTAAAGTCAACATTAGCTTACTTAAAGTTGTCAGGATAAAAGCTGCTTGGAGCTTTGCTCATCTAACTATGTACCTATGTTGAGTTGCTCTCTGCAAGGGGCAAACCTAATGAAGAAGTCGCTATCTGGCAACATGCATGCGCAGCAGACTTTGTTATCATTAGCTATCAGTTTCTTATTACACCGTTTTGTAAATTGCTTACATATTTTTGGGTCATGAGATTGGTCAAGCTATTGGCGTTCCTGATTATTATCCATGACCCATTACTAATAATGCCTGATAACCAGACGTCGTCTTAATCTCAGCAGCACGTGTGTGTCAATTCTCTCGCAGGTTGCACTGAGTTTGCTGGCTATAGTGCACAGCCTAACAAGGCATGTTACCCACTCTATCCTAGCCGAGTCACATGCATACAGTGGCATCTATATATGGTGAGAGACAATCTGCATCGATGCATGCATGTGCAGGTTGTGTGGAGAATCTTGCTCTGGCTAGGCCGACCTTTGCTTCTTCCGTTTACCAAGCAGGGGGCGGCATCTATCACCACATGAGGGCAGTGGACGGAGTTACTCAGTATGACACTTTAAACGTTAGCAAACCCCAGCTGTACCAAAGTGCCACTGGTGACAGATCACCCTGGATTTCGATTGACTTGGGCACCCCGTCAGTGATCACACAGGTGGTCATTTGGAGCCGCTGCGACACTTTAGGGACCAACTTCAAACCCAGTCTGCGCATCGGCAACTATAGCATGCAAGTGTATGAAGATACCCCTTACATAAAGTTTGACAACTTAGTGTGGAGTTGGACACAAAGCAATGCCATCCCACAGTGTACCACAGTGAACATCACTTACACTATAGTCGGGCGCTGGGTGGTTCTGCAAAACCCTGGCGAACAACTGCAGGTGACGGAGATCCAGGTTTTTGGTATCCGAGGTACGTACCTGCAGAGCAGTTTTTTTCAGCCACTGTATAAATGGAATTGCTGTCATGCAATTGAGCTATTATAACTCGGTAACATACAGTGCAGTTTACTTCTGACAGGTGACTCAGGGTATTTTACGTATGTATGTAGAGTGCGCACTTTATAATAGTAGAGACGCATAAAAATAAACCTACACATGCATGCACAAGGCAAGGAGCGAGGGCCTTGATGGGTGGTCCACATCATGTCGTCTTATTATTATTATTATACCATTACTATTATTCATATTGTTATATTAATATTATTATTATATTATCACCACATCCTATAAAGACTTTAATTGATACATCCCTTAACCTGAGGACGGATTGCAGCGGCCAACATTATTATTAAGCTTGCAAACACATCGGTTGCTTGTGCTGTATTGTGCGTAAACAATAAATCGATGATGTCCTTACGTTCCACCTCTTAAAGGTAGTGCTGAACGCACGGTCCTTAGATGCTGGGAAACTCGTAGACGGAATCATCGTATATCGTATACATCGTACATCATCAACCGTGTCTTCTCCTTATCACCAGTGCTTCATTAGATGTCGCCAAGCTTCCTGTGCAGGATGCATTGAAATTTCATATATATCGAGATGCACGATGCTATGTCATGCATTAAACAAAGATATCGCGAATATCAGGATTAGATCATCCTAATCATTATCATCATGCTTGGATCGAGGAGAATCGATATAGTAAACAGTTTGTATGTGTGCTGTAGCAGATGACTCGTGCTTGCTTTAATCACCCCCCACTCTCTCGCAGGTGACTTTGTGGACAGCCTGCCCAACTTGGCGTTCGGTCGCCCAGCATACAGCTCATCCGTATACCAACAGAAGAATTATGTGCCCTCTGTGGCCGTGGATGGCGTCACGCATTACCAATTCGGCGAGGACCCCAACTTCCCACAATTCTTTTGTTCAGACACTACTGACATGTCCCCCTGGTTTTCGGTCGACCTGGGGGTTCTTGCTTACATAAGCCGAGTGGTCATCTGGAGCCGCTGCACTGATAGATCGGATACAATGTTCAACATGATGGGTGCTGAGCTGCGCATAGGCAATACCAGCATCCGGTACCCTAATGACACTGGCCTCTTGACAAGCAACCCCCTGGTGTGGAAACAACCCACTAACATGAAGCAATGTGTCTTCCAGGATGCTGCATTTGATCCGCCCAAACTTGGGTCCTGGGTGACCTTGCACAAGAGGTATTATGAAGTTGAGAGATACTTGCAATTGACTGAGTTCCAGGTCTTTGGCATCCCCTTCACGTAAGTCCAGTTAATATGATATTATGACATTTCCTGTTTCGCACATTTGGACACTGTAACAACTCGTGGCATTCAGTATTGCCATACCGTCTTTAAATAAACATGAAGTCAAAATGTTTGATCGTGCACGGTTATGTGCTGCTGACGCATATTGAATACCGCACGCATACAGCTCGTAACTCATCATTGCACGTAAAAAGGACATCCTAGCCAGCCACCAAGAATGTTAGAATTGTCAGGATACACTCCATCCCCCTGCTTTATCCCCCATCATCATTGTTTCAGGCCGTCACCCCCACCACCATCACCACCGTCACCATCACCACCGCCACCGTCACCACCGCCACCGTCACCACCGTCACCACCGCCACCACTATTACCACCACCATCTCCACCACCGCCACCATCAGCCCCACCACCACCACCATCACCACCATCACCACCATCACAGCCACCATCACCACCATTACCACCATCACCATCACCACCGCCACCGTCACCACCGTTACCATCACCACCACCACCATCACCACAGCCACCATCACCAAAACCGCCCCCACCGCCACCGTCACCATCACCACCACCATCGCCACCGCCACTGCCACCAGAACGTGCTTGCTTCCCTGCTCATGCGCGCGTGCTCCTGCGTGACGGCTCAGAAGCACGCATGGATCAGCTGAAATTAGGACAGGAAGTGGGGGTTTGGCAGGCGGACGGTTCGATTGGCTATGAGCCGATTTACGCTTGGGGCCACAAGGAGCGCAACTCTGGGCCGGTTAGGTACGTCCAGATCGACCTCGTCTCGTCTGCTGTTGCCGCTACGGCCGCTGCTGCTGGAGGTGATGCAGCTGCAGTCCGGTCGCCATCAACTAGCAGTGCAGCTCAGCTGGTGCTCACCCCTGGCCACTTCGTCATCATGCCGTGCCATGATTGCCGTACCAGCGGAGCAGTAACCCACAAGCGTGCTGACGACACGGTGCCAGGGGATGAGCTGTGGGTGGCTCCAGCGCTTGTGAGCGGCCGTACCAATGAGTCCTATGGCGGCACCGGTTTGCGTCTTGAGCTCTGGCATGTGAAGGCTGTCCAGTACATCAATTCGGAGGGCATGTACAATCCCTTCACGCTTGGTGGCACTGTGATAGTGGAGGGCGTTGCAGCCTCCTGCCACAGTGACTGGTTCTTGGACTCCGCTGTGGACATGCTTGGTGCGTAGTACCGTACGTGCGTCTTTGGTTGATATTATGTGTATATTATGTAATATACACTATAACAACAGATTCGTGCGTTAGGCTCGCGTTAGGCTGCGTTAGGGCGCGTATGTGTGCGTTTTGTGCGTTAGCGGTTGCGTTAGCCTAACGCGAGCCTAACGCAAAGAAATAGAAAACTGGACAGAACGTCTGTTATAGTGCGTCGTTTTCAAGTTCGTTTAAATGAAAACAATATTTATAATGATTATAAAAGTTCCCTGTAATTTTTATTACGTTTCGTGGTGCTCGAAAATCGGGGGCTTGCGTATGTTCTAACGCGAGCCTAACGCAAACCTAACGCACGCGATCGCAAACCTAACGCACGCGTTAACTTTACGCAAACAGCTTGCGTATATCTTGCGTACAGTGCGTTACGATACGCACGTAACGCACTGTAACGCAGTTTACTCAAAGTTTATGTAGATAGCGCATAATAATGTTCGGAGCACGGGTTTGCCGGATTTATTTAGTTTGCTTACTTGCTCTTATTGTGCAGTAGTCTCGAGACTTTGTGCATAAAATATCTTCAAAGTTAATTTCAATTTAGGATAGCGCTATGAATACTAGTCGTTGTACAAGAGATTGCTCTGGTGAACGCTTGTTAACATCGCTAAATCGCTACCATTATACGAATTTAGAATCTGTACATGTGGCTTACTTTATAACATAGAACTCTGAAGTGCCACACATGGCTGTTCAGGGCTACCTTTCTAATTATGGAAGGCTTTCTAATTATTGAGCAGCAAGCTGCCGGAGTTAGCAAGTGTGGGTAAGGACCGAGGAAATTTGGCAACAGCAAACCTTACACAGTAGCCAGGCAACAATCTTTCCAGATGGAGACCCAAACAAAGTCACCAAGAGCCACAGTTACACATCGAGCAGGCCCCAAAAATTAGATAGCCTTGTCTGGCAAGCATCATAGCAGCTTGGCGTATGTGTGAAAATTGACCATGAAAACGAGCATGTGTGAGAGGTACTCTATGACCCCAAGGCTTCCCCAATACAGACATATTGCAATGCAGAATAGTTCAATCGCTGCACGGGAATGAATAGTTCAACGGATTCACGCTACAATTTTCAGCACGGTCATTATTTTGTTATTGCATCAAAAACGTCATGCACATTCCTAACCAGAATTGTTTCATGGCTCCAGAAACTCCAAGCACGTGCCTAAGCCGATGACGGCGCTGTACTGAGGGCTGCCCAGAACCCTTGCCTTCCATCCCATCCCGCTGGCCCTGGCTCCCAAGACGGGGCACATAGACGGGGCATCTCAAGTGCAAACGTTGCAATGGTGATTCTAAACATCCTCGTCACAATGAAGTCACTTCTCATTGCTACTAAAACCAGGAAGAGCCAAGCTTTGAGCCAAGCGGCTGCTGCCTTGGTCGATGCCATCTAGCACATCCGATGCAATGTTGCCTTCTAGTGGTTCCCTTCCAGGCATGACACACTGAAAATGTTCCTGACTTTCAGGGGAAAAGTGTTTTCGGGATGTAAAGAGTTTCATACGGGACTTTCCATCATAAGCAGAAGGCGGCTCCATTCGTTACTGAAGCAATTATTATTTCTTTACAAATATATGATTAGCTGTTGATGCTGCAGAAATTATACGTATGCTGCCTGCGCAAGCAAGGTTGTCCAATAGAACTGCTACTGTATGACATGGACGACCTGACGACTGTGTACAATGGGTGGCATTAAATGTACATATAAAGGATGTTGTAAAGCAGGGTTTCGAAACATTGTTGCTTACATGGGATTGATTGGCAGCCGCACAACCCTGGACGGAGTACGGAAGCACTACTCTTCGCTTTTAAGTAGTAAGTATGCATAAGATTTGTATTTTACTTTAACTAGTAAAAGAATAAGTTTTTTTCCTGCGTTTATTTTTGTCGTGTACGAAATACTTTATTGCCACCAACCCGCAGAAAAACGGCCGAAATGACGTGCCATTAGGAACTCATAATGGGCGCCCTAGCAAAGGCCAAAAGCAGCCCGCGCATGGTGAAGATGCATCGATGATGGTGCTGGCTGCCAACACAGCTAGCATACATCAGAAGGAGAAGGAGGTCAAGGCCGCTAGACACTGACAGGTTAGTGCAAATACTAGTAGTACGGAGAGTGGATGATGGGGTGTGCAAATTACCAGGCGCGCTTAGCAAAATTATTGCTGGATGGGTGATGTACATTACGGATCTCATATACAGGGATGTACAGATCATTAATGTCCTTTAACCTGTTTTCTCCTTTCTGTCTTTTATATAATTGTTCCTATTCTCCCCAAACGTACTTCCTTTTTATGTAGGCAAAGAGTTCACAGCCCTCTACGACAAGGAACTCCAGCAGGAAAGCTAGGAACTCAAGCAAGGCGGCAGCAAAAAAGGTACAGCCCATTCATCCTGTCTTCCTGTTTTATTGAGCTGTAATTTTATGTTTCGTTATATTCTTTTCATTTGCTGTGTGCTTTGTCGTTTGATGTGCCATATGTTGATTTATTTTTCTCTTTTTTGATAGAAATTGTAAGCTTGTAATTTCTCAAATCATATATGTATGCTAACGTCGGCCCTTGAAGGTAACGAACGATGACGATGTGCGGCCATCCACGAAAGTGAGGCGACCAAGCACGGGCACCAAAAGAAAGGTACGAAATATTGAGGTCAGACATTACTTACTTTTTAATATAACCTTTTTATTACTACCAAGTCCCTTCACGTATTTTGGACCAGCAGGTGCCGTTGGAAGACAAGTCTACGGATGACGATGACAGTTACGACCACCAGGGACAGAAGGTAATTTCCTTAGTTCAGCTTATTATCTAAACTTCCTTCATGTTTGAATGTATAATTATAATATGTGTTGTTTTGACTGATAAAGGTCAAGAGTGTTTCGGAAGGTGTGCGATGTACACGGGCACTACGTCAACGTAGGAGCTCAGGGAGTTAGCAGAAACAGGTAACAAAGTGTCCAAGTACATAGTACAGCAAATGAAAGACTATGCTTTTAGAATGATTAGTGGTACTTAAAAGCACTGCCCACCCTAGACATGATTAAGATTATTGTAACCGGAAGTGATAATTGCTGAGTGGTGACAGCTTAATTTACATTTATACATATGTATGTAAATAAGTATAATTTTCCTTTTCTAAACTTTTCAGGAGTTGCTTGAGGAGGAGGTGAGCGAGGACCAGAAGATTGAGGACGAGCAGGATGACGCCACCACTGCGCCAGAGGAGGACGACAACAGAGAGAGTGAAATAGAATACTATTAGATAGAACTAACATCTAACATGTTTGTTTCTAAGCTTATATTAGAGCGGGCTGCTAAATGTGCGGTGGCAGATGAAGTTAGGATGTATGTACCTAATGATGATTGAAATGATTGGTGCATGGTACAAATGATTATTGAACTCATAAACAAATTTGATTGGCAGGATTGGATGTGTAGAAATTTGATTGTTTCGTTGAATTAATGCGTACTCACCAATGGCTGCTTACCTGGATGCTATCCGAATATTGAACTGTAAATTATTGCCTGGAATATTTTCATCTATCAAAACTGAAATCCTATTGATATTCTTCATAACAGCTACGTACATTATGACAGGATAGTTTCCGTACACACAAAAATAATTCTGCAGCGGGTGGGCAAAACAGCAAACAATAACAGGAACGAGAACTGAAACAGTAAAGAAATAACCAGAACGACCAAAAGTAGTTGCAGTGAGCAAGAATGCGAGGCTGCCTCGTACGCAAAGCGAAAGTGGCGCGAATGTTGCTATCGCACGCGTAAGACCTTGCGAAAGCGTGCGAATATGTTAGTTACATGCGTTTAAAACTTTTACGCAACCCACAACTGCTACCTGTGTACGCATTATTCGCAGCATACGCAAGCATGCGTTAATGCGCGTTAATGCGCGTTAGGCGTGCGTATATTGTGCGTTAGAGAACTTTAACTTCCATGCACGCTATGTATTTTTGCTTGCGTATGGGTCTCTAACGCTTGCGTTGCGTTAGGCCTAACGCACACCTTAGAATCTATGTGGGTGCGTTTGACATTGCGTAAGTTCGCGTTAGGTTGCGTTAGCTAACGCAAAGTAAACGCAAACATTTTCGTTCCCTCCCAAAAAAGTTTATTTGCGATTGCGTTAGGTGCGTTAGGATTGCGTTAGCGATACGCAAGCAATAACGCAATGCGTTTGATTTGCGTTAGGCTTTGCGTTAGCTCGCGTTAGTTCGCGTTAAGCTTGCGTTAGGCTTGCGTTAGGGGTCCCTAACGCGAGCCTAACGCGAGCTAACGCACGAATTCCTTGTTATAGTGATATAATACAAACATGCATGCCCATTATGTGCATATGCACCACCACTGCTATATATGCTGGTGTGCATGTATGGACACCAGCATATATGCATGTACGCATGTATGTATGTATATACATACATACATACATATGTATGGGTCCGATCAGGACCCATGGTGCTCGTCTTTGGAGGGCGAGTCGCCCACAGTGTAACACCCATAATACATACATACATACATACTTCGTTTCCTTCACTACGCTGCTGGCGCTCTGGCGCCCGCCCGCATCCGAATCATGCCTGCAGGTGTCAATGCCGGCATGTTACCATCAATTTACCAGGTGGCTATGTCCCCTATCCGGATGCTGTGGCATCTGTACGGCAAGGAGCGGTACATTCGGACGTACGAGCAGCTAGACGCAGCATACGACATCACCTCCATGTGCGCTGTCAAGGCTGTGCCACCGGGCACGGGAAAGACCGGTGTTTTGTCGAACGCTCTGCAGACAGCCGCCTCGACTGCACGGCTGATGGTCACCAGTGCTGCTGCTTTGGCTGCATCCGCCTGGGACGTCCAAGCTGCACCCAGCAGCAACACCATGGCTGGAAACAACTAACGCATAATACAATCGTGCGTGCATCGGCATGAATCCAAATACAACAGCGCACGTACGGCACAACACGACTGGCATACGTCTGTATTTTTTCTGATCGACTATAGCGCGCATAATCGACATGGTCTATAGTCGTCCGACTTTTCCAGTAGGTCGCTCAATTTCCACATGCAAGGCTGGCATTACAAAATTCGTAAAGGCCTGCATGTTCATCCCAGGTTGCAGACCGACGTCTGTATTTTTCCTGATCGACTTTAGCGCGCAACATCGGCTAATAGTCGATTGGGGGGCATAGTCGATCTATAGTCGACTGGATGGATGGATGAATGGGTGGATGGATATGCAGTGTGTAGTAACGGTTGTTGGCTGAGATCTTTGGCGATATTTATCCTGCCAGCAATGTGCTCCCAGGTGCATTCAAACCGAGCTAGATACTCTATCCACCTAGCTTGCCGTTGGTTCAAGGTGGGGACACTTTGCAAAAATGTCAGGGGTTCATGGGCAGCCTTCAGCATGAATGGCCAGCCGTCAAGGTAACAAAGCATGCAAGGCCGCCAACAACTCCTGTTTCCCGGTGGTATGTCGGGTTTCCACATCCAAAACCTTGTTACTCGTGAAGGCGGTCGGTCGCCCTTCCTGTAACAATGTAGGATTTTATAAAGCACCAGACGTAACTTCGACACAAAAGGGTTGAGTTATCGGGGAATGCAAGGGTTACGTCATTGGCAACGGCACATTTCAGCTCTTCAAACACCTGCTCACATTCTGATATCCAGGACTCAAGCGAAATGAAAGCTCCCTTGCGAGTCACATTCGTAAGGGGGGCCGTAAGGATAGAGTATTGCTTAATTAACTTACGGAAGTAGTTAGTCAAGCCAGGGAACTTTCGCAATTCCTGGAGGTTCTGAGGCGTGGGCCATTACAGTAGCTGTGGTTCTGTAACAGCGTGAATGGCGCAGAAGCGCCAGAACGAGCGAAACTGAGACGTTGGACTATGGCCATTTGTTGGAATGTGAGCAACACTCATATACGAAAGAATGTTAGAGCAAGTAATACGGCCCACGAGGGGCCGGGCGCTTTGCTGACTTCAACACCATTCGTCACAAATAATATATTTACATAAAAGTAGATTAATTACAATAGATCTAATGCATAGAACATGATCAAGTCGCACGGAACTACTTGCATGCGAGCGCTCGTACAACTTTGTCGGTTGTAGAGCGTCTGTATTTTTGGAGGCTGACTATAGTTGGACTATTGTCAGAAATAGCCGATTCAACTATAGCCAACCAATAGACGATTCTTTTAGACGATAATAACATCGACTATAGTATGAGACTATAGTCCAACTATAGTCGTCCTAGCTATAGTTGATGTCAGCTACAGCTGATCATACTATAGTTTGATCGGCTATAGCTGACATCGACTATAGCTAGGGACTTTCAGCTATAGTCGTCCAAGCTATAGTCGATGCTAGCTATAGCTGATCAAACTATAGTATGATCAGCTATAGCTAGCATCGACTATAGCTTCGACTATAGTCCAACTATAGTCGAGCTAAGTCGTCCAAGCTATAGTCGAGCTAAGTCGTCCAAGCTATAGTCGAGCTAAGTCATCCAAGCTATAGTCGATGCCAGCTATAGCTGATCAAATTATATTTTGCAGCGGTCGGCGGAGGCCATGCAATTGCTGTACGGGATTCAATCATTATCCGGTTGTATACATTACAGGGGTACATATTGTACAGTCATAGCCTGACAGCGCCACCTGCCTTGGTCCTCTCTTTGTCCCGGCCTCCTCCTCCTTCACATCATTCTCACAAATCGCTGACATCCTAACTTGGCTTTGTTGAACCATACCATCCTACTTCACCCATTGTCTCCCTTCACCTATGCTGGTCATGGCTCCTTGCCCCACACCTTTACTTCCAGAATCATCCGCATTCCAACAAGGCCACCCTACTTCACCAATCCGTCTCGCTTCACCTCTGCTGGGCGTGGCTAAAAATCAATACAATCAGAGAAAACGTTTTGAAATATTTATATAGGATTTTTAAGAACCTAACTAATGCCAGTGCTAAAATTCAGGAAAAATAACCGATATACCATCTTCACCGTCAAAATAATTTATTAGACGGGATTACCCTTATCTGTGTTTGAGGTGCTTTTGACAGTCGCAGGGGCTCCCAGCCCCACGCCTTTACTTCCATAGCAGCCATGGTGGTAACCAGTCGCACGCTGACCTGGCAGGGACGTAGCTGCATTCCCATCCCCTCCTCCCTCACTGCTTCTGCCACCTCGTCTGGCACTACGGGCAGCAGCTCCTCAGGGGGCGGCCCAACGAGGTTAATCAACACAAACTGTGAAGTTTTGTCGTCATCCTTAGAATCTACCGGCTTCATATCAGAGGCCCCACATTTCCCCATAATTGGCCGTGGGGTCCGAACAATGCAAACACGCTCGATGACGGACTCCAAGGGGATGCACCCAAAGGAGGCATGTGGTGCCCCAGGCTTCCTGCAGCGGGGGTGGGGGTGGGGGTGCGGTTTTGGGTTAGGCTCGAGTTCGACCTCTTTTTTTGCTGTTCCTTTGCCACCCACCACACCTGTGCCATTGCAACGGTCGGAGGTGAAGCTCCCTGTTCCAATCCTCCTCGGGTGCTTCGAACCACCTCACATACACCAAGTCATGGGTCTCCTGTGTGTGTGTAATGCTGAGCAGAAGCTGTACCTGTGCTCCAAGCCAAATTCATTTATGTCAGTGCCGGGAACCCCCTTCCCCCCTCCACACACACAGCAAGACAGTAGAATCCCGACAACAGGTGGGTACTTACCCGCCCGTACCAAACGCCATCTTCGTCGCTCCGAACCGACACGTCACAAACAGCCGCCTCGGTACGGTTCCCAAACAGGGTCCCCGTGAGACGGCCGCCACGCATGTATACAACTGTCTCGTACGGAGACGGGCCTGACCTGCTCTTGGAGGGCGTCGTTCTTCTTGTTTGTGAACTGCCATGCCGCTCGAAGGGCCGCTCCTGCCTCAGCCACACCTCCCAACATTTCCCCTAGGCCCAGCCTGCTCCCTTGCACGGACGCCATCACCTCCCAAATGTCCGCAACACACATATGCTTGCCCAAGACGAGCCCAGGCAATAGCTCCAGTAGAAGTGTTCCGCTGCAGTTTGTGCCCTATTTAAAGCAGACTGGTCCTGGCGGGAAAGGGCCTCCTGGAGATCAGCGTACACCACGCCCAGTGGCCCAGCGCTCCGCAGCGTGTCCCCGCTGAACACTGCCGCCAGTGCCATTCCAATGGTGTCAGGCGCGCAAAGCTGGTCGCGCCAGGTCAAAACTTGGACACAGGCAATCGGAGCCGAGCCGCCCAGTACCCCCGCACGGTACTGCTCTGCGTGGTGTAGGCGATGTTAGGACATGCACGAGGCTCAGCGACGGTCCCACGGACCCGATGGCTCCTGACCCGGCACGTGAACACGACAACCCCTGCCGGGGCCTCGGTGGAAAGCCCGGGACCACCCTCCACTTGTAGTGCTCCGCTGGGCCTGCTCTCGCATTCACACTTCCACCCGCATGGCACAGGTACTCGGAGCTCGCCCATGTAGCTCTGCCACCCAGCAAGGCGAAGCCTCTGTTACACTGGATCGAGACTATTGGACTTTTCGTGTGTATTATCGCTTACATGTTACAAGAGATTCTAGGCTCTCAAGGCAAGGAACAAGAGACCGATATAGTCAGTCGTACACAAACGACTTCTAACCAAAAACATCATAAAGGCAAGTCTGACCGAACTCGTAAAGCCAAATTCCAACACTCCCACGCGGTCAGATCTTGCACACGCCCATGCTCTTCTGGTGCTTTGCAAACTTCTCCAACGGCAGCGGCTTCGTCAAGATATCCGCCACCATGTCGTCGCTGCGACAGTCCTCCATGACCACCGCTCCACGTGCCACTTGCTCACGAACCATGTGATATCGCACAGCAATGTGCTTTGATTTTCCTGAAATTACTGGGTTCTTCGTGATCCTAATCGCTGACTGACTATCACAGTTGATGGTGGTCGGACGTAACGAGTAACCCAACTCCGAGAGCAGAAGACGTAGCCAGAGTGCCTCCTTGGTAGCCTCCGATGCCGCCACGTATTCCGCTTCCATGGTCGAACTCGTAACTGTACGCTGTAGCCTGCTCGACCAACTCACTGAGCCTCCATGCAAAGTGAAAACGTAACCACCAGTTGACTTGCGGCTCTCAATGCATCCTGCATAATCTGAATCTGTATAACCAATTAAACCTTCTTCAACACGTTCGCCACCAAAAACGATGCCGCACTGAGGTGTTGCCAGCAAGAAGCGAACTACCGCCTTCGCAGCTCTCCAGTGCTGCTCAGTGGGTGCTGACATGTGGCGTGTGAGGACTCCCACGGCTTGTGCAATGTCAGGCCGGGTGCAATTTGTGATGTACATCAAGCTGCCTACCAGCTCAATGTACGGATATCGCGAGCGATCCAAAACTTCCCCGTCAGCAGCCCGCATCAGGATCATCCCCGGGCTCATGGGAATGGATCTTGGATCTGCATTAACCATGCCATACCGCTCGATCAGCTCATGGATCATGTGTTCCTGCGACACTGTGAGGGTGCAGGTCTCACGGTCCCGCTTGATGACTAAACCCAAAAACACCTCCGCTTCCCCCATGTCACGGCATTCATACAACTGCTTGATCTCCTCTTTCACCTCCAAAACGGTCTGCTCATCGTGAGATGCAATTAATACGTCATCTACGTACACTAACAAGTACGTGCATATCTGACCATCTAGATCACGACGTATGTATAGGCTTGGGTCCGCATTGGACACCTCAAAACCCATCTGAATCAACTTCTCATGCAAGGTCTTGTTCCAGGCGCGCGAGGCCTGGCGCAAGCCGTACAACGCTTTGTGCAAACGACAGACGAGGCCTGGACCACCACTCTCAAAGCCTGGGGGCTGCACGGTGTAGATTTCCTCCTCCAGGTCTCCATTTAGGAAAGCCGTTTTCACATCAAGCTGGTGTAGCTCCATGTCGTCCGCAGCTACCATGGCTAAGAAAACACGCAGAGTGGAATGCTTGCTAACTGGTGCAAAGACCTCTTCAAAGTCCACACCTTCACGCTGCATGAATCCTTTCACCACGAGGCGCGCCTTGAAACGCTCAACGACCCCATGCTTATCCAACTTCACTGAGTAAACCCACTTAACGCCTAGGGCTTGCTTGTCCGCCGGCTTCTCAACCAGCGACCAGGTGCCCTTTTCCTGCAGCGAAGCAAACTCCTCCTCCATCGCCTCAATCCAGAAATCAACCAAGGGTGATGCAATTGCTTCTTCATACGTAGCGGGGATATCCACGTTTACCCCTAAAATCGACTTAGCGTACTTGGTATTTTGACGCTGCGATTTACGTAATGCAATTGGAACGTCTAACTCCGGTTCCGGCTGGGGTGCTGGTTCCGGGGGTTGCTCCGGCGGCGACTCCTCCTGTATTTCGTTGCCCTCATCAGCCTCGGGATCGGACCCAGAGACATCCTCCTCCTCCGATTCTGAGGCGTCGAACTCCATGCTCCCACGAACGCCCCACTCATCAAACTTAACATCACAACTGATGCGGACACGCCTATCCTTCGGTACCCACACCCGCCATGCACTCATGCCTGGTGCGTAACCCACAAACTGGCCCGGCACGCTCACGGGATCCAGCTTATGGCGCTGCTGCTTAGGAATCATGACGTATGCAGGGCAGCCAAAAACCCTCAACTTCGACACGTCCGGTTTTTCACCAATGAACCGCTCCCAAGGCGTGAGATTGCTGCCCTTCGTGGGAGATACGTTGCGAAGAGTATTGGCCGTAATAACAGCCTCACTCCACATTTCCTGCGGCAAACCTGAATCGGCCAACATGGTGCGCACACACTCCTCCAGAGTGCGATTCAAACGCTCCGCGGCGCCATTCTGCTGTGGTGTGTACGGCGCCGTCTTCTCATGGAAAATGCCCATGTCCCGCAAAGTGCTAGCCAGTTCTTCATTTACGTACTCTAAGCCACGGTCAGTGTGGATGCGGCGGACCTTGTCGCCAGTCTGCCGCTCCCACAACTTTATCACCTCCTTCACCGTCTCAGGAACCACGGTCTTGTCAGTGATACACCGCACCTCCGAAAACTTCGTGCAATCATCGTAGAACGTGACCCAATACTTCGCATTATTCCACGACTTCACTGGCAATGGACCGCAAAGGTCCATATGCACCAAATCGAGCCTCTTACTCGTAACATTGCCGGTTGATGGGTGCGGCTGCCGTGTCTGCTTGCCCTCGGCGCAGGGCTTACAGAACTGCCCCTTCGCAGCCACCACATCATCCACACTTGCACCGAAACCCGTGACCATGTCACTGCTGGCCACCTTGGCCAGGGCGTCAAAACCCAAATGTCCGTACCGTTTATGCCAAAGAACGCCAAGATTGGAATCCTGCTTCGTGATAGCAAGCTTGACCTTCCTCAATTCCTCACGGACCTTCTTACCACTTAAGCACCTGTCGGACCCATACCGACCCATCCAGCTGTCGTAGCTGGAGTCCTCAGCATAGAACAACCCATCGATCTTCTCCAACTCAATCGCGGGTGCCCCACCAATCTCCACGTGTGGCAAGACCCCTGAGAACTGGGGAACCACATTCGGTCCAAAACTGCCCTCTAACGCCTTCAAAGACAGAATATGACCCATGATCCCCGGTGCATGGTACACGTCTACCTCGACATCTGTCTCAAAACAAGAGGAGCGGAACATGACCCGCCCATGGCCCTCCGGGCGTACCACGCTTCCATTCGCTGTTTTTAACCACACTTTACAATCTGAACCACAATGCTGATAGTTCCGGAGCTTGTCCTTGTCTCCAGTGACATGGACTTCTGCTCCAGTGTCGAACAGCCACAACTCCCGCTCCCAGTCGTCCTGCTGGGAAGAGTATACCCGGGCGATCAGCTGTCTCCGTTGGCCTTGTGCTGGCCGTGGGGGAGCCGCTGCCTGTGCGGCGGCTGGGGGTTGGGCCGCAGGCGCCACTGGAGGCGGCGCCGGCGGTGGAGCTGCTAATGCCGGCGGGTTTCGGGGCTTCTGCCGCAATCCCTTCAACGCCGGCCTCCAAATCCCCCGCTGCTCATCATTTGCCTTCTTCCTGCATTCTGCGATGAAATGCCCCTCCTTATTGCAGTAGAGGCACGCCTTCTTACTCCTGCCTCCGTCGGCGTTGCCTGCTCCAGCGCCCTGGCTGGGCCCCACTCGGGCTCCATCATGGGTACGGGAGAGGGACATCAGGGACACCTCGCGAGCCTTGTTACGCTGAAGCCTTAGCTCGCCCTCTTCGGTCTTGAGCATATCCTGCAGCTGGTCCACGCTTTTGATGCTCTCCATGTGGCGTAGCACGGACTTGACTCCGTCGTAGTCCGATGACAAGCCGCGGATAAGGTGGAGTAACGCATCCTCAGGCTCAATCTTCATCGAAATAAGGCTGGCCTTGTAGCCAATTTTATAAAAGCGGCGGAAATAATCGTCAATACTTTCTCCTGACAACATCTCAAAATCCTTAAGCTGTTGTTGGATTTGCATCCTGAAATTGCGGACGTTGGGAATGTGCTTCTTCGCCAGCGCCACCCACAAATCTCGTGCCGTTGTGTTGCCAGCAAACTGTAGCAAATCTTCTGGTAAAATGTATTTCTTGATGGTGCCGCGAGCCAATTTGTCGTCGTTTGGCTTGATCGCAGCGAGGACATCCTCGTCGTCGCTGATCGTGTCATCGATGAGCTTCCTCTCCAAGTGTGCGTTCACAACTTGGGTCACCGTAACGTAGTCATCGCGACCGAAGAATACCTTCGTGGTATCCTCGTCCTTGCCCATCCTGTCCTATCGTCGCTACCACCTCGTGCGGCCGACTTTTTGGATAATCAGGATTCACCTAGACGCGCCGTTGCGCGGGGCTCATAACCTATTGAAGTCAGCAAAGCGCCCGGCCCCTCGTGGGCCGTATTACTTGCTCTGACATTCTTTCGTATATGAGTGTTGCTCACATTCCAACAGAGACCTTGAAGATCCGGGACCTTTTTTTTCGAGCTTCCCAAGTCGCTCGAGCCCTAAGACGCCCAAGTCAACTTAATCCACGCCTTCAGCAGGTCCATCTTCACGTCAGTGGCCGACACAATGTGGCTCAAATACTCCACCTGGGGCTGTGCCCAAAAGCACGTTCAGTGTAGTATCCTGATGTATCTACGGGTAGTGTCAAACAATCCTGGACCACAGATGGTCATCCTTCCGATCGGGCCTTTGTAGGCCGACACAACAGAGATACAACATTCAGCAAACATTTGCTCCCGCTTCATCACTTCAAGTACGAGCTTAAGATGTTCCAGATGCTCTTCACACGTCTTGGAATTGACCAGAATGTCGTCCAAGTAGCACACCTCAACCCTGTTGATAAACGGTCTGGACATGCGGTCCATAACCACCTGAAATGTCGTGGGTGCATTCGTCAACCGGAACAACAAGAAAACTCAAAGTGACCAAAGGGAGTCCAAAAAGCGGTTTTCGGAATGTCAGGGGCAGCGATGCGGATCTGATTGTAACCCTGTTGCATGTCAATTGAGCTAAAATAAGCCGAACCCTTCAGCTTATTGAACGGGTCATCAAGGTGCGGCAAAGGGTAGCGATTTTTTAATTGTAGTCACATTCAAACCCCGATACCCTTAAGTACCGTCCTTCATATGCAAAGTCCTTACCAAAAAACAGAATCGGCGCAGGGTAAGGGGATGTGCTGGGGCAAAACTGTTGTATCTCTGTTGTGTCGGCCAACAAAGGCCCGATCGGAAGGATGACCATCTGAGGTCCAGGATCCTTTGACACTGCCCATAGATACCCCAGGATACTACAAAAACATACACTTCTCCATCAAATCCGTGACCTGGCGCTTTACCTCGTCCTCTCCAGTGGACTGAGCCGTAAAACAGGCTGCACTCCAGGTATGAGTGGGATGGTATGGTCAACATGACGTAGGTGGAAGCCCACGAAAAACATCTGCGTACCCTTGCAACAAGGCTTCGACCGATCCACAGAGGTTTGAGCGGTGTTTACATTTAAATGCAACCTAGGCCTCACAAGCATTCCATTGGCACCCCTTCGAATCATTCCAACAGCTTCCTTGCGCCCGACTGGCTTAGGTTCAGCTCGCTTGCCCATCACAGCGACAGCAAAGTTAACCACAGGCTCCATTTCAGACCTACCCCCGTCTGGTTCGACACTCACATAAGTTCCTGATGCTTAGCGATGCGTGGACAGGACCCTTACAGATGCGGTCAGCCGGGCTTCGTTTGACACCTGGCACACCTGGGCACACAAGTGATCATCGTGAAACCCCATCCTGGGTGTGTCTTGATGGGGGTTTGGAATGCAGAAGCACACGAGCATGACAGTGTGTGGGGATGTTTGAGGAACAGTTCCTAGGAAAGGAACCAGGGAGTACAATAATATAATAATAACGGACGGGAGAATATTTAGCTCTGTAACAATGAAGCAACGTCTGTGAAAACAATGATGAGAACTGTATGTTTGCTCTGCCACATATACATGATAACGGGATCTGTTGCCGCGCGGGCCGCCTGGCGGTCGGCGGCTCGCTGGGGGCTGGCGGCTCGCTGGGGGCTGGCTGCTATGCTGGCAGGATGGACGGACGAATTATTAGCTGCGGCGGCAGCGCGTCGTCGTCGGTCATCATCGCATCGATCAGACGCACACGCACGGTTCATCATGGCGCTCGATATGTGATGACGATGCATTTATAGATCCAGGCAATGCCGTGTGGCTTGGTTCAATTCCTTTAAGGTTCAAATCTGGAAGCCCCCGCTGGCACGGATGACGCTGACACTGACGAGAGAGCGAACGAGATGCCTTCCTTTACGCATTTCTAATAAAATAATATCGATTCCTGATTACATATATACTCGTTTGCATCGTATCAAACAATCAGAAACTAACTAGGTTTAGAGATAGATAGGTAATATCGTTTGAACGACGGAAAATGCATCAATCTTGTCAGGTAATACTGGAATAATTTGGGTATATATTGCTTATGGGGAGCCCCTTTTGCTTGAGCTCGCGCGCTACCTAGTCATAACAAAAGAGACGCTTTCATTCGTTCGTCTCGCGGCTTGCTTTCTTGTATGTGTTTTTATATATAGGTAAAGTAATGGACATATCAGGCGGCAACCTCGACGAGACGGAGGTATTCTTAAGTTTCCGAAATGACGACGACGACGACGACCTATGGGACTCTTTAATAGTGATGTCGGCACGCGACCAGCAGCAGCTGGATATGAATCTGGATGCGGATATTTTTAGTTTTATGAACTTTAAGTGTAGTCACCCTGACACTGACGATGATGAAGGTAAGTGCGTTCGTTGTACTGCAAGGGTGGGGGGTATTTTGGCGTATGAGGGCGACCGATTGAGACACATACTTCATCGGCGAGCAAGCGAGCGAGCATATATACATTATTTTAATAGCACAGTCGATTGGAAGGAGGAGCGACGGCATGGAACAGGGCGGTAGTTCGGTATGTATGCCTGCTGCCTATTAAATTTAACAGGCAGGCTGACTTTAAAGTCAGCAAAGCGCCCGGCCCCTCCCTGGGCCGTATTACTCAATCTGACTTTCTTCTGTATACGAGTGTTGCTCACTTTCAACTCTGCCCTACGTAGACTCCTTTAACTAGAACCTACATAGGCTTTGGGGTTAACATTAATGTATGAGAGAACCAAACTCCAATCGTTCAATCGTTTACGAATGAGCCAAACACTTTATAACACAACTAATCTTGTAAATAATAGTAATATAATAATGCAAGTCAATCGGCGATAATAAGCCGAAGCCTGCTATTCATCTATCTACTCGCTCCCTCTATAAACATACATATTGTATTTTATAATGAATACAGATCTACAAACAACAATCTATTGAGACGTAGACTATCAGACATAAGGAAGCCTGACGTAATTACGAGAAAGTATAAGTTACATATTATCTGATAGTAAAAGAAGTCCAAATAGTTAGTTCTGGAGTCGGCACATATACTTGCACGTATAGCACTACAAACTGTACGAGCACAGGTCGATAGCGTACCGCCGAGTACAGCTACAACATCACGATTGTTGCTAGAACGGATCGTTAATACACCATTTTATAACACAATCCGACCTAAGCCTCGCGCTCTAAACCTGCTATTCAAATAACTAATCATTAATGCTCCTCGATGGATCTTGTCTTATCAAAATCGATTGGGAACCAAGAATACGCGTACTTATTATTACATAATTGCAGATGTTGCCGCCAAGCAGCAGCAGTGTGGCGGAGCCGCCGCCGCTGCTACTGTGCAGCAGTCCGCAAAAGACCACCACGGCGTCGGCGGCAATAAAAGGAGTGACTGTAGCAGCAGCCTAGGCGGTTGTAGCGACGGCGATGGTGTTGATGGAGATGACGGCAGTATGCTATCAGGGTCAAACAGCATCCGAGCCCGGCGGCGGCGGCGGCGGCGGCAGCGGCTGTCCTCCCAGGAGGACTTGCTGGCGCTAGGTGCTGCTACTGCTGGTGGTTCCAATACCGACTTGGATGACAGATATGGTGCTCATGGCCGCTATGGTGGTGTTCGCAGAAGCATGATTATTGACGGCGGCGTCGGTAGCATTATTGACGGTGGCGGCTGTAGAGGTGTCGGTGGCGGCGGCGGCGCTAAGTACAACAACAACCACAACAACAAGCACCACCATCACCACCACAGTCACAAAAACATGAATTACAGCTTCCCCGACCTGCTGATTCCGCCTTGGCATCAGAAGCCGAGTCGCCCACCTTCAAGTCCAAGCCGGCAACAGGGATATCCAGTTGGCGGCGGCGGGGCAGGGGTGGTGGGAGCAAGGGGCCTTATGCCCAACGGCAGCTATGAACCGCAGACGAGACTACAGCCGCCTCCTCTGATTTTACCACCATCACCACCACCACCACTACCGCCAGCACCACCAGCACTACCACCACCAACTGCAGGGAGCCAGCAGCAGAGGCGGTGGAAACTACGACCGTTGAGAGGCAGCAGGGCTGTACGACAACAGCCTGTCGGGATTCGTCGCCCACCGTTGCCGCCAGCATCGAGATTGACACGACCGGCGGCGGCGGCGGTGGCGGCGGTAGAGCCGCCGCCAGCGGCAGTAATCGTGGCGTCGGCCAACGTGCTGCATGATGATGGCGGACTTGCTGCTGTGCCATCGCCGTCGTCACTTCTGCCGATAGACCCTCATGCAGCAGCAGGGGCAGCAGCAGGGGCAGGGGCAGGGGCAGGGGCAGCAGCAGCAGCTAACCCACGGCGGCAGGCGCCACATATGGACGCCGTTGAGGAGGTTTCAGAGGCGTCATTGCTACTTTTGGAGGATGGCCTGACTCACGGCCCAGAGCTGATGGGCTCACTACTGCTGCGGGGGCCGGAGGGGCATCCCCACCTGCAAGACCATCCTCCTCCCCACCACCCTCCCGACACCACCCACCACCCACCTTCCCACCACCGCCCTCCCCACCACCCTCCCACATACCACCCTCCTCATCACCATCATCAGTTGCAAGAGGGATGTGCGAATATTGAACGAGCGGCTGCAGTAGCAGTAGTGGGAGCCAACGGCGGTGAGGAGGCCCTGACAGGGGCGGCGGCGGCGGCTGCTTCCCAGCCATACCACTTCCGGGATCACCATGGCGGGCGTTATAAGGAAGCCTGTCCCCTGCTTACAGGTGGGAGGCGGCAGCATGAGAACTATCAGCAGCAGCAGATAGCGGGACGGCTGCTACAGCCACCAAAGTCATCGCTATCAAATAAGCACAGCAGGTTGCTGCATGCTAGTGCTGGTAGGGAGCATCAGAGTCGGCAGCGGGGCTGCACGGGTGGTGCCGCCGCCGCCGCCGCCAGTGCACGTGGTGATGCTGCTGCCACGGACAGGATGGTAGCAGCATCAACAACTGATGATGGAGGAGATGTAGTTGAGGTTGTCCTCAACGCCCAGGCGGTTGCACGCGGGGAAATATCACTTAGCGCTAGCAAGGCTGCCACAGTCTTCGGCCCTCAAGTCTTGCAGGCAGCTCTTCAAGCCGACGTGGAACTTCCGCTGTACGACAGCTTGTACGACAAGGACGTGAAGGGGGCCGTTCTGAGATGTAAGGGCATCAATCATGAATGCCGTGTTAGACGGCTGCGCCATTGGCTTCAGGAGCATAAGGCGCTGGAAGGTGACAAATTGTGTATTCGGCGGCCACAGTCGCTCGTCACACCGCAACCTGTCATCAACAGGAACGATGTCCATGGCCTCAGTAGTGGCGGTGGCGGCAGTGCTTATCCTACTGCAATCGGCAGCATCACGACGGATGCAGCAGCTCATCATGGCTATCGGTGCAAGATCTGGCTGGAGGTCAGATTTGCTATTGCTGCTACTGTTACTACTGCTGCTACTGCTGCTACTGCTGCTACTGCTGTTGTTGCTACTGCTGCTGCTGCTACTGCTTTTGCTACTGCTGATGCTGCATCGGCATGGTTAGTGCAACCCTCGTTGGTAGTCAGGAGGGCAGCAGAAGTACAGCAGCAGAAGGCCGCCGAGGTTGCATTACTATTGGCAGCAGGCGGCGGTGGGTTCGTGCCTGTTGGTGAGGTGGAAGCAGCAGCCGACTCACCACCACCAGATGCAGCCGGTATGCCCGTGGCGGAGGCATATGCTGCATCATCCCCGCCGGCAGCATCACTGACGATGGACTTCCCCGTAGTGCTGTCGGAACTGGACGCGGAGACAGCAGCAGCGGCAGCCGACGATGTGGCGCAATCAGTGCCAGAGACGATGGTGAAGATAGAGATGGAGGTTGAATCGGTAGTAGGCTTTTTTGTATTGACAAATGATGTGGACCAGGCGGCGGCAACAGCAGCAGCAGCACCTGCTTATGCTGCAGGAGTGCAGCAACAGCAGCAGCACCAGGCCGCCGCCGAGATCGCAGAAGTAGTAGCAGCCGCCGCCGCCGCACCTACAGCCGTAGCGGAGATGGAGGCGGCGGTAGGGGCACCCCCGACACGGTGTCATTAGTGTCGGCCGCCGCAGCTGCGTTTGGACCAGAAGCAACATTCGTGGCAGTGATGGAAATGGATGGTGCTACTGCCTGTGTAGAAGTAGGAGCAGGAGCTGCACCCATGGAGGTGGACGATGTAGCTCGCGGTGTCCAGGATGTAGCAGACAGCTTTCCGATGGCAGGCGCCGCTGCTGCAACAGAAGGAATTGGCGAGCAGCACAATGGGGCGACGACCCAGCAGTCCCCACCGCAACAGCAACATGAGGCCAGAAACACAGACTTATTACCGGGAGGTAGTTATCAGCCGCAGCAGGCTCCCAAGATGCGAAGGATGAGTGATATTGCAAGATCCTCCCCTCCAGCAGCAGCAGCAGCAGCAGCAGCAGGCAACATTATAATTTGTGAGGATCTGCAGGAGGACGTGGTGACAGTAGTGATGAATGCAGCGGGGGAAGTGGAAGCCACAGCAGTAACCAAGGCGGCGGCAGCGGCGGCAGCAGCAATAATGGCGGCAGCACCTTTGACAACGACGACGGCAGTAGCAGCAGCCGACGACGTGGCGCAATCAGTGATAGCGACGATGGTGGAGGTTGAATCAGTAGTGGGCTTTATATGGCACTATTTGTAGCCAGCGCAGTACTAGCTATTTAGTGCGTGGGCTGGGTTCAGTGACGGTAGCGACAACAGCAGCAAGATGCGACGGAGCAGAGGAGGTAAATAGTAGTGTACGGTTAGAGGAGGTCGATAGTAGTGTGAGGCAGGCTACGTACCGCCACGCACGGCTGCTGCCGCACAGGCGATATATCGTAGGGGCTACGCAGCAGCGGCAGCGGCAGCAATAGGGCTACGCTGTGGCAGCAGCGGCAGCGGTAGATGCTCATTAGCATCTATCGTGCATCACCCGCATGGGTGTATCAGCTGCTGCAATCGATTATTGCAAATGAGGGCAGGCTCGATTAATAAATGAAGAAAGCGAGCGATGATAGATATGATGAGGGCGTTGTCATCATGTATGTACTTGCTTTCTTTCTTTATGACACGCAAGTCAGCTAGCAAGCAAGGCATGGCTGGATGTCTGGGAACAACAATAATAATGGAGCGCGGGGCCGGCGGTCGCACAGATTGACCCTGGTTAGAGATGCATGAAGGCAGGATGATCCAGTGTAGATTACTTGCCAGCTAGCTGTAGCGGCTCATCATCGCATTATTAGTGGTATCAGTACTACTGGTGCACACATGTATACATTCATACTTCGTTGCGGGGAGGCGCTGTGCATGTATGTATGTGGTGCAGTGTGGTCGGTATGGTGGACATTTGGCGAATGAAGCACATATAAACATATACTCATGGAGCAAAAAGTGTTCGGCGTTGCATGGCATGTATGGCTAAGCTGATGCCCAGATATGAATTGCAATAAATGCACAATGCGTATCACCTCCTGCATATGTATGTATTTAGCAGCTGTTTAGCCACCATAGGGCGGCAGCAGGCAGGCAGCAGGCGGTGGATGCAACAAAGGGTGGTGGAATTCATTCCCACCCCATCTATCCAGCATCAAGATAGATTACTCACGTGCTATTGAGCCCTGCCTGCTGATGTGTCAAGATGCGTGCGCAGCAGGAGGCAGCAGCAGGGCGGCAGGGATGGAGAACGAAGAGGATGGGTCGGATAATAATCACCGCACGCTGCTGGCACCCTCAATCCGTCCTTTACAGCAGTCCGTATATCTGTAAATCCCAGGGCGGGGGCAGCAGGCAGGCAGGCAGGCAGGCAGGCAGGCAGGCAGGCAGGCAGGCAGGTGGTTTCATCATGAATGCTGGGTTACTCCGTGGGCTGAATGCATGAATACGGCTCATCAGGCGATGAGGTATATAGGTTAACGGATGGATGGAGCGAGGCGATTGTTGCTTGCTTGGATGCATGCATGTCAAAACTGTGCATGTTGATATTCGTGGGTATGCATCCACACACACACGCGTTTCTAGCTAGCTATTCAGGTGTTTGGGGCCCAGTGTTGTTGCTCCATGCAACCAAATATATTGTTGATTGTTGATGTACAACAAATATTCATGACAAAACCATACATACGTACATGTATGCACATGCGTTGGATTGGTCAGAGTCGTGGACTGATGGCACACATGCAGGCACTGCTACTTGGTAGTAGTTGAGAGCCGCAAAATCCTCTCGAGATGCTGGCAGGGTGCTTCTGCACCTTGATATGTGCTGGTATGTGGGCCGTACGGAGGAACGGAGTTACTTAGGGTTTTGGGCCTGGGGTCTAAATGTGTTGAGATGTAGACTACCGGACATTAGGAAGCCGGACGTTGTTACGAGAATTATATCGTTACATAGTATCTGCTAGTTGAAAGAAGACTTAATTGTTCGCTCTGGAGTTGGCTCAAATACTCGCACGTATAGCACTACAGATTGGACGAGCGCGGGTTGATAGCATACTGCCGAGTACAGCTCGTTCTGGTGAGTATTACCACAAGCTTTTTGTTGCGCCATACATTTTCGCGAGCTAGTTGCTACTTTACTTGCGACTACTAACTGTTGTGAAAACTGTCGTCGTGATAGCTGAGTAAAGGTCCAGTTCGGCACAAGCTGGACAAGCGAGCTGCAACTATGCCTCAAGCCACAGAGACACACCAAAGTCTGGGCGAGCAATAGTTGTTACAAACAGCTAATGAGGTATGAGAACCTCGCCAAATATATAGTTTAAGTGTTAAGTGCCGTACCCTCCGTCTAGATCGTCGAACGCACTGATTAGGAAAGAGATTGCTGGCTCAGCGTCAGAAGACCAAACGCCAGTCTTACTCCATGACAGAACTTCATGACAGAAACATCCTAAACAGGCAAGACCTAGATATCACCGAGAATACCAATCGTTAAGAAGATAGAAGAAGTCTGACTGAATATAACACCACCACCGACCTTCACAGGAGCAGCGACGAACTGGCCGAACAATCATGCCAGTTAATGGCAGAAATTTCAACACTCCCACGCGGGCAGTACGTCGCCATGCAATCGACGCCAACTGACATCCTTTCAAACTTTGATTCCACCGCTGCCAAAACTTCAAAGTAAACACTTAGGTACCTGTAACGCAAGACGTCTCCCACGCACTCGGTGAACACTAAGGTTATACGGTCTTCAAAGGATGGTCGCACTCCAGAGACTTAAGCTCGTACGGAATGCTCCCACGAAAATGACGTTCACAGGGCTGGACACAGGGAAATGCCGAACAAGCACATCGGGCTGGACACAGGGAAACGCCGCGAAAACAAATGAACAAGGTTGGGCTGGATAACATGGAAATCATCAACCTTGAAATCACTACTGTACCACATGACTCGTGCGCACAGATTTGACCAAAGTAATCGGACCGTGTACAAGGCTGGACCACTAATGAAGGCACAACACTCCCACGCAGCCGCAGGACACGGTCACAGAAGCAAACGCAGGATGGTACAGGTGACAGCAAACAGCAGGCGCGCGCGAACGGCAATAGAAGAGGTGATCAGCCTCTCAGGCAATCCGCAACGCAACACAATAAACGCAAACTCAGGCAATGTAATCCTATTGAGACGTAGACTATCAGACATTAGGAAGCCTGACGTAATAACGAGAAAGTATACGTTACATATTATCTGATAGTATAGAAGTCCGAATAGTTCGTTCTGGAGTCGGCACATATACTTGCGCGTATAGCACTACAAACAGTACGAACACGGGTCCATAGCTTACCGCCGAGTACAGCTACAACAGCGGGATTGTTGCTAGTATGGATCGCTATATCCAACTGATATACCATTTCATAACAAATCCTGATAAAGTTTAGGAAATTCCAGAAAAACGAGATAGTACTGCAGAAGAAATGTCCATAGACAGACTTAGTTTAGTTAGACAGACAGATATGTGAAATAAGCCAGATGCATGAGATAAAAACAGCAACATGCTACCAAAGAAGGTGCGAAATGCTGCTTAACCACTCTACAGAATCAGGCCAACGGGATTTGGGTCCTCTCTCTGTTCACGGCGCTTCTTGAAACAGCAGGTGTCATCATGACCCGTCTTGCCGCAATAGCTGCAGGGCTTGTCACGCCAGCACTTCTCCGCCGTGTGACCCATTTTCCTGCAATTTCTGCACGATGGCCGGTTTCGGTTTTGGCCACTCCCGGAAAACAAAGCCAGAGCGCTATCCCCCGATGCACCCAACTGGGATTCGAAACTCTCAACAGCCACCAGTTTCGGGAGAAGTACTTCGAGCTTCGGGATCTCCCCCGTCACCATGATAATATCTACAAAAGTTCTGAACCTGTTGGTCAGACCAGTCAGCAACGCCAGAACTAACACACGCTCCTCAATCTTCTCCCCCGCATCAGCAAGCATCTGCCTCAACTCCTTTCCCCACGCAAAGTACTGGTAAACATTCTCCTCAGATTGCATCTTCAGTGAGTGTAGGGTTCGCATCAAAATGATGAGCTTAGCACTTGAGGACCGCTCACCAATATTCTTCAGGTGATCCCAGGCAACCTTGGCATTTTCACAGTCCGAGAGCTCAATCTGGTACTCCTGGGCAACTTGGCGGCGCAGAACGATCAGGGCCTTGAACGTCGCCTGATCATCTGGAGAGGTGAGAGCCGACGCCCTGTTGTGCTACGGTTAGTTTCCCGCCGATGCGTAGGTCGATGTGATCCTACAAGGCGAAGTGCTATTGTGATGAATACATTGCATATGAATGAATCTGCATGATATAAATGTATTCATGTACATTTATATATGCATCTGGCATGTTGTCATTATCCATCGCGACATCGCATCATGGCAAATCCGCCTAGCATGCATGAAAGCCCGAAGCATGGAAGTGCGCATTATGCTCGTGCTACGAAACGATAAGTAATATTATCTGATATAATATCACTTCATTAAAGCACACGTTGAGAGCGCCGCACTCGTCGCGATGCATGCCCTGCAACCGGATATCGTTATCCGGACCCTTGCATCATGCGAATGCCGGAAAGGCTTATACGTTGTTATGCGTAGACATCGCCTAGACGCAGTAGGGTTGTCACATCTAGGATCGGCCTCCTGATGTGAATCGTACGGCATTGCGATGCTGCGAGTATAACAGATGCGAGGACGGCTAAGCAAAATAAGACATTCGATACCGGAGAACACTTGTGTGTTCTACATTACTATTGCTATACGATATTCTACTTAGCCCGAGCTAAGCCTGAACTTCGCTAATCACCGCCGCATGATGATTGCTTGCTTCCGGCGCTGACGGCGATTTCGTCCATTGCATCATTCCGATCTGTAAGACCGTAAGTTATATCTCTCTTCGTCTTGAAGTCTTCCGCTGTCTCTGTTTGCTCTCGCTTGCCTTGCTGTACTTGCAAGTGCTCGCGCATCGGTGTCGATAGTCTCCAGACGTGCAGATACTTATGAGCAAACGCGAACGAGAGGTACAACAATTTGGTATCGAGACAGGTTCGTTGCCTAACTGTCTCTCTTTGTCTAATCGGAAGTAGGTTCTTTCTATGGCGAGTTCCAGCGACGAACCACGAGGACCGCTAGATACTTTTGCCGAAGACTTAGGCCGCGCCGTTTTGGACGCCGCCGCTTCCGGTTTGTAATTGTTTAATTGCTTTTGCTTAGATTGCTGCACTTGTTGTGTAAGTGTACGCTCTGAGTCGCAGGTAATCTCAGTGCACCGGCATTGCTTGCCGCGGCGACTGAGACCGGCGTTCGTCCGGACCAGTTGGCGACTCTCATTGCCCAAACTACGGAGATCAGGACTCAGCTGGGCAATTACTTGCTGAGTTTGCTGAATCTTCTCAAGAGTACTGTCGGTAGGCTCACCGAATCGCTTTGTACTCTTGCCTTTGCGATAGAAGTCGGTGTTGTGCTACGGTTCATTTCCCGCCGACGCGTAGGTCGACGCGATCCTACGAGGCGAAGTGCTTTTGTGATGAACGCATTACATTTGAATGAATCTGCATGATATAAATGTATTCATGTACATTTATATATGCATCTGGCATGTTGTCATTATCCATCGCGACATCGCATCATGGCAAATCCGCCTAGCATGCATGAATGACCGAATCATTGAAGTGCGCATTATGCTCGTGCTACGAAACGATAAGTAATATTATCTGATATAATATTACTTCATTACAGCACACGTTGAGAGCGCCGCACTCGTCGCGATACATGCCCAGCAACCGGATATCGTTATCCGGACCCTTGCATCATGCGAATGCCGGAAAGGCTTATACGTTGTTATGCGTAGACATCGCCTAGACGCAGTAGGGTTGTCACATCTAGGATCGGCCTCCTAATGTGAATCGTACGGCATTGCGATGCTGCGAGTATAACAGATGCGAGGACGGCTAAGCTAGACAAGACATTCGATACCGGAGAACACTTGTGTGTTCTACATTACTATTGCTATACGATATTCTACTTAGCCCGAGCTAAGCCTGAACTTCGCTAATCACCGCCGCGTGATGATTGCTTGCTTCCGGCGCTGACGGCGATTTCGTCCATTGCATCATTCCGATCTGTAAGACCGTAAGTTATATCTCTCTTCGTCTTGAAGTCTTCCGCTGTCTCTGTTTGCTCTCGCTTGCCTTGCTGTACTTGCAAGTGCTCGCGCATCGGTGTCGATAGTCTTCAGACGTGCAGATACTTATGAGCAAACGCGAACGAGAGGTACAACAATTTGGTATCGAGACAGGTTCGTTGCCTAACTGTCTCTCTTTGTCTAATCGGAAGTAGGTTCTTTCTATGGCGAGTTCCAGCGACGAACCACGAGGACCGCTAGATACTTTTGCCGAAGACCTAGGCCGCGCCGTTTTGGACGCCGCCGCTTCCGGTTTGTAATTGTTTAATTGCTTTTGCTTAGATTGCTGCACTTGTTGTGTAAGTGTATGCTCTGAGTCGCAGGTAATCTCAGTGCACCGGCATTGCTTGCCGCGGCGACTGAGACCGGCGTTCGTCCGGACCAGTTGGCGACTCTCATCGCCCAAACTACGGAGATCAGGACTCAGCTGGGCAAGTACTTGCTGAGTTTACTGAATCTTCTCAAGAGTACTGTCGGTAGGCTCACCGAATTGTTTTGTACTCTTGCCTTTGCGATAGAAGTCGGCTTCTATTACGCAAAACTAGGGTATCGTTTCGTGCTCCATGTCCGCGGAACACGACGATACGCCGCACACTAGCCTAGCTAGCCAACCCGATTTCGTTGTAGCTGCTAGAGCGCCGGATAGAGGTCTTGAGACTGTTGGCGCGCGAGCCACTCAAGAGCCCCTTTTCCTTCAGACCCCTGCTCACTTAATTGTGCCGCATTCAGCAGTGAACACGAATATGGACAACACTGCTGGACCAAGGGTTCTGCCATTACCTCAAGCTCGAGGGCATGATGACATCCCTGAGGTGATGAGATTGTCGATTCCCGTTCCTAGGCTCAATATTTCGCTGACCGACAAGACACCAGGGCATAGCATAGCCGATGCAACTCGTGCGTACGTGCGTGACGCTAAAAAGTACCTCCAAGCTGTTCATGGTGGCGATAATGACGGTATCAGGTGTCTCTTCGTTGGTAACACCCTCGAGGGCGCGGCGAAGGACTGGTATCGCAATTGGACCAACGCCCGGGGCAGCTATACTTTTGACGAGTTGGTCGCCGCTTTGCTCGCACGATTCGCTACTGAGGTTCAAGCACGCGATGTGGAAGCTCGTAACGTTTTGGCAGCCGGTAGCTACCACATGCGTCGGGATGAAAATGTACCTGCGTACCAGTCACGCTTCGAAGCACTTGTGACTCCCATTGCTGACCTCACCGAATCTGAGCGTGTCTTTTGGTTTAGGCGAGGCCTAACGAAACTTTTGGCTAAATGGTGCGCCACTGACTTGGTTGGAGCGCAGATCAAGTCTTATGACGCGTTGGTCGCTTTTGCTAAGGGCGCGGAGATACGACTTCTTGCCGGCGAGGAAGAAGTCAAGTCTGCCCCTCGTGCAAATGCCGTGCAAGTGCAGGATCCGCTTGGGGAAGCTGTGGCTCTCGACCAGGACCTCGGCGCGACCCGCCCCACGCCTACTGCCGCGACGCGACGCAGCAACGGGCAACGCAAGGCGCGCGGGGGCGCTAGCTCGGGTGTCCGTGGTACAGGAGGAGCAGGTCCGAGCTCGGACCCAGCTAGGAACAGGAAGCGTGGTGGTGCGCCGTCGTCGGCAGTCGCACAGCGTTCCGACCCCAACGCGAAGCGTACTCGTACGGACGACACATTTATGCCAAAATGGAATTGCAATCGTTCCGAATTCGAGCGTCGAAAATTGGCCAACGTTTGTCTACGGTGTGCGGAGAACCATTCCACGAAGGATTGCCCTCTAATGCCGCCGTTTGTACCTCAGCCGAAATAGGGGCTTGCCCGGGTTCCTGTGGAGGGGGCACCACCCGGGATTTCTGAACTAACGCGTGGTCGGTGGTCATCCTTACGGCCAGCCGTTAAGGCATTGTTGCCTTGTGTACTTGGACACATCGAGCGAGTCATTGCGCGACGCATCACGCTTGACGGACGCACGGGACTTCTCTGCTTCGACCCGTTGTGTAATTTGTTTACACCTCGCCGTCCCCTGTCGTCTATCGATCTGTCTAACCACGTGGTTTTGTTCATCCCCTCGTCTCTGCGTGAGATGTCGGAACAGTTGGCCATATACAGGAGATGTAGGCGTCAATATCCAGGCACTGCCGCATGTGTATTACTCCCTGCTTTCTGTCGGCGCAAGGCAGAGGCATCGTTACGGGGTATGCGGCATGTCCACCGGTTCGAGCCGGGCACCGTTTTGTTTAATGGTGTGGATTGGGAGGGTACGCTGGCTCCGTGGCCATGCCTATCCTACTCGGTTGACGTTTGGTACGAAGCTCCTGATGGGGGTGCCGTTGGTTACGGACCCGCCTTAAGTGCACTGACGTTGTCTGCTGGGCAGTCGCTCGTAGATAACCGTGTCCCTGTGGTTCAGATCGGTTTGAATGGCCGTACTCTGAAGGCACTTGTTGACACCGGTGCCAGCGACGACTTCATCTCTGTCGCAGAGGTGAATGCGCTGGGGTTGTCCCCAGAGTCGTCTGATTGTCCACAGGTTACCCTTGCTGACGGGGGTAAGCATCCCATCGTGGGCAGGATTACCCTTAGCCTATCGATAGGCCCTTTGCGTGTTGTGACCCGGCCGTACGTGCTGCAGGGCTTAGCAGAGACTGCACCGTACATAATGGGGTCGTCGACATTACGACAGTACCGCGCGCGCATCGACATGGAGACCGCAACCCTGCATATGTGCAAGGGTACTCTGTCGATTAAGGTACCTTTCCTGTCGTTCGAACATGTCACACCAAAGGAGGGCGAAACTGAGGCGGTGCCTATGGTTAATTTCGCTGTGACCGCAATGGCCGCGCGAATCGAACCAGAGCTAGTCGGGCGTAAGGAGGCCGTCCGTTTGTTACGGAAGGGTGCCCACGGACTGCTTTTAAGGCCGCGGGTGAGCTGTTGTGTCACCACCGCGCAGATTTCTGCGGATCCTGAGGTTGAGGCCCTACTGTCGCAGTATGAGGACGTCTTTAAAGATATCCCTGGCCTACCACCTATGCGTCCTGTTGATCACACAATCCCTCTCATGCCTGGAGCGCAGCCTACGGCCCGGCCAATGTACAGGTTGAGTCCATTGGAGCTGGACGAGGTGAAGCGCCAGGTGACGGATTTGCTCGCGAAGGGTATGATACGCCCCAGCACATCCCCGTATTCTGCACCGATTTTGTTTGTCGGTAAGAAGGATGGGACCTTGCGCATGTGCATCGATTACCGGGGGTTAAATGCGAATACGGTGAAAAATCGCTACCCTTTGCCACGCGTTGACGACCTGTTGGATAAGCTGAAGGGCTCGGCTTATTTTTCCTCAATTGACTTACAACAGGGCTACAATCAGATTCGCATCGCTGCCTCTGATATCCCGAAAACCGCTTTTCGGACGCCCTTCGGTCACTTTGAGTATACGGTCCTATCGTTTGGTTTGACTAATGCCCCTGCGACGTTTCAGGCGGTTATGGACCGAATGTTTAGGCCGTTTATCGACAGGTTCGTTGTTTGCTACCTGGATGACATCTTGGTATATTCTAAGACGCGCGAGGAGCACTTGGAGCATCTGCGGCTCGTGCTCGACGTTATGAGGCGGGAGCAATTGTTTGCTAAACGCGCCAAATGCTTTTGGGCGCAGCCTCAGGTGGAATATTTGGGCCACATTGTGTCGGCCACCGGTGTGAAGATGGACCCGCGGAAGGTCGCCGTGGTTCGCGATTGGCCTGCGCCTCAGAACCTCACGGAGCTGCGTAAGTTCCTTGGCTTGACCAATTATTTCCGAAAGTTCATTGAAAAATATTCCATCATTGCGGCCCCGCTTACTAACTTAACTCGCAAAGGCGTTTTCGTTTCGCTCGAGTCGTGGACGTCGCAATGCCAGCGGGCATTCGAAGAGCTCAAACGAATCATTGCCGAAGATGTCACCCTTGCATTCCCTGATTACTCGTTGCCATTTCGTGTTGAGGTAGTGTCTGATGCCTCAATATTTGGAAGCGGCGCTGTATTGTTACAGGAAGGGCGACCGATCGCCTTCACGAGTAAGAAGTTTTCTGGTGCGGAGATTCGCTACACCACCGGGGAACAGGAGCTTCTGGCCGTGCTGCATGCTTTAAAGGAATGGCGCTGTTACCTCGAGGGACGCCCGTTTACTTTAAAGACTGACCACAAGCCCCTAACGTTTTTGCAAAGCGTTCCGACGTTGAACCGCCGTCAAGCTAGGTGGATGGAATATCTAGCTAGGTTCAACTGCACCTGGGAGTATATTTCTGGTAAATTGAATATTGCCGATGCTCTCAGTCGACATCCGTCGCTACACGCTGCAATTTTGGCAGCGCCCGTCGTGCGGCCGCGTAGCGAGGAGGTACCGATCGCGACGGACCTCGCGGAGCGGTTGAAGGTTGCCTACAACGCAGACGCCTGGTTCGCGGACCCGGCTAATGTAGAAAACCTTCGCAAGCAGAATGGCCTTTGGCTACGGACGGAGGGTGCAGCTACGCAAATCGTCGTTCCGAACGACGACGCGCTACGCTACGACATCCTTGCGCGGTTCCACGAGGACCCGTTAGCAGGACACCCTGGTAGCAAGCGATTGATCGACTTGGTGCAACGTTCCTTTTGGTGGCCTCGTTTGGCTAAGGATGCGGCGAACTTCGTCCAGACATGCAGTCTGTGCCAGCGCAATAAGGCTTTGTCCGGTAAGGGCCATGGGTTGTTGCAACCGTTGCCTGTCCCGGATGCGCCTTGGGAAAGTGTTTCCATGGACTTCGTAGTCGCGCTGCCCAAAACTGAGGGGGGATACGATGCGGTGTTCGTAATGGTCGATCGTCTGATTAAGATGGTTCACCTAGCACCATGCACATCATCCTGCACGGCTGAGCAAACCGCACGTTTGTTTTTCGATAATGTGGTTCGGTTACACGGGATTCCCAAAAATGTGATCTCGGACCGCGGTGGACAGTTCACGTCTAAGTTTTGGGAAGCACTCTGCAAACTAGTTGGCATGCGCGTCAACCTAAGCACGGCGTATCACCCGCAGACTGATGGTCAAACCGAACGCACAAACCGCACGTTGGGTGATATGTTGCGCAATTATGCTGGTCGCACACCACTCGTTTGGGATACGTATTTGACTGCGGCAGAATTCGCGCTTAACAATGCTGTTAACCGCTCTACAGGCAAAAGTCCGTTCTTTCTTAACTACGGATTTCATCCCGCACTACCCGTGTGGCGTGAGTTGGAAGTGAACGTGCCTGCTGCTAAACTTTTTGCCAAGTCTTTTATGTCCCGAATCACAGACGCGAAGTCGTGTTTGGACGCGGCGCAGCAACGAACGACGGAATACTATAACAAATCTAAGCAGGATGTGACGTTTTCGGAAGGGCAACTCGTGTTGCTAAGCACCAAGAACTTGCGTTCCTTGGCCGACGGATCCCGAAAACTCTTACCCCGCTGGATTGGTCCGTATCCTGTCGTGCGCATGGTTGGGAATGTGGCTGTGGAGCTTGCATTGCCCACTGATATGACCATTCACCCCACGTTTCACGTATCGCTTGTTCGTCCGTATCGTAGTATGGAACCCGTCCCTGAGCCTGCTAACGCCCCGCAGCGATCGAACCAGGCCCGAGACCTGGATCGCTGGTAAACAGAAGTTTTACGATGTGGAGCGGGTGTTAGATTATCGCGCGCGTCGTGTGGGCCGACACCGACGTAAGCGAACAGTACACGAGTACTTGGTTAAGTGGACAGGGTATACCGACGAGCACAACTCATGGGAACCGGCACGCAACTTCTCACAGGACATGAAACCCCTGCTCGAAGAAGCCCGCAAACGTGCCACACAAGCCCAATGACCCCTGCAGTCGATGCTGTATGATGCAGCGAGGACGCTGCATACGGGAGGGGGGATAATTGTTGTGCTACGGTTCATTTCCCGCCGACGCGTAGGTCGACGCGATCCTACGAGGCGAAGTGCTTTTGTGATGAACGCATTACATTTGAATGAATCTGCATGATATAAATGTATTCGCATACATTTATATATGCATCTGGCATGTTGTCATTATCCATCGCGACATCGCATCATGGCAAATCCGCCTAGCATGCATGAATGACCGAATCATTGAAGTGCGCATTATGCTCGTGCTACGAAACGATAAGTAATATTATCTGATATAATATTACTTCATTAAAGCACACGTTGAGAGCGCCGCACTCGTCGCGATGCATGCCCTGCAACCGGATATCGTTATCCGGACCCTTGCATCATGCAAATGCCGGAAAGGCTTATACGTTGTTACGAGTAGACATCGCCCATACGCAGTAGGGTTGTCACATCTAGGATCGGCCTCCTGATGTGAATCGTACGGCATTGCGATGCTGCGAGTATAACAGATGCGAGGACGGCTAAGCAAAATAAGACATTCGATACCGGAGAACACTTGTGTGTTCTACATTACTATTGCTATACGATATTCTACTTAGCCCGAGCTAAGCCTGAACTTCGCTAATCACCGCCGCATGATGATTGCTTGCTTCCGGCGCTGACGGCGATTTCGTCCATTGCATCATTCCGATCTGTAAGACCGTAAGTTATATCTCTCTTCGTCTTGAAGTCTTCCGCTGTCTCTGTTTGCTCTCGCTTGCCTTGCTGTACTTGCAAGTGCTCGCGCATCGGTGTCGATAGTCTCCAGACGTGCAGATACTTATGAGCAAACGCGAACGAGAGGTACAACACATGCCAACTAGTTTGCAGAGCGCTTCCCAAAACTTAGACGTGAACTGCCCACCGCGGTCCGAAATCACATTTTTGGGAACCCCGTGTAACCGAACCACATTGTCGAAAAACAAACGTGCGGTTTGCTCAGCCGTGCAGGATGATGTGCATGGTGCTAGGTGAACCATCTTAGTCAGGCGATCGACCATTACGAACACCGCATCATATCCCCCCTCAGTTTTGGGCAGCGCGACTACGAAGTCCATGGAAACACTTTCCCAAGGCGCATCCGGGACAGGCAACGGTTGCAACAACCCATGGCCCTTACCTGACAAAGCCTTATTGCGCTGGCACAGACTGCATGTCTGGACGAAGTTCGCCGCATCCTTAGCCAAACGAGGCCACCAAAAGGAACGTTGCACCAACTCGATCAATCGCTTGCTACCAGGGTGTCCTGCTAACGGGTCCTCGTGGAACCGCGCAAGGATGTCGTAGCGTAGCGCGTCGTCATTCGGAAGAACGATTTGCGTAGCTGCACCCTCCGTCCGTAGCCAAAGGCCATTCTGCTTGCGAAGGTTTTCTACATTAGCCGGGTCCGCGAACCAGGTGTCTGCGTTGTAGGCAACCTTCAACCGCTCCGCGAGGTCCGTCGCGATCGGAACCTCCTCGCTACGCGGCCGCACGACGGGCGCTGCCAAAATTGCAGCGTGTAGCGACGGATGTCGACTGAGAGCATCGGCAATATTCAATTTACCAGAAATATACTCCCAGGTGCAGTTGAACCTAGCTAGGTATTCCATCCACCTAGCTTGACGGCGGTTCAACGTCGGAACGCTTTGCAAAAACGTTAGGGGCTTGTGGTCAGTCTTTAAAGTAAACGGGCGTCCCTCGAGGTAACAGCGCCATTCCTTTAAAGCATGCAGCACGGCCAGAAGCTCCTGTTCCCCGGTGGTGTAGCGAATCTCCGCACCAGAAAATTTCTTACTCGTGAAGGCGATCGGTCGCCCTTCCTGTAACAATACAGCGCCGCTTCCAAGCACTGAGGCATCAGACACTACCTCAACACGAAATGGCAACGAGTAATCAGGGAATGCAAGGGTGACATCTTCGGCAACGATTCGTTTGAGCTCTTCGAATGCCCGCTGGCATTGCGACGTCCACGACTCGAGCGAAACGAAAACGCCTTTGCGAGTTAAGTTAGTAAGCGGGGCCGCAATGATGGAATATTTTTCAATGAACTTTCGGAAATAATTGGTCAAGCCAAGGAACTTACGCAGCTCCGTGAGGTTCTGAGGCGCGGGCCAATCGCGAACCACGGCGACCTTCCGTGGGTCCATCTTCACACTGGTGGCCGACACAATGTGGCCCAAATATTCCACCTGAGGCTGCGCCCAAAAGCATTTGGCGCGTTTAGCAAACAATTGCTCCCGCCTCATAACGTCGAGCACAAGCCGCAGATGCTCCAAGTGCTCCTCGCGCGTCTTAGAATATACCAAGATGTCATCCAGGTAGCAAACAACGAACCTGTCGATAAACGGCCTAAACGTTCGGTCCATAACCGCCTGAAACGTCGCAGGGGCATTAGTCAAACCAAACAATAGGACCGTATACTCAAAGTGACTGAAGGGCGTCCGAAAAGCGGTTTTCGGGACATCAGAGGCAGCGATGCGAATCTGATTGTAGCCCTGTTGTAAGTCAATTGAGGAAAAATAAGCCGATCCCTTCAGCTTATCCAACAGGTCGTCAACGTGTGGCAAAGGGTAGCGATTCTTCACCGTGCTCGCATTTAACCCCCGGTAATCAATGCACATGCGCAAGGTCCCATCCTTACCGACAAACAAAATCGGTGCAGGATAGGGGGATGTGCTGGGGCGTATCATACCCTTCGCGAGCAAATCCGTCACCTGGCGCTTCACCTCATCCAGCTCCAATGGACTCAACCTGTACATTGGCCGGGCTGTAGGCTGCGCTCCAGGCATGAGAGGGATTGTGTGATCAACAGGACGCATAGGTGGTAGGCCAGGGATATCTTTAAAGACGTCCTCATACTGCGACAGTAGGGCCTCAACCTCAGGATCCGCAGAAATCTGCGCGGTGGTGACACAACAGCTCACCCGCGGCCTTAAAAGCAGTCCGTGGGCACCCTTCCGTAACAAACGGACGGCCTCCTTACGCCCGACTAGCTCTGGTTTAATTCGCGCGGCCATTGCGGTCACAGCGAAATTAACCATAGGCAGCGCCTCAGCTTTGTTGTGCTACGGTTCATTTCCCGCCGACGCGTAGGTCGACGCGATCCTATGAGGCGAAGTGCTTTTGTGATGAACGCATTACATATGAATGAATCTGCATGATATAAATGTATTCGCATACATTTATATATGCATTTGGCATGTTGTCATTATCCATCGCGACATCGCACCATGGCAAATCCGCCTAGCATGCATGAAAGCCCGAAGCATTGAAGTGCGCATTATGCTCGTGCTATGAAACGATAAGTAATATTATCTGATATAATATTACTTCATTTAAGCACACGTTGAGAGCGCCGCCCTCGTCGCGATACATGCCCTGCAACCGGATATCGTTATCCGGACCCTTGCATCATGCGAATGCCGGAAAGGCTTATACGTTGTTACGAGTAGACATCGCCCATACGCAGTAGGGTTGTCACATCTAGGATCGGCCTCCTAATGTGAATCGTACGGCACTGCGATGCTGCGAGTATAACAGATGCGAGGACGGCTAAGCTAGACAAGACATTAGATACCGGAGAACACTTGTGTGTTCTACATTACTATTGCTATACGATATTCTACTTAGCCCGAGCTAAAGCCTGAACTTCGCTAATCACCGCCGCGTGATGATTGCTTGCTTCCGGCGCTGACGGCGATTTCTGTTGTACCTCTCGTTCGCGTTTGCTCATAAGTATCTGCACGTCTGGAGACTATCGACACCGATGCGCGAGCACTTGCAAGTACAGCAAGGCAAGCGAGAGCAAACAGAGACAGCGGAAGACTTCAAGACGAAGAGAGATATAACTTACGGTCTTACAGATCGGAATGATGCAATGGACGAAATCGCCGTCAGCGCCGGAAGCAAGCAATCATCACGTGGCGGTGATTAGCGAAGTTCAGGCTTTAGCTCGGGCTAAGTAGAATATCGTATAGCAATAGTAATATAGAACACACAAGTGTTCTCCGGCATCGAATGTCTTGTCTAGCTTAGCCGTCCTCGCATCTGTTATACTCGCAGCATCGCAGTGCCGTATGATTCACATTAGGAGGCCGATCCTAGATGTGACAACCCTACTGCGTCTAGGCGATGTCTACGTATAACAACGTATAAGCCTTTCCGGCATTCACATGATGCAAGGGTCCGGATAACGATATCCGGTTGCAGGGCATGTATCGCGACGAGTGCGGCGCTCTCAACGTGTGCTTAAATGAAGTAATATTATATCAGATAATATTACTTATCGTTTTGTAGCACGAGCATAATGCGCACTTCAATGCTTCGGTTATTCATGCATGCTAGGCGGATTTGCCATGATGCGATGTCGCGATGGATAATGACAACATGCCAGATGCATATATAAATGTATGCGAATACATTTATATCATGCAGATTCATTCATATGCAATGCGTTCATCACAAAAGCACTTCGCCTCGTAGGATCGCGTCGACCTACGCGTCGGCGGGAAATGAACCGTAGCACAACAATTATCCCCCCTCCCGTATGCAGCGTCCTCGCTGCATCATACAGCATCGACTGCAGGGGTCATTGGGCTTGTGTGGCACGTTTGCGGGCTTCTTCGAGCAGGGGTTTCATGTCCTGTGAGAAGTTGCGTGCCGGTTCCCATGAGTTGTGCTCGTCGGTATACCCTGTCCACTTAACCAAGTACTCGTGTACTGTTCGCTTACGTCGGTGTCGGCCCACACGACACGCGCGATAATCTAACACCCGCTCCACATCGTAAAACTTCTGTTTACCAGCGATCCAGGTCTCGGGAACTGGTTCGATCGCTGCGGGGGCGTTAGCAGGCTCAGGGACGGGTTCCGTACTACGATACGGACGAACAAGCGATACGTGAAACGTGGGGTGAATGGTCATATCAGTGGGCAATGCAAGCTCCACAGCCACATTCCCAACCATGCGCACGACAGGATACGGACCAATCCAGCGGGGTAAGAGTTTTCGGGATCCGTCGGCCAAGGAACGCAAGTTCTTGGTGCTTAGCAACACGAGTTGCCCTTCCGAAAACGTCACATCCTGCTTAGATTTGTTATAGTATTCCATCGTTCGTTGCTGCGCCGCGTCCAAACACGACTTCGTGTCTGTGATTCGGGACATAAAAGACTTGGCAAAAAGTTTAGCAGCAGGCACGTTCACTTCCAACTCACGCCACACGGGTAGCGCGGGATGAAATCCGTAGTTAAGAAAGAACGGACTTTTGCCTGTAGAGCGGTTAACAGCATTGTTAAGCGCGAATTCTGCCGCAGTCAAATACGTATCCCAAACGAGTGGTGTGCGACCAGCATAATTGCGCAACATATCACCCAACGTGCGGTTTGTGCGTTCGGTTTGACCATCAGTCTGCGGGTGATACGCCGTGCTAAGGTTGACACGCATGCCAACTAGTTTGCAGAGCGCTTCCCAAAACTTAGACGTGAACTGTCCACCGCGGTCCGAGATCACATTTTTGGGAATCCCGTGTAACCGAACCACATTATCGAAAAACAAACGTGCGGTTTGCTCAGCCGTGCAGGATGATGTGCATGGTGCTAGGTGAACCATCTTAGTCAGACGATCGACCATTACGAACACCGCATCGTATCCCCCCTCAGTTTTGGGCAGCGCGACTACGAAGTCCATGGAAACACTTTCCCAAGGCGCATCCGGGACAGGCAACGGTTGCAACAACCCATGGCCCTTACCGGACAAAGCCTTATTGCGCTGGCACAGACTGCATGTCTGGACGAAGTTCGCCGCATCCTTAGCCAAACGAGGCCACCAAAAGGAACGTTGCACCAAGTCGATCAATCGCTTGCTACCAGGGTGTCCTGCTAACGGGTCCTCGTGGAACCGCGCAAGGATGTCGTAGCGTAGCGCGTCGTCGTTCGGAACGACGATTTGCGTAGCTGCACCCTCCGTCCGTAGCCAAAGGCCATTCTGCTTGCGAAGGTTTTCTACATTAGCCGGGTCCGCGAACCAGGCGTCTGCGTTGTAGGCAACCTTCAACCGCTCCGCGAGGTCCGTCGCGATCGGAACCTCCTCGCTACGCGGCCGCGCGACGGGCGCTGCCAAAATTGCAGCGTGTAGCGACGGATGTCGACTGAGAGCATCGGCAATATTCAATTTACCAGAAATATACTCCCAGGTGCAGTTGAACCTAGCTAGGTATTCCATCCACCTAGCTTGACGGCGGTTCAACGTCGGAACGCTTTGCAAAAACGTTAGGGGCTTGTGGTCAGTCTTTAAAGTAAACGGGCGTCCCTCGAGGTAACAGCGCCATTCCTTTAAAGCATGCAGCACGGCCAGAAGCTCCTGTTCCCCGGTGGTGTAGCGAATCTCCGCACCAGAAAATTTCTTACTCGTGAAGGCGATCGGTCGCCCTTCCTGTAACAATACAGCGCCGCTTCCAAATATTGAGGCATCAGACACTACCTCAACACGAAATGGCAACGAGTAATCAGGGAATGCAAGGGTGACATCTTCAGCAACGATTCGTTTGAGCTCTTTGAATGCCCGCTGGCATTGCGACGTCCACGACTCGAGCGAAACGAAAACGCCTTTGCGAGTTAAGTTAGTAAGCGGGGCCGCAATGATGGAATATTTTTCAATGAACTTTCGGAAATAATTGGTCAAGCCAAGGAACTTACGCAGCTCCGTGAGGTTCTGAGGCGCAGGCCAATCGCGAACCACGGCGACCTTCCGCGGGTCCATCTTCACACCGGTGGCCGACACAATGTGGCCCAAATATTCCACCTGAGGCTGCGCCCAAAAGCATTTGGCGCGTTTAGCAAACAATTGCTCCCGCCTCATAACGTCGAGCATGAGCCGCAGATGCTCCAAGTGCTCCTCGCGCGTCTTAGAATATACCAAGATGTCATCCAGGTAGCAAACAACGAACCTGTCGATAAACGGCCTAAACATTCGGTCCATAACCGCCTGAAACGTCGCAGGGGCATTAGTCAAACCAAACGATAGGACCGTATACTCAAAGTGACCGAAGGGCGTCCGAAAAGCGGTTTTCGGGATATCAGAGGCAGCGATGCGAATCTGATTGTAGCCCTGTTGTAAGTCAATTGAGGAAAAATAAGCCGAGCCCTTCAGCTTATCCAACAGGTCGTCCACGCGTGGCAAAGGGTAGCGATTTTTCACCGTATTCGCATTTAACCCCCGGTAATCGATGCACATGCGCAAGGTCCCATCCTTCTTACCGACAAACAAAATCGGTGCAGAATACGGGGATGTGCTGGGGCGTATCATACCCTTCGCGAGCAAATCCGTCACCTGGCGCTTCACCTCGTCCAGCTCCAATGGACTCAACCTGTACATTGGCCGGGCCGTAGGCTGCGCTCCTGGCATGAGAGGGATTGTGTGATCAACAGGACGCATAGGTGGTAGGCCAGGGATATCTTTAAAGACGTCCTCATACTGCGACAGTAGGGCCTCAACCTCAGGATCCGCAGAAATCTGCGCGGTGGTGACACAACAGCTCACCCGCGGCCTTAAAAGCAGTCCGTGGGCACCCTTCCGTAACAAACGGACGGCCTCCTTACGCCCGACTAGCTCTGGTTCGATTCGCGCGGCCATTGCGGTCACAGCGAAATTAACCATAGGCACCGCCTCAGTTTCGCCCTCCTTTGGTGTGACATGTTCGAACGACAGGAAAGGTACCTTAATCGACAGAGTACCCTTGCACATATGCAGGGTTGCGGTCTCCATGTCGATGCGCGCGCGGTACTGTCGTAATGTCGACGACCCCATTATGTACGGTGCAGTCTCTGCTAAGCCCTGCAGCACGTACGGCCGGGTCACAACACGCAAAGGGCCTATTGATAGGCTAAGGGTAATCCTGCCCACGATGGGATGCTTACCCCCGTCAGCAAGGGTAACCTGTGGACAATCAGACGACTCTGGGGACAACCCCAGCGCGTTCACCTCTGCGACAGAGATGAAGTCGTCGCTGGCACCGGTGTCAACAAGTGCCTTCAGAGTACGGCCATTCAAACCGATCTGAACCACAGGGACACGGTTATCTACGAGCGACTGCCCAGCAGACAACGTCAGTGCACTTAAGGCGGGTCCGTAACCAACGGCACCCCCATCAGGAGCTTCGTACCAAACGTCAACCGAGTAGGATAGGCATGGCCACGGAGCCAGCATACCCTCCCAATCCACACCATTAAACAAAACGGTGCCCGGCTCGAACCGGTGGACATGCCGCATACCCCTTAACGATGCCTCTGCCTTGCGCCGACAGAAAGCAGGGAGTAATACACATGCGGCAGTGCCTGGATATTGACGCCTACATCTCCTGTATATGGCCAACTGTTCCGACATCTCACGCAGAGACGAGGGGATGAACAAAACCACGTGGTTAGACAGATCGATAGACGACAGGGGACGGCGAGGTGTAAACAAATTACACAACGGGTCGAAGCAGAGAAGTCCCGTGCGTCCGTCAAGCGTGATGCGTCGCGCAATGACTCGCTCGATGTGTCCAAGTACACAAGGCAACAATGCCTTAACGGCTGGCCGTAAGGATGACCACCGACCACGCGTTAGTTCAGAAATCCCGGGTGGTGCCCCCTCCACAGGAACCCGGGCAAGCCCCTATTTCGGCTGAGGTACAAACGGCGGCATTAGAGGGCAATCCTTCGTAGAATGGCTCTCCGCACACCGTAGACAAACGTTGGCCAATTTTCGACGCTCAAATTCGGAACGATTGCAATTCCATTTTGGCATAAATGTGTCGTCCGTACGAGTACGCTTCGCGTTGGGGTCGGAACGCTGTGCGGCTGCCGACGACGGCGCACCACCACGCTTCCTGTTCCTAGCTGGGTCCGAGCTCGGACCTGCTCCTCCTGTACCACGGACACCCGAGCTAGCGCCCCCGCGCGCCTTGTGTTGCCCGTTGCTGCATCGCGTCGCGGCAGTAGGCGTGGGGCGGGTCGCTCCGAAGTCCTGGTCGAGAGCTACAGCTTCCCCAAGCGGATCCTGCACTTGCACGGCATTTGCACGAGGGGCAGACTTGACTTCTTCCTCACCGGCAAGGAGTCGTATCTCCGCGCCCTTAGCAAAAGCGACCAACGTGTCATACGACTTGATCTGCGCTCCAACCAAGTCAGTGGCGCACCATTTAGCCAAAAGTTTCGTTAGGCCTCGCCTAAACCAAAAGACACGCTCAGATTCGGTGAGGTCAGCAATGGGAGTCACAAGTGCTTCGAAGCGTGACTGGTACGCAGGTACATTTTCATCCCGACGCATGTGGTAGCTACCGGCTGCCAAAACGTTACGAGCTTCCACATCGCGTGCTTGAACCTCAGTAGCGAATCGTGCGAGCAAAGCGGCGACCAACTCGTCAAAAGTATAGCTGCCCCGGGCGTTGGTCCAATTGCGATACCAGTCCTTCGCCGCGCCCTCGAGGGTGTTACCAACGAAGAGACACCTGATACCGTCATTATCGCCACCATGAACAGCTTGGAGGTACTTTTTAGCGTCACGCACGTACGCACGAGTTGCATCGGCTATGCTATGCCCTGGTGTCTTGTCGGTCAGCGAAATATTGAGCCTAGGAACGGGAATCGACAATCTCATCACCTCAGGGATGTCATCATGCCCTCGAGCTTGAGGTAATGGCAGAACCCTTGGTCCAGCAGTGTTGTCCATATTCGTGTTCACTGCTGAATGCGGCACAATTAAGTGAGCAGGGGTCTGAAGGAAAAGGGGCTCTTGAGTGGCTCGCACGCCAACAGTCTCAAGACCTCTCTCCGGTGCTCTAGCAGCCACAACAAAATCGGGTTGGCTAGCTAGGCTAGTGTGCGGCGTATCGTCGTGTTCTGCGGACATGAAGCACGAAACGATACCCTAAGTTTGCGTAATAGAAGCCGACTTCTATCGCAAAGGCAAGAGTACAAAGCGATTCGGTGAGCCTACCGACAGTACTCTTGAGAAGATTCAGCAAACTCAGCAAGTAATTGCCCAGCTGAGTCCTGATCTCCGTAGTTTGGGCAATGAGAGTCGCCAACTGGTCCGGACGAACGCCGGTCTCAGTCGCCGCGGCAAGCAATGCCGGTGCACTGAGATTACCTGCGACTCAGAGCGTACACTTACACAACAAGTGCAGCAATCTAAGCAAAAGCAATTAAACAATTACAAACCGGAAGCGGCGGCGTCCAAAACGGCGCGGCCTAAGTCTTCGGCAAAAGTATCTAGCGGTCCTCGTGGTTCGACGCTGGAACTCGCCATAGAAAGAACCTACTTCCGATTAGACAGAGAGAGACAGTTAGGCAACGAACCCGTCTCGATACCAAATTGTTGTACCTCTCGTTCGCGTTTGCTCATAAGTATCTGCACGTCTGGAGACTATCGACACCGATGCGCGAGCACTTGCAAGTACAGCAAGGCAAGCGAGAGCAAACAGAGACAGCGGAAGACTTCAAGACGAAGAGAGATATAACTTACGGTCTTACAGATCGGAATGATGCAATGGACGAAATCGCCGTCAGCGCCGGAAGCAAGCAATCATCACGCGGCGGTGATTAGCGAAGTTCAGGCTTTAGCTCGGGCTAAGTAGAATATCGTATAGCAATAGTAATATAGAACACACAAGTGTTCTCCGGCATCGAATGTCTTGTCTAGCTTAGCCGTCCTCGCATCTGTTATACTCGCAGCATCGCAGTGCCGTATGATTCACATTAGGAGGCCGATCCTAGATGTGACAACCCTACTGCGTCTAGGCGATGTCTACGTATAACAACGTATAAGCCTTTCCGGCATTCGCATGATGCAAGGGTCCGGATAACGATATCCGGTTGCAGGGCATGTATCGCGACGAGTGCGGCGCTCTCAACGTTTGCTTAAATGAAGTAATATTATATCAGATAATATTACTTATCGTTTTGTAGCACGAGCATAATGCGCACTTCAATGCTTCGGTTATTCATGCATGCTAGGCGGATTTGCCATGATGCGATGTCGCGATGGATAATGACAACATGCCAGATGCATATATAAATGTATGCGAATACATTTATATCATGCAGATTCATTCATATGCAATGTGTTCATCACAAAAGCACTTCGCCTCGTAGGATCGCGTCGACCTACGCGTCGGCGGGAAATGAACCGTAGCACAACAATTTCGTCCATTGCATCATTCCGATCTGTAAGACCGTAAGTTATATCTCTCTTCGTCTTGAAGTCTTCCGCTGTCTCTGTTTGCTCTCGCTTGCCTTGCTGTACTTGCAAGTGCTCGCGCATCGGTGTCGATAGTCTCCAGACGTGCAGATACTTATGAGCAAACGCGAACGAGAGGTACAACAAGCTTCGCCCTCCTTTGGTGTGACATGTTCGAACGACAGGAAAGGTACCTTAATCGACAGAGTACCCTTGCACATATGCAGGGTTGCGGTCTCCATGTCGATGCGCGCGCGGTACTGTCGTAATGTCGACGACCCCATTATGTACGGTGCAGTCTCTGCTAAGCCCTGCAGCACGTACGGCCGGGTCACAACACGCAAAGGGCCTATTGATAGGCTAAGGGTAATCCTGCCCACGATGGGATGCTTACCCCCGTCAGCAAGGGTAACCTGTGGACAATCAGACGACTCTGGGGTCAACCCCAGCGCATTCACCTCTGCGACAGAGATGAAGTCATCGCTGGCACCGGTGTCAACAAGTGCCTTCAGAGTACGGCCATTCAAACCGATCTGAACCACAGGGACACGGTTATCTACGAGCGACTGCCCAGCAGACAACGTCAGTGCACTTAAGGCGGGTCCGTAACCAACGGCACCCCCATCAGGAGCTTCGTACCAAACGTCAACCGAGTAGGATAGGCATGGCCACGGAGCCAGCATACCCTCCCGATCCACACCATTAAACAAAACGGTGCCCGGCTCGAACCGGTGGACACACCGCATACCCCTTAACGATGCCTCTGCCTTGCGCCGACAGAAAGCAGGGAGTAGTACACATGTGGCGGTGCCCGGATATTGATGCCTACATCTCCTGTACTCGGCCAACTGTTCCGACATCTCACGCAGAGACGAGGGGATGAACAAAACCACGTGGTTAGACAGATCGATAGACGACAGGGGACGGCGAGGTGTAAACAAATTACACAACGGGTCGAAGCAGAGAAGTCCCGTGCGTCCGTCAAGCGTGATGCGTCGCGCAATGACTCGCTCGATGTGTCCAAGTACACAAGGCAACAATGCCTTAACGGCTGGCCGTAAGGATGACCACCGACCACGCGTTAGTTCAGAAATCCCAGGTGGTGCCCCCTCCGCAGGAACCCGGGCAAGCCCCTATTTCGGCTGAGGTACAAACGGCGGCATTAGCGGGCAATCCTTCGTGGAATGACTCTCTGCACACCGTAGACAAACGTTGGCCAATTTCTGACGCTCGAATTCGGAACGATTGCAATTCCATTTTGGCATATACGTGTCGTCCGTGCGAGTCCGCTTCGCATTGGGGTCGGAACGCTGTGCGGCTGCCGTCGACGGCGCACCACCACGCTTCCTGTTTTTAGCCGGGTCCGAGCTCGGACCTGCTCCTCCTGACCCACGGACACCCGAGCTAGCGCCCCCGCGCGCCTGGTGTTGCCGGTTGCTGCATCGCGTCGCGGCAGTAGGCGTGGGGCGGGTCGCTCCGAAGTCCTGGTCGAGAGCTACAGCTTCCCCAAGCGGATCCTGCACTTGCACGGCATTTGCACGAGGGGCAGACTTGACTTCTTCCTCACCGGCAAGGAGTCGTATCTCCGTGCCCTTAGCAAAAGCGACCAAAGCATCATACGACTTGATCTGCGCTCCAACCAAGTCAGTAGCGCACCATTTAGCCAAAATTTTCGTCAGGCCTCGCCTAAACCAAAAGACACGCTTGGATTCAGTGAGGTCAGCAATGGGAGTCACAAGTGCTTCGAAGCGTGACTGGTACGCAGGTACATTTTCATCCCGACGCATGTGGTAGCTACCGGCTGCCAAAACCTTACGAGCTTCCACATCGCGTGCTTGAACCTCAGTAGCGAATCGTGCGAGCAAAGCGGCGACCAACTCGTCAAAAGTATAGTTGCCCCGGGCGTTGGTCCAATTGCGATACCAGTCCTTCGCTGAGCCCTCGAGGGTATTACTAACGAAGAGACACCTGATACCGTCATTATCGCCACCATGAACAGCCTGGAGATACTTTTTAGCGTCACGCACGTACGCACGAGTTGCATCGGCTATGCTATGCCCTGGTGTCTTGTCGGTCAGCGAAATATTGAGCCTAGGAACGGGAATCGACAATCTCATCACCTCAGGGATGTCATCATGCCCTCGAGCTTGAGGTAATGGCAGAACCCTTGGTCCAGCAGTGTTGTCCATATTCGTGTTCACTGCGACAGTACTCTTGAGAAGATTCAGTAAACTCAGCAAGTACTTGCCCAGCTGAGTCCTGATCTCCGTAGTTTGGGCGATGAGAGTCGCCAACTGGTCCGGACGAAAGCCGGTCTCAGTCACCGCGGCAAGCAATGCCGGTGCACTGAGATTACCTGCGACTCAGAGCATACACTTACACAACAAGTGCAGCAATCTAAGCAAAAGCAATTAAACAATTACAAACCGGAAGCGGCGGCGTCCAAAACGGCGCGGCCTAGGTCTTCGGCAAAAGTATCTAGCGGTCCTCGTGGTGCGTCGCTGGAACTCGCCATAGAAAGAGCCTACTTCCGATTAGACAAAGAGAGACAGTTAGGCAACGAACCTGTCTCGATACCGAATTGTTGTACCTCTCGTTCGCGTTTGCTCATAAGTATCTGCACGTCTGGAGACTATCGACACCGATGCGCGAGCACTTGCAAGTACAGCAAGGCAAGCGAGAGCAAACAGAGACAGCGGAAGACTTCAAGACGAAGAGAGATATAACTTACAGTCTTACAGATCGGAACGATGCAATGGACGAAATCGCCGTCAGCGCCGGAAGCAAGCAATCATCACGCGGCGGTGATTAGCGAAGTTCAGGCTTAGCTCGGGCTAAGTAGAATAGCGTATAGCAATAGTAATATAGAACACACGAGTGTTCTCCGGTATCGAATGTCTTATCTTGCTTAGCCGTCCTCGCATCTGTTATACTCGCAGCATCACAATGCCGTACGATTCACATCAGGAGGCCGATCCTAGATGTGACAACCCTACTGCATATAGGCGATGTCTACGCATAACAACGTATAAGCCTTCCCGGCATTCGCATGATGCAAGGGTCCGGATAACGATATCCGGTTGCAGGGCATGTATCGCGACGAGTGCGGCACTCTCAACGTGTGCTGTAATGAAGTAATATTATATCAGATAATATTACTTATCGTTTCGTAGCACGAGCATAATGCGCACTTCAATGCTTCGGGCTTTCATGCATGCTAGGCGGATTTGCCATGGTGCGATGTCGCGATGGGTAATGACAACATGCCAAATGCATATATAAATGTACACGAATACATTTATATCATGCAGATTCATTCATATGCAATGTGTTCATCACAATAGCACTTCGCCTTGTAGGATCACATCGACCTACGCACGATCGGCGGGAAACTAACCGTAGCACAACACACTTCGGGGTCGGTGTGCAACCGACGATGAGGGCTAGGACTGGCAGGATTTAGATAAATGCATCCTATATGCAGTCGGCCAAGAGGTCCGGTGGAAGGCAGGGAAAGATAAGACTGCCACCGTTGAGCTGAAAACGGCTACGGTAACCACCCCTAAATCCAGACATCCCTACCAAAAACGCCATATTTCCCGATTTCAACAGGGCTGGCAGTCCGTGAGCAAGAAGCCCCGGACCGACCACACTTCTGACAAGCCTCCTAGTACCCGGTGCCGCTATTGCCATGGCTTTAAGAAGCCAGGCCAGTCTTGGCCGGACCACGTAGTGGACTGTTCCAAGGCGATCAAAGCTGAGGCGGAAAAGAAGTTGGCGCTTGCTGCCCGGCTTGAATCTAAAATGCACGAATAGGACCCTGGCAAGCGTGTGGAGGAATGTGAACCAGTTAAACTGGTTGCACCAGATGGAGAGTTTGTGTTGCCCATGACCGACAGCCCTCAGACTGCTCGGATGTTCCGGCCTGATGAATTCCGTCAGGTTGAGACCCAACTCGGCCGTCAATTTACCTTTGACGCCACATGTAACGATTCGGACAATAATAGTCTCTGTCCACGTTTTGCCTCTCCATCAAACCCATTTGCGACCCATAATCTTGCGGGTGAGTTTGCTTGGATTAATCCTCCTTACAATCACATTGCTCAATGGCAAAAACACTATATCTCCTGCAAACACAAAGATCCAGAAAATACCTCTGCAGTCTTTGTAGTCCCCAAGTGGAGCTCAATAGAGCACAGTATGCGAGCAGCAGGCTTTCGCCTGATCAAAACATATGCACCAGGGAAACAATTGTTCCTGAAGAAAAGTTGCACAGGAGTACGGGAGCTTATGCCCGGTGTCCCATGGCCTCTCCAGCTATGGTATGACCGACCGTCCACTACCGTGCACTTGAACTCCATAGTTGGTTCTACACCTTCTATGATCTTTGATGCTCAACTGTGCCAAACGGCCTGCAAAGTCTTGACCGATTCCGGTGCCAATTGTAAAGGTACCGCAGACGGGTTTATATCCCTAACAGCCGTTACGAAAATGGCCCTTGCTCTCAAACCCACACTTACCAGCTCAGTTAAAGTGGCTAATGGCAACACAGAACTGATTGAGGGCTCAGTTGTTACCAATCTTCAAATTGACAAGTTCCACGACACAGTCAAACTCCTTGTTCTAAAGCAAGATGTCCCAGGTGTTGATATTATCCTGGCTAATGACTGGTTAGGAAAACGAAAAGCCACAATGTGCTGGGCAACTCATACCCTGACAGTGTATAAGAAGCCAAATGATGCGTATATGTTTACGCCATCCCTTTGGTCTTCCCCGGGTATCGACGCTAACCTTGATGCAATTACCCTCATGAACTATGTCACTGCAACACTTTATGCAGCGACTACTGTCGAGACGGTATCTGCGAAAGCAGCAGGCAAACGAATTGCTAAAGGAGCACGGAGTTATCTCCTACTTGTGCAAGCAGAGGAGCACACTCCAACTCCTGACCCCAGTTCCGGTTGGAATAATCTCCTAGCTAATTTGAAGTTATCAGAATTACTGGAGGAATACAAGGATGTATTCGAGGACCTTCAAGGCCTCCCCCCCGACCGGGACATTGGTCACACGATTCCTTTAGTGAATGGTGCCATACCACCCGCTAAACGAGCCTATAGGCTCACCCAACTGGAGCAACAAGAGGTCAAGAAGCAAGTTACCGAACTGCTCAATAAGGGATATATCGAACCCTCTATCTCACCCTGTTGTACCTCTCGTTCGCGTTTGCTCATGAGTATCTGCACGTCTGGAGACTATCGACACCGATGCGCGAGCACTTGCAAGTACAGCAAGGCAAGCGAGAGCAAACAGAGACAGCGGAAGACTTCAAGACGAAGAGAGATATAACTTACGGTCTTACAGATCGGAATGATGCAATGGACGAAATCGCCGTCAGCGCCGGAAGCAAGCAATCATCACGCGGCGGTGATTAGCGAAGTTCAGGCTTTAGCTCGGGCTAAGTAGAATATCGTATAGCAATAGTAATATAGAACACACAAGTGTTCCCCGGCATCGAATGTCTTGTCTAGCTTAGCCGTCCTCGCATCTGTTATACTCGCAGCATCGCAGTGCCGTACGATTCACATTAGGAGGCCGATCCTAGATGTGACAACCCTACTGCGTCTAGGCGATGTCTACGTATAACAACGTATAAGCCTTTCCGGCATTCGCATGATGCAAGGGTCCGGATAACGATATCCGGTTGCAGGGCATGTATCGCGACGAGTGCGGCGCTCTCAACGTGTGCTTAAATGAAGTAATATTATATCAGATAATATTACTTATCGTTTTGTAGCACGAGCATAATGCGCACTTCAATGCTTCGGTTATTCATGCATGCTAGGCGGATTTGCCATGATGCGATGTCGCGATGGATAATGACAACATGCCAGATGCATATATAAATGTATGCGAATACATTTATATCATGCAGATTCATTCATATGTAATGCGTTCATCACAAAGCACTTCGCCTCGTAGGATCGCGTCGACCTACGCGTCGGCGGGAAATGAACCGTAGCACAACACACCCTATGGGGCTCCAGTTCTCTGTCGAAAAGGCAAATGGGCAAGGACTACGCATGGTCTTAGACTACCGTGCGCTTAATAAACTGACCATCAAACGGTGGTATCCCATGCCCAATATTACGGACCTTTTCGACCAACTCCAAGGAGCTACCATTTTCAGCTCCCTGGACTTACAGCAGGGGTATCATCAAATACTGATCTCTCCACAGGATGTGGAGAAAACGGCCTTCATAGCCCCAGGCATGGGCCAGTTTCAGTTTAAGGTACTTTGCTTTGGACTTACCAATGCCCCTGCAACGTTCCAAGCAGTGATGAATCGTGTCTTCACTGACTACATTGGCAAATTTGTGCTAGTGTACTTGGACGATATACTGGTCTTTAGTAAGACCCCGGCCGAGCATGAACAGCACCTCCGTTTGGTACTGTCCTTGCTCCGAAAGCACCAATACAAGGCAAAATTGTCGAAGTGTCAGTTCAACCGGTTCGAACTGCACTTCCTTGGCCACAAAGTAAGCCAAGAAGGCTTAAAGGTGGACGACCGCAAAGTAACAGCCATTAAAGACTGGCCTGTCCCCACGGATATTAAGCGACTGCGGGCGTTCCTTGGCTTAGCCAATTATTTCAGTAGGTTTATTCAGGGTTATTCCTCCCTTGTGGCCCCCCTCACAACCCTTACCAGTGAGAAAGTGCCCTTCCACTGGACCGAAGCCTGCGAGGCAGCCTTCCAGGGTGTGAAGCATGCCTTGACAAATGCACCAGTACTTAAACTCCCCGAGCTTGATAAACCTTTCACGGTTTGGTCTGATGCCTCAATACATGGCACAGGAGCCGTCCTCTTGCAGGATGACCACCCCGTCGCCTATACCAGTTCTAAATTCAATAAGGCAGAGTACAACTACTCAACAACAGACCAAGAGTGCCTCGGCACTGTCTTAGCCCTGGAAGAGTGGCGTTGTTACCTTGAAGGCGCCAGTGATGTAACGTTGATCACGGATCACCAACCACTGGTATACCTCCAAGAACAGAAAAGCGGGGATAAGCTATCCCGCCGCCAAGCTTGTTGGATGGAGCAATTATCACGTTTCACATTTAAATGGGAGTATCACCCTGGTCGGGTGAACGTAGCTGACCCTATCAGTCGGGTCCACGACGTGGTGCTCAACTTGCTTTCTGCCGCGCTGATTGACAGCAACTTAGGACACCGAATCATCCGCGGGTATGACGGTGATCTCAATCTCACGAAAACTAAGGTAGCAAAGCTGCGGCTCAAAAAGAAGGGTAACTTCTGGTACAATGGGTCCCAGATTTACTGTTGTGCTACGGTTCATTTTCCGCCGACGCGTAGGTCGACGCGATCCTATGAGGCGAAGTGCTTTTGTGATGAACGCATTGCATATGAATGAATCTGCATGATATAAATGTATTCGCATACATTTATATATGCATCTGGCATGTTGTCATTATCCATCGCGACATTGCATCATGGCAAATCCGCCTAGCATGCATGAATAACCGAAGCATTGAAGTGCGCATTATGCTCGTGCTACAAAACGATAAGTAATATTATCTGATATAATATTACTTCATTTAAGCACACGTTGAGAGCGCCGCACTCGTCGCGATACATGCCCTGCAACCGGATATCGTTATCCGGACCCTTGCATCATGCGAATGCCGGAAAGGCTTATACGTTGTTATACGTAGACATCGCCTAGACGCAGTAGGGTTGTCACATCTAGGATCGGCCTCCTAATGTGAATCATACGGCACTGCGATGCTGCGAGTATAACAGATGCGAGGACGGCTAAGCTAGACAAGATATCCGATACCGGAGAACACTCGTGTGTTCTAAATTACTATTTCTATACACTATTCTACTTAGCCCGAGCTAAGCCTTAACTTCGCTAATCACCGCCGCGTGATGATTGCTTGCTTCCGGCGCTGACGGCGATTTCGTCCATTGCATCGTTCTGATCCGTAAAACTGTAAGTTATATCTCTCTTCGTCTTGAAGTCTTCCGCTGTCTCTGTTTGCTCTCGCTTGCCTTGCTGTACTTGCAAGTGCTCGCGCATCGGTGTCGATAGTCTCCAGACGTGCAGATACTTATGAGCAAACGCGAACGAGAGGTACAACAATTTGGTATCGAGACAGGTTCGTTGCCTAACTGTCTCTCTTTGTCTAATCGGAAGTAGGTTCTTTCTATGGCGAGTTCCAGCGACGAACCACGAGGACCGCTAGATACTTTTGCCGAAGACTTAGGCCGCGCCGTTTTGGACGCCGCCGCTTCCGGTTTGTAATTGTTTAATTGCTTTTACTTAGATTGCTGCACTTGTTGTGTAAGTGTACGCTCTGAGTCGCAGGTAATCTCAGTGCACCGGCATTGCTTGCCGCGGCGACTGAGACCGGCGTTCGTCCGGGCCAGTTGGCGACTCTCATTGCCCAAACTACGGAGATCAGGACTCAGCTGGGCAATTACTTGCTGAGTTTGCTGAATCTTCTCAAGAGTACTGTCGGTAGGCTCACCGAATCGCTTTGTACTCTTGCCTTTGCGATAGAAGTCGGCTTCTATTACGCAAAACTAGGGTATCGTCTCGTGCTCCATGTCCGCGGAACACGACGATACGCCGCACACTAGCCTAGCTAGCCAACCTGATTTCGTTGTAGCTGCTAGAGCGCCGGATAGAGGTCTTGAGACTGTTGGCGCGCGAGCCACTCAAGAGCCCCTTTTCCTTCAGACCCCTGCTCACTTAATTGTGCTGCATTCAGCAGTGAACACGAATATGGACAACACTGCTGGACCAAGGGTTCTGCCATTACCTCAAGCTCGAGGGCATGATGACATCCCTGAGGTGATGAGATTGTCGATTCCCGTTCCTAGGCTCAATATTTCGCTGACCGACAAGACACCAGGGCATAGCATAGCCGATGCAACTCGTGCGTACGTGCGTGACGCTAAAAAGTACCTCCAAGCTGTTCATGGTGGCGACAATGACGGTATCAGGTGTCTCTTCGTTGGTAACACCCTCGAGGGCGCAGCGAAGGACTGGTATCGCAATTGGACCAACGCCCGGGGCAGCTATACTTTTGACGAGTTAGTCGCCGCTTTGCTCGCACGATTCGCTACTGAGGTTCAAGCACGCGATGTGGAAGCTCGTAACGTTTTGGCAGCCGGTAGCTACCACATGCGTCGGGATGAAAATGTACCTGCGTACCAGTCACGCTTCGAAGCACTTGTGACTCCCATTGCTGACCTCACCGAATCTGAGCGTGCCTTTTGGTTTAGGCGAGGCCTAACGAAACTTTTGGCTAAATGGTGCGCCACTGACTTGGTTGGAGCGCAGATCAAGTCGTATGACGCGTTGGTCGCTTTTGCTAAGGGCGCGGAGATACGACTTCTTGCCGGCGAGGAAGAAGTCAAGTCTGCCCCTCGTGCAAATGCCGTGCAAGTGCAGGATCCGCTTGGGGAAGCTGTAGCTCTCGACCAGGACCTCGGCGCGACCCGCCCCACGCCTACTGCCGCGACGCGACGCAGCAACGGGCAACGCAAGGCGCGCGGGGGCGCTAGCTCGGGTGTCCGTGGTACAGGAGGAGCAGGTCCGAGCTCGGACCCAGCTAGGAACAGGAAGCGTGGTGGTGCGCCGTCGTCGGCAGCCGCACAGCGTTCTGACCCCAACGCGAAGCGTACTCGTACGGACGACACATTTATGCCAAAATGGAATTGCAATCGTTCCGAATTCGAGCGTCGAAAAGTGGCCAACGTTTGTCTACGGTGTGCGGAGAATCATTCCACGAAGGATTGTCCTCTAATGCCGCCGTTTGTACCTCAGCCGAAATAGGGGCTTGCCCGGGTTCCTGTGGAGGGGGCACCACCCGGGATTTCTGAACTAACGCGTGGTCGGTGGTCATCCTTACGGCCAGCCGTTAAGGCATTGTTGCCTTGTGTACTTGGACACATCGAGCGAGTCATTGCGCGACGCATCACGCTTGACGGACGCACGGGACTTCTCTGCTTCGACCCGTTGTGTAATTTGTTTACACCTCGCCGTCCCCTGTCGTCTATCGATCTGTCTAACCACGTGGTTTTGTTCATCCCCTCGTCTCTGCGTGAGATGTCGGAACAGTTGGCCATATACAGGAGGTGTAGGCGTCAATATCCAGGCACGGCCGCATGTGTTTTACTCCCCGCTTTCTGTCGGCGCAAGGCAGAGGCATCGTTAAGGGGTATGCGGCATGTCCACCGGTTCGAGCCGGGCACCGTTTTGTTTAATGGTGTGGATCGGGAGGGTACGCTGGCTCCGTGGCCACACCTATCCTACTCGGTTGACGTTTGGTACGAAGCTCCTGATGGGGGTGCCGTTGGTTACGGACCCGCCTTAAGTGCACTGACGTTGTCTGCTGGGCATTCGCTCGTAGATAACCGTGTCCCTGTGGTTCAGATCGGTTTGAATGGCCGTACTCTGAAGGCACTTGTTGACACCGGTGCCAGCGACGACTTCATCGCTGTCGCAGAGGTGAATGCGCTGGGGTTGTCCCCAGAGTCGTCTGATTGTCCACAGGTTACCCTTGCTGACGGGGGTAAGCATCCCATCGTGGGCAGGATTACCCTTAGCCTATCGTTAGGCCCTTTGCGTGTTGTGACCAGGCCGTACGTGCTGCAGGGCTTAGCAGAGACTGCACCGTACATAATGGGGTCGTCGACATTACGACAGTACCGCGCGCGCATCGACATGGAGACCGCAACCCTGCATATGTGCAAGGGTACTCTGTCGATTAAGGTACCTTTCCTGTCGTTCGAACATGTCACACCAAAGGAGGGCGAAACTGAGGCGGTGCCTATGGTTAATTTCGCTGTGACCGCAATGGCCGCGCGAATCGAACCAGAGCTAGTCGGGCGTAAGGAGGCCGTCCGTTTGTTACGGAAGGGTGCCCACGGACTGCTTTTAAGGCCGCGGGTGAGCTGTTGTGTCACCACCGCGCAGATTTCTGCAAATCCTGAGGTTGAGGCCCTACTGTCGCAGTATGAGGACGTCTTTAAAGATATCCCCGGCCTACCACCTATGCGTCCTGTTGATCACACAATCCCTCTCATGCCTGGAGCGCAGCCTACGGCCCGGCCAATGTACAGGTTGAGTCCATTGGAGCTGGACGAGGTGAAGCGCCAGGTGACGGATTTGCTCGCGAAGGGTATGATACGCCCCAGCACATCCCCGTATTCTGCACCGATTTTGTTTGTCGGTAAGAAGGATGGGACCTTGCGCATGTGCATCGATTACCGGGGGTTAAATGCGAATACGGTGAAAAATCGCTACCCTTTGCCACGCGTTGACGACCTGTTGGATAAGCTGAAGGGCTCGGCTTATTTTTCCTCAATTGACTTACAACAGGGCTACAATCAGATTCGCATCACTGCCTCTGATATCCCGAAAACCGCTTTTCGGACGCCCTTCGGTCACTTTGAGTATACGGTCCTATCGTTTGGTTTGACTAATGCCCCTGCGACGTTTCAGGCGGTTATGGACCGAATGTTTAGGCCGTTTATCGACAGGTTCGTTGTTTGCTACCTGGATGACATCTTGGTATATTCTAAGACGCGCGAGGAGCACTTGGAGCATTTGCGGCTCGTGCTCGACGTTATGAGGCGGGAGCAATTGTTTGCTAAACGCGCCAAATGCTTTTGGGCGCAGCCTCAGGTGGAATATTTGGGCCACATTGTGTCGGCCACCGGTGTGAAGATGGACCCGCGGAAGGTCGCCGTGGTTCGCGATTGGCCCGCGCCTCAGAACCTCACGGAGCTGCGTAAGTTCCTTGGCTTGACCAATTATTTCCGAAAGTTCATTGAAAAATATTCCATCATTGCGGCCCCGCTTACTAACTTAACTCGCAAAGGCGTTTTCGTTTCGCTCGAGTCGTGGACGTCGCAATGCCAGCGGGCATTCGAAGAGCTCAAACGAATCGTTGCCGAAGATGTCACCCTTGCATTCCCTGATTACTCGTTGCCATTTCGTGTTGAGGTAGTGTCTGATGCCTCAATATTTGGAAGCGGCGCTGTATTGTTACAGGAAGGGCGACCGATCGCCTTCACGAGTAAGAAGTTTTCTGGTGCGGAGATTCGCTACACCACCGGGGAACAGGAGCTTCTGGCCGTGCTGCATGCTTTAAAGGAATGGCGCTGTTACCTCGAGGGACGCCCGTTTACTTTAAAGACTGACCACAAGCCCCTAACGTTTTTGCAAAGCGTTCCGACGTTGAACCGCCGTCAAGCTAGGTGGATGGAATATCTAGCTAGGTTCAACTGCACCTGGGAGTATATTTCTGGTAAATTGAATATTGCCGATGCTCTCAGTCGACATCCGTCGCTACACGCTGCAATTTTGGCAGCGCCCGTCGTGCGGCCGCGTAGCGAGGAGGTTCCGATCGCGACGGACCTCGCGGAGCGGTTGAAGGTTGCCTACAACGCAGACACCTGGTTCGCGGACCCGGCTAATGTAGAAAACCTTCGCAAGCAGAATGGCCTTTGGCTACGGACGGAGGGTGCAGCCACGCAAATCGTCGTTCCGAACGACGACGCGCTACGCTACGACATCCTTGCGCGGTTCCACGAGGACCCGTTAGCAGGACACCCTGGTAGCAAGCGATTGATCGACTTGGTGCAACGTTCCTTTTGGTGGCCTCGTTTGGCTAAGGATGCGGCGAACTTCGTCCAGACATGCAGTCTGTGCCAGCGCAATAAGGCTTTGTCCGGTAAGGGCCATGGGTTGTTGCAACCGTTGCCTGTCCCGGATGCGCCTTGGGAAAGTGTTTCCATGGACTTCGTAGTCGCGCTGCCCAAAACTGAGGGGGGATACGATGCGGTGTTCGTAATGGTCGATCGTCTGACTAAGATGGTTCACCTAGCACCATGCACATCATCCTGCACGGCTGAGCAAACCGCACGTTTGTTTTTCGATAATGTGGTTCGGTTACACGGGATTCCCAAAAATGTGATCTCGGACCGCGGTGGACAGTTCACGTCTAAGTTTTGGGAAGCGCTCTGCAAACTAGTTGGCATGCGTGTCAACCTTAGCACGGCGTATCACCCGCAGACTGATGGTCAAACCGAACGCACAAACCGCACGTTGGGTGATATGTTGCGCAATTATGCTGGTCGCACACCACTTGTTTGGGATACATATTTGACTGCGGCAGAATTCGCGCTTAACAATGCTGTTAATCGCTCTACAGGCAAAAGTCCGTTCTTTCTTAACTACGGGTTTCATCCCGCGCTACCCGTGTGGCGTGAGTTGGAAGTGAACGTGCCTGCTGCTAAACTTTTTGCCAAGTCTTTTATGTCCCGAATCACAGACGCGAAGTCGTGTTTGGACGCGGCGCAGCAACGAACGACGGAATACTACAACAAATCCAAGCAGGATGTGACGTTTTCGGAGGGGCAACTCGTGTTGCTAAGCACCAAGAACTTGCGTTCCTTGGCCGACGGATCCCGAAAACTCTTACCCCGTTGGATTGGTCCGTATCCTGTCATGCGCATGGTTGGGAATGTGGCTGTGGAGCTTGCATTGCCCGCTGATATGCCCATTCACCCCACGTTTCACGTATCGCTTGTTCGTCCGTATCGTGGTACGGAACCCGTCCCTGAGCCTGCTAACGCCCCCGCAGCGATCGAACCAGTTCCCGAGACCTGGATCGCTGGTAAACAGAAGTTTTACGATGTGGAGCGGGTGTTAGATTATCGCGCGCGTCGTGTGGGCCGACACCGACGTAAGCGAACAGTACACGAGTACTTGGTTAAGTGGACAGGATATACCGACGAGCACAACTCATGGGAACCGGCACGCAACTTCTCACAGGACATGAAACCCCTGCTCGAAGAAGCCCGCAAACGTGCCACGCAAGCCCAATGACCCCTGCAGTCGATGCTGTATGATGCAGCGAGGACGCTGCATACGGGAGGGGGGATAATTGTTGTGCTACGGTTCATTTTCCGCCGACGCGTAGGTCGACGCGATCCTATGAGGCGAAGTGCTTTTGTGATGAACGCATTGCATATGAATGAATCTGCATGATATAAATGTATTCGCATACATTTATATATGCATCTGGCATGTTGTCATTATCCATCGCGACATCGCATCATGGCAAATCCGCCTAGCATGCATGAATAACCGAAGCATTGAAGTGCGCATTATGCTCGTGCTACAAAACGATAAGTAATATTATCTGATATAATATTACTTCATTTAAGCACACGTTGAGAGCGCCGCACTCGTCGCGATACATGCCCTGCAACCGGATATCGTTATCCGGACCCTTGCATCATGCGAATGCCGGAAAGGCTTATACGTTGTTATACGTAGACATCGCCTAGACGCAGTAGGGTTGTCACATCTAGGATCGGCCTCCTGATGTGAATCGTACGGCACTGCGATGCTGCGAGTATAACAGATGCGAGGACGGCTAAGCTAGACAAGATATCCGATACCGGAGAACACTCGTGTGTTCTAAATTACTATTTCTATACACTATTCTACTTAGCCCGAGCTAAGCCTTAACTTCGCTAATCACCGCCGCGTGATGATTGCTTGCTTCCGGCGCTGACGGCGATTTCGTCCATTGCATCGTTCTGATCCGTAAAACTGTAAGTTATATCTCTCTTCGTCTTGAAGTCTTCCGCTGTCTCTGTTTGCTCTCGCTTGCCTTGCTGTACTTGCAAGTGCTCGCGCATCGGTGTCGATAGTCTCCAGACGTGCAGATACTTATGAGCAAACGCGAACGAGAGGTACAACATTTACATCCCTAATCAAGCTGACTTACGACGGGTCATCATGAAAGAGTATCATGATACCCCATGCGCTGGCCACCGCGGCATTGACCGCACCAAACAAGCGATCGCACAAACGTACTGGTGGCCTGGACTAGATACTGACGTGAAGGCCTACGTCAAGTCTTGTCCTCAATGTCAGCATAACAAACCAACCAACACTAAGCCGGGTGGTTTGCTGCAGCCGCTCCCCATACCTTCTTCCGTGTGGGAGAGCATATCAATGGATTTGATAACCCAGCTACCAACAACTCGCAATGGGCATGATGCGATCGTAGTGTTTGTGGACCGGCTGAGCAAAATGACGCACTTTGCTCCCACCCACACGACCGCAGGAGCGGAAGAGTTGGCTCGCCTTTTTGTAGCCACTGTATTCCGGCAGCACGGCCTTCCAAAGAACATTATCTCTGACCGGGACCCACGTTTTACAAGCAATTTCTGGAAGGAAATATTTCGCCTATTGGGCACCCACCTCCATATGAGCACAGCCTTCCATCCACAAACAGATGGACAAACAGAGCGAATGAACCGCTTACTGGAAGAGACATTACGGCCCTATATCTCCCCTAATCAGGATGATTGGGATGATCACTTACCGTTGATTGAGTTTGCTATCAATAACTCCAAACAACGTTCGACAGGTATGACACCATTTTTGCTTAATGGTGTCCAGCAACCGCGTGTGCCGGTTGACCTGCATATACCCTCGAAAGTGCCAGCTGCTGATGAGTACTCCACCATCATGCGCAAGCGATTGCAACTCGCTAAAACTTGTCTCCAGGCTGCGCAATCTAGACAAAAACAGGATGCTGACTCTTCTCGGCGCCCCGTGCGTTATGAGGTTGGGCAAAAAGTGCTGTTAAGTACCAAGAATATTAACCTTAAAAAACCTGGATCTAAGAAGCTGATGCCAAAATTCATCGGCCCATATACAGTTGTCGCTAATATCGGTGAAACAGCGGTAAAACTTGGCTTACCAGCTGAATCTCGCCTACACCCGGTCTTTCATGTATCACTCCTGAAACCATTCAAGGAGGACGCTCAGCGACAACCACCCTCACCACTCGTTATTGAGGGTGAACCATTCTACATGGTTGAAGCCATTGTAGATCATCGGGATGTCTCAATCCGTGGGGGCAGAGGTAAAACTCGTTGAGAGTACCTTATCAAGTGGGAAGGATATGATTCCACTCACAATACATATGAAACCGAGGCATCACTGAAAGAATCAGATCCTCTGGTGGAAGCCATCGAGGAATATGAGCGAAGACTCAAAGCCAAAGGGCCGAGACCCACTGAGAAAGAAACCTCATCCAAGAGGAGACGGTGATGCTCCCGGGACGTTTCACTTCAGAGGGGGGGGAATGTAGGAAACTACATTTACCTTAGAGAAATAGGCCCAGATAAAGCGGTAGGCAATCATGGAATAAGCATGATGCCTAACCGAAAACTAACTACGAGTAAACTTCGCGATTGGCAAAGAAGATTGCCGTACATCTTGGCTAGGTGAGCCAATATTAAAGTCACCCTGGTGAAGAGCTAAGGCCTGACATTTTAGTATCACACTACTAATTGTTCAGAGTTCAAGACTCCGCTGTCACCGATTATTCCCAATAGATGTACAATTTCGCGACGCTAACTTACTTGCGAGCTATCTCTAAATCTACAAAAGCTACGCTTCCGCACAAATCTAGTAGCATACTGAAAGGGGCTGCTACATAACGAGTCCATGGAGGACTACCGGTTGCGTTTTGAGGGACTGACAGCACCCATGATTGGCTTTTCAGAAGGAGACTACATTTATTGGTTTCAACTCGGTCTCTCGCTTCAGTTAGCCCGAGCGAGTACTACGGACCTGACACTGGAAGGGACAAGGTCGTACACGTGATGGGTTCAGATCGTTCGTGACGTCGAAGCTCGCCTTAGAACGGGACAAGAACGCCTGACATCTTTAGCACTGCTATCAGTTGACACGACGCAAGGTATTACTAACGAGACTGATCCAGCACCTGAGACTACTGGTATTCCCCTACCGCCGGCTCCTATGCGCCATGGTGATATTCCTCCGACCAATCACGTTCATACTCCTAGTACCCAAGAATTAATTCCAAGAGATTCTCAGATGACTCGGAGTATGCAGAAAAGGAAGAAGGTGCTACAAAATACCGCTGAGTCCCGCGGAGCTGCATCAGAATCAAAGCGGTCAAGAACACAAAATCGATGGCTTACCAAGTGGGGATGTACGCAAACGGAGTTTGTGCAGCGACGACAATTGGGAGTTTGCCTTCGGTGCGCATCAAATCATCCCACGAGGAACTGCCCACTTTTACCCCCGTTAGCCGCAGGACTACGTTTGACGGACGAAGCACCTGACACGACTTCCGTTGATATTACCAAAACACCCAGTCCACGTTAACACGGGAATGTTAGCTGACATGGAGTTCTGAATTATGTACTGACTTGGATTAATCTTGATTATATCTAGCAATGTTGGTATGAGGAGACTCTTCGCTACCTTTGGCTAGATAACTCGATGATTAGTAATGAGCATCGTGGATCGTAGGGATGATGCGGAGGTACACCACGTTTGACTCCTTTGGGTGGCAACGAAGTCGATTTTGTTGATCGGAATTTCGGGACACCTATGTGCTACAGGTGTCACTGACGACCTTATCTCAAAGAAGTGATAAGCATGATGGGGTTGACCCCATAGTCGTCTAATCGTTCAGGTTACCCTCGTTGATGAGGGTAAGCATCCCATCGTGGGCAGAATCACCCTTAGTCGACGTGAGACCCTTTGTGTGTTAGGGCCCAATGAGTGCAACAAGGTCTCTTGGAGACAGCACTACATGGACATTGGGTGCCGTGACGTAACGACAGTACCGCGCGCGCATCGATATGGAGTCCAGCACAATTGGCAATTGTGCAAAAGGGAGCCTATCGCCTAAGGTACCTTGTCTGTCGTACTAAGATGTCACACCAGAGGAGGGCGGAACTGTGCGGAGCCTGCGGTTAATTTCGTTTAGCGGCGTTCGTCCGCCGGAATAAAGAACCCAAGCTTGAAGGGTGTAAGAGAAGCTTATCAAATGATAAGGAAAAACATCCATGAATTGCTTGTGAGGCCTTGGGTGCAATCGATTGCTACCACCGCGCAGTCTCTTGTGAAAGATTCTGAGGTCGCAGCCCCCCCTTATTGCCAAATTATACTGATGCATTTGTCATCCTGGGGCTCCCACCTATGTTACCTGCTGACTATACAATCCCTCTTGTGCTCGAGCACGACCCGTTTCACAACCTATGTACAGGTTAAGCTACCGAGGTTGAGCGGATGAAGCGGCAAGTGGGGAATCTGCTCGCAAAGGGTATGATTCGGCCAAGCACATCGCCATATTCTGCGCCGATATTGTTTGTTGGTAAGAAGGATGGGACGTTGTGTATGTGCACTGATTATCGGGGCTTGAATGCGATTAAAAATTGCTACCCTTTGCCGCGCGTCGATGACCTGCTGATAAGCTGAAAGGCTCAGCTTATTTTTCCTCGATTGACCTTCAACAGGGGTATAATCAGATACGCATCGCTGCTTCTGATATTCCGAAAACCGCTTTCTGGACCCCCTTTGGTCACTTCGAGTACATGGTCTTGTCATTTGGACTTACTAATGCACCCGGCACATTTCAAGCAGTGATGGATCGCATGTTCAGACCGTATATCGACAGGTTCGTCGTTTATTATTTGGATGATATTTTAATATATTCCAAGATGCACGAGGAGCACCTGAAGCATCTCGAGCTCGTACTTGAGGTGATGAAGCGGGAGCAATTGTTTGCTAAACGTGCCAAGTGTTTTTGGGCGCAGCCTCAAGTGGAGTATTTAGGCCACATCGTGTCGGCCACTGGAATAAGGATGGATCCACGGAAGGTAGCTGTGGCTCGCGAATGGCCCGCGCCTCAGAACCTCACCGGACTACGTCAGTTCTTAGGTTTGACCAACTACTTCCGTAAGTCTATTTATAAATACTCCATTATTGTGGCCCCGCTTACAAATCTGACGAAGAAAGGAGGTTTCACTTCTCTCGAGGTCTGGACACCCGTGTGCCAGCGGGCATTTGAAGAGCTCAAGCAAATTGTTGCCGACGACGTTATCCTCTCTTTCCCCGATTACTCGTTGCCATTTCATGTTGAAGTAATATCGGATGCTTCCCTGCATGGAAGCAGCGCTGTATTGTTGCAGGAAGGACGACCGATCGCCTTCACGAGTAAGAAATTCTCGGGTGCGGAGACCCGATACACGACCGGAGAGCAGGAGCTGTTGGCAGTTCTGCATGCTTTAAAGGAATGGCGCTGTTACCTTGAGGGCCGCCCTTTTACACTGAAGACCGACCACAAGCCACTGACATTCTTACAGAGTGTTCCCATGCTCAACCGACGACAAGCCCGGTGGATGGAGAATCTATCTCGTTTCGACTGTACATGGGAATATATCGCTGGCAGAATTAATATTGCTGACGCCCTCGGTCGACATCCATCGTTACACACTGCGATTTTGGCAGCGCCGGTTACTCGTTCACGCAGTCTGGAGGTGCCGATAGCAGCGGACCTTGCGCAACGACTCAAGATGGCGTATGAAATGGATCCATGGTTTGCTTCGCCAAGTAATGTGGAACATTTGCACAAGCGCAATGATTTGTGGCTGCGGAGGGATGGCTCGACCACACAAATCGTCGTGCTGAATAACGACGCTTTACGCTACGATATTCTTGCTTGGTTCCACGAGGACCCATTAGCAGGACATCCTGGAAGTATGCGATTGGCAGAGCTAGTACGACGCTCGTTCTGGTGGCCGCGCGTGGTGAAGGTTGCCGAAAACTTCGTGCAAAGGTGCAGTTTATGTCAGCGCAATAAAGCACTATCCGGTAAGGGCCAGGGTTTGTTACAACCTTTACCTATACCAGATGCCCCTTGGGAAAGTGTTTCTATGGACTTGGTAGTCGCGCTGCCCAAAACTGAGGGGGGATACGACTCGGTGTTCGTTATGGTCGATCGCTTGACCAAGATGGTTCACTTAGCCCCCTGCACCTCATCTTGCACCGCTGAGCAAACAGCACGACTATTTTTCGATAACGTGGTATGATTGCATGGCATTCCTAAAAATGTGATATCCGATTGCGGCGGTCAATTCACGTCAGTCTGGGAAGCGCTCTGTGAACTCGTCGGTATGCGCGTTCATTTGAGCACAGCATATCATCCACAATCCGATGGGCAAACCGAACACACAAACCGCACGCTGGGCGATATGTTAAGGAATTTCGCGGGACGCACACCCTCCGTTTGGGATACATTTCTAACTTCGGCAGAATTTGCGCTTAACAACGCTGTTAACCGCGGCACAACAACGGACGACGGACTACTATAATAAATCCAAACGAGACGTGACATTTTCGGTGGGACAGATGGTGTTGTTGAGCACTAAGAACCTGCGTTCGCTCGCCGACGGTTCCCGAAAATTACTGCCCCGCTGGATCGGTCCTTATCCCATTGTTCGCATGGTAGGAAATGTAGCTGTAGAGCTATCCCTACCCTCTGACATGAATATTCATCCCACATTTCATATCTCCCTCATCCGCCCTCATCACAGCACAGCACCCGTTACAAATGACACCGATGCCCCTGCAGTAATGGACCCCGGTCCCGAGACCTGGATCGCAGGCAAGCAAAAGGAGTATGATGTGGAGCGGATACTGGATTATCGGGTTCGTCGTGTAGGTCGACAGCGACGAAAGCGGAAGGTGCACGAATATCTGGTCAAGTGGACCAGCTATTCCAGCGAGCACAACTCTTGGGAGCCGACACGTAATTTCTCGCCTGAGATGAAGCCCCTATTAGAGGAAGCTCGTCTACATGCCACGCAAACCCAATGATCTTTGCAGTCGATGCTGTTCGATGCAGCAAGGATGCTGCATACGGGAGGGGGGATAGTTGTTGTACGCGGGTTTGATCACTGTTTACACCGAAGTAGACGGCAATCCATTTGAGCATTATGAAGCATGATATAATTATATTACCATGATATATTCGAGTATATCTAGCTAATCAGGCATGTCACATTATCATCTACCACATCGCGCTGTCGGTCAACATGTTTGACTCGAGGTTGATAATTAATGCGCGATCTCTCTGATGACATAATATTTCACGTAATAATACTTTAAATATTATTACCTCATCCTTGTCATAAACCATACGTGTATGCGAGAACGCGACGATCGCGATGGTTGGGTCGGCAACCGAATATCGATATTCGGACCTTCGCATATTACATACGTTGCATCCATTAATATCACGGATTAAGCGATATTTAGAATAGTGCTACGAAGGTACTCACACTTGAGATCAGAATCCAGTGAGACCTGTACTGCACATCGGTATCGCGACGTAAGGCAAGGAAATTAAAGCAAAAATTCCAATTAAATGAATACAATCGGAGGTCTTGTGCTTGCTAAAATTGGAACCGTCCCGGAGAAAGGTGAAGTATAGCTATTACTGAGGAAGTGACTGTAGAATAAAATTTGTAGATATTTCATGACCGGTAAGTTTTTATCTAAAGTAAATACCTCTTGATTTGGCCTATGAAATTGTTCCCTCCCACTATTTCTATCTACTCCCTTAGACATGCATACAAATGGTATACTTAAGCTAAATTTTTCCAGTACTTGCTCTACTATTTTCATATGCCCTGTGCCACCGTCTATTATCGTTAAATCAGGTAACCTATATCGCTCATTTCGTAACCTAGTAAGCCTTCTCCCTTGAATCTTACGGTCTCATAGGAAACACCAAGGTTTGGGACAAAAAACAGTTTGCCTATTGGATAATAATAATCAGCTGTTAACGATCCCCCAAGTAGCTCCCCTTTTAACCTGAATCTGCTATTGCCGTTAATCAAGGACTGATAATTCATTTTAGCGTCAACCTGTCCAAGCCTAGCCTCATAACTGACTACCAGACTTTCATTCATTTCTAAACTTCCGTAAAGGCTACCTATGAGTGATCTGATATCACTGCTAAACTTGCTACCGGCATTATTACTGATATTATTTATTACAGTTTCAGAAGTAGATTTTGGCTTAAGTTTTGTCTGGTTATGATTTAAAGCAATAGCGGTTCTGGGAATTGTTCATCACTGGTACTGGCCATAGAAAGAACCTTCTTCCGATTTAACACAAAGAGACGGTTAGGCAACAAACCTGTCTCGATACCAAATTGTTGTACCTCTCCTTTGAGTTTGCTCATAGATATCTGCGGGTCTGAAGACTTTCGATACCAATGCGCGAGCACTTGCAAGTACAGCAAGGCTATCGAGAGCAAACAGAGACAGCAGAAGACTTCAAGACAAGAAGAAATGTAACTTACAATAATACAGACCGAAGCGATGCAATGGATGTAATCGTCGTCAGCACCGGAAGCAAGCAATCATCACGCGGTGGTGGCAAGCGAAGTTCAGGCTTAGCTCGGGCTAAGTATGAAAGTGGTTAGCAATAATGATATTGAACACAGAAGTGTTCTCCAGTGTCAAAATGTCTTGCTTTGCTTAGCCGTCCTCGCATCTGTTATACTCGCAGCATCGCTACGCCGTACAATTCACACTAGGAGGCCGATCCTAAGTGTGACAACCCTACTGCGTATAGGCGATGTTCATGTATAACAACCGATAAGCCTTTCCGGCATTTGCATGATGCAAGGGTCCGAATAACAATATTCGGTTGCAAGGCATGTATCGTGACGAGTGCGGAGTTCCTGACGTGTGCCATAATGATGTAATATTATATCAAATAATATTACTTATCGCTCCATAGCATGAGCATCATGCGCGCTTTAATTATTCCGGATTTCATGCATGTTAGGCAGATCAGCCATGATGCGATGGGATATGTCGCAATGTATAATGGTAACATGCCAAACATATATAAATGTATGCAAATACATTTATGTTCATGCAAGATCATTCATATTCATCAATCATTCATCAAGTCAGCACATCACCTTGTAGCATCGCAATGACCTACGCATTGGCGGAAAACGAACCGTAGCACAACAATTATCCCCCCTCTCGTATGCAGCGTCCTCGCTGCTTCCTACAGCATCGACTGCAGGGATCATTGGGCTTGCGTGGCACGTTTGGGGGCTTCTTCTAGCAGAGGTCTCATGTCTGGTGAGAAGTTGCGTGCTGGTTCCCACGAGTTGTGCTCGCTGGTATACCCTGTCCACTTGACCAAGTACTCATGTACTGTCCGCTTACACCGGTGTCGGCCCACACGACTGCGCGCGATAATCTAACACCCGCTCCACATCGTAAAACTTCTGTTTACCAGCGATTCAGGTCTCCGGAACTGGTTCAATCGCTGCAGGGGCGTTAGCAGGCTCAGGGACGGGTTCCGTACCACAATAAGGACGGACAAGTGATACGTGAAATGTGGGGTGAATGGTCATATCAGCGGGCAATGCAAGTTCAACAGCCACATTCCCGACCATGCGCACGACAGGATACGGACCAATCCAACGGGGTAAAAGTTTTTGGGATCCATCGGCCAAGGTGCGCAAATTCTTGGTGCTCAGCAACACAAGTTGCCCTTCCGAAAACGTCACATCCTGCTTGGATTTGTTGTAGTACTCTGTCGTTCGTTGCTGCACCGCGTCCAAACACGCCTTCGCGTCTGTGATACGGGACATAAAAGACTTGGCAAAGAGCTTAGCAGCAGGCACGTTCACTTCCAACTCACGCCACACGGGTAGCGCGGGATGAAACCCATAGTTAAGGAAGAACGGACTTTTGCCTGTAGAGCGGTTAACAGCATTGTTAAGCGCGAATTCTGCCGCAGTCAAATAGGTATCTGTTGTATAATGTACCCACGAAGGGTGGTATCAAAAGATACCGGTTGTGGTGCCAGAGCCCGATTAAGTAGAATCGCCGACCAGGTCGTACTTGAGAGACCATAAGGCCTCGAACCGGGCGTGACCTTCAGAAGTCACCACTACAACCGGAGGATCAGTGAACCAGGAACCAGGTGTTCCACCATTTACCATTCAGGCGGTAAATGGCCCAGTCCATACAGGTCGTGGACTAACTGACAGGTTCGGATGATTCAGGAAAGTGGTTAGTAACGTCGATGGTGCGGGATCCAGAAATTGAATAACAGATGGGAACCCGTAACGGTTGAACTGATAATTATTTGTAATTATTAATGATAAATGAATTATTATTATCTCTTAATGATTTACAGCAAAGCATTAAGGATACAACAATTATTCCCCCTCTAGATGCAGCGTCCCGATGCATGAGAAGAAAACAATCAGGATGAAGTAGGGCAGCATCAGAGAGAGCCCTCGTTAGACTGTGCCCGTCGTTTAGCTTCATCAAGCAGGGGTTTCATGTCAGGGGTGAAGTTACGTGCCGGTTCCCAGCTATTGTGCTCAGATGAATACTCAGCCCACTTAACCAGGTACTCATGCACGTTGCACTTGCGCTTACCCTTGCCCACACGTTATGTACGGTAATCTAGGATACGTTCAACAGCATACAGAGTCTGCTTGCCAGATAACCAGGTTGAGGGACTAGCTTCCGTAACAGAGGGAATGCTAACGTTAGCCTCAGGCAGAGTACCCCGATATGGACGTAAGAGAGATACATGAAATGTGGGATGAATGAGAAGGTCAGATGGGAGTTGTAATTCTACAGCCAGACCCTACCATGCGTACGACAGGATAAGGCCCCACAAAGCACGGTAATAATTTACGAGACCCATCAGCAAGGGAACGAAGGTTCTTCGTGCTCAACATAACCAGCTGGCCCTTAGTGAACGTGACGTCCTTTTTGGACTTGTTATAATAGTCCATAGCCCGTTGCTGTGCAGCTTCCAGGCAAGCTTTAGCATCAGTTAGACGGGACACAAAAGACTTAGCAAACGTTTTTGCAGCCGGAACGTTTATGTCCAATTCCCGCCAAACAGGCAAAGCAGGGTTAAAACCGTAATTCAGGAAAAACGGACTATTACCAACGGGACGGTTAGTAGCATTATTAATGGCAAATTCAGCAGCGGTTAGGTATGTATCCCATGCAGTAGGTGTGCGACCCGCAAAGTTGCAAAGCATATCACCCAGGACACGGTTAACACGCTCTGTTTGCCCATCAGATTGGGGGTGGTAGGCGGTGGACAGATTCACCCGCATTCTAACCAGAGTTCCCAGGGCGCCCCAAAACTTACTTGCAAGTCGAGTGCCACGATCAGACACCACGGACTTGGGGACCCCATGCAAACGTACCACATTGTCGAAGAATAGACGGGCCGTTTCCTCAGCTGTGCAGGATGATGTCGTGGGGGCCAGGTGGACCATCTTAGTGAAGCGGTCGACCAGGACCAGCACGGCGTCGTATCCTCCCTCAGTTTTGGGCAGCGCAACAATAAAGTCCATGGAGACGCTTTCCCAGGGGGCGTCAGGAATAGGCAGAGGCTGGAGATGCCCATGCGCTTTACCAGATTGGGCCTTGTTGTGCTGGCACAGGTCGCAAGAGAGGACATAATTTTCAGCGTCCTTAGCCATGCGGGGCCACCAGAATTGACGCCGCAAAAGCTCCAGTAACCGCGTGCAGCCAGGATGCCCAGCAAGAGGGCCGTCATGAAAGTGTGACATGAGCTCCTGACGTAATGAGTTGTCATAAGGTACGACAATCTGACGGTGGGATCCTTCAGTGCGGATCCATAAGCCATGCTCCTGTACCAAGTGCCCCGTGTTGCTATGATTTGTGAACCACGGGTCGGCTGCATAAGCCTGTTTCAAGCGCTTGGTAAAATCGGAGGGCACGAAGTTAGGTTTTGCCTGAGACCTACTCCGTGTGCTTACCACCAGTATGGCTGCATGCAGTGAGGGGTGCCTACTGAGAGCATCAGCTATGTTAAGTGAGCCGCTCAGATACTCCCAGTCAAAGTTAAACCGTGCCAGGTATTCCATCCAGCGGGCCTGGCGTTGGTTAAGGGAGGGCACACCTTGCAGAAACGTAAGGGGTTTGTGATCAGTCTTGAGGGCAAAAGGCCGACCCTCAAGGTAACATCGCCATTCCTTCAAGGCATGTAGGACCGCAAGGAATTCCTGTTCCCCTGTAGTATAACGGGTTTCAGCCCTCGAAAACTTCTTACCCGTATATGCAATGGGGCGTCCCTGCTGCAACAGAACTGCGCCCGTCCCATGTATAGATGCATCAGTTATGACCTCTACACGGAACGGCAATGAGTAGTCAGGGAAATGCAGGATAATATCATCAGAGATGGCACGCTTCAAAGCATCAAAAGCTTCTTGGCATGCGGGGGTCCAGGCCTCAGGTGAAGAGAAGGCTCCCTTACATGTGAGGTTTGTTAGCGGTGCAGCAATGACTGAGTAGGGCTCTATGAACTTACGAAAGTAGTTGGTCAGGCCCAAAAACTTACGCAGCTCCTGCAGGTTGGAGGGCACTGGCCAATCCCGAACAACAGCAGTTTTCCGGGGGTCCATCCGTATGCCATCCTGAGACACCATATGCCCCAGATTGTTGTATCCTTAATGCTTTGCTGTAAATCATTAAGAGATAATAATAATAATTCATTTATCATTAATAATTACAAATAATTATCAGTTTAAGTGTTACATGTTCCCATCTGTTATTCGATTTCTGGATCCTGCACCATCGACGTTACTAACCACTTTCCCGAATCATCCGAACCTGTCGGTTAGTCCACGACCTGTATGGACTGAGCCACTTACCGCCTGAATGGTAAATGGTGGAACACCTGGTTCCTGGTTCACTGATCCTCCGGTTGTAGTGGTGACTTCTGAAGGTCACGCCCGGTTCGAGGCCTTATGGTCTCTCAAGTACGACCTGGTCGGCAATTCTACTTAATCGGGCTCTGGCACCACAACCGGTATCTTTTGATACCACCCTTCGTGGGTACATTATACAACAAGCTGGTATCGAGACTGTTCCTCCCTGGGACGTCTCGTCAAGTCTTCCGCTCAGGTCTTCTCAAGTCTCCCTGTTAAAGTCGCTCAAGCCGCTCAAGCCGTGCAGCGCGCTCAAGTCGTTCAAGCCACCCTCTGAAGCAAATCATGGATATCGACCACGATCTTCCTCCGGCCGATATCCCTCTGGACGAAGAGACATTGCCCGAGGAGCTGGGGGCCGCCATCTTCGCTGCGGCTAGTACCGGTCTGTGAAAGTTTACAAACTTATTCTAGTGACGATTAGAACCTGTTTCCTGCGAGTTCGGCTGTGATTTCTGTCTAGTCGCACTATCTGTTAGTCGCGAGCATCGTAACTCGCGACCTAGACATCTTGCGTTTTCTGTTAGGAAAAATCTGCCTGAAATGCTGCGTACTATTTAGAACTTGTATTGCAGTCTTGCTGAGGAATCCGTGAAGTTGCGGGTTCGACAGTATCTTTACATCGGATCCGACGAGGAGTTGACTTCGCGACTTTACTCCGGATTTCACTATTACCGATACATCCTTATTACTTGAAAGGTATTGTGTCTGTTACGATCGCTGTGAGTGCCTTCGCAGTTTCTTCAAGTCAAATCCATCGAAGCGACACTGCTGCCAAGTCGCTCCAATCTGTTCTCCAACAGCTTCATTGTCGAACTTCCGAATTCTTGAAGTTCCTTGAAGGCATTAAAGCGTTGGTTAGGCCCTGGTCCTTGCCTTTGCTTTGCCTTCAGCCATGACAGCAACTCGCAGTTCGATCTGTTAGGCTTTCTGGCATACAATATGCAAGCCTCGAACTTAGCGAATGCTGTTTCGGCTCTTGTTGCCAACACACTTCAGTTTGCTGGCCGGATTGCTGCGAATGCTAGCCAAGCAAATAGGTGGGAATGTTTCTCTAGGTTGGCACAGTCACCCAATGCTGCTGTGGCAGGTGGTACCAACCTGCAGAACCAGCCCCCACCTATTCCCGGGCAAGGCGGCACAGCATCTCCTGAGGCACCTACATCACCTATGTATGCCCCATCCCCTTTTTATGTTCATGTCCCTGCCGTAGTGTCAAATCAGTTGACACCTGGTGCAGTGGATATTCCTGGGATGGCTCCTGCTGCTGCTGCAACTACTGGTGCTGCTGCTGCGGGCACCTCTTCTTGGCAACCTGTGCCCCCTCATACTGGACATGAGGACGAGGTGATAAAAATAGCGATTTCGGTGCCTAAGCTAAATATCCCTACGAATGTTAAGCTTTCCGATTTAGGACGAGTTGCTGCACCTCTTACACGGGCTTTTGTCTGTAATGTTAGGAATTACTTTGCCACAGTCCGTGGGGGTCAACAGGACTTGCCAATACCTTTGAGGGCGCAGCAAGGATATGGCACGATCAATGGACTAATGCAAGGGATTCCTATATATCCGAGGAACTGCTAGAAGCACTGCTTGTCCGTTTTGCACCCCAAGTCCAGTCACGTGCTACTGAGGCACACCTTAAGTTGAATGCCGGCAAATACCGCATGCGCCCTGGAGAAACTGTCTCCGCCTATCAGAGCTGCTTTGAGGCCCTTGTCACGCCCATTGCGGATCTGTCTGATAGTGAGCGTGTGTTTTGGTTTCAGCAAGGCCTTTCATCTGACCTTAGTGGGGACTGTGCAACTAACCTGTCGGGTAAAACCTTTGAGTCATATCAGGATTTGATTCAGTTCGCCCTGGGAGCTGAGAAAAGGTTACTTGCCCGACAGAATACTGAAAAACTGGCCCGTCCCAAACTGAATACGCTGTCAGTACAGGACATGGTCTGTGATGACCCCGACGAGGAGACCCCGGCGCCCCTAGCCAAGAAACCCCGGGCTGCATCTGTTCGTACTGACATCAGTGGGCAGGAGGATCGGCCACGGGAGGTTAAGGGTGCCGGTAAGTCCAAGAGGGGCGGCGGACAGCAGGGGAGACACTTGGCCCCAAAAGGGGGCCACGTGCCAAAGAGAGACCAGAAAAGGGATCCGGCGGAGTTTTTAGGCACATTTAAATGTACCAGACGAGAATTTCATTTTCGGAAACAACATGGGATGTGCCTCCGCTGTGGATCCGACCAGCATAGGGTGGACTCCTGCCCACTCCTGGGGGCGGAGAAACCCAAGGGCAAGGACGACTAGGAACTTGCCCAGGCTGTTATAGAGGGAACACCGCCTGGGGTCTTTGCTGTGGGCCAGATGGTAGCTAAATGCCGTGCAGTGCGGGCTCTTTTGCCCTCTGTTTTAAACCAAGTAGAGCAAGCGATAGGTAGACGTTTTTCTTTTGATGCGCGAACTGTCCGTGCTGGCTTTGATGGCTTCTGTAACCTGTTGGAGCCTCAAGGTCGTCCCCTGTCTTCTGCTAACTTGGGTGGGCATACCATCTTGTTCACTCCCTCTTCACTCTGCGAGCTACAGAAACAATTAGCTCACTTTAGGGCATGCAAACGTCAACACCCTGATACCTCAGCATGCATCTTGCTGCCTGAGTATGTGTCCCGACGCAACCCTTCTTTTCTGGCGGGAATGCAACGTGTCTTAAGGTTTAACCCAGGGACAGCTCTTTTCCATAGCCTTGATATGGCAGGAGAGGTCGTTCAGCTCCCTGGAAGCCCATACTTTGTTGACGTCTGGTTTGCTGCTCCTAAACCGGTTCAGGAGGGCTTGCTTGAGACTGAACCCTGTATTTCAGTTCTCTGCTTGCCTAAAGCAGCTGCCCTGATAGGTGCTGGCGTACCCCTGATCACCGTAAGTACGGCAGGTTGTACGTTCACTGCCCTAGCCGACTCTGGAGCCAGTGATGACTTCATTTCGGCATCAGTGGTTACACAGCTTGGCCTGAAACCTAGCCCATGCTCCTGGTCAGAAGTTACCCGTGCTGATGGGGGTAAGCAGGCTATCTTGGGGCAGGTTAATCTTCGTCTATCTGCAGGTCCTTTAAGGTTAAATGTCCGCCCATACGTGTTGCCTGAGCTAACTGATGCTGCCATGTATATCTTGGGTTCTTCCACCCTAGCACAGTATGGGGCTGTCCTTGACTATGAGTCAACTAAGTCTTTGCGCCTGCGCAAAGGGACTCTAGTTTGCAAGGTACCCTTTACTACTGCCGGACAGCCACCAGATCAGATGACACCTGCGCCTTGCTTTAATTATGCAACCACTGCTATCTGTCAGCACACTGAACCTGAAGTTGTTGACAGAAAAGCAGCAGTTCGCATGATTCGCAAGGGGGCTCATGCTTTACTAGTACAGCCCACGTTGCACCTGAATGCAACTTCTATCCCAGCTGATGCCACTGACCCTGAGCTTGAGGCCCTGTTACAGGAATATGCAGATATATTCCAGGAGGTCCCTGGTAAGCCTCCAATGCGGCCTGTGGATCACACCATACCTTTGGTGCCTGGCGCAGTACCCGTTTCCCGCCCCATGTATCGGCTAAGCCCCTTGAAGCTGGACGAGGTCAAACGACAGGTTACTGAGCTGCTGAAAAAAGGTATGATACGGCCAAGCACATCCCCATACTCTGCCCCTATTCTGTTTGTGGGAAAGAAGGATGGGACTCTGACAATGTGCATTGATTATAGGGGGTTAAATGCTGCAACGGTTAAGAACCGTTACCCCCTCCCATGTGTTGATGATCTGCTGGATAAGCTAAACGATTCTGCATTCTTTAGCTCTATTGACCTCCAGCAGGGGTATAATCAGATTCGTATAGCAGAATCTGACATCCCTAAAACGGCTTTCCGTATGCCGTTTGGCCATTTTGAATATACCGTCCTTAGTTTCGGACTGACGAACGCCCCTGCAACGTTCCAAGCCGTCATGGACCGTATCTTCAGGCCGACGAACGCCCCTGCAACGTTCCAAGCCGTCATGGACCGTATCTTCAGGCCATACATCGACAAATTCGTCATCTGTTATCTGGACGATATCCTGGTGTTTTCAAAGACCCACGAGGATCAAAAACAACACCTCCGTCTGGTCTTTGAGGTTCTGCGGCGTGAGCAGCTATATGCTAAGCGTTCTAAGTGCCACTGGGCACAACCACAGGTGGAGTATCTGTGTTGTATAATGTACCCACGAAGGGTGGTATCAAAAGATACCAGTTGTGATGCCAGAGCCCGATTAGGTAGAATTGCCGACCAGGTCGTACTTGAGAGACCATAAGGCCTCGAACCGGGCGTGACCTTCAGAAGTCACTACTACAACCGGAGGATCAGTGAACCAGGAACCAGGTGTTCCACCATTTACCATTCAGGCGGTAAATGGCCCAGTCCATACAGGTCGTGGACTAACTGACAGGTTCGGATGATTCGGGAAAGTGGTTAGTAATGTCGATGGTGCAGGATCCAGAAGCTACCATCTGGCCCACAGCAAAGACCCCAGGCGGTGTTCCCTCTATACCAGCCTGGGCAAGTTCCTAGTCGTCCTTGCCCTTGGGTTTCTCCGCCCCCAGGAGTGGGCAGGAGTCCACCCTATGCTGGTCGGATCCACAGCGGAGGCACATCCCATGTTTCCAAAAATAAAATTCTCGTCTGGTACATTTAAATGTGCCTAAAAACTCCGCCGGATCCCTTTTCTGGCCTCTCTTTGGCATGTGGCCCCCTTTTGGGGCCAAGTGTCTCCCCTGCTGTCCGCTGCCCCTCTTGGACTTACCGGCACCCTTAACCTCCCGCGGCCAATCCTCCTGCCCCCTGATGTCAGTACGAACGGATGCAGCCCGGGGTTTCTTGCTTAGGGGCGCCAGGGTCTCCTCGTCGGGGTCATCACAGACCATGTCCTCGTCCTCATGTCCAGTATGAGGGGGCACAGGTTGCCCAGAAGAGGTGCCCGCAGCAGCAGCAAGGAACTTCAAGGAACTTCAAGAATTCGGAAGTTCGACAATGAAGTTGTTGGAGAACAGATTGGAGCGACTTGGCAGCAGTGTCGCTTCGATGGATTTGACTTGAAGAAACGGTACTAGCCGCAGCGAAGATGGCGGCCCCCAGCTCCTCGGGCAATGTCTCTTCGTCCAGAGGGATATCGGCCGGAGGAAGATCGTGGTCGATGTCCATGATTTGCTTCAGAGGGTGGCTTGAACGACTTGAGCGCGCTGCACGGCTTGAGCGGCTTGAGCGACTTTAACAGGGAGACTTGAGAAGACTTGATGAGACGTCCCAGGGAGGAACAGTCTCGATACCAGCTTGTTGTATAATGTACCCACGAAGGGTGGTATCAAAAGATACCGGTTGTGGTGCCAGAGCCCAATTAAGTAGAATTGCCGACCAGGTACTTGAGAGACCATAAGGCCTCGAACCGGGCGTGACCTTCAGAAGTCACCACTACAACCGGAGGATCAGTGAACCAGGAACCAGGTGTTCCACCATTTACCATTCAGGCGGTAAGTGGCTCAGTCCATACAGGTCGTGGACTAACTGACAGGTTCGGATGATTCGGGAAAGTGGTTAGTAACGTCGATGGTGCGGGATCCAGAAATTGAATAACAGATGGGAACCCGTAACGGTTGAACTGATAATTATTTGTAATTATTAATGATAAATGAATTATTATTATCTCTTAATGATTTACAGCAAAGCATTAAGGATACAACAGTATCCCAGACAAGGGGTGTGCGACCAGCATAATTCTTCATCTTAGTCAGACGATCGACCATCACAAACACCGCATCATATCCCCCCTCAGTTTTGGGCAGCGCGACTACAAAGTCCATGGAAACACTTTCCCAAGGCGCATCCAGGACAGGCAACGGTTGCAACAACCCATGACCCTTACCTGACAAAGCCTTATTGCGCTGGCACAGACTGCATGTCTGTACGAAGTTCGCCGCATCCTTGGCCAACCGAGGCCACCAGAATGAACGTTGCACCAACTCGACCAACCGCTTGCTACCAGGGTGTCCTGCCAACGGGTCCTCGTGGAACCGCGCAAGGATATGGTAGTGTAGCGCATCGTCATTCGGAACAACGATTTGCGTAGCTGCACCCTCCGTCCATAGCCAAAGGCCATTCTGCTTGTGAAGGTATTCCACATTAGCCGGCTCCGAGAACCAGGCATCCGCATTGTAGGCAACCTTCAACCGCTCCACGAGGTCTGTCGTGATCGGCACCTCCTTGTTACACGGTCGCAAGACGGGCGCTGCCAAAATTGCAGCGTGTACCAACGGATGTCGACTGAGAGCATCGGCAATATTAAGTTTACCGGCTATGTACTCCCAGGTGCAGTCGAACCTAGCTAGGTATTCCATCCACCTAGCCTGTCTGCGGTTCAACGTCGGGACGCTTTGCAAAAACGTTAGGGGCTTGTGGTCAGTCTTTAAAGTAAATGGGCGTCCCTCAAGGTAACAGCGCCATTCTTTCAAAGCATGCAGCACTGCCAAAAGCTCCTGTTCCCCGGTGGTGTAGCGAATCTCCGCACCAGAAAACTTCTTACTCGTGAAGGCGATCGGTCGACCTTCCTGTAACAATACAGCACCGCTTCCATACACTGAGGCATCAGAAACAACCTCCACACGAAACGGCAATGAGTAGTCAGGGAATGCGAGGGTGACATCTTCAGCAACGGTTCGCTTGAGCTCTTCGAATGCCCGCTGGCATTGTGATGTCCACGACTCGAGCGAAACAAAAACACCTTTGCGAGTTAAGTTAGTAAGCGGGGCCGCAAGGATGGAATATTTTTCAATGAACTTTCGGAAATAATTGGTCAAGCCAAGGAACTTACGTAGCTCCGTGAGGTTCTGAGGCGCAGGCCAATCGCGAACCACGGCGACCTTCCGCGGGTCCATCTTCACACCGGTGGCCGACACAATGTGGCCCAAATACTCCACCTGAGGCTGCGCCCAAAAGCATTTAGTGCGTTTAGCAAACAATTGCTCCCGCCTCATCACATCGAGCACAAGGTTAAGGAGCAAATTGCGTGGGGAAAACAGCCAAAGATAAACAGCTTCCTACCAGCCAGGCAGGCCAACCAATCATGAGTCTCAGCAGGAAGCGGTGTTGACTAGGGGTGTGTACGGGAATAACATGCAAGTTGTACCACAGGCGGCAGAACATGAGCAGTTACAATCAGTTCAAAGTTTTGGTTCATTCCATCTGATATTCATTAATAACATCACCAGACAGCCTACATCTCCTCCAAACAGCACCAGACAGTCACAAACACCAACGAACAGTGAACATCCTTGATCTATTTTGTCAACATTGTTGTTTACAGCCAGATCCAATCACACCCAGCCCAAAAAATATCTGACAGCTCCATCATTGTTAGAGAATGATTTATGTTACACTAACAGTTTCTAACAGGCAAGCCGGTTAGCCGCTGTTATACCCCGTATAAGTTGGTAGGGATCAGGAGCAGAACATAGAGGACAAAACAACCCAAGCACGGCGGCACCAAAACACATGTCCCTGTATGCATATATCTGTCTTGACAGCCAGGGCATACCTACTGATAAGTATATGCAAGGCTGTCATTGCGTATCCTGGCCTTTCGTTCATATATGGTTTATGGAAATAAGCCTGCCGCCTTCCTGCTGCATGCTGACTGGCTTATTACATGTCATCATATAACGATGCGTCATCTGCAAACCAGCTGGCAGCATTGGCAGCGGCATCGCAGCATAAGCAGCAAAAGCAGCAGCTAATATTGTATCATCACCTCCTGCTATGTATGCTGGCTGGACGGATCTGCATCGCGGAGGTAATAAACAGCTATACAAGTGGCTGGAAACTTGCACTAGGTTTTAGCAAGCTTTCAGAAATCATTGGTTCATTATTAATTGGCTGATTGATTGCAAGTCGCTGCTGGACAATCAACTAACGAGTATTTGGCGACGAATAACGCACGCAGCGCTGGAGTCAAGAACCCTACCTTGATTACTTGTAAAATAAAGATGCATATATTACCATCTAAGTATCGCTATGCAAAGATTAAAAGAATGTAGCATCATTTTTGGCGACCTATCCATGGCATGCCAGATGATGACAACGATGGCGCTTCGAGCTACTCCTGCCTGCGTGCCTCTGTTTACATACCTTCAATGGCACAATCGGTACGATTGATAATGTAATTTCAACGATTAAGGCCTGTAAAATAATTGATTTTATTCCCCGAAGATATCCATCATCCATTCGCTCGTGCAAACGGCTACAACAACGCTACGGTGAAGTACATTCGCACAAAATTGTAGTTGTAATTTGGACGGAAAACATTGCTAATTGCGCGAACGCTTGATAGTGGGATTAGTCTAACACTATTTGTTGGTGTGCACGTTGACCTGCCCGACAAGCGCCTAACCCGAGCCATAACCTTGCTATTTTCCAGTAGATCCATTTGGTAATAAAGTACTAGTCTTTTGGATGCTGTTGCAATTGTGACAAAATCGGCGTCCGGGGTCCTGGACCGACGAGGCGCGTAGGCTCCTACATTTTGGATAAACATCGCGTCAATTATATACACAAGTCGTCTTTCATCGGATTCTCTTAGGTGAGGGTCTTTGCTGAACGTGTGGTTCGCTGGCTGGTTGTGGCCCCGCCTAGCGCATGCCAGGGCGCACCCTCCCCTAAAGATAATAAATTTCACAATTTAGTCACAATTTTAAGCTGAAAATTTTCTTTGGCAATCCTATGCAAGCCTGTAAAGGGACGTTTCCCACCGCGGCCGCGCGGACCAATGAATGTTAATAACTGCGCCGAATGAAACAAATTCCTTGTAGAGATGAAAAATGTTTATATGTATAGGCCCCGTCTGGGTGGCCAGAAATTTTTTCGCGGTCCCCATGCTGTGATGACAGGTCGTGTCAGCGTGATAAGGAGTTTGCGAAGCCTGTGATGTCGATTCATGCTTCCATGGTGTACAGATACGTTTTGTTAATCCTAGTTTTTGGTTGAGGGTCGAATCGACATCTTAGGCGGATTCCGCGCGCTGAGCCAGGGCGTGCTTGGCGCGCATACACAACATTATACGGAAGTATACACAATATAAGTATACACAATACTGAAGTATAGGTAACTTTAACCATTTAACATGGAGGTCCTTTGATAATGCGATTTTGGTGGGGAATTTCCACTAGCAGATGGCTGATTTTGTGCCATCTACCGCGGTAAACACAGGACGCGACCAAAAGGGAAAATTGCATATACAAAATGCAGGCGGGTCTCTTTATCTAAATCATTTTTTACATCGCCGTTGACACTATTTGCTGTTTTTGTGCGGGTTTCAATTGCATTTTCCTAGATTCTGATTTTCCGGACTGACAAAATACGTTTCTTGTTTCTTGGGGAGTGGGGTGGGGTGGGCTGTACATGTGTGTGTGTTTGCATGTGCGTGTGCATTCCAGGACCGCAAGCATGGAAGGAATGCTCCAAGCGCATCGTAAACGTCGGTTGCCGACGTGCATGGAAAATTCCGTCCATGGACTCCATGTTCCCATGGCGTGTAAAGATATAATTGTGAAACCTTAAAATAAAAAAAAATACACACACACACACACATATATATATATATACATACATAATCTTGCCTTTTCTCCATTCCCACGTTTGTATTCTCCCGTACACTGCGTCCCTTCTTGCTCGACACACCTGCCAAAAACCCCAACTTACGCCAACTTGCCCCTCTTCCCTCAACGTCCGCTCCCCTCTTCCCTCTGATTCGTACATCGCAGACAGACCGCTGTCCCCATTTTAACATTTCATAATCCGAGAAGTTGCAAGATACAGTTAAGACCTAACTAAGACGGTTGGAAGCTACACCGCTGGCAGTTGGGGGCCAGTTGGACGCTGTCCGACAGCCCCGTAACAGTTCACTACCGATAACAATTCCCTAAAGACTATCAATACTACTACTACTACTACTAAAATAAAAATAAAAAAATCCAGAACAGCCGCAAATTTTTAATTATGACAAGACGAGATGGGAAATGGCTATCTTCGCTGTCAGCACCATCGGCGGTTGTCGTTGCAGTTGGCAATGAAGGAGCTGACGAATCGCTGATGGCGGCGAGGACTAAGCGCCCTCGTCATGAGAACGTAGAGGTAGAGCTGGGGGTAGAATTTGCCGTACCTTGCTCCGGCAACCCACCTGTGCCAATACCCGGTGTCGTACACGGCGGAGGCGGAGGAGGCGCTTGCGGAGATGCTGGCGGTGTGTTGAGAACTCCGCGTCAGACGGACGACTCCTCGCAACGACTCTGCGGTGTCATGATCATTGAAGGAGGGGGTGTTGAGGACGCTGGTGTTGGCGCTGGCGGCAGAGGCAGTAATGACGGCAGTGGCAATGGCAGTGGCAATGATGACTACAGCGCCAGCGGCGGTACCAGCCACGGTGGCGGTGGCAGTGATGGCAGTGACGGCGCCATGGTGGTCAATGTCGTAGTTCCTCTCAAGAGTCAGTGCAGCGAACTCTTCCTACGAAGTGAGCAGTTGGCAACACTGCTGCCTATGAATGGTGGCGGTGACCCACGGGTCGATTCTGGGAATGTAGTCCCATGGGTCGGTCCGGGGTTTGAAACGCTTGGCTTGAAGCTCCTAGCCGAGAACGAGAAGGAAGGCGAGCCGTGGCAGTTGATGGATGCGAATCTGTGCCGCGACACTGCAGCCGGCGGTTGGTGGTTGAAAGGAATCGGATCCTGGCTCAACGAACGAACTGTCACCCAGGGAGACTCGCTGCTCGTGATGAACACGGTGCCTGCCGCAACTGGGAATGGGAACAACAACTTTATTCACGGCAACGGCAGTTGCCGTTACGCGATGGGGATGTCCCTGCTTCGAGGATCTCACCCGCTGACGCCGCCGCCTCAGACAATGACGGCGACGACGATGACAGCGGCGGAAATGGCGAAACCCAGACGAGTGGGCAGCGCGAGCATGCGTGCTGCCGTCCGTGTGGTCATTGAAACCGTACGGAGACCCCGGGGGCGCCCCCGCAAGTCAAATACCCGACGTTGCGCATGGTCCGAGTGGCACCGCAAGGTTGGGGAGAGAACCGCGGGCACCACCTGGGATGGGACGCGCATGAAGATGCTCTCTCTGTCCGATGGTGGGTCGTTGCTCCCCCTAAGAGAACACAGATAGATACGATAATTGCAACAACCGCAGGGCCTGCATAAGGTTCGATGTAAGCTATGCACTGCCATTCTATATACAACTCTGAAATAGCTGCTGAAGACTCCAGACTGTTGGAGGTATATATGGTATGTATCTCTCTCTATGCCGGCCGCATAGAAGGTGGTCCATCAGGGAGGGGGATGTTGTACGGAACGGTGGAAGGCGTCCGTTGGGGCGCTGCACTCCATAGCCGTCGGGGTCTCGTCCTTGCTGTCCGAGTCACATATAGTAAATAGATGGCTTTGTACGCATTCCAAACCTTCCCGAAGGTGGTGCTTTCTTTCTTTCATTACTCTCCTTTCTAAATTTTCCTTAAATATAATTTTTATTTATCTAAAATAATCCCTGTCATCCTGAAGGGTCGTCTTGGGCATTTAGTCTTTTCCCATATTCATGGATTTCCTGACGCCCCGCCCCTCCACTCCACTCCACTCCATTCCCGGTGGGTTGTATTTCGCGCAGTGAGGACAGGATGTGTGTACTTGCCACAGCGGCTCAAGAGTGGTGTCTTTGCGGGGGCTCTGGAGAAGCGGATAGAGACCATGCATAAGGCCTCAGTGAAGCTTATTGTGTGCCCGAAGGGGCCTGAAACTAGTGAAGACGGAGACAGCGGAGGCGGTGGCGGCGGAGGCTGTGACGGCGAAGGCTCTGACGGCGGAGGCAGCAGCAGCGGTGACGGCAGAGGCGGTGACGGCGGAGGTGGCCAGCTGGAATGGGAGGTAAGGAATGTTTTTTCAGTCACCATTCATATCTTCGTAACGCAAAAATCATTTTGGGACTTCGGAAGCTAGTTAGTTGCGATGCATGGTATAAGGCGTTATGTACAAGTGGATTGGGCCAAAGGTAGATATTAAGGCGGGTGCTAGATTTTTCAGCAGGAAGCAAATTTTGCCCGGAAAACAAAAGAGGGGCTTTATTTCAGCATTTGTCATCGTACATGTATGTACCATGAAAAGTGCTGGAATGAAGCCCCAGAAAGCTGTTGCTTTTCCAACACAATAGACGCAAAGGACACTTTGGCAGGGGAATAGTTCACAATCAATGGCCAGCCAGTTCGATGAGGTTGTAGAATCCATGGGATTTTTAACGCTTATAATATCCGGGATGACCAGGAAACTGGGCATCATCTGATCTCGGGCATTCACTGGTTCACTGGAGAACGAGTGGCGGTGGTTCTCATCGCATCAGCACATCATTCATTAAGAAGTAAGTCCTGAACATGCTATTTGAGAACTTGGAGGGCTGGGCATACATGCATGTGTGCATGTATGCCTACTACTATGACTTCTTTTCCACTATCGGCATGTTTCCACCTGGCATACCTCCATGAGAAGGGGGATAATTGTAGTATCTTTGGGTGTCTACGCGGATAGTAGTATCTGGGATGGACCGTGTATGGTCATTTTCCTATCGGCCCTTTGCTTATGAGGCGGACATAACATAGAGACAACAGCTGACAGCAGAGGCCCTTTCCACCTGATGATGATGACGTCCGTGGTGGGCAGCACGCAACTACACATGCATAGATGGAACTTGCAGAGCAAACGCTAAGTAGTGAAAGAGGTATTCATCAATTAAATGAAAAAGGTTTTGGACATGGACTGGGGCAAGGCGGTATTTAGGGCTTCGCGTAGGCCTGAGAGTGAAGCGCCTCGCTTGGGGGGATGTAGTACTCGTACATGTACGGCCCACTTTTTTTTATACCAGCACAAATCAAGATACAGAAGCACCCTCTCAGCATCTCGAGAGGCCTTGCGGCTCTCAACTACCACAGGGGCCCTTCACACCCTGCCTGTAGGGTTGCCCATGTCCATGCATGTGTGCGTGTACGTGTGCGTCTTTAATGACCAAACATGATGTTTTGCCCATCTAAAAATCAATGTTTTTAGCCTTACACATTCTATACTACTGCAAGGCATCTCGTCTGTAGCTGACAAAAATGTATGAGCGTGGTTAAACAGGTTTGGTGAGGTCAAGGGGATATCAACACTACTTGATATCCCCTTGAAATCCAGCCTGCTACATTTCTTTCCAAAACATGCATGGTTGAAATCTGAGATAGATATATGCGTTTAATAAATGTATCTTTTTTATTACCATCTTCACACACAGCAAGATACAGCAGGGCATGTAAATAGTAATAAAGCAAATACTGTAAACTTAGTTCATAGATTCAACCATAAATTCTGCAGCCCAGCAAAAGTCAAATGAGTATGTTGTGCTGCTTTATTTAACTGCGAAATTGTGAAACTTTACTATTAGCATGCAGCTTGCAGCTCCATCCTGGACGGCAGCAGCAGTCCTTTCGCAGTACTATTCGAATAATGTCAATCATACTGCATAGGAAAAGATTTGCATCTCAAGGAGCAAAAACATCTAATTGTGGTAAAAGTTCAGCGCGCTCAGGACGGGACCTTCACATGGGGAGGGAGGCCAACTTACAGCTCATGCATGCACAGGAATCGACAATAAATAGGGATCGATCATTGGCAATCCCAACGAAGGCATTTCAGTTTTGGTGCCCTGCACTCTGGCCACTGTGTGTGTGTGTGCGAACCCGTGCGCCTGTGTAGAGTACGTTTCTCGGTGTTTATATCCGCCAAACAAACTGTTGAGGCTCGAGGGGAAGATGTCCAGCTTCCTTATCATCTCGAGCTAACAGCCATAGATTCCCCAAGGATACTACAGCTTGCTGTGACTGTAAACCTCCAGAATGTCTAAACTGCTGCTGACTAAGCAATCACATGGTGCAGATTGGGGCCCCTGCCCTTTTCCTGTCTTCATATACGGAAGCCTATACCAATTCTTGTCATGTTTTGAGGGGCACAAAAGAGGTTTTTGTTATCTTGTATTAAACAACGGCCATTTCATGCCTATTTAAAGTTTGATATTAGGCGAACCTATAATCATTCGCTTCACCCGATAAAACTGACCAAGCTCCAGCTATCCTGGGGGAACTTCGGAGGGAACCAGCTACTAGATGGTTCGGTTAGTCTTTCGCCCCTATACCCAAGTCCGGAAAGCGATTTGCACGTCAGCACATCTACGAGCCTCCACCAGAGTTTCCTCTGGCTTCACCCTGCTCAGACATAGTTCACCATCTTTCGGGTCCCAACAGGTATGCTCGCACTCAAACCTTTCGCAGAAACAACATGCAAAATAAGACTCACAAAAACGAAAAAGACGGTAAGGAGCTTAGATGCCACATTTATGATTGTATGTATTGATGGTCGTCTTAAATCTCTATTTCATGATGTTTCATTTCGAGATTGTGCGCTTCCTCATTTCCAATTACTCGGTTCATGTTTTCTTATTATGTATGGTGCCTTTGGATAGTACTACGGTCAATCTGCATTCTTATTCTGCTTCCATCAACCACCAACTGTCACCCGTGTGCACAGGTACATGTTAAGCATTGTGGTCAGGGAGTTTCCCTGGAGCACGCTTGGCCTATACTGCACTACTTCAAAGCGCAAGTAGGAGATATACTCATTTTTCAACCTGGACGGGATCCAGGATCCTTCTTCATGGAGATGATCAAGAAACCCGTGGAAGAACTATCAGTCAAAGCCAGCTATGCGTTGCCGCCGCCGCTGCCGCTGCCAGCGGCGGCCGTGACGGCAGCCGTGGAGGAAGCTGTGGTGGCGGAAGAGGCGACGACCGGTGCGGCTGAAGAGGCGCCGGTAATGGCCATAGCGGAGGAGATGGAGATGGAGATGGAGATGGCAACGGCGGCGGCAATTGCAGCAGCGGCAGGCAACGTGCGGACTGTGGCGGAGGCGACGGGCGGCGGCCAGTGGGACATGGAAAGCCAAGCCGCCGCCGCCGCCCTGACGACATGGTCCGCCTGTCATTGGGGCCTGATTGCGCCACCTTCGGAACCCATGCCAGTCTTTTCTTCGCTCTCGGAGGGATATTGTACCTCCATGCTGCACCACATTGAGCAGCAGCAACCGCTACTGCTACCACCGCAACAGCAGCAGCTGCTGCTACAGATGTCACTTCCTCCACTGCCACCCCAGCAACAGCTGCTGCAACAACCACTGACGTCGCATCAACAACAAGAGCAGCAGTGCCAACAAGAACAGGAAGGGCAAGGTGCTGGCAGTGTTCGGTTGGCCTTACTGTCAGGGCGAAAGCGGCAGTGGCGAATGGCTCCATCACGGCATCGACGGCGACATGACGAGCAACACGAGGGGACCATTATATTCAATCGTCCGTACCCAGGTACGACATCACGACAACAACAAGCTTTCCGTGCATGTTCATTCTCTTCAAATTCTTAACATGCCTCAAATACTTCTCAGCCATCTCTCAGCCATCTCTCAGCCATATATATATATATATATATATATATATATATATATATATATATGGTGTGTGTGTGTACACATATATGTACATATATATACCCGGATCTGCGATGCAAAATATTGCATATCAAATGGTGTGAGGCGTGTAAGGAGAAAGTGAGATGCACTTTAGTATATTTGCACTGTGCAGCAATATTCGTTGCACGGGTACCTCGGCGCCTGCTACTGGAATAAACCCGCAATCTCACGGATATATATATATATATATATACGGTTATGCGCAAACGGTTTGGCTTCTCTATATAATTATGGTATATACATATCACATATGTGTAGAGTATAGGGTATATATATATACCCTATACTACCCTATACCCTATATATATGTGTGTTATCGCGCCTATATTTTTTTATAGCCATGTACTTTTTATGTAATTATCTATTCGTACATAATCCTGTTTGTGTGGCAGACTGGCTCTGGAAAATGTCTGTGTCCAAGTACTGTTGTCGTGCACGAATGGTTTGAAAGGCTTCCAAATTATTATGACATTTTGTACTGGATTTTTTCCAGCTCTTCAAGCAAACCTCTTACTGGACTTCCGTTGTAGGGGTCGTCGTTAAAGCAGCGTCGGTTATTGGTTGGCTGCTTGGAAGTGACCCGCGTCTCGGAGACAGTGCTGCCACCGCAACCGATGCGGCTATTGCTGGTACAGCCCAGTCTGCGAGCTGCCGTCAGTGTACTACAATTACCGAGCCGCAGCCGCGCCCTGCTGTCATCAGCGAGGAAGCTACGACTGCTGAGGAGAATGGACTGAAACAATCCTCCCGATCCGACCGAGAGTCCGACCCATGGGTCAATGAGCGCAATGAGGCTGCTAATGGCGGCTGCGGTGAAGCCGCGTCGCAACGGGGGTCGCAGCAGGTTTTGTCCGCAGGACCGGACGGACCGTGTACTGAAGCACGAGCACATGCAGCTGCCGAAGTACGGGATGTTGCCCGGGGGCCCCGAACGAATCGACCGCCAAGTGCACCGCAGCATTTGCCCCGGGACCAGGCCCTGTCGCAGCAACAGCAGCAATGGCAGCAGCCATTGATTTTGGAGCTCGGCATGGGTACGGCGACACTCAAGGTCAGTGATGAACGTGTGTATTATGACATTGTGGAGTTTTAGCCACATGTATATATTGTTGTGTGTAGGATAGGGGGGTACATCACCCGTGGCCACTAACCTGGCAGTCCCTACCTTCCCCGGTGTTTCGGGGCACCCTCATCCAGTCACCCATGCCGACTTCTCCGAAATCAGTGGTTTTCCCAGGTTCAGCACCCACCACCGGCATCCAGTGGAATCTGCCGAATCAACTAATAACTATATATATATATATATATGTATATATATATATGTGTGTGTGTGTGTATGTGTGTGTGCGCGCGCGCGTGTGTGTGTATGTGTGTATATGTGTGTGTATGAAAATCAGTGGTTTCGGAGATATCAACATGCATGGGTGCACCCTCATGATTGCGCCCCCAAATACAGGCAGGGGAGGGCAGGGACTACTGCCAGGTGGTAGTGGCCACGGGTGAAGCAAAGGTGTATGACACACACACACACACACACACACACATATATATATATATATAATATTGCATTAATGGACTATTAAATCGACTATCCACATACAAGTATTAGGCCAAATTTATACAGCTACAGTTAGTAGCTGGCCAGAAATCACCTTTTATTGACTCATGTACCCGCCGTCTTGAACTCCGAAGGTGCCGAGGGCCGTGCTGCCAATGCCCGAGTACCCCCGCATGCAACGACGTCGCGCTGCCGCCATCACGCCACATCCGCAGCCCCCAAAGCCGTTGCGACCAACCACCAACCAGAACCTGAATCTGAGTGCCGACGTGGACGTGAATGACGACATTGATATTTACTGTTTAGAGGTCGGCGCAACAGATCCAGTTCCCATGTTGCGACCCATGGGTCCTTCCCGAGGTCCCCGGTTTTCCCAGTCGTCGGAAAGCATCGATTTCCTACACGTCCTGGCCGATGTCGCGATCTGCCTCGCGGAGGGCGGTGGCAGCCCGGATGCTTTCCGACCCGCCTCGTTGCAACCTGTGACGCAGGACGCATGGGTTACTGGTTCCGACGTCACTGGGTTTTGGAGAACCGGGTTTGGCATGGATCAGGCCCTGGCGGGGGAAGGGCACAGGCGGAAGAGGGGCTTGGGGATAGAGCAGGGGCTGGGGCAAGGACGCGGACGCGGACGGGGACAGGGACGGGGACAGGGACGGGGACGGGGACGGGGACGGGGACGGGGACGCGGACGTAGCACGACACGACCTGGCGGCGGGCTGCGATAGCCCCGGCAGCGTATGCGGATGTACAGGCGATGGAGGTTATGTAACGTTCGGGACGTTATCGGTTTTTATCAATTGCTGGGTGGAAGTACCGCAGTGATGCGTCCCGTCTATGTCAGTTGTCTTCGTTCCAAATCTTCTTCAGGGGATTTACATTACTGTCAACTTCATGGCGTGTTCCCCATTCGCTTTCGCATGCTATTACCTTGACTGCATTAACTTTGCATTTGGTTACGCATTACGCATTTTAAAAAGTGTTTCTGGTTCGGCCTTTTGTGCGCGGGTCGTGCGCGGGTCGTGCGCGGGTCGTGCGCGGGTCCCTGACGGCCTCAGTAAGTGGGGTGAAGAGGCTCAAGTCCGGGACGACGATGCCCTGCTGGTTAGGGGCCCTTTTATTACGCCTTCTTGTTGTACCGTACTTTTTGTCGTTAGTTACAAAATTGAGATGAGTGTACAGCAGAACGAACATGTTAAGTGATGATGATGATGTTGGTGGTGTTGGTGGTTGCAAAGACATCATTGTGTGATTCGTACATAGTACGTGCAGTTACTTGGTCGAGTTCGCGGGATCCTGCCTTCATGCGTGTCATCTTGTGCTTATCGGCATGGCTTCAAGTAAGTCCGTCAGCAACTGCTAATTAGCGAGCTGTAAGACCTCAGTGTCGTTGCGGCTCATTGCATTCCCCACTGACCAAGTGGGAACACTCTTTTTGTTTGCTCCACTCTGCACCAGCCAGTCAGTTCGTAAACCCCGGGAGAAGCAGACATATACGTCTGCTTGAGGTCCTATATAGGACCTAAAGACATGGCCTGGCATGACATGCTATGTATGCCTAGGAGGGCCTTGAGGTCGGAGGAGATGAATTCCAAATAGTCGGGAGTCGGTGCACCTGCCCCGCACAAACAAGCCTGTACGGCGATACACGTTCCTAAATTACTATTGACCTCCCCAGTCAAGCTTTATATATACCTGCACGGCCGGGCCCTGACGGAACGGTTGGAGGAAGGAGATTTACGTGCTGAGCCAACATAAGGTAGGATTAAAGGATTGATATGGCTTGCAGCCGTAACGGGTTCTATTTTATTGTCGTCTGCACCTCCAGCCTTCTCGCTTCATGTGCAGTTAACTGGTACTGGTACTAAGCTCAATCTTGCTACATATATGTAGGGTCCACCCAGGCTCTTGGGGATGGGTCGGAGGGTATCAGATGGTGCGATTCTGTGCTAGTCTGTGGCACCCGCCTATATCTTGCAGCTGCGGGAATATGTTACAAATGGGCCTGCAATTTAGGGCATGTGCGAAGCGACTCCTTCACTCCCTTCCAGCCACTTCGAAATTGACAAGCTGTCCTCGGATGCCTTGCATTTGGAATTACGGTACAGAAATGCTCGTAGAATGCTCTACTCACTTGCACATAATTGCACCTATGCTGCAATGACTTAGTGCAACCCTCCACGAGACCCACGGGGACCATATGTCCAACATTCCACTTATCTATATTTCATTTTTAGGAAGACCATGGTTTGCCCTGTTCCTGTCGGAGGATGCCGTCGAAGTCGGAACAGTAGTCATCCGCCAGGTGCCTGCATGATATTTGATGTGCTTAATCTAAAATAAAGTTTAAAAGTATACCCATTATACCAATCATAATACAATCAGCTTGCCTGCAGAGTTTTGTTGTCTGGTTCCGTGACGATGATGGCTTTTACGTCGCTTGCCACAACCATGGACTGAGCAGTCTAACCCATTTTCAAACCTGATCGCATAATCAGGAAAACAGGTAAAACAGGTCTTAGGACGTGAGCAGTTGGAGCGGCTTGCTTGGGGATCGAAATCCGAGGATTATTCCTTAACTTCCTTGTTCTGTCATTTAGAGTAGAGCTCACCTCTTACAAGTTACAACGCCTGTTTCCAACGCTTCCCGATCCTAGCTGACTCGTCAGCTATGTGGCTTGCGGCCCTAATCCACAGTAAGCGCAAAAATGGTTTCCACTATTAATATGCTTTGAAGTGCCATAACTGTGTACGCACAGCTAGAACCATCGCTTTGTCGTGCATCTGCTCGATCGAGCAGTTGGAGAAGCGGTATCAACGCGTCTCGGATGGGCCATTGACGAAAATCTCGTTTAGTAGTTATTAGTACCATTAATATTAGGCGTCTCGCTAGGGTATCTGGGCAAAACCATGCTGAATACGGGTTTCAGCCGCAATCTGTCCGTGTGCGGAATGACATACAGCCAATATCATTACCCCGGTAAATCGTTATTTTTCACTGCGTATTGAAGACAGGCAACGTGCAGGCCATGCAGGCACCAAGGTGCATGACTGAGTGCGATCGCAAGGTTTTGATTTGGAAGGTTCATGACTGAGTGCAATCGCAAGGTCCTCCATGTACTTGAAAATAAAACAAGGACTGCTCGATGCTAATTTTTCATGAAGTGTGTCGGTCAAGTTTATAATTCAACTTGCCACCGCTCACACCTTGCAACGCAGGTACTAGGATTTGCATGGGAGACAACCATTCCGAGTTAATACTTAGGATTTGGGTTTAAAAATACAAGGATGGCACAGCATACGGCGGGGGGCTCAGGATACCGCCGCATCCTGTCGTTCAAATTCATAGAATCTGGCTATATGCCCATCACAATGGATAAGAGGGAAGGTGGCAGCGTATTGGTGCGAACTTGCCTAGCTCGATACGGAGCTGAGAGCCATTGCGACGAGGGCGATGTACAATACAGCCGTTTTGACGTTAACCTATACAACATCCACGGGACCAAGTATGATATTGCCCTTGTTGGCTATCCAAACCATAGACGCAAGAAAGAGTGGAGGTTTGTGCGAATTCGAGAATGGCTGGTGAGTAGAGGGACATGGGCTCATGTTAACGGGTTGGGTTTGGCTTCCAAAAGGTTTTCCAAAGCTTCACAAGACGGTGGCAGCCTCAAGAGCCCTCCCTAATTGAAAGATAATCGCTCAAGGGTATCCGGTAAACACGAGGTTATTCCCGGACCTCATGGGTTGCGATCCGATATACAGGCAGCGGGCGATATCCGGGACGGCACTCTCGTGGAGTTCCGCCATGGCCCGGATGGTCGCATCGTATTCGAAGTGATCGCTCAAACATTCCCGGCTGGTGCCAGTCCCGGCACTCATGGCGGCGGCCGGAAACCCTTCGGCGCCGCCGAGGGAAATGGTGGCTTTGTGGCGGCACTCGGCCAGGGCCTAGCGCTTCCTCTGTATGATGAGATCACGTTGACCCAAAACATGTGCACCCGCAGCCACCTTAGATTCCATCCTCTGAGCCAACTGGCTGTCACGGGGTTCGCATCACGCCTCTCCGGGGACCGCAAGTACGATGTGCAAGTACGGGACGAGTTACGGCATGACACGCTGTACGAATGCCAGATGTGGCCGTACGGTGGTGATGGAGGGCCCGGACAAGCAGACAGCGTGGTGCGTTGGCGGCTCGTCGCTTTGGGGCCCTTTATGCGTGCGCACAAGTTGGCCCCCGGCGATAAAGTCGCGGTGACCCTGAGTCCCCTTGAAGGCCCGATGCTGGCTCGAGTAGTCCGAGCTAGTGCATATCACGAGCTTAGACAGGCGCCGAAAGTAGGGGCCGAGAAGGTGGCAGCGGGGGCTGGATCGCCGGGATGCAAGGACGGCGCCGACGGCACCAGCAGTAGCACCAGCAGTAGCACCAGCACCAGCACCAGCACCAGCACCAGCGGCTATAGTGAATACACGGACGAAACTAGCGACAGCGTTAGCAGCAGTGGTAGCAGTGGTGAAGACGATGACAGGGATGATAGGAATGGCCGCGAAGAGGGCGACGACGAGTACCAGCCGGTGCGCAAAGACCCGCCGTCCCAGCGCATGCCGGTCACAGGCATTAAGCGGGGCCGTCCCGGGAGGGTAACTGTTGCTGGAGCATCACCACAGCCACCAGCGCCAGCAGCAGCACCTGCATCGGCACCTGCAAGGGGGAACGGAGGAGCAGCGCCAGCAGCAGTGCCGCCAGAGGCCAGTATCCTATCCACCCAAAAGCGCCGTCGAATTGGGGGCATTGGGATTGCAGACGGTCTCTTCGATCCTCGCTGTGGCAAAGTGTTGAAGGATTCGGATTCTGTGACCATCAGCCTGTCCCGAGCCCTGTTCTCGCTGGACGGGGTGTTTGGGGCGCTTATGGGGCGGGAGATGCCATTGCATCTGACCTTACGGACGAAGGCGGGCGCTGAGGCCGGTGCCCCGGAGTTAAGCTGGCAGGTTAGATGAGGGGGGAGGGGGGAGGGAGACGAACATCGGAACGCTGGTAATACTCGCTGACGAAGCCAGGACTAACCGTGAAGGGGAGGGAGGGGGGAGGGAGGGGGCTGACGAACGACGTGACGGTGGATTTAGTATTTGTGGAATGCCACGAGTACCATGATCCAATAGCAGTGCTTGGAGCATTAGTCGCGAGAGATCACAGCGGTGGTGCATCTCTCGCGACTAATACTCCAAGCACCGCTATTGGATCATGGTACTCGTGGCATTCCACAAATACTAAATCCACCGTCACGTCGTCCGTAAGAGAGACAGTCAGCCAAAATCCGATACCTTAAACGTGGAAACTTGATAATCTGATCATCCTATTTTTTAAATTTATGTATTAAAATCTATTTAGACTTAGGCGGCCTTCTTCCGGCGCCGTCGGAGCGACGTTGCTTCTAGGCAAATCGTACATAAGCCCCTATGGGCCGGCCCTCCCGTGCCTTCGGAGGTCCCCGGGCTGCAGCTACGGTAGTGGTGGCTGACCCATGGGTTGCTTTTCGTGCTGCTTCTTGGGCGTCCGTCTCTTGGCGAACGGCCTCACGGTGTGGCTGCCGTCACTGTCGCTATCCTCTTCATTATCACGATCCGCCCCGCGATCGTACTGCACATCGGCGCTAGAATTGTCGCCGCCCGCAGCAGCAGCAGCAGCGGCAGCACGGGGGATACAGGTTGTGAAACGCCGACGCTCGGAGGCGGTGACACCGCTGTGCTCCGCGGCAGCAGTATTACCCGCGGGCTGTTTGTTGGCTCTGTCTCGCTGGACCTATTGAAGCACCAATAAGTAGTATATTTATTTCAAAAAATCTCCTATGGTTGTAAATTATGTAGTATTTTTATGGAAAGTCGTGAATCGTAAGAATTTGGTATCCCGGCGCGCAGGTCTGGATTCGGGCCCCAAGTGCTTCAATTCAATTACGACTATCGAACATGGCACAAGTGATACATCAGTTTGGAATGGCCACGGGAGATGTGATCCTCTTCGCGGCAACGGACGACCCACTAACTTACACGATCACGTGCTGGCGCGTCTCAGCTTCCTCCGCCGCCCCCATCGGCGGAACCAGCGGCCTGAAGCTGGAGCAGCTGTGGCCAAGTTTCCCGCCACGTCGGCGGACCGGCCGTCGGTCTGACGCCGCCGCTGCCGCGATGGCAGCAGGCGGCAGGGGGCCGGTGGCAGAGACGGGCACACGGCGCGCCACGGCTAGGCATGACAGCACCAGCGATAAGGATGAGGATGTGCCGCTGGCAACTCGATTAGCTCGCGTTCGTGCTCCGGAACCTGATGGCGGTGGCCGCCGACGAGTCAAGGGCAGCTCTGTGGACGGGGCCAGTTTGCCGCCACAACCGACCAAAGGTGCTGTCGTAAGTGAGCATGCGCTGGCGGCGGCCACGTGGGACGTTGGGCCGCCGCCGCCGCCGCCGCCGCCGCCGTGCCTTGCCTCTGGGCCTGCATTTGCCGATCCAACATCCCTGAGCTCGGAGCCACAGCCGTTCCCAGCGCCACATCGCGGAGTTAGAGTGAAAGATGAGCCGAGAGGAGGGGAGGGCGTCACGGGCGTCGTCGGCGTGGGTCCCCTTCTTTGCGGCGAAGGGATCGCCACCGATCATAAGGCCCCATTGGCAGTGCGGAATTCCCGCGGCTGTGGCTCTGGATGGCGCCCAGTGAATGTCCACAACATGCCGGAGCCCCTATCGGTGGTCGCAACGCAAGAAGCGCCGTCAGCATCAACGACCGGGGGTGCAGTCACAACAACGACGCACGCGCCGGAGGCCAGGACTGGGCCTGTCCATGTAGCCCTTCCCGCTTCCTCTATCACCCACCCTCACGGCTACGTGCCAGATGGGCCTCCTTCCTTGCGTCCAGGGGAGCTGCGAATCTGCGGACTCACCTTCCATCCCGAGCTGCGGGAGGCGGTGGAGCGGCTGCAGGCGGTTTGGATGCAGGGCTTGAGGGACCCGCTCGCTCGCACAGACCCCATCCGACACCAGATGGCGATTCTAGGGGTCGATCTCCCGCTGGAATCACCAGATGGCAGTTGTCCCGCTGGCGGCGCCGCCGCCGCCGCCGCATTCCGTCGACACGGCCTGAAGCGGAACGTCATCTGCAACCGCCTAGCGCGCATGCTGGGCCTTATGGGTGAGGGCTGCGTCAGCGACAGCAAACTGCCGGAGGTCTGTCCTGCCTGGCTAGCGGACGTACGGCGCTGTGAAGATCCGGAACGCGGTGGATTCGGATTGGAGGCCGCCAACAGCCTGCAGGCCAATGTGGTCCTCGGCGTGCTGAGCGGCTACGTGCTGCCGGACGTGGCCCGTGTAGAGCTGATGAGTTACGGGACCTGTGACCCACGGGTCACGGCGGAGATGCGGCGGAGAGCGGGCGAGGCAAGTGTGACTGCCTGGCAGTTTCTGATAGATGCCTTCATGGTGCCGTACACCTGGCCGTCCGACGTGCAGCTTGAGCGGTCCCAGCACCACCAGCACCGAAGCATGTCGATAACAACGGCAACAACGTCAGTTGGAGCAGGTCAGCGAGGGTTGAGGCTAAGGCTCGGAGCTGGTAAAGGGAGGGAACAGAGGAGTGGCGTGTGTGTATGTGTATGTTTTCACGAACCTCGGTGTGTCCCATATTGCAAAATCCCCGTGTATGTCGGGGGCCTTATGATGGTAAGGGACCGTTCGGATCATTCGATCGTTCAGATGTCGCTCGAATCAACTGGCACCCTGTACGACATGACAACTCCTGCCAAGGTCCCGCCCATGCCATTTTCCTCGACGCTCCACAGCCGCCCCCCAACCGCCTCAGTGGCAGGCCTGGGCAGCTGCCACACAGGATCTGCCCCCGGCTTCAATATCAATGCTGGGGTACGGCAACCTGGCGGCGCTGGTGAATGACCCACGGGTCGAACCCAGGGAATGGCTGACGGGCAACGACCTGGACTCTCCGGCCATTGCAGAAAAGGCGAACTGCGTGGTGTGTCGGCGAGAATAGTGTGTTGAGGCGCGCGCTGCGATGGAGACCACTAGAAGCTTATTTAGGCAACTGCATTCGGTTTCGGCGGTTGGGCATGTGTTTATCAGAAAGCTGGGTCAGTGGATTACTAGGTTGTACTAGTACCCACGGCAAGGCAAAGATGGTCAGTGGATAGATCAGATGTGCTAAGTGAGGGTTTAGCCGCCTATTCTAGGGTTTCTCCGGGAGACGGGGAGAGAAAGAAAGGGGCGGCGATGAGAGGGTGTGAGGATAGCGCAACCACCGCAGGTATTGTTTTAGCTCTACTATGAATTGATTATATATTATATATTATATTATATTATATTATATTATATTATATTATATTATATTATATTATATTATATTATATTATATTATATTATATTATATTATATTATATTATATTATATTATATTATATTATATTATATTATATTATATTATATTATATTATATTATATTATATTATATTATATTATATTATATTATATTATATTATATTATATTATATTATATTATATTATATTATATTATATTATATTATATTATATTATATTATATTATATTATATTATATTATATTATATTATATTATATTATATTATATTATATTATATTTGATCGCATCTTTATGGATGTAATTTGACCTAAAGGTTTAAACCAGGGTGGTTAGGGCCATTTGTAAGGCCCTTGTTGCCTCCGGGCGTCCATAGGTCTTTGTGCACACCTTGCTCTGCAGGTGCTGCCAGTCGCGGTGCGCGGTCTGGTCCTTCCCGTGATGGTGACGATGCGGCCCGTCAGCAAGGGCGAGCAGCTCTTGTACGACTACGGGTCGCAATGGTGGCGGCGGCTTATGGACGCTTGGGAAATGCTGGATGCGGAGTGCCTTACGCCGGCGCAGGCGCTGTGGGGCCTTAAGCCGTGCGAAGCGCCAGTCTCTGCCATGGCGGCGCCGACGCCGGCGGCGGCGGCGGTGGAGGCGACCTTCCATGCTGCCGCCGACATGATCGCTAACGACGTGCCATCCGCCATGTCGACTGACAGTGTTGTGGTAGGTCCGGAGCTGTGCGCGGCATTGCCAGCGCTTCCGTTAACGCAGTTAACAGCGGCCGCAGAACTCAATACTGCCGAGTTTGCTGACGGTAGCAGGCGGCCCCGCCGTAGCGTCCCCGACGACATCAGCGGGGCCGGGGGAAGCCATAGCAGCGACCGTGCTGCTGCTGCTGCAGCCGCCACCGCTGCGGCGCCTGCTGCCACGGATCGCAACAGCCGGCCACCGCCGTTGGCGGTGCCGCCATCTGAGTCCTTCTCTCACGGCGACTCGGCTGATCGCGCCATCCCTCTCGACAGAAATCAGGATCCGGGTCAAAGTCGATTTCGAGATCCAGATATGGATCGATATCAGTGGAGCGATCTTGGATCTGGGTCAAGACTCCTGGACTGGGAAGGCCGGGAGATTCGGTCACGGGACGAGTGGCGTCGGTTTCGGAGCCCAAGTCGTGAGCGTGAGGGCAGGGGCAATCAATCACGGCACCTTTGGCCGTGGGACGAGTCGTCGCTGCCTGGGCCGTCGGATAACCGAGGCCAAAGGCGACACTCAATGGATCGAGAGGAGCCGGAGCAGGAGGGCTGGCGTCGCGAAGGGGACTCCACCAGCGGGCGCCGGCGAGATGGTTACAGGGATCGGGCTGGTCAGGGCTGCCCCAGGGAGGGGCCCCTCCCAAGCACGGAGCGACCCTTCCTTGGGCGACCGTTTCTGGACAACAGGTGCTATGAGCATCAACGAGAGATGCCGGATGAGCGGCAGCGCAGGCTGGAGCTCAGGCGCGGGTTGGGGCGGGGGTCAAACTATGATGTGGGTCAGCGCGATGTGGGCGCCGGACCGGAGGACCACTGGGGTAGGGTGCCGGGGTTTGATGACCGATATGTGCCAGATGGCGATCCGCGAGGCAGAGGACGTGAACGCAGCGTGCGTGGAGATCCGCCGGCATCACGGACGACGGAGCAGTACAGTGACGGCGGGGTGAAGTGCCTAACTGTGGGCGGCGGCAACGCCACCGATGGAGACCATCAGAAGCGGCCAACACAGCCCCAACCCCAACTCCATCTCCGTCCCCAGCAACGACCTCAACCAAGTCCCCAGCCACAGCCACAACCCGGGCCTGAAGGTATGGGAGATGGCCGGAAAGGTGCTTGCGAAGTGGGGGGCAAAGAAGACCAGTTCTTCCCCTCCCTCTTCCCACCTGGCTACCAAAAGGCAGGGAAAAGAGGCGACTGCGGCACTGGCGGAGGGGAGGGGTCTGGGCGGCTAGACCGCCAACGTACGCAGCTGGGTGGGACGACGACTTCAGCGGTCACCGGCGGCCACCTCCTGGCGCAGATGGTCGGAGGGGAGAGCTCGGGGATTGGCTCGGATAACTTCTGGAGGGAACTTAGTAAGGCACTTAGGGAGGATGACGAAGTCGGAGGCGGCCGCGGCCGCGGCATGCTGCTTCTCGACACACGATGTTCGGCGGCACGATGCGAGGTTTCCGCCGATGCGGCGTCTTTGGGCATCGCCGGTGAAGAGGATGCCGCATTCGCCACCAGTCTATCGGTGACTGAGGGCCAGCCCCGGGCCAACGGCCAGCGTCCACCCAAGGCCTCTTACGGCGCGTCCACTGACCCACGGATCCGTGACGGTGTCGGCTCGTCTGGCGGTCAGCTGCAGGATGCCGTCAGAGGTTGCGATGCGATCCTTGGCGCCTGTACTGCAGCCGATGCGGCTGCTGCCTGCAACGGCCCCTCTGCAACCGCATTGGAAACTGCGAGAGGAGATGCCGAGTTGCAAGTCATGAAGGCGCGGGCCCGGCAGGTGGACTTCACGTGGCGTGTGCTTGTGCCGTACAGTACCACATCGCACGACAAGCCGTCTGGATCCACGGTTTAACAACCAGCTATCAGTCTGCCTGGTTGCTTCTGTCGCGGCGTGTTAATGGAACTTCATTATTTGCTAAGGGGACAATAACTTTGTCGGCTTGGAGTCTGGGTTGTTTCGGGTGGGAGTTTCGGAGCTTATATCACCGCGGGAAAGTCGAATGGGAATTCGAACCGCCGCTGGCACTTGGGGATGACGCCTCTCTTTCTTGTGGTCGACGATGGAACCTGCCACAAGAAAGCGGGCTCCCCTTCTATTAAATGCTCGCAGACCCTCCAAATGCTAAGGAGGAAAACGTACTCGTACCAAAGTCTGGTTGCAGCAGGCGTTTGAGATATCATATATTTTTGGGCAGCAGCTAGAGCCAGGGCAGAAGTTATGGTGCGACTAATACCCCCAGAGGTGAGAGAGAGAGAGAGAGAGATGGAGATGTTCACCACATCTCACATCGTTGGTGCTGCTGACTGCGATTTGAGACGCGGGCTTCCCAATGGCGTGTGTATTCACCACCTACGCGTCGTACGACACCATCAATCAGCCTGGAGTACCGCTGGAGAGGAGGAGCGCCTTACCGCGATTGCAGACTGTCTCGTGACTTTTTGAGTGTCGTAATTGGGCGTCGTTCCTATCGGGAAGCAAAGGACGGACGGGGCATCTAAACGGCCAATTCAGCTCAGCCCAGAGACCTGTTATGACGATGACTTCTGGATCTGGATCCTTTTCAATTGCGATCAACCTTTCCAGGGTGCGGTCAGGTTGATATGGTGTGCAGGGAGGGAAACGACGACGATTTTTTTGTGTTTTTGTGTCCGGATGACTTTGTCCGGTGTCCAGATTTGTCAAATCGCGGAAGATTATTTCCCGACACATGTGTCCGCTTTATCTAATGTGCTGTTTTGGGAGTAGGAAATGCTTGGCGGGTGCAAGATGAGGCTGTAAAGCAGGTTTTTGGGACGAATATCCAGGTCAACGCAAGGTCATTGCTTCGGATGGGTCTTAACTAATACGTCTAACTAACTGGTGAGCTGTTGCTTTATCATAAGTGTTGACGTAATGGATACCTGACAGCCGTTGGTGGCTTTCCGGAGTGCATTGGTAATGCTGCGCATTTGCTGCGGTTGGGACCTTGCATAGCCGTGGTGAGCAGGGAGATATGACTGCATTTACGAATGCGAGTTGCAAGTCGTTCCGGCGGGCAACTGCCGCAGTTTGACAGCCACAACATTTTTTTATGACGATTCAACTAGAGATCACATTTTTCTGGCGACTTTCGGCCAGCATGGCAACCGAAGCCCTTCCGTTTGGGTAGCTGCGCTATGTACAAATAACATGAAACTGTCCGTGTTTAGAGTTCACCGCTATGAGCCTATATGTCTGATGCAACAAGGTTCATCAAGGATATTTGCCTAGTTCTGTAAGCCTCGACTCATGGACGCAACTAGGCAAAGGTCAAGCCTTCATGTCACGTAAATATTTCTGGAACAGCTTACACTAAGATTTGCATGCTGGTAAAACCTTCGGAAATAACAGGTTGACAAAAGGTTATAATTATTTATTCAAGACACACTGTGGAGTTGGGTCGAACGTGCATTGTTGCTTACTTCTTCCGGAAGCAAGTCGATACTGTATTAGGGTCTCAGCCAGCAATGAAAATCAAGTGTAAGCGCGCTAGTGCGGTCGTCTCCGGTACACTATGAATGAAAGTGCCGTGACGTACACCCCGTACCGTAAGTCGTAACGCCACCAAATCTTTAAAATCTCTCGGAGGTGCATATTTGTTTATCAAGTAAGCCAACGTCAATCAATTCATCGTCTTCCAATTAGTTGTTTAAGCTTCAAGCCAATCGTCGCCGGGTCTTCGTCGTCTTCTCATCCTAAGCGGGTAAGTGTATGTGGGGAATTTATCCAGGCACTCACGAGGTAACAGGGGCGTTGTTTTGCTTTGTGTTCCTTGATGTTGTTGCCCAACAGTGTAGCCTGTCTGGTCCTCACGCCCGAGAATTGAACCACCGTTGGCCCCGGAACTCAATTTTGCAAGCAGCTGATGATGTCAGGACTTTCGGCTTGAATAATATATCATGTGAAGGAATATCTTATCTGTCTACAGCCATGAAAGCGTCGTGGCCTGTGTTCCGGAAAATTGTAGTCTTCGGATGTCCGATAGGTTAACGGGCAACGCAAGCCCCTTGTCATGGATTGTCGTTCCTCTTAATGCTCCAAGCAGATGGCTGCTCCACGTGCTGCTGCTGCGGCCGCCGGCGCGGGTGGCGTTGGCATGCTCCTGACCTCTTGGTTCAAGGGCGACACAGCACCTGCTAACCTACCCTCTCACCCACATCACCACCTTGGTTACGCTGAAGCTGTGGGTATCACGAAATTGCGTGAAGAGGACATCGCATCGGAAGCTCCTCGCAACGCTGGGAATAGCACCTATTCCATGCTTGAGAGCTATGTTGGGCCTGCAGGTATGACTCTTTCCTACTTTTTTCTCTGCTTATGAACTATTTTCAGGTTACTGTCAAGTACATGTAGAATTGTCTAAATGTCTGTCCGTACATAAACTTCCGCCTTGCTTTTGCACCCTGCTTTTTATAGAGCCTGTCAACACTAAACATCACTTCGAGGAGCCGCATCAGAACCTTGCCAAGAAGCTTGAGATTGGTGTGGAGACCCGTGCATCGAACTCCGTGTTCGGGCTGCTCAACTCCTGGTTTGGTGCTGCCGAGAGCTCGCGAACCAAACACTAGACGCGCGGATAGCTCGTTGTGCCTTTGGCCATTTGCTTTATCCTCTTCACGGAATCCTGTGGTCAAGGTTTGCTGAGTGGAGTATCTCCCCCCCCCCAAATCTACTAAATCTCGTCTATTAAATGATGGTTGATGCGGAATCTGCTGCATGCCGCATCGATCGATTCCAGTAGTCGTTGAAGATATTTTCCTACCTTCGTGATATTTAAGTACCATTCCAACAGCAGCGGAGGTGCGTGCAGCTGTTAATGATTGAGACCGTGATGGTGTTGAGCGGTTGCTGAGTGGCTCAGCTTTAGGTGATGGCTCGCTGCGCAGCGTGTTTGTGCAACGTCCACCGGGTGTCGAGCCGTGCTGGCGGAGTACATGTTTGGTGCGACAGTCACGGATAAATCCGAGCGAAGGATATGTAGGGGCATGTTTCCATATCTTAAGAGAATTTCAACATCCCTTGAAATTCTTCGTCTACCATCCAGCTTTGGTAGGCACAGCAGACGAATTGGTGTTGCATGGTATGTTATGTTTCCACACTACTCTGGTGCTTTGCGTGCTGAGCGGCTTTGATTATGACTCGCCTTCCGGTATGTGCTGCTAGCTAGGCAGGGCCTTTCCGTGGCATTGCATTGGTGCCACGTGTGTGTTGCTTGCTGCAGCTCTTGGTTGGGAGGTGAAGCGGACGCGATCACTTTTTCACCATATGGGTCAAGGGTCCTATGCGGAAGCCAATCAGTGTGATCGTGCGCACGGTTCGTAATGGCAAGGGTGAGTTTGTGTGGATCGGTTCTGATGGTCAGCCCGTTGTCTTATTCCTTCACAGCCCAGAGCGAGAGTTTCTAAGCACTGGGAAATGAAGAAGGGGATGGAGCGGTGGTGTTGGCCATTAGGTCCTCAGGGCGCTCTGCTGGCGAAATGATCCATCTCCTTGGGGTTGTCGGTCTGGCTCGCTGGCTTTTTTTTGGTGCTGATGGTACATTTGCTAATTACTTCAGAAGGTTGTTATGAAGCTTCTTTTTGCAACACTATTACAACAATTTGTATGTTGGCATGGTTACGGGGTTTTGTTGCATGCGGTGGTCATCCGTCGTGGTGGTGGTTTGGATTGGTTTGGTTTGGTATGGATGGTGTCTCTCAGCGTATCTCTCGCCTTGTCTGCTGATCATACGCATTGCCCTACCATATGTATAAGGTGTATGCGGCATGCCTGTAAGCCGTATGCCTGTTCGGCTAGTAGATGCTAAAGACGGTAATATTTTTGTTTCCCGTAACCTTCATTTTGCGGTTGGTAATTCGATGTATGGGGGAAGCTGCACATCCACTCGCTAGTACGGGATGGCGGCTCCCAATGCCCCTGCGGGAAAAGGCCCAAGGATTCTTGTTCCTGAACCCAAGTCCATTTGGGTTAAGCGTTTTATACGTGGTCCACTGGCATTCGCTTCCGATCGGTTCGCGGGTGCCTTGGTTAGTCATGGCTTTCTGCGACGCTACTTAGCTTGGCTGGGCCATATTGGGCAGCATGTCTGTGGGGGTTGCCCCTGCTTTGCATCGCGCTGGTCAATCAAGTGAGTGCTGCCCATCTAGGACCGCCTATTCAAATAATTAAGCATTTGTAATGTAAAAGACTGGAGGCGATAGAACTGTCAATTTGGCGGCCTGGCCTGGTATATATGATTATGCATGGAAATTCATGGCGCTGGAAAGGCGGGAGGGAGGTATAAATCCGCCTCCATATCCGCCTCTTTACATCTTTACCTGAAAACCGACCTTCACGTCTCTAACGAGGGGTAGTCCAGAATGGACCCTGTGTGTTTGCGCCCCGGTGACTAGCAGCCGCATGCGTCACGCATTCAATGAAAGGGTTCTCCTAGCACAACCCACGTGATTCCATCCTTTGGCCAATCTTAACCAGGTATGAGCGGCTAATATTCGACCGTTCTAGCTAGGCTGCGAACCCTGCACAGTCGGGGTCGTTGCGTCGCCACCCAAGCTGTCAAACTGGCGTTTTCGCCCTTGTGCTGCCTACTCTAGCTTTTAGAATCCACTATCTGTACTGCTGGACATTATTGAAACGTGATAATTAATGACAAGGTTTCACAGGACAGGCACAGGCCAGCACGGCCAGGTGCTGCTGAGTAGTTTTAGAATCTTAGCCACATGCAAAGCATCGTCTTCTGTTGGCACGATTATGGTTTTATTGATTCTGTCTGCAATACAAGGGCGCAGGAGATGAAGAGGCGGTATCTGCTTGGCGAGTCCTCGCGCGCTTTTCATAAGCGATTTGATACCCGTACAGCTTGGCGGGCTTGGCTTGGCCTTTCAAAAATATAATATGAATATTAATGTATACCTACTGTGGCATTAACCGCCCGCAGGGGTTTGTTTATCTCCCGTGCAAACTTGGTGACTAGTTCGCCACCCAGTTCCTTGGACTGTCCGATGCAGAAGGAGCCTTGTCTCAGGGTGTCCCTCCGTACAATCACTCGCTGTTCAATCGAACGTCCCCTGGGTCACCAGGACACGATCCTGACGCAACAGCCAAATAATACGTAAAACGTTTTTACAACACTCATTATCATTATAGCTAAGGTCAAACATTAGCGCGTTAAAATCCTCACCCAGCTAACCTCCCTAGCGTTTTTGCGTTTTGGGTCAACGAAACCGGGCTTCACAGCACAGGGCACAAGTTGTTGAATTGCTCACAATGATTTTCCTTTCATAGTCGCCAGGATTTGAAATCACCCGCAGACTTGGTAACACGCTTTTATTGTGGCGGAGCACCTATTTTCAAGTCGTCATCATGATCCCGGGCGTTCAGCAACAGCAGCCGGTCTCTCTGCCCCGCGGCACGACTCTAAACAACGGCCGATACCGCATCGAGCGCGAGCTAAACCGTAAGTTCCTGAGCGTAAATTCTCTGCTGCTGCTGCTCTGGCGGCAGTTGAGGAAATAATGGGCGCCGCCTTGCCTATAGCTGCATGCCTGCTGCCGCGCGAATATGCAACGCGCTTGGGACGGAGTCGCACGCCTCTATTTTTAAGTACCTTTTAAAACATTATCTCACATACTAAGCCAGATATATACATGCAGGGCTGCCTAATCTCTAATTACAGCACCGGGTTAGATAACAAATTATTATGGGTTGACTCTTGACTGCCTTTTACCTGCACATGTGCGTCTCAATAATTTGGTGGTTAACATCCGGGCGGCGAAACAGGCGGCGGAACGGCCGTGGTCTACGCCGCCGAGGACCGGGTGTCTCGCACGTTCGTGGCGCTTAAGGTGCGAGGGTTGTTAGGGACATATTGTATGTCCGATGCCACATTTTTTCCAATACCTAATAACGCATCTTGGAGAAATAGCGCGATCGGACAATATTGGTGATGATGTCGGCGGCGGCTGCCGCCGCAGCATTGTCCCGGGCGCGCATTACATTACGTTTTGAGCGACTGAGCGAGTAAACAAAGAAAAAATGTAATCGCATCATCTCTACAGCCTAATCACCAACACGTTTTGCCAACCTTTGGGCAGTGAGGCAAGCAATAGCAACAGCAACAGCAATAGCATGAGCATGAGCATGAGGATGAGGATGAGGATGAGGATGAGGATGAGGATGAGGATGAGGATGAGGATGAGGATGAGGATGAGGATGAGGATGAGGATGAGGATGAGGATGAGGATGAGGATGAGGATGAGGATGAGGATGAGGATGAGCATGAGCATGAGGATGAGGATGAGCATGAGCATGAGCAGAATGAATTACAGCTGATTACACACGCACATGTACAGAACATTCCAGAGCCAGACGTACCTCTCATCACTGATGGGGGCGCTGCAAGTCGTAAACTCGACGCCGGTGCGCATTTGCCCCACAGCGCGCACGTTGCAGCCAGCTGCGGTGGTTTGTCTTAAAATCGCAACGGCCGCACAAGCGCACAGCCACACACAGCCACACACACAGCCGCACACACACATATACACTCGCACTCCGTGTGGCCACAGAGGAGCGAATGGTAGAGACGGCGTTACGGGTTTGTCGTACCAACCGATCACCGGTCGCCGCAGGTGATGCATGGTCCAGATCACGTGCCGCTCAAGGTCGTTAAGAGGGAGGTGGGTGCTTAGGGACCGACTGGCAGGGCGAGTCAGGTCAGGTCCTATCTTCATTGTGACCGCAATGATATACGGTGGTGGAGAGAAGTACCCGAGCCCCAACCTATAGGGTTGCCCTGTCGTACAAGAAACCTGGATGGGGTGGGGGCACGGGGCCGTGCCCACTACGTGGTCAGGTCACACATACACACACGCACACGTTCTTTCCCGCCACTTTCCGCAACTGTCTTTACCAACACAAAGCGTGTGATGTACACGTGCTTTCTCACACCTGTTGCGGAGGCGCTGTCCTGATTGCCTGTCGACTACACTTGGACACCCCTGTCATCCCGCGCCACGTCGCCTACCGTCGTCCTGCGCCTGCGTGAATAGATTACTTTCAGCAGCTCCGTCAGTCACGACAACATTGTACGACTGCTCGATGTATTTGCGGAGAAGCAGCAACTCGTCATCGTGGTAGGTACTGGCATTGTGGCACACGCACACCCTGACGTCGGTGGGTTCAGTGTAGTACTTCAAATTGGATGCGTCGCAAACACTGACCCACGGGTCATTACGTTTGTACAACGTACACACAATGAAGATATAAAAAACAACGTACAAAAAATTCTCTTTAACCTCTCTCTCTCCCCTTTTCTCTTTCTCTCTTCCTCACTCTCGTTCAATTTACGTGTTCGGTTTATTCAACCAGATCATTGTAATGTGTTGCGGTTATTCCCGTCGGCACACATCGTGTTGCATCCTGTCATGCCGTCATGCCGCCTCTCTTTCCCCCCCTACCCCCGCCGGATTCGTTTCATTCGCCTTCCCCCCTCCCCGTCGCTCGTGTCCATTGTTCATCGTGCCTGCTCCGTACGGCAGTGGGAGCTGATCAGCGGTCCCGATCTGCTGGACTTGCTCAACGAATGCGGAGGCCGTATGCCGGAAGACATGGCCGCCTTCTACTTCACCCAGGCGGTACGGCATCCTTCCCATGAGAGTTGTGGGCAAACTTATGCCATATTGACAGGCAGTTGTAGGTTCGTTGGTAGTTATACGTTAGCGACAACGTTCTGGGAGTCGAGGACCTGGGTTTCTGAGGTTGCGATCAGTTTGGATGAAAAGAGGTCGCAATGAAAAATGCAATTGTTGAGCTATTGTTTGTTTGTTTGAAGCTATGGGCTTCAGCTCAGGACCATGGGGCTATAAGTATAAGCGTTGAAATCACATATAAACTGTGCCTTTGGTACCTTACCCGGTAACTGCCTCGCCAGCGTCATCATCGCGCCTGATCATGTCTGACAACGCGTCGTCATCACTGACTGCCCCATCACCTGACGTCGGCGATATTGATGTTGGTGGGCGGGTGACGAGATATGTCTCTGACGCATGCAGCAGTGTGTGGTCGGGGTCCCATCAGCAACCATAATCACATCGTATCTAGAACATAGGCAGTAAATTACGTCACATTTAAGTTTTACTACCTGCGTTCGTCCTACCCGCCAACCACCAAGTACGTTGCCTAACCCCAACGGATTGACGGAATAAACTGCCTACCATCGGTTTTATATTTTCACTTCTGCCCCCCTGGATTCGCTTTTTTCGACTGCCCCTCTGAACCCCTCACCTCCCGCAGCTCCGCGGCCTGGTGTTTATGCACGCTAACGGGTTTTGCCACCGGGATATCAAGCCGGAGAACTGCATGGTGCAACGTGCCAACCACCAACTGAAGGTACGACGATGCAGGACATCCATGTCGTACAGCGCAGTATAGTTTAGCAATCTTGTCCTGTACAGTCGCTTTTCTCCCCTCCTCCTCCCAAGTCCCAACTGCACACTACCATATAACCGTTGACATTATTTCCGACTCCTAACGAACAACGTCCAACCGTGTACGACTCTGCTGACGTAGCTGATCGACTTCGGCTTGTCGAAGCACCTGGCATCGGCCAAGACCATAGGAGTCGGCACCCCGGGTGAGTACGACACATTTGATTTCAATATACGATGTACGATGTACGGTGCGTTCTGCAAGGGTATGTGTTTGACAGCAGCACCAGCACCTACCAGTCCCAGATGATGGGGGTGATAAACAGGAGGATGACGTACATCGCACATCACACATCACGGCTGATTACACGGGATACCTCAGCAGCAGCCAAGATACTACGAAGCGCGCGTGCGTACGTCACTTGTCCCCGGGCCCCTTTGCAAGCTTTACTCTCTTATCTCCCCTTGTGTACACATCCCCTGTTTTGAGCAAATGGCCACTTCCCCCCCCTCACATCTCACACCTCACACCTCACCCCCCCTCCCCTGGAGTTACGATTGCTCCATTCCTACCCGCTGCGCCTTCTCACGGATTTGGCCCCCTGCTCGTATCGCGTGCCGTACGCTTGACCACGTGGATCCATTTGAACTCCGCCGTCCGAAAAAGATTACATGAGCCCGGGTAGGTACGGTGCACCGGTAGGAGGGACTGGTACGGCGTACGGGTACGGACAGGAAATATTTGGCCTCCGTTTGGTGACGTTGGATGGCCGGATGGGTTTTCATCAGACGCAGTGGTGTCAAAAGGACGGCAGGTTATTATTATCAATATTATCATTCACAATAATGATAATATTTCTGTTGTTGTTGTTGTTAGCAATAGCATTAGTACAATATTGTTGTTGTCGTTATCATTGTTATTAGTAGCTACAATGTGGAAAGGAGATGGTGGTGGTGGTGGTGTCTTAGCATTTGCGAAGTGCCTGGGCATTTCCCCTTTTCCCTTCCTGGGGAAGGAAAGGGTTTTTTTATTTCGGAGCGGTTTTTGTTACTCTCCCGCCCTGCAGAAATGCTCGTCCAACAGCAACAGATGGGTTATGAGATCGGACCGTCCGTACAAACGCACCCGTACGACGCTCGCCGCGTTGACGCCTGGGCGATGGGCGTGCTGATGTACCTCCTCGTCACTGGCAGGTAGGTCGAGGGAGAGGCGGATGGGAAATGGAGAGTACGACAGTAGCGGCCGAAGTACGGCAGGTAGGTCACAATGAGGGTGCGAATACGGATGCCTGCCAACATGCTTAGACACACATACACATACACACACATACACATACACACACATACGCGCACTCCACTCGCACGCAGGTATCCCTTCGAAGATGACGCGCACCCCAACAACCTCGCCGCCACCGTGACCAACGTCCTGGCGGGTCGTCTGCGTCCCCTGCCCCCCGGGGTCTCTGCGAGCTGTACGGAAATGATCGCGGGACTGCTGCAGCCTCGCCCGGAGAGGCGGAGCACGCTGCTGGTGAGGGCCGGGGCCGTGAGGGTTGGGAGATGTTGTGCACAGACAGGCAGGAGGAGAGGCAGCACGCGCGTGCGGGGGATGACGACAGGGACGTGGTGAGGGGCTTAGGCAGATAGACGTGCTGATAAAAGTAAAAGTATAAATATAAATCACAGCACAGAACGTGTTTTGTGTTAACCCGCAAACACGTTGATGTGGACAGCGTACATACAGTCCCTTGCCCATCCGTACACATTGGATGACGTCACGCAGGACCTGGTGAATAACCCGTGGTTGGCGGCGGCGGCGATGCAGTACGCGCGTCGGGTTTCGGAGGCAGAGGGCCGCCCGGGAGATCTCGATCAATGGATCGACCTCCGCGAGTACCGCCACCTCGCCGCCATGGACGGAAGGTCACGTCACAAACACACACCGCCGCAGCCGCCGCAGCCGGCGGCGGCGGCGGCAGCTGTGGCTACTCCGGCATCCTTGCGACAGAACATGACGGCCCGAAACGGCATGATCAGTACGACTGCTGGAGGTGGTGACGGCCGCAGTCCCTTCGCCTGCACCGCCGCGTCCGCGGCAGCGGCGCCGGCAGGCCCCGCCGACGTCGCCTCCGCAGCCGCTGCATTCGGCCCCTTAGTACCGGCGAGTAGCAGCGCCGGGAGTGAGGAGCTGGCGGCGGCTGCCAGCGCGATGCAGGCGGTGGCAGGTGTACGGCCCATATCTGATTCTGACGAGCAGCGCTCCGGGCACCCGCAGCGTCAGCACCACCATCATCATCACCACCACCACCCCTGTACTGTGTCGTTGCCGCCGTGCTCAAAGAACCGGTCACAACACCGCCACCATCACCAGCAGCACCACCACCAACACAAGCACCGTCATCACGACCGCAGCTCGGGTGGCGAGTCTTCAGAGTCCTCCAGCGTCGCTCGCAACGACGATTCGTCTTCGCATCTTCCCCAGGTGGGGGTTTCGGAGCAGGTGCCGCCGCCGCAGCTGAAGGGTGCTCTGGCCAAGGTTCGCGCCTATTTCCGCCGCAAGCTGGAGTGCTAAAGGAATGCTCTGATTGACCCCACCTGTCGCGCGGAGAGCCTGGATTGTGGTTTGGCGGCAATCTGCGTGAGTGGCGGATTTGGTGGTGGGTCCAATGAGGGGTTCGCGGCTGCCAGGTGGAAACTGCACACACACATGCACACGCATGTGCACCGAAGCACTCCCTTTTTCTCCGCGTGAAAACGAAGGGGGAATGGGGGAATGGGGAATGACCCAAATGGATTTTGATGTGATGGCAGTGATGGCGTTCTGGGTCGGCGCTTGTAGGTTGTTGTACTGAGGAAAAGGATACGTAGCAAATGTACGGAATGGGTCGCGGGAAAAGAGCTGGCGAATTCGTTTTGCGTTGGGGGGGGATGTTTTGTCGCCTCCTCGGCTTCGCCTAGGAAAACGGGACTTATTTTGGGGGATTGCGGCAACTGATTTCTTCTCGGCAGTCGGCAGTCCAGGACCAGCTTCCTGCAAAGGATTTAAGGATTTTGCCTTGCGGAAGTCTTCAGAAGAAGGGCGGCGCGGAGACATCGTGAGGGTTGAGTCGTTTTGCTCAACCCAGGGAGATCGGTTGGGGAGCGGTGAAGGATTGGTTGAGAATTGATTGGGGTTGGGTTCGGGATCGGTTGAAGATTTTACTTGGAAGGAGCCGCAGATGGACGAAAGACCCGTGGGTCGCTCTTTAGGTGCGCCTCGAGTCCCGAGTCCCATATCTGCGCATGACTCAGATATTCAGATCCGTTGCTCCCGGGGAGGGACGCTGACAGTGGCAGGGACCAGGAACTGGAGGAATATCCAGGGGCTGGGGCTGGTGCACGGGCAGGGGCTGGGGCTGGGACAACTTATCTGATTGGATGAGCCAATCAGCGCGCGGCCGCGTGTATAGATAGGGAGTCGCGAAGGGTCTTCCCCCAAATGGCGATAAACAAATGTGAACGTCATCGGAGCGTTCGCGCGTCTTCCCTCTCCACAGCAGGTGACAGATCTCGGCGGTGGGGAAGATCTATCCTGCAGGAGATCCATGGCACCTGCTGTACTGCTTCCGTACCCTCCGTCTCGCGCTCAAAGGTGTGTTGCCACCGCCTCAACCGACGGGTCAGTTATTGAGGCTGGCGGCGGTGGCGGCAGCGTGCTGTCGGCGAGCATTCGGGCAGAGATTAAATTGGTTTGTTCTGTACTTCACTTGAGGCAGTTGTTATGGCCCTCGTTCTCAGCCGCAATGCTTGAGTAGACCTTGTGTGCCAATTATGTCTTGTAAGACATTATATGTCAGATGTGTTGTTGAAAGAACGAGCCGGCTAGGCTGGGGGGATTCCGCGGGCATGTAACGCCCTCGGCAGAGAACCCTCAGCAGCTGCTGCACCGATAGATGATGATTTTTGAGAAGTACGAACTGTACATCTTTGTCGTATTCACCCTCGTACTGCTTCAAGACAAAATTGGAATCCGGCCGAAAAGTGTGTGGATTGTGATATATAATCGCGGTTATATTTGTAGGGATGGGAATGTGTTTTTGCTGTTCTAAGTTGCGTATGTTCATTGTTTGCTGTACGACATTTCCCCAGCTTGCATTTTGTAACATTATGCGCTTCCTAGTTTGTTTGGTACCTTGTTTTCCTCCTCCTCCTACAGCTTTTTAGATCTTTTTGTGTGTGTTGCGACGACGACAGGAAGATGGGGCTAGCGCCACATTGCAGGAGAGCCATCTGCACGCACGCAATGGAATCCGATCAATCAATCACTCGATGGGATAACTCCAGAGTCTTGTGTTTCTCTGGCTGTCTGTCTGTCCGTCCGTCTGCCTGCCTGTTGGTTGGTCGGATCCCGGTGGTAGGGAGAGCACCATCAGGTAGAGATGTCGCAAAGTTCCCGCTCTTCATCGCCCCAGTGCCGCGTGTAGCTAGGAGTGTAACAGCTCACACCTCGTGTTCTATACCCATTACGAGTACCTCCGAATTATCGTTTTGAATTGCTTTTAGATAGTTATTACGTGGCAAGCGACGATGACCAATGGACCCTTCATCTCGTAGTTGAAATAGAAGGGCCTTGCCAAGGAGCATATTGAGGCCTTGCTAGGTAGGGCTCTTGCGCAAGGTGGTGTTTTATGGCTTTTTGATGAGTCGTTTTGAGTAGTAGTGTGGCTTTTCTCTCTGGTGACTGATATATAGCCATGTAGTGTTTTGTTCAGTGCCTTTGTGGTTTGTCTTTGTGGTTCTATATGTTTGTTTGTCTATCGAATCAGCAAAACGTTTATTGCGTCTTTTCGCCAGCAGGATTTGGCTGGATCGCTTGAACAATTTAAATGCACTCGTTTGAATAGGAGTCTTCAAGACGACAAGGACGATGACGACTACGTCATATTGTGCTGCCGTCGGGGAGCGCTGTGAGCGTTGTGACCTTCGTAGTCGTTGACCCAATCTGATGTGCTTCTGCGCTTCCGTGTATTGCGCTGTTGGTGTTGACACTACATAGGAGGACCATCAGATGTGGGATGGAGAACGCATTGCGGAGGTTCCAGCGTTTATTTGATGTTGTGCGTGTGATGAGAGAGAGGAGAGGTTTTAGCCTAGATCTCCTTGCTTGATGTCAAGTTTGCGAAGGATGGCAGGGGGGACCTGGTGGGATTGATTGGTTATCTGCACTTGGGGACATCAGATGTTAGTTGTGAATCCGGATAGGGAGTTTTGTTGAATCGGTAAGCGACCTGTATGTGGGCACCAGTAGGGTGGACGTGTTTTAAGGAGAGCTCAAAAACATGTGCAGTGCAAGGCAGTGCAGTGCAGTGCAGTGCAGTGCAGTGCAGCTAAAGCCGTCAGGATACGAACGATGGTGACAGGAATCTGAGATGGGCTGACAGATTCAGACAAACCACATGCTGGTGGTGGCGGTTTCACCTTAACGAGACTTTTGCATGGCCTTGGCCTTGGCCATGCGGGGCAACCGTGTCGGCCATCCTGCACAGTATGGATCCTTCATTTCTAAGTGTCCCTGTGGGCTGAGATGACAGAAGTGGAACACCAGAACACCTTCAAATGCTTTTAGGAGATTGTTAGGAAGATATGTGTCGGCTTCTGTCTGCATGCAGAATGGATTCACAAAGAGAACTGAGCGAGGTCCTAACTGCTCGCTGCGGCGCCTCGACCTGGAGCTGCACAGCTTTTTCTTGGAACAAAACAAGGCAACTTATCCATACATTCATGTATCGTAAAATTCCATTTCAACTTGATGTCTGCGACAGGTGGAGACATGTGGAGCGATGAGTGTGTCGTATATCGCAAGGCGGCCAAGACTGGTCAACGGTTGACCCTGCAGGTCAACGACTAAACCCCACAGGTTCACGGTCCCAATGGAGGTGGTTAAGGATTGCTAACGGTCTATCTGCAGCGGTGCGAGACGCGTGAGGATGGGCTGGTTGTGACACGGCTTTATAAGGAGACTATACGTCAAATATGTCTGACGGCAATATAGCGGGGCCCATTACACCTCGGGTGAATTGATTGGGACGCCTGCAGTTAGACCGTTAGCAAGCCCTTAACCACATCCGTTAGGACCGCTGACCTGTGGGGGTTAGTCGTTGACAAACCCGACAAAATAAGTCTTAAGAAATCTATTATCCTGCATCGATTCAGGACAGAACTATGAAGTCATAGGCCGAACTTCGACGTAAAATATATATTAAATGTTGAAGGAGCTAGATGTGACAAAATGCTTGGATGTCCTTTGACAGTTTTCAACAGTGGAGTTGCATACCCCTTACCCCTGATCTATCCTGTATATTATATAAGGCTGTAGGGATATATGTACACTCAGGTACGACCTTAGTAAGGCCACCAAGGTGTCGGTGTGTGCCCCTTCCATGTATGATAACCATGTATAGCTTCACTACTGCTAATGATGTACTTCCTTCAATGAAGGCATGCCACGCCACGCCAGTATGATGTGTGCAGCAAGTCGACCGATGTGGCAAGTATGTAGATATCATGGGATGATGATGGAGAGATATCCATTGCTTGCTTTGAGAGTTGTTGAAAACAAGCAAGCCTTCTGGATTGGGGCTCGAGATTGTATTATTTATTTCCGAACAGGAAGGCTTATTTTCAACAACCCGAGAGGAAACAATGTAAATCATCTAATGATACCTACTTGCTGCATCAACTGACCTGATGCACACATCATAACGGTGCACGCAGCAGCAGCAGCAGCAACACTAATTAGTCCGGTTATCGAGGCAGGGGAGGTTGGCTGCCCTCCCCCCTGCCCACAGGCAGGTGGTGATGCACATGATGATGAAGACCACTCGCGGATAGCATTTAACACATGCATCCATGTGCTGCTGTCAGCAGCGGCCCCAGTACCAGAACCACCTATCTAGAACTATCGATAGGTGGTTCTGGCCCGGACGGACGGGCCCTATATCTTAGTCCGTCAGTCCACACCCCTTGTAATACGTAATCCAACAGGCGAGTCCAGTGAAACATCATATTACTGGAGTATATAGGGGAATGAAGAAGAAGATGATGATGATGATAATGCCTCCACCACCTTCTGGGATCGATTTCCGTCAATTAATAACGAATTTAAGTTCCGAACGTTACTGGGAAAATTTCACCGTTACATAAGAGGCAACGACGAGCGGTTGTGGTTGTATCTGGGGCGAGCAGTGGCTGCACGCATCTTTGGCATTACTCACATACTTAGCACGACGGTCGCCGTATCCACTGCTGCGCGGCGAGGATACGCCCGGACAGCGGGCTTATTCCCTTCCTCTGGTGGCGGCTACGCCCCTCAGATGCGTTGGGCTGCCCTACCGAACTGGAAGGAGCCCTGGCGGTGCACCCGCTTCCGAAATACATCTAGCTACAGATATATAAACATGGAGGATAAATATAATATGTGTGGTTCAATTTCGCAGAATACCAGAGATGCAGGCACGCAGTCAGTCGCAAAAGCGCAGAAACAGGTGGCGGTGGTCACAGAAGCGAGCGAACAGGTTTAACAACGAAACACTTTGTGATAAATACTTAGTATTTTTTCATGCAGCTTACTTGTGCTTGTTTCATTTTTTCGTTCATCTGACAGCAGCCGTCGTTATGTGACGCGTTACCAGCGCGGCTTGCATGCCGTACCCGTGACCATGGGTGAGTTGGTATAAGTGGCGATTCATGGGCATCCACCTCCGACATAGCTGCCGCCATGCTGTCCACCTTCACTGACACCTTCTGTTCGCGACCGCCATAAACTCCGCCACTACTCGACCATGCATAGGTCCAGCCCTGACCAACTTGGCACGGTATGGCGCCTACGTCGTACTCGCATCGTAAACTCTAGGCTCTCATCTGGGACATATTGAGAGCCACAATACCGAACGCCACTAATATATGGATCATTTGAACTTCATTCCGTCATCGCAACAATGAGTTCAAACCGACTTCATATCCTTGCCGATGCAACAATCAGTTGATGCGAGTCTGTTCCGGGGTTTCGAACGACCGAGTTATGTGTCAATTATGCATCCGTTTTATGCGTCCAGGCAATAACCGCTTTTTAGAGCTTCGGACTTCGATCTTCGGATGCATTGCCGGACAGTTGAAAATTAATTATAGATCGCTTGGCAGTTGCACCGTTGTCAGACGTTGTGCAGCAGTGCAAGTGACGCGATGGATTGTGGCAACATAATAAACCCACATTTCCCCTCAATAAGGCTGGCCCTACCAGATCCCCTCTCAGGAATGCCTCTCCCGGGAGCCGCCATTTTCATTTGCATGTATTGTTCCTGCTATACTAGGGAGACTGGCAGGTCGGTGACTGCAGCTGGGAGGGGAAACACCGCTGCGCCTCATTGATAACACAGGCAGGCACTTCTGCAAGTGGCACTCAGGCCTGACTCCCCGCCTGCTTAAAGCCGGCCCCAGCAACACTTGATGGTTGCTCCGTGTGATACAATACGACTTCGGAACTGTTAACAGTTTTAGTCTCCGGTGTTCTAAAGCGCAGCGACGATGTCTCGACATTTGGCACTGACCACAAAGTATGCTATGGGCTTGAAATTCAGGAGATTAATGGTTTAAATTATAATACGTTAAGTATGTAAGGTGAGAAATGGCCCTAAAGTCGGAATATTAAAAAGGGGAGCCGACATGGGCAAAACGCGCCTTCGCCCCCAAACAACGAAGCGATAACGACACAAGAATTCCTACCGAGAATGACTTGTCTTGAACATCTTATCGTAACAGTTCAGGTGATGTAATAGACGTCCAGTACTCTGTCTGGCAAAAGGATCCAGCTGAGAATTAGTTCCCTAAGCTTATTTTGTACAGGATTGTAATACCTCAATTAAGTATGGAGTACTTATGTGTTATATATATGGGACTTACAGCGGAGCTCGAACGGCCCTCGAATGCAGCGCACAACGCTGTGGGCCTTGTGTGGCCAGCTGGCTTCACTGGCTTGAAGGCCTCCAGTAGTACACATATGATGAATATAAAGGATATAGGACGTTAGAAGTCATGTTCAATCGGACCGCGAAATAAGGAATGGGTGGTTCGTGGGTGAACTGTCGCAACTAACTTCTGTGGGGCCGATCCCGCGCTGCATATTCCGCAACCCTTCCCCGAAAATCCGAAAGCACGTTAGCTCCAATCCTGTCAATGGTCGTCGAGGTTAGACGGGAAGCGAGGTATTCACGGTACAGTAAGGACCGACCCGGGCTCATAACGCTAACGGCAGCCTAGGAAACACCGTCCTGCACGGTTCCACACGAGGAAGTGGACGGAAAAGTTTGGAATCCTTAACCATAGACGACGTCTGCGCCCAGATGTAGTAAAAGTATGCCAAGTATCACTTTGATTAAACTGGATTCCGCGATTGATTTTATTATAACGAAATCATTACAACGAAATTTAAATTCAATTTAAAACCTCCATAACATAATTAATGTCGTAATTTTGTATATATGACTTTAGCCCGTCAACTACATTACATGTATTTAAGGTTAACAAATACTCGTGTTAATTGGTTTATTGACCTAATTCGCTAAATCAGTTTGACAACAATGGTTTGGGCTCGTAGAATCCCCGATCAATATTCTTAACAATAATTCTGAGATGCTCGTCTTACTGCACTGCTGATGAATAATCATCGAAACTAGGAACTGTTTCTACGCTAGGAAAAACCGCCTATAATCCCGAATTTGTTGAAAAAGTACTTCATTGTCAATTGACTGACGAGCAGGATGTACATCCAATAGATGTGTTTCTATTTGCTTTTGGAATTATCATTTGGAGGCCGGATGAAAAGAAAGATGAGGAAAGATTAAGAAAAATCGGCTTTGAAGGAAATAATGGAAAGAAGCCCCATTCTGAATTTATTAATTTTGGTTACGTCGTTAATGAAAATAGAACATATTTTAACGAAGAAAAATACATCAGTATCCTTTGAAAAGATTCTACTTAAATCAATATCAAAAAAGCAATCAATCAAAAATAAAACATTGAAATCATTTTTAAAATAAAAAATTTCAATGTCAATTTCAATCCGAAAATCCGATTCCGCTCGCAAGGCTTCAGCGAGAGCCAGGAGGCTAGATAGGCCTGTGCGAATAAGTGACACGAGAAGATAATATGATATCGTAAAATCAGAGAGCAGGAAATATTCCATCTAAAAACGGAAGGAGAGAAGTCTCGCAGTGCTAATTTACGTCCTGCCTATATTCAATGAACACCTCATAAGAACGCAATCGATGATTCGGGCAAGGCCGAGTTGGTCTGGGCTTGACATAATTTGAAGTATATTAGAGCATCCCCAGATTAGCAAAACCGGCACGCACTTGAGCACATGCGGGACACTTCACCACCACATGGTCTCCATCCTCCACGAGATCAGCATTATTGCAAACACGACACCAGCTTTGCTCTCTTGGGCGGCCGTTCAGGCGGTTAACCTCTATTGCCCTCAATTTTACGGGTTTGGGAGAAAATGTGATCACGTGGTTCGGATAGCGCTTTTGATATTCTTTGTCATCGCTGTCATGACACACTACGTGATCGGTCCATCCAATGCATGTGCCTGCACATTTTCACGCCTGCCTAACCACCATCAGATACGAATTCATGTGGTCGACTAAGAAGACGCGGGCATAACCAATCTTCCTCTCCAAAAGAGATGGCGACGATCTCCCCTTTCACACCGCCGTCGTACACAACTTATGATGGCAAGTGGCGAAGTGGACGTTTGGAAAATTATTATAGAGTTTATAGGTTCTACTTCACAGACATTTTATATGCTTAAAACTTAAGCAAAATGTTTCTAACTTATAACGATTAGAAAGCATGAATCAGCATACCGTTATCGGGTATTTTACAACGAGTTGATTGGCTTTTGAATCTATACCAAAATAAAACGCAACTTTAATGGCACTGAATGGATAAGCGGTGTAAGTGTTAGGGCTTTTCGCCAACCTACAACGACTTGATATCAGCCCTACGCCCCTGCCTAACTAGATCTTTATCTCTGAAAATTTTAACTATTTGCGGATTGTCGGTATGTGGCGTCGATTGCGCGGACAGGCGGCGGAGGCGGTTAGACCCGCCCAGTGCCCGCTCCTGCCCACAGCCAAATTCGTTCGCCGGCCTTTCCAGGCCGCCGCAGCGGCCTCCAGCACCTCCTCCTATAACATGACAAGCTTATTTGGCGGTGAGGACTTCTACACCATCCTAGGTGTGGTAAGCTCCGTACGGGTCCGTAAGGGTATCTACGCTCCTTTCATGAACGCTTCCGCGCGCCAACCTAGCTGCTCGCGCAATCGGCCACGTTGTTGGCCTCTTCCCGACCACAGCCGCCCGACGCGGAGGTCCGCGATATCAAGCGGGCCTATCACGCTTTGATGCGGCAGTTTCATCCAGACCGGGCTCCCGTGAATCTGCGCGACGACATGGCATCCTTGTGTGTGCTCTTGAACGAGATCTACGCGGTAGGTTTGATTATTGCTTGGCAGATTACAGACACAGACACATATACACAAACACAGGCACAAATGCACGACCCATGTGTCACAGACGCTCAGCGACGAGGAGAAACGTGCCGTGTACGACACGCTTGCGGGTTTTTCGTCGCGTGCCATCAACCCCTTTCTCGACGCGAGCTTCGCCCGTGACCAGGTGACTGGGCTAACTCAGGCTTTAGGGTACGGAATTGAAACTACTCGGATGCACCCAGCTATGTCCCGCCTGGACTGCGGGTTTCCTTGGAAACCATTTTCCCTACACACGGTTTGGCTCCCATCCTTGGGGTCATATGACTTAGAAAGCTAACAACAAATCCACTTTATATTTCTGTGACAACCGGATCCATCAGCTTTTATGTCCTTTCTCTCTGATCGCTATTCTCTGTCAACTGCCAACCATCAACCGTCAACTGCAAAAGATCTTCGTGGATGAGATCACGTGTATCGGCTGCGGCAAGTGCGTGCGGGCCTGCCCCAACACGTTTGAGATTGAGGCGTCAAAGTACGGCAGAGCTCGTGTCATCTCTCAGGCAGCGGATGACGTTGACAGCGTCCAGGTGCGCTGGAGGTCCCTTCCTTAAGCAGCTGCACCGCCTACGGGAAGTGTTGGGGGCTGCATTTGTACGTGTATGTGTGTCTGTATGTGTTTGTTTACTTGAAAAGGAGTAGCATGGGACAGCATCTTGATGACCATCCTAAGGCCCTTGAGTTCTCGACCGTACAATTGCCAGTATGTGTACGACTGTGATGATAAGGGATAACCCTGTGTGTGTGGTCACCAGGAGGGCTTCTGTCGTACAGCCCCAACGGCGTAGGGTTTTACCAATAGGCTTTCCGAATTCAATTTATCATTGTATTCATTCTTACCTCGTCTCTCTTCTATCTAGATCCCCGGATTCCGCCCCTCCGGACGTGTGTGTCCGGTGCCGTACCCCGCTACCAGATCGCCATCGAGTGCTGCCCAGTGGACTGCATCCATTGGGTACGACGCGTGTACGGCAGCTCGATCGAAAAAAAGGAAACACTCCAGAGCCCCAATCTGCCAAATGTCTTTAACCCCGACGCAGCAGTGGCTCCTCCCGCAGTGACCTCTTACACACCTCGTACACACCTCGAACACACCAGTCCTTATCGCTGTCTGGGATGTAGCTGTTCATGTTGACCTGGCGGTTGGCCTCTCTTACCAAGACGTTTGGGTGTCTCGCGCAGGTTTCCCTGCCACAACTGTCGCTGCTCGAGACCGCTCTGTCCCGAATGGCCCGAATCGAGGTCTCTGTCATGCAGCGATTTGGCAGATCGGGTGGAAACGTGTTCCAGGTGGCGTATAAGGCCTGGGAGCAGCGAATGGCGGCTATCCAGGAGCGAGCCGCTGCGGCCTCGGCGGCAGCAGCAGCCGCCGACGGCCGCAGGCGGGTGGATTGGTCCTTCTGGGTCAACGGTGCCAGTCTGCAGTACGACGAAGAAGCGGAGCAGCGAGCTGCGGCTCTGGTACGTGGTTTCGGAGCTAGGAAAAAGATTGTATTTCCCGGCGCAGCCCTCCATGTGCACGTGCAAAAAGAAGAGCCAAAGTGCCAGCTCATCAAATATCGTTTGCTCTAGCAAATGGTTAGCGAAAGAAATCGAAAAGGGCAGGAGTGGAGAGGTTAAAACAAGAGTGGTTTCGGAGCATTCGACGAGATGTAGCTCTGATTGACGAAATCTTGGGCCTTAGTATAATTATGAGTACAAAAACATCTGTACTTTTCAAAAATAATTGTGTGAAAAGCTTATTGGTTTTGTATGCTATTTGCTTTCCGAAGGTGTTTGCCATAAGAGGGGGGGGCCAAGAGAGCACAGTTCCTGACAACTCCTCCTCGCACCCTTAACGCCCCTGGCCCAGCACCTTTCCACAACCACTTAAACCATTTAAACCATTGCGGTTGTGGATTTACCTCTTAACGTCTAACCGTTTCTCGACGTTTTCGTTTTGGGTCGTTGCAGGACCCCGAGCAACGGCGAATTGCGAACTTGGCGGCGTCGGCAGCACGCGCTGCCCGCATGTGGCGCCTCTACAACCAGGCGACTGGGGCGGGGCGAGCGCTCCTGACAGACAGCAGCACCTCCTCCCTGGACGTGTAAATTTTGAAAATGTTAATAAAGCTCCACTATGCACGCTCATGGCGTGTAAGGAGATCCAATCGTTCTGCCTTTACCGGCAGTATTTTGTTTCTATGTATCTCTGTTGTATCTCGTTACTCAGTTGTTGCGACCGTTATGATTTTGAAAAAGAATTTCTGTTGGGAAATGTCGGATGTACGATGGATCTGTTGACTTGGTCGTATACGGAGTATGTACGTGTATGTCTCACAGGAAGTTGATGGGGCATACGTAAAGGATGGGAGAATGGACAACGTCCGACAGTCCTTAGAGAGTGATCTTATGCGTGGGAGCTCATCTCCCGTTGCAAGAGGAGGCAAAGGACGAGGGTGGGGTTGGAGAACACAATTGACACGGGAAGCACATCTGGGCGCTACGGACGGGTTAGGCTTTGGGCTGTTTTGTTCATTGTGGGGAATGCGCTTGCGCCCAGCTACGTTGTCGCAGGAATGTATGTTGATATCGCGGAAGATGTGGGTTTTTCCTTGCGTGCATTCGCGCCAACAACTTCCCTAGCCGTGCTGTTGGAGTACGAGTTGGACCTGCTTTTGGTGAGAAGGTAAAACACAACGTTTGTCGATTTTGTGCGCATGTGTAGAGCATGATGTACACTGTACAGTGTGAAGGGGCTTCATATAGTTGCCCCGCTATGAAGGACTGGCTTTCACGTTAGCAGCTGCTGCTTGCCATCTTTCATCGTTAAAGCGTTGGTTGTTTAGCGATTGTAGCACTTCACGGGCGACCTCATGGATTGCTGCTTGGTTGGGGATACTCTGTGGTTGCATGTACACGGTAACTTAGTAAACGTTCACTCTACATGGAGTTGGAGGTTAGATTTTTGGCGCCTGTGTTAAAGGAAAACTCGCATAAACCTTACAAGAGCAGGACATGCATCAAGCCGTACAAAGCTTTGGGAGCGAGGCGCTACCAGAATCATGGCTGCATACAGACATTAATAATTGGCACGTTTTGCATATAGACAAATAACATATGTCGAAAAAACTGTCAATATCGCATCAGCCAGTTGTGAAGATGGATTCGGAGCGGTGGCTCCGAATCCAGTGCGTTAAAGATTCCTTCGCTGTTTAGAACTAACAACGCGACATTGTCTGCAATTCAACGCAAATATATTATTTTAACTAGATACATTTAATTTGTTATACTTGATAGAGCGTAGACTGGGTTGCTGTTAGAGCCCTTGACAAGGCAAGAAAAACACAAGCTGTAGCCCTAGCGGCCCATGTTACGAGAGTTTCATTATAACCCAATCTAACGTTACAGGCTAGCATTAGGGTATTTTAAAAGTTGTCTAAGTTATCTGGGTCAGCAGAAAGATGAAGCTTTCCTCTATGGTAAACCCCAGAGTTCTTCAGCCTTGGATAAAATGTCCATTTACCTGCCACAAGAAATGCGTATTATCTCCATTGCGAAACTCGTGTCAACGTGTTGTTCATAAGCGTGCAACATCCTCAATCGGTTCATCAGCCCCGCCTTCGGATGTGTTTGTTCTCGACTTTGACGGCGTTGTGGTTGATTCAGAGCCCGAGGTACATTCTATTTCTATTACTCAATTGTGCCGGTGGTCTCTACCAAGAGGGTAGGGTTAGCCGTTCGTACCTGAGCGCGCGCGCCGTGCTCTCTACATTTCCCTGCAGATAACAGCCTCGGCATTTGAGGCCGCTGCGCTCCGGTGGCCGGAATTGTTCAGCGACTCTGTCCTTGATGTGGGCGGCAAACGGGCGCAGCTACGAGAGGCCATGCGCATTGTCAGGCCCGCGCTCGTAAGGGGTTTTGAAAGCCTGGTAATGCTCAGGTGCGTGTATCCTAACACCAAAAAGGTCTTCCAGCGCTTATGAAATCAAACAAAAATCATTACAAGAACGACAATTTATCATCATTCCCATCATTTCATATATTCATCTGGGTATATTCACCTGGGTCTTCTGCCCTTCTGCCCCCTGCCGGCACGTACAGGATGCTGTTGCACGACCCCTCCTGTCCCAAGACGTTGGCTGCAATCCTGAACTGCTGGTTGGAGGAGCTTCCCCGCTCGCTAAGTTTCTGGGGAGAGTCAGCAGATGAACTGACACAGGCGAGAAAAGTCATTTTCTTAAGTACCTAGTAAGCAGGGAGATGAGACGTACCCACTAACAGGCTTTACAAGAGACCTTACTTTAAATCGCTAACCAAATGACGAACACACTTATTTACTGACTAGTGGACATAAAGAAACGAGGAGAGGCCTCTTGAATTGGTGCCATGGTGCTGCCACCCGGCAACATGATGCCTGTGCTAATGTCAGGTTGTGAAAAAACTGTCTTAACGGTTTGTACGGTCGATCCAGCGCTGACGCTTTGCTTCAGGTTGCATATTGTGCATTTCCTAGTTTCAATCTTGAGTCATCTTTGGTAGATAATCATTTTCCGTATACTGTACGCCATTGATGATTTGCGCAATGTAGATCTTCGAGGCGGTCCGCAACGACTGGATGAACAACCGGACGGAGTCGTGGATGGCACTGCAGGTGCCGTACGCCGGAGTGGTGGAGGCGTTGGGCGCGACACGATTCCCCATATACATCGCCTCCTCTAAGGTAGGTTGCGCTGTGAGGCCGGGCGATGTGGGGCACTGCTGTGCAATCCTGCGGGAGAGAGAATCCAACCACGCGCTTCAACACACCAAACGTGACTCGTGGTTGATTACATATAAGGGGTTTTCCTCGTCTGTCCGTCTACTCATCTGTCGTTCCTGCAGGCGGCCCACCGAGTCAGTGCCTTGTCCTCGGCTGTGTTGGGACTTGACCTCCCATCTGACTCCCCGAAGCTCTTCGCGTCCCTTCTGCCGCCAGAGGAGAAGAAGGCGGAAGCGCTTGGGTAAGCCAGTGAACCATAGTCGTACCCTGCAGTACGGGCGTTGATGCGCTTTACACAGCTGTCTTTCCCGTCCATTCCTTCCAGGGCACCTACGATACGGACGCTTGAGTTCAATTTTAATTGCAGAAATGTTGAGTCTTTAGTTTGTTTGTTTTTACACTCGTAATCCATCCGCTCTCTAGTGACACATATCCACCTGACGTCTGATCATGCGCTGAATTCTTACGATATATCCTCTGGCATTTTTTACTCATTGTTGCAGGGTTATCGCACAACAGCCCTGTTGCTCGTCACCAGAAACCCGGCTACACTTTGTGGACGACCGGCTGGACACGTTATTAGCTGTACGGGAGGTTCCGGAGCTTGCGGCAAGATGGAACCTGTACCTGGCGGACTGGTAAATTCGTGGACTGGATTGCGTTTGTTTGTGAATAGCATAAAGACGACTTTCCACACCGAAGAAGGATTCCCTCCCTTTGTTTCGTAATGCCGTCTCACAGGCACAGGGGAGTGCAGCCTCACGTAGGCCTTGTTACGTTCCGCCTTGTTTTTTTTCGCGATCGGAAGCAGCCCCTCCATTATACCTCTTGCCGCCGACTAGTGTGTCACTTCTTCGTGCAGGGGTTACAACACGGCCGAGGAGCGGGCAGCGGCGGCACGGGAACCGGGCATCAAGCTCCTAGGTTTAGGGGAGTTCAACGCAATGCTGGCCCCTCGAGCCAGCGTCGATCCAGCGGGCAGACCTGCAGTCAAGAGCCAGTCGACCGAATTATAGGACTCGTACGCACTGACTTAAAAAGTGAAATAGGATTTGAAGATTACCCTAAGGTAGTGAGAAAAAAGGTGGCTCCCACATAGCGGGGATTACTACTGGAAATTCAATTCGGAACTCCAGAAGAGTGATGCGTGGTGATCAGGTTTCAGTGAGTGAGCATGTAAATGAATGGATTGACAAAGGCATGAAAACAAATGGATCCAAAAATGATCCTAAATGAAATCAAAACATATTGCTGTCTGTCTACCTCTTAACACGCCTCTTTCTGCAGGCATAGGAACTCGTCGTACTCACGTCTCTAAATTGTCCCAAGCCCCGAAACTGACCTCAAAGCAGAAGTAGCCCTGCCTGACATATCACGACTCTTGATTTATTCATAGAGATAGGGAAGCTAATAGACGTAAGTGCGACATGCAAATACTGCTTTTCCACTGTCCGTAGAAACGCGGCCAATATTACTGCATGTACGATGCGTGAGACGGTACCTAACATCCTCATCGTTCATCCAAAGCCTCCATCTTCACACCCACCCACCTGAGCCGTATAGGCTCGCGGGTCGCTGCCATCTCCGTATACTCGATGTGTCGTGAACGCATCGTAGAGTTGCAGCTTTCACTTGCCAGCAACGACTCCTACAATGTAGATAATTGTCGCTAACCACGCAGAGGTTTCGACGTCAAATCGCCTTTCAACGTCAAATCATATTTTCCGTTCCCCCCTTTTGTACACATAATAGCAAGGTCCTCCTCACCCTGCTAAGCCAACACATACACATCTTGTAGTCTTATATCTCGCCTTTCCCTTTCTCAAACATCTTCCTTAGCAAGCTTTGGTCTACGGACTAACAAACATGCGGCTGTTAAGTCTCGATAGGGCGCCACCGCCGTGCCTCGCACCCACTGGCCGTCCCAACACCGCAGTCACCACCGCACTCGCCCGTCATGAACCCTTCGCCGCTTCATGAGCCATCCCTCTCGTCTCCCCGGTTCGCCTTTCCTTCCCCTTTCCGCGTGTCCCCTCGTCTCCCTTCCCTTGACCAAAACAGCCGGTATAAACTGTGGCAGCTTCCAGTTCCAGATTTGGCGCACAGGCCTACCAGGGTTCGTTCGCGGCAAAGCTGTGACCCTCCCTCCACACTACCGTGCCACCCGCTCCACAAGTGACGGACGTTAAGCCCAATTCACATGGACACTAACGCCGCACGCCGTCCCGGCCAACGAGACTAAGCCTGAAATTTAGCGCTTAACCCATGTGAACCCGCGTCGTGCCTTTGCGCGACCCGGCTTCTTGCGTTCCACCACGCGCCCATCCCAGCAGGTAAACTCCTCTAGCTCCCCTGCCAGGGAAGGCTTGTGCACACAAAGCGCGCGAGCCACTGCAGTGCGTATCGCCTGTGCCTGGCCTGACAGGCCGCCGCCACGTACACGCACGGTGATGTCGTACTTGGTTTCGGAGCCAGTCAGGATCAGCGGCTGAAGCGCGTGCTGCCGGAAGCCTGGCTCCCGGAAGTACGAAGCAATTGGCAGGCCGTTCACCGTTATTTGACCGGATCCTGGAACCAGGTCTAACGTTGCGGAGCTGGCTTTCCTTTTACCGGCCGTGTGGGTCACGCCTGCCAAGTCGATGTGTGGCCCAACGGTTGGAGCAGCTGTAGTTGGCCCAGCCACAGCCACGGCTTCTTTGCCGCGTCCGGCTTGGGAAGGTGCTGCCGCAGGGCTGTACAACTGCCGCACGAGAGCCGCTGGATCAGGTTTTGAGAAGATGGCCTCGAGGGGCTCCAGTTTGGGTGCGTGCTGGTAGGGCTCCAAAAAGTGCTGCGCGTAGTGCTTCCATGGGGAAGCTTCCCCACGTTGCACGCGAGCGAAGTCATGAGAGGCGGAATCTCGAGCTAGAGTGAGTTCCTCTAACGTGGCACAGTATGCCGCAGCGTGCGCGGGGCTGGGACAGCGCGGAACGGTCGCTGTCTGGGCGGGATCGTCAAGCATCTGACCCAGCATTACCGAGACACGATGAATCTGATGGACCCGATTGCGGACCTTCCGGGCGAGGTCGGAATCATTCTTAGCATGAAATGAACCAGAAAGCAGCACGTGCGATTTGAGCAGGGCTGTCAATTGTTCACGGCGATGTGCCAACTTGCGGGTATGGTCCCAAGTCGAGTACAGAGGGGATAGGACTGAGGGACGTAGCGAGAACAATAGAGGCAAGTGCGGCTCCGAGATACTCGTCAGGTTTCCTGACGATGACGCAGCAGGGCCACTAGGCCCGGTTGCGGACGCGCGCTCCACACCGGCTTCTGATGCTATCGCTCGCTCATTCCTCCATGCAACTCCATTTGGACATAAGATCCCGCCGCCACGCAACCCTATCGCTGTTAAAGCCGCTGATGCCGCTACGAGGCTGGAAGGCCCCAGAGAAGTGACGCTGGAGCCTTGCAGCATTATTTACGTGATTTTTTTTGTAAAAACGTTTACTAAACAGCTTAAAATCGGCTAAAAAGGTCCAGTACACGAAGCCAGCAACCTATGCACTCAACTTATTACCTCATTCCACCATGAATGGCAGATCTCAGCAACGCTACTAATGTATTACACCGCATACATGCAAATTAACTGCTAATTTGCCTCTAGGTTGCCTCTTTTGCCCGACTTTCGGTTAGTACGGACTAGTCACTCTTACATTTAATACATTTAGAAGCATCTAAATGCTTGGGGGAATATGAACTTCATGCGAAAAGGTTCTATTAAGTGCTTAAAAGCATCAAAGCATTGGAAAAAGTCGTACAAGCAGATTGCGTCTAACGCTTTATGAACATTTCGCTTGGGTGGCATGAGTATATCTTGTAAGACAACAATTTGCTTGTATCAAATGTAAAAACAAATTGATCATCCAATTGGAGCCTAAGCTCTGCTCCCTTGAATGCATATTACCATAACCATGTTTCCTTTTATCGCAGCAAGTCCATGGTGTACTTATTTATCAAAACCCTATTAAATTAAAGTATACTACTTACAATCTCTGGCCCAACGACGGCTGCCACGTATTTGTCGTGAGCTTGCGGGCAAGAGTGAACATGTCAAGCGCATTATGCTCAAAGGCCGCTTATAATGGCTTCCAGATGCCGTCACAAACCCTTCGACTGCGGAGCTTCTCAGGGTGGTTGGCTGCGTACGGGGTATCTCCAGAGACTTTGGTCATTACAAGCAGCGTTTTAAACAAATCCAATATGTGTACATGCTGCAACTCTGCTTCACGCCTTCAGATCTTCTCAGCGACTGCTACCGCGAGCGGCACCGGGACAACGGTCAACGAACAACGCCGCCTGTCCAAATCCGGAACGGCGACTGTTAACGGAGAGGACGGGCACCTGCTAGGTACCAATGAACCTCCGGATTCAGTTTTAGAACGCCAAACCCGCCCAAAAACTGTCGGGTTACCTGACGAACTTGTACGGACGGCAGACTCCAGATTCAGTTCACACAATGACCGGAACACCACCAACACCTTGCCAAGTAGCGTCGTTGAGACCTTAGCGTCGGCGTCCTCACAACATCAGAATCAATCCATCCCGTCTTTAAAGACACTAAGCTCCGTTGCGCCACGCAACATCACCACCGCAGCTTTGCAGTTCCATCCCTCCAACGCCGGCGCCACCATTGCGGGTAAAACATCCCATCGCATCGACGCCAGCGCTGCGGCGTCAACTGCCGCTTCCGATTCCACCGTCGTTTCCGGTCATGCTGCCGCCTCGGAAACCGGTAGCTCCCCTGCAACGCCACTCCGACGCCACCTGCCACTCCAGGCAACCTACATGCGGCGTGCTCGTAGGCCTGCCAGGGGCTTGCAGCCCTCCAACGGGGCCGGCAACGGAAGCGTTGATGGCAAAAGAACTGCCCTGACCGCGGCGGCAGCAAGAGACGGCGGCAGTAGTGACGTAATTTCAGTCCAGGCGGACGGTGGGCATTTCCCACCTGCCTCCTGGCGGGCAATTGACGAGACGGCGCTCCCCGGGGAGGATGAATGCAACACGCAGACCAGGGTTGGTACGGCAGTGACGAACCCAGGGATCAAGGCCGACGAGTACGAAAGCATGACGGGTAAGCCCCGTGGCGGCAGTGCCGCCGCCCCAGTCCGCGCTGATCACCTTGGTGACACCGAAGCCAGAGCCCGTGCAGAGCATCCCGCTGGCGGTGGACGTGGCGGTGGCGGCGCCAGTGCAACAAGGGTCCGTAAATATTGCAGTTCTGAGAGGGAGAGCGTTGGAAATGGGGCGTACGGCATCGGTCGAATACGGCGGACCCATAACCCTATCAGAAGCGGCCCGGGTCAAATCGCCAGCTCTAGAACCAACGACATCAGCACCCCTAACATCTATTCCAGCACCCGCTGCAGAAGCGTTAGCCGCAGTAGTGCTAGCGGCAACAGTATCAATACCAGCAATAGCAGGATGCCGGTCGAGGACAGCAGTACGAACAATAGCAGTACGAACAATAGCAGTACGAACAATAACGAGAGTGGCAATGGCGGCAATGACGTGCCCCAGGACCCAAAAGCCCAGGTCCAGGGAGAGCTGCCGAGGTCAGGTCATCAAAGCATTCGCGCCCGTCAGGTCACCAAAGCTGCTACTGCCGCCGCCGCTGCCAGCAGTAGCAGCAGCGATAGTAGCAGCAGCTTGATAGCGGCTGCGCTGCCGGGAAATGGGCGGCATCGGGCTTTCCATCAGACGCCCGCCCCCGCAGCTGCCACCAGCACGGGCAGCGCAGCGCCTACTGCCAAACGGACGAGCGACGACGTCAGCCGTATTACAAAGAATGGAAATCGAATGCCCCGGATTTCCGTCGCCGCCAGCAGTAGTCGTACAGCAACCGAGATGTTGCGCGGTAGTGGGCGAAGTCGAGCCTTCACTGCTACTGCCGGCGACGGCGCCGCCAGTAGCAGTAGCAGCAGGTGTAGCAGCTCATGGGCCCCAGGCTCCAAAGGGCCTTATCCCAGGACTAGTCGACGCCGCCTCCATCCGGGGAGTCTTTTTTCCCGCGGCGTGGGTCGCAACGCGGCGCAACAGCAACGTGCCAATCCCTGGAGCGTTCGCTGCACCCCGATCGACATGGAAGCCACGTACCCCAGCCTGGCTTCCTTCGCCGCTGCTGTGCGGTCCCCCGCGGCCTCCGGCTGGCATCCGCTGGTGATTAGTGCCGCACTGAACCATGCGACAAAGGTGGGGATGGAGGGGAATGAAACCCTAGAACAGCCGACCCATGGGACACAGGAAGTCACTCACGGGATGAGGGGAGATTTGGTTAAGTGGTGAACGAAGGACCCATGGGCCCATGGGACACAGGAACGCTCTCGACGGCGCATAGTACGACGTCAAGGGGAAGGAGGAGGGCCGTTGTGCCCGTGTATGGGCTAAGCGTCACAGTGAGACAATAGTTACGTAATGACACTCCTCAAGAGGTCAACTCCAACTCGATATGGAAAATTGTGAATCCGATTAAAATTTGAATTTTGAATTCGGAACATGTACCCCGGGCTATGCCGGTTCCCCTTCGTTGCTTCACCTCGAACCCCCATATCCGCAAAGCGGCTTACCAGTCAGACGGTTTCCATCAAAACACGAAATAATAGTTTCCAATAAATCTTTACGATACTCATCTACGAACCAGTTGATGTTTTCATTTGTTAAACCCTAAGATCTGGTTGGAAAAACAGGCTCTGAAAAGATCCGAGGATTTATTAACAAAGTTATGGTTGCTTTCATGGTTGCCACATGTGTTTTTTGTCGTACCTGCTTTTTTCGGCATCCGCTAACCGAATATAACCGCCTCCGACATGCACTGTTTTCATGAACTTACGGTGTGAATTGCTGTACAATATGACAGATGATGGAGACGCTGGACAGGCGAAAAATGCCTCCAGAGCTCCAGGAGGGGATTGCAAGTGTCGACCGATGGAAATTCGACAGAGGGGATGAGAGGGCAGCTAACCCAAGCTCCAGGGACACTGCCTCTCCTCCTTCCCCATCCCCCGCCCCCGCCCTTGGCAGTAACTCCAGGGAAGGTTTACACTCTGACGAGAAGTTTCTCAGGGAGACTTTCGATATCCTGTACGACACTTACCTGCCGTACGTTCGTACTACTATCAACTCCCGTTACGTCATCAACGCGCTGTGGGTATGTGCCAAAACAGGCTACTGGGGCCCACCGGGCCACGGTCTCGTGCCGGCGCTCCTTGCCCGCTTGCGGCAAGATAACTACTCCTTGCTGTGCCGGTCAGATGGTCAGGCGCACGGAATCTTATGGTGGGCCTTATCTCAGTACGACGCGCAGCAGCAGCAGCAACAACAGCAGAAAAGTGGCGCCGTGGCGGTTGCGGCGCTGAGGGGGAAGGGCCAGGCGGCTGTAGCAGATGGCAGTGGTACAGCAAATGAGACGCGGCCACCGCCGGCACCTGCAGCGGCAGCGGCCAGGATGGCGGCGGCAGGGGGAGGGGGAGGGGGAGCGGGCGGGGGTCCCCTGTTGATTTCTGGTTGCATGGACCTTCTGCGTCTCTCCGCTTCCGTTATCAAGAAACGGGAGCTCCTGAATGTCGGATTTAAACCTCAGGTGGGCCCTATGAAGAATTCGGTCGGTTTGGGCGTCTCATGCCGCGATTTAATGGGGGTCCTCGACACCCCCGACACAGACACACACACACACACACACACACATACACATACACATACACACACACACACAGACAACAACGGGACTGCTTTGCAATTCAACTCCATGCAGGAGTTCAGCAACATCATTATCGCTGCAGCCCGATTGCAGTACGCGGAGGACCCGCGGCTGATTGACCATCTGTTGACTCACATGGTCAAACACCCGGGGCCGTTCAAGCCGCAGGTCTGGTGGTTGGGGCAGTTTTATTGGTTGGATTGGTTAGGATTAGGCGACAAAGGATGGGCTATGCAGAATGGATGAGGCTTGGGAGGTTATTGTAGAGATTCATCGTCTGTGAAATGTCAACCGAACCCCAACGAACTAACCTACCAACAATATCGGTCTCACTGGTTCAAGTCAGCATGTAAGATATGTCGAGGGCCCCCTTACGGCTCCTGGACTTACGGTGTCGTTGATGAATGTAGGCTATCTCCAATACAATTTATGGTTTGGGGGAGCTGTACGGCAATAAACAGGAACTGTACGATAGTACGGCAGCTATGGAAGTAGTCGACGACGATGAAGATGAAGATGAAGATGGCAGCAACAACAGCGACTCGGGGCGAAACCCTCCGAGGGGGGACCGGCAAGAAGGGAAGGAAGGGGAGAAACTTCTCGGTGGTCGAGCACTGGCAGCGGATGGCTGTACGGAAATAGAGGCGGCGGCGGCGGCATCGGGGAACAGTCCGTACAAGAATCATTCGGGGTGTGGCAGTGGTGAGGGTTTCGGAGCAGAAGGTAAGGAGAGCGTAAAATTAGAGGCGGAGGGCTCCAGAGTTGCAGCACCAGCACCAGCACCAGCACCAGCACCAGCACCAGCACCAGCACCAGCAGCGCGGGAGGAGGCGGGGCTGTCCGGCGGGTTGCCGGTTTCACTCGGGCCTCACATTCGAAGTCTCGTGGGCCTTGCGCTAAAGCTTGGACTCCATTCTTTTAGCCCCCAGGCGAGTCGCTCTCTCTGCCGTACAGTTCTTGTTTCCTTAATTGGTTCTGTTTGTCAGATATTTGGGGGTATGGTACTGCTGTGATGGGTGCTGCTATGCGGGGCGTTACATCACACATTCAATACGTTATCGATCGATATCACTGTTGATCGATATTGCGGCGGCCGCAGCTGTTGTGGGTATTACCGCCGCTGTCACAGCGTCCCTTGTCACCGGATCCGCAGGATGAGGCCACCCCGTCAGCCAGCCAGCTCGGTAGCTGTGTTTGATAACCCTTTCTCGATCCCGGATCCTATGAGGATGCAGTCCTTTGCAAATGTAGACAGCGGCACCGGCTTGGCTGCCTCTACAGCCTATCGGATCCTCCAGTTGCATTCATAACAGAAACAATATTATTGCAATATCATAATAATATATGTATTATTTCATAATTGCAATACCATTATCAACATCATAGTAAAGGATAACTTTAACAGCCGTTTTTGTAATGATGATGGTATTTGCGATATCTACCCGGGTATTTGAATACGGCACGTGTGCTGCGTTGTCGGTGGTGCTACAGGAGCTGTCCAATATGATATATGGCCTGGCCCGGCTAGGACTTCTAATGCACGGTCCAGTCGCTACAGGCAGTATGCCATCGCCGCCATCAGCGGCCGCCGTCGGCGACGGTGACGGCGACGGTGACGGTGATGGACAGAGTGGGGACGGTAACAGCGCCGCTGCCGCGGCCGCCGAAGCTGGGGTGGACGTTGGGTCAACGGATCCGGATACGGCAGCTCGAGAATTCGTTGTACGACTGGAGAAGCATGTACGGCAACGGCTCCAGGTGGGGACGGGCGTCTCCTCCTAGCGATGCCGTCATGGCAATCCGGGGTATGGGAATGCTGCATGTCATGTGGAAGTACGGCATGCAGCATGTGTCGTAGATGTTGCGGCCTGTAGGCCAGATGGGGCGAACGAGAGGTGACTGGGGACCGGTCACACGGCACGAAGGTCGTGGTCGGTAAGAGCAATTACTAGAATTGTTATTATATTGTGTCATTATTATCGTCATTATGTCATAATAACGATGTATATATGTATGTATAGTATTATGTCATTATGTCATTATTCTATTATTATCTAAGTAAAATTGTTATGTTGTTAATTTAAAAAGAAGTAATAGTGATTGTTGTTTTATCTTGTTGCTTGCGTGGGAATCTTTCCCAACGAACCCACCCGCCTCTTCCGCGCCCAGCCCTCATGCATGCGGAGCGGTCCGCGGCCCTTCGACCCCCAATCCCTCAGCAACATCACGTGGGCGCTGGCCGTCATCGGCCACGCAGACCAGTCGTACTTCACTGCCGCCGTACATGCTGCGCTGTACGGTGGCTGCATGGATGACGCATGTCCCCAGGTTTGATGCGGCTCGGGGGGAGGACCTTGACTTGTCATCGTCGTACGATAGTGTAGGTGTAGGTGTCGTACGATCCCATGACACACACGTACCCCGACATGCAGGAGTGGGTTATCTTTTTGTGGACATTAGCCAACCGGACACACCGACCCCCCCGGGAGCTCCTGCACCTGCTGCACAGCCGCCTGTACGGCGGGCCCCCCTGGACGTCTGAGGACCAACAGAATGCCTGGCCCATCCTGCTCTGGTCCCTCTCCATGCTGGATCTGTACGACGAAGACGTCGTATCCTGGATCTCCAATTCCGTAAGTCCTTCGAATATCGCGGAGTTGGATTCTCAGCGTCTGGCTATGTGTCTGTTCTCCTTGGCGGCGATGCCGGAGGGCGTCCTGAGCCGCCACGCGACGCTCGTGGAGGAACTGGTGGCAGCAGCAAACATGATTGAGACGCAGGAGTACGGCGTGATGTGAGTTTGAAATACGGTAGTACGGATTATACAGCTGCCCCAGATATTTCGGGTTCTCAGCCCCCAAAGTACCACCACGTTCTGCTTTGTACCGGGCTGTACCACTCAGCCTTTTACGGGCTTGTTATTTTGATAATTTGATATCTCGTGCGTTGGATATCATCGTCTCGGAGGCTTAAGATGAGAAAGGTAAATGTACCAATGAATTTGTGTGAATGTCTAACCACTGTACGACACTGGAACGATGATACCTTTGGGATTGGTGCCACCCGCTGACCAACATGACTTCTTTATTCCGGGTTGACTTTGTTTCTCGTTGTGCGTTTGTACACCTTCTATGCAGAGGATGTATTCAGCTGTGGCAATTTCATTTGGAGCTGCTTGCAACTACCAACGGTGAGCAACTATCACCAACCGCCGGCGGCTCGGCCGCCGCAAGCTCCACTGCGCATTCGTCTCCTCAGCGAGATCGTCCCCACCGTACAAGCCGACGAAGAATGACGTCATCGGACGCGACAGTTCCTGCGGCCGCCAGCCACACCGACGCCTCTGGCGCTACAGCCGTCACTAACTCCAGGCTTCCGGCCAGTTCGTCCCCGCCCTTGCGGCGACGCCAGAGTCCGCCCCTAAGTCCGGCCCTAAGTCCCGCCCTGGTGGCTGCAGCCCGCGATGCGCTGCTGCGGCGTAACGCCCGCATTTCCTCGGCAATTGCCAGCAGCTTGCAACAGTCCGTGTACTCGCACATGCGCATGGTGCAGCTGAATCAGCTTCAGTCTGAGAATGCCGCTGTTGCCGCTGCACACGCTCACCAGCAACAGCCGCAACAGCCGCAACAGCCGCACGATGCACAGCGACAGGGGAAATGTTGGAGGCATGAAGAGGTGCAACAGGAGCAGCAACACCAACACCAACACCAACAAGGCTTCCAGGCGCGGAAGTCGTCACGCAGTGTGCCTGTCCTCACATCCAGTGTCAACATGTCCACCACCAGCATCAGCACCACCACCAATCCAGGATTCGGTTCTTCCTTCGCAATAGCGACATCGCCTTGCTCGCCTCTGGATAGTTCCGGAGAGTCCGGGGGTGAGACCACAGATGCGGCGCCACAAGCGGCGGTGACGAAAACGAAGAGGGAACTGGGACGGGCGCGCCGAGAGCGGGCTGATGAGAGCTGCGGCGGCCGCGCTGCCTCAATTACCACAGCCACCGACGCCACCGTACGCGTCCTCCATGTGGAGCAGGAATGGCTGGTGGAAGCCTTAGCTTTGCGTGTTGACATGTGCGTCTGGCTGAGCGACGGGCGACAGGTGGTTGTGGAGGTGGACGGCCCCAGCCACTACTTTGCCAACCAGCTGCGCACCCAGCGGCCCAAGACGGCGCTCCGAAACCGACAGCTCAGCCGGGTTTTCGGAGCGGAGAACGTCAAGTGTGTGCCGTACTGGGAGTGGGAGGTGACAGTCGGTGTGGATGCCCGGACTGCTTACCTGTCACGATTGCTGGGTTTGCTGGGGCCAGAGTAATATAGGGTTAAGGAAAGGCGAGGATGTGTGTTGGGGGGGGGAGGAGGGTGAGGTCGAGAGGGGCCCCGAGCATCCCTGTGATGAGGGGGAGGGCTTTCAGAGAAGAGATATATATAAATGGTTAGGGTCATAGGGATTGGAGGCAGCGTTGCGATGTTGGGACATTCATAGAACGGCCGTACAGCCCAGTCCGGCACACGTCATACGCATAAGCGCACATGCTCCTTCGCGATGTCATTTGGTCGTTATCATATGTCGTATGACGTACACACGTCTTTTCGTTGGATGGCTGGCAGGTTCTTTTCGCTGACCACGTATGTGGTCATTATCGCTGACGTGTGGGCGGTCAATCACACGACGATGCAATTTGTTTGCGAGTATGGCGAGTAAAAAGCCTCCTTACCGGACCGCACTGAACCCCTAGAGGGCTCCTTGGTCCGTGAGCCCCGCGAGCGGCACCAACTGACTTTTTCCCTTAAGGAAAAGGATCCCAAGCTGCTTAGTTCGCGTTAAACGGAGTGACTGGAAGGAGTGAGGGCTGCCACTTCTAGCCGCACCACATCTCACAACCCGCCAGATCGTCAGTCGTCCCATCCTCTTGACCCGGATGTCCCGGTATATCCATGTGGGTAAGTGGGTGGGTTAGGCGGTAGCGCTCCTCCAGCCTGACGACACACTCTGTTATCATGGCCAGCCGGCGCAGCCCCCAAGCCCCCAAACGCCACATAATGCCTTTACAGCTCTTAGCAGACAACTACGAGCGCTGATTTGAAAAAGGATTCCCCGGGTACCTCAAGCCGAGGGAAAGTAAACAGCGGAAGAGGTAAGATGACCCCGTCGAGAAGCACGGAGCACTCCTTGTTTCGAGTTAACTGTAAAAGAGACTTCAACAACCAGCAACTGATATCAATATCGATACGCACACCCGTATAAGGAAAGTAATATGTTCTTCCATGTCCTCCACATCATCTTCTAGACCATCATCTACCACGTGTTCGTCATCCTGCTAGTGGTTTCCAAGCAGCTCCATATCCGCCGAGGCTTAGCGGCAATAGTAAGCGCTGGTGTGCTGCCCCTATAGCAGCACGTGTCAGCGGCCACATGCGGCCCTCTACAAGCAGTGAGGTGGCCAGTCGGCAATGTGAGGCGCGGCCCGACGTAAGGGAACCAATGAAAGCGCACCTGGGTGTCCGGACGAGAAATGAAGTAAGAGAGCAAATGTTTTAGGCTCGTGCCCTCACTCTTCCTCTCCCTTTCTCCCCCCTCTTTCGGGGTGTTACTTTTCCCGCTGATGCCGCATGATCGGTAAGTCCGAATACGTCTGCAAAGGTATCGATGGGAAACTATATCACGGAGAGTGCGCGGAAAGGTGAGCACCGCACCTCGGCCAACTTTTATGCGCGGTCCACACGTCAGTGTGCCACTCTTTAGTAGTATGCACACGGCAGTCGGCAGAGCATCAAGACCGCCATATTCAAGTGTACGTCAAAAACACTACACAACACACAACACATCACGCTTGGTAAGGGACAGGACTGAAGGGAGAGCATGACAAGCACCGCCTAACCCAGCACACACGTACACTCAAATCAGCCATTTCGCTGTTCGCGTGGGTCCGACTCTTCCCATACTCCTTCCGAGCCGCCACCGCCACCGCCACCACCATCATAGCATATAACCCGAGCACATCGAAACAGCTGCAGCTTATCACCCCGCACCAGATCCAGATTGTGCACAACTATGCATCAGCACATAATCGGGACACAAACAATTGATATTTTCACCCCACAGCTGCTGAGCATGAGAACCCGCACGAAACCATTTCGCTTACACACAACCACCTGAAAGAACATCATATACGATACCCCAACACTCCCAGGCGCCCGCCTCAGACGCACCACTTTAGATTCCCTTTTTGTGCCACCTTGCCTGGTGCCGCCGTCCAACCTGACCCCATTAACCCTTCCCACGCTGCCTTCTACACCCTGCCCCCGCCCAGAGTATCTGAGCAGACGCCGACGTGAATGCCGACGCCGACGCCGCTCAAATCCGAATGAGGAAGTCGCCGCTCTTGCAGAGCTTCCGCACCCACTTTTCAGCCTGTCAGCCCAACACATGGAATTGAACCGCCATGGAGGGCCATGCGGCATTCCGGAGCGGCAATTCGGACAGGAGGAGATATGAGGCAAATATTGTAACAGAGTACAGCAATGATACAGATCGTCGAAAATAAGTACACAACAGTAAGTCCCCAGGGTACGTATGTGAGGAGTCAAAGGGAGGGTTTTTCAAATGGGGGGTACATGATGCATGCATGCAGGACAACGGCAGAATGCGAGCGGGACGGTGAAACAAAAAGATAGATTGTGTCGGTTTGTTCAAAGGCGGTTGCGGTTGTACCTTGTACGCACTGCCCAGCTTCCGCTCCACCACCTTCAGGTACTGCACCCGCAACCCACTGCAGCTCAGCATGGGAACCTGCAGACGGACAAACACAGACACAAACAGACAGACAGACAAACACAGTCAGAAAGGTAGATAGCCAGCCCTGCCGCGTGGCAAAAAGGCTGATTCGACGACTACAAATAACGAGAACTAAGCCAACTACAATCATCAATATGCAAGTGAGCACACGTAGCCACCCCACCTGGAACTGCAGCTGTATGGGCGGCCGGCCCCAGGGCTTTTTCTCCTTGGTAGACGCCACCAGAGCGACCTCAGCGCGCAGAGTGTGCTCCGCGTTGCCCATAAACTTAGTGATCTTCCAAACGAGCGCCTTCTTCGTGGCGTCGTACTTGGCACGACCCGCCGTAACCAGCATCTTGGCGGAGGCCGTGTTGTCGGGGACTGGCACGAGCACCACGACCGGGCCCGCCTGTGGAGAAGGGGAACAGATAAGAGGTGGCGAGGTGGTGTGGGACGGCGCGGGACGTGCAGATCCGGAACGGCGCGGTGCGGGGTGCCGGATAGCTAAAGACGCAGCGGGAGTGTGGGAGGGTCGTCTAACAGTACAGTGCTAGGAGAACCGTATCATGCAAATCATATCATGACGCAGGTGTATCGAAAAATTGAAGATATGTGGTCAACATACAAATGAACAAAATTATCATCACGACGGCACCGTCAGGAGGGAGCCCTCAAGACGGCCCCCTTACTGATTTGTTGTACGAGAGATGAACGTTCCCTGGAAACCCGGCCCCGGTTTCCGTGAGGGGCATCCCTACTAGGAGGGCCCCACTAGTAGCGCATAAACTCTATTTCGAGGTTTTTGAGTTCTTTCATAAAAAACTCATGCGGCGTCCCATGTGGCGCAATCAGACGTCGTTAGTGGGGAGCGTTCGGAGAGAGAGGCCTAAAGGGGGACCCTGACCATCGTCTTGTTGGAGAAGGTGGACTTGACAGTAACATTGGCCTCCAGCTTGGTGCGCCCAACCTCGTTGATGACCGGAAGCACCTTAAACGGCAAAGTGATTCCGTCGTTCACACGGTATCTGCGAGCATTGCAATGCACCAGTCAGCATTACGGAGCAGCACCGAGCGGTTTCGGAGCAGTTTTAGAGCAGTGCTGAGGAGTCACAGAGTGAAATAGGGGCAAGAGAATGGCGTCTAGTCACTTCTCTGCACTTGAGGACTGGACGTGAAGGGAGTAGCTAAGATGCCGGATAAGATGCCCCTATGTTGCCATGCCGTGCCATGGATCCCGATTTTCTCCGGATCCGAATCCGGATCTTGGGCCATTTCCTCTTGTTAGGGCGTACCATTTATTACTCTTTTTTTTAAAGCGTGCCGAACGACGTCGTCCTTCGTCCTCCTCTCCGGTAATAAGCCTTTACGGCTTGCTTCTTAATCCTATTGCCACCCCAATTACTAGTAACTAGGGCCAATCTTCTATTTTCCAGGCCTGCCCCTTGCCCTCGTCGCGGCCCTTGTCGTGGTCGGGTTCTCCCTTACCGCATGAGTTCGAACTCTCCGTCCGGCGGGACGAAGGTGACCACCTTCTGCGACTCGTACGCGCCCAGGTTGACACACTGATGGAATGTGACGTCCTGGAAGTATTGGAGCGGGGCAGGACAGTGGAGGCGGCAGCGGGCAACAGCGTACAGTTGGTCGAAAGAGACAGCCCTCGATACCCCAAAACACATAACCAGTGTATTATTGCAGTAAGCAAGTCGGTGGTCCCGAACGAGGAAGGCGGGGAAATGGGTTGATGTCATTCCTGCCGCCAAGCAGACGCTTCGAGATACGATTCCGCCTGATATGTTCGAGGCCAAGGCCACGTCTGTAGCGTTCCTGCTCACCCTCTGGCTCCGGAACCGCACCTGCATCTGGTCGTTAAGCCCCAGTCGCAGCTCCGGCATGTCAGAGAGGTAACACTTCATTTGGATGCGGCCCACAACATCGTTGCGCAAAACCGCTCCTGCAGCGATTCGAAAGGTATGGAAATGGAGAAGATGAAATAGGGGGTGTCGTCTAGTAATGGAATCTAGGAGTACTAGCAACAGCAGCACCAGCAACAGTAGCAGCTCCCCCAACTGGTGGCAGCTGTGTGCTCGTCCCCCCGCTGCCGTCTGTTCCTCTCGCTGTGTTGTGAGGTGACACATCCCCTAACGCCATTTGGCGGATCTAAGCCCGCCCCGTCCCTCGCCGCTGACAGAGGCCGGACGAGTCTTCCAGACACAGCGGCAGAGACCGAGGGACATAGAGAGAAAGAGCCATAGAGAGAGTGACAGAGACCGAGGGACAGAGAGAGAGACAGTGAGAGAGAGACAGAGGCAGAGAGAGAGAGACTCTCTGTAAGAGAAACCAAGTATGTAAGAGAAACGAAATAAGAGACCTGCGACCCGCTGGTTCTGATAACCAATCTGGGCAAAATCGTTTATTCCAAACCCAAGGGAAGAAAGGACATCCGCCCCCTAGGTTAGGTTAGGTTAGGTTCGTGGTGAGGAATGCCACCCTGTAACACCGCCACCCTGTAACGCTTAAGATTACATGAATTAGGAGGAATGGGTTTCAGGAACATGAAACACTTGCAAGATCGGCAGCATCCAATGAAACTCATAAAAAGGGGGACAGCGGAACATGCCCGAACACACACACACACAATCACGCACCGTTGTTACTCATCAGCACGTTGACTTGCTCCACAATATCCAGGTATATCTCGTTGCGTTTGTACTTGATGCCCTCGCGTCGCCAACCCACCGCGCCCGTCACGGAAAGCGTTGCATTCGCCGCGGCAGCCGCCTCCTTGGCTTTCTTCGCCTGCTTGAGTCACCCAGGCCACGTCCTAACCGTTATACATGGCGCAACTTGACTCTTCGGCTCTATCATGACCGCCCGAGGCCCTAGCCTTCTTCGCTGTTTGATTTATCCGAAAATTGTTCCCACTTCCTTTGAATACGAGCGCTTCCCGCTGGTATTCCCGCTTGTCTCCGTTGAAAGCACCCCCGACTAAACAGCGTTCCCCTATACCGGCTTTGACGACTGCAAAATCCGGAGGAGCTTCCTCTTTCGGAAGTCCCTTCTTGACCGGAACCGTCTCAATATCCCCGTCCTTATAATATGGAACTGCTGCCGCTAGTCCTTGGCAGGCCATTTCTCCTCCCAGGTGCCCGGCAGCGGCCACCTACCGCTGCGTCCGCCAAAGAGACATTGGCTCCCAGCAGGCTGCTGAAGTCCGCTTTGTAGCCTTTTTGAAGAATCAACGTCTTCAGGATTGCGGGATCCGTCAACTGCACAATGGCCAGGGGAAAAATAGCAGGCAAGGAGGAAGGGGGAAGTAGTCGTGAGGAGCGCATGGCAGGATGGAGTCATATGGAGTCAAACCCACCAGCATGCGGACCGCTAGGATGAGACCCAGCAGCTCCGCGCGTCCTACTGACCCCCCACCCCGCACTGGCACATATAAACACACCTCGGTTAACCTCTTTTAATTTTATTGCATGCTGCATATTTTCCTCCGAACCACTCACCTGCGGCAGCCCATAGTCCATGACCTCATCCAGCAGCTCGTACATGAGCACTGCCAATGAGAGAGAAGTTGAGAAGGTGTCAAGAGCAAAAGGAACCAGCGGTTACGATGTCGGCTTATCGAAGAAGAGGTAGCTACGCCCACACCGGCAGAGTCGAAAGGTAGCTACATCCGAATATTGCAGCCCGGCATTACCCGACGTTTTCTTCCAGAAGCTACAGGACGGTAGCGGGCAGGGACAGGAACTTACCAAAGTTTGCTCGTATTGAAGATTCCGTTAGGTCACCCTCGAAGTACGATTGGAAGAGCGATACAATCTGTGGGAATGCATCAGAAGGAAGCACGACGGCATAACTTTTCCAATAGCCTGAAATACTGGATGTACCAAAACAAGAAGGCCAGGCAGCGCAAATCCCAAGGTAAGGTGACGTCCGAACGGGGCTGGCTGCCATCGTCGCCAACGGCTGGCAAGCTTTCCAAGCTGTGGGGTGGAATTGCAACCGAGATGGGTGCCCCTGTCATGCGTGCGCCACGCTTACCGAGGTCATAAACTGGAACGACAACATCGCGTTCCCATTACTCCGAGTCAGAAGTAAGATGTATATATCCGCATGGCGAAGATACATGAACGTGACTGAGCCCAGGGTCCGGATGGGTCCGTAAACCGCCGTGGCATCGCGTTCACGAGCATTTAAAATTCGGTCACGGAAGCTCTCCGCTATCTCTCGGCTGCAGGTCCAATGAAAAACGCCATGGGGGACGGCCGTGGATCATGTAACTTATCCCAGAAGAATCAAATATGTCGCCTTGTTACAATAAAAATGCTGAAACTGAATTTAAGATAAGGTATAACCCGTATGCTGTTATAATGCAATGGCAAGGTGTGAAGCACTGAGAAAGACAGGTGAGCATCAAACTTTTCGTCAACCGTAGTACTTACTCGACATCATCCTTATATCTCCGCTCTAACAAAATATCACCACGCAAGTTAAGAAAGTAAATAGCAGAAGCCGCTGAGGCCATCGTTTCCGATGACCCTTGCGCCAGCCACGCTTGCTCGAATAATTGCTAGCCGTTATCAGGGGCTCCAGAGCGACATTGAAAATACCAATGAAGTGTTAAGGCAAACACATAAACTGACACTGGCAGTCGTTTGCTGTAGTAATTCAACGCTCCTATGCATCGGACATGAAAAATGTGTTCTAACTTGTGACGGTATCATGAAAACAGGATGATGACGTCTGCGTGACCCTTCGTGGAAATGTGCAAACTGCGAGCACTGCAGTTTGTACGATCAACAACCGTTAATGGTTAGGCTGCAACGCACCAACGTTGGTAATATCCAAATTCTAAAATTTGACCACTGCAGATTTTCAATAGCCAATTGTACAGATCTCTAGACATAATTTACATGGCTTTTTGGTGCGTGAATACAATTTAGGGTTTCAAGTTTGGTTCTCCGTGTGCAGGAGGCCACTAATAAAAGTCACACAGCAGGCAGTTGCAGGGATAACAGAGGATAGCGGCAGACGGCATCCAACCATGGCTGTGTTGAAGTTTGCACTGAGTGCGCGAAGTCGTAGCAGTCCCCTAACCATCTTGTTCCACAGTTGTTCGCAATCCCATGCATTCCCTATCGCCTATACCACAATGCCACCTGATGTGGGGTCTATGTGTAGGTCTCCCGCATTCAGAGGAGCAACTTAATGCCCTGCTGCTTGTCCCTAGTTCCTTCATATTCCTTTTTTTTAGGCAGCAGCCCGGGCAGCCAGGCTAGGTCTAGACAACCAAGCCCGGGGACGGCGGGCCGCCTCTAGCCGTCACTGTGCGTGGTCCATTCGATGTCGCATCCAAATCCAACCCATCGTTGACAAGAGTATACCCCAACAAGCCTTGCACGCCATATGCGTCCGTTTGCTCCATTCCCTGCCTCCATTCCCTGCCTCCACATCTTTGTGCTCCATTCCCTGCCACAGCGTGGGTACGGTAATACAACCCTAGTGTACACGTATATACCTCCCAGTCATGTCCCATGTGCGTGTGGGATGGATTTAGTAACCCCTGGGTCCATTACTGCTTCCTTCCCCATTGGTCCCAGGTATACACCAAGCAAATCCTTCAAGTACCAGGTAGGTACTGAGCTATACCGCCCACCCTGCCTGAGGGGAGCGGTGTCAGCGCTGAGGCTGCTGCCAAAGCCGACTTGGTCTGCAGCAAAGGTCAGTGGCAGGCGCACCAGCACAAGACTTGTCGGTTGTATGTCCTTGCGTGGATGCTGCACACCCAGGCGGCGTGCAAGGTCTCGGCATCACGGATGTCCACAGACCCCCAGGGGTTGCTCCGTGACATGTGCCACAAGTTACAGGAGGCGCAGCAAGCGGGACAGGTGCCGTGTGATCTCTCCCGCAGCATCGTGCAGGCGCAGCAGTTCCTGGCTCGGGCGGCGGTGCCCTCCATGACAGTCACGATCGAACAGGCGCAGCTCCAGTGCATTGAGGACACGCTCCAGAGCGTCCTCGCCATGCAGCAGCTCCCATCCTCGGCCGTCTCAGAGGTCGCCGCGCCCATGCAACCCACAGCCCTGGCTTGGCGCTCCCCTGCGCCACCTGCCCCTCTGGTCGCCCCCTCCATCGCCCCCTCCTACATCATGGCCACAGGGGTCCATGCCGGCCCGCCAGCCGCTGTCTACCGGCCCCCCCACACACCAGTACAGCCATGGGCGACGGTGATGCCACCACTGGTGCCGGCCCCACCTCCACACACGCACCCGCCCTGGCAACCGGGCATTTGGCCACTCAATGCCATCGCCTCTGCCGGCTCCTCTGCGCCCGGCGACGCTGCAGTGATGCCCTCCCCAGCCATCCCAATGCCTTTTGCCGGATACCCTGTCTTTCCCATCAGCGCTGCAGTCGTGGAACGCATGCCCATGGGATTTCCTCAACTCCCCCGGGCTGCCGTAGCGGGGGCAGCGGAGGTGGCTCATGCTGTTCGCCCGCCCACGCCCCCAGGCGCTGGCGATGCAATGGCTGTGGCGACGATTCCAGACCCCAGGTCCGACCTAAGTCCCGACGATTCCAGACTGGATGACATCCAAGACTGGCTGAAGGCAGTCCCCTGCAGTGAAGGGAGTGCAGGCCAGCAAGGGCCGCCAACAGCCAGCCTTGGATGTCATCCAGTCTGGAATCATCAGGACTTAGGTCGGACCTGGGGTCTGGAATTGTCGCCACAGCCGTTGCATCGCCAGCGCCTGGGGGTGTGGGCGGGCGAAGAGCATGAGCCACCTCCGCTGCCCCCGCTACGGCAGCCCGGGGGAGTTGAGGAAATCCCATGGGCATGCGTTCCACAACTGCGGCGCCGATGGGAAAGACAGGGTATCCGGCAAAAGGCATTGGGATGGCTGGGGAGGGCATCACTGCAGCGCCGCCGGGCGCAGAGGAGCCGGCAGAGGCGACGGCATTGAGTGGCCAAGTGCCCGGTTGCCAATGGGGGGGTGCGTGTGTGGAGGTGGGGGTGGCACCAGTGGTGGCGCCTCCGTCGCCCATGTTGTATCCTTCCTTCTTCGATCATGCACTGAATCTGCACGTCTGAGTATTAGCTACACATGCATGGTGCTTACGGACAGCGAGACACTTCAGTGCAAGCAACGTGACAGCGGAAGACTCAACAATAAGGAAAGATCCAACTTACAATAGTCTTCGTTTACAAATGGGTAGTCGGCCGTCAGACCCCGCGGGCAATGTTCATCATCCGGCTGGAGATGCTATGCTGGAATAGCTCAGGCCGAACATAAATGCGTAAAATGTATGTATACAAATTAGATTAAGTTAAGTACACGAGTACTTAATCCAAAGTAGCATCGAGCCGACTTCGGTCTCTAGGCGGCCATCCTCGCACCTATCACGTCGTGATACCGATGTGCAGTACAGGTCTCACTGGATTCCGATCTCAAGTGTGAGTACCTTCGTAGCCCTATTCTAAATATCGCGTAATCCATGATATTAATGGATGCAACGTATGCAATATGCGAAGGTCCGAATATCGATATTTGGTTGCCGACCTAACCATCACGATCGTCGTGTTCTCGCATACGCGTATGGTTTACGACACGGATGAGGTAATAATATTTAAAGTATTATTACGTGAGATATTATGCCAACAGATAGATCGCGCATTAATTATCAGCTTCGAGTCAAACATGTTGACCAACAGCGCGATGTCGTAGATGATAATGCGACATGCCTGATTAGCTAGATATACTCGAATATATTATGCTAATATAATTATATCATGCTTCATAGTGCTCAAATGGGTTGCGGTCTACTTCGGTGTAGATGGCGATCGAATCCACGTACAACAACTATCCCCCCTCCCATATGCAGCGTCCTCGCTGCATCGAACAGCATTGACTGCTAAGATCATTGGGTTTACGTGGCACGTAGACGAGCTTCCTCTAATAGGGGCTTCATCTCAGGCGAGAAGTTACGTGTCGGCTCCCAAGAGTTGTGCTCGCTAGAATAGCCAGTCCACTTGACCAGATACTCGTGCACCTTCCGCTTTCGTCGCTGTTGACCTACACGACGAACCCGATAATCCAATATTCCCTCCACATCATACACCTTTTGCTTGCCTGCGATCCAGGTCTCGGGACCGGGGTCCATTACTGCAGGGGCATCGGTGTTGTTTGTAACCACTATAACAAGGAATTCGTGCGTTAGCTCGCGTTAGGCTCGTGTTGGGGACCCCTAACGCAAGCCTAATGCAAGCTTAACGCGAACTAACGCAAAGCCTAACACAAAGCCTAACGCAAATCAAACGCATTGCGTTATTGTTTGTGTATCGCTAATGCAATCCTAACACACCTAACGCAATCGCAAATAAACTTTTTTGGGAGGGAACGAAAATGTTTGCGTTTACTTTGCGTTAGCTAGTGCAACCTAACGCGAACTTACGTAATGTCAAACACACCCACATAGATTCTAAGGTGTGCGTTAGGCCTAATGCAATGCAAGCGTTAGAGACCCATACGCAAGCAAAAATACATAGCGTGCATGGAAGTTAATGCACTTAAAGTTCTCTAACGCACATTATACGCACGCCTAACGCGCATTAACGCGCATTAACGCATGCTTGTGTATGCTGCGAATAATGCGTACACAGCTAGCAGTTGTGGGTTGCGTAAAAGTTTTAAACGCATGTAACTAACATATTCGCACGCTTTCGCAAGGTCTTACGCGTGCGATAGCAACATTCGCGCCACTTTCGCTTTGCGTACGAGGCAGCCTCGCATTCTTGCTCACTGCAACTACTTTTGGTCGTTCTGGTTATTTCTTTACTGTTTCAGTTATCGTTCCTGTTATTGTTTGCTGTTTTGCCCACCCGCTGCAGAATTCTTTTTGTGTGTACAGAAACTATCCTGTCATAATGTACGTAGCTGTTATGAAGAATATCAATAGGATTTCAGTTTTGATAGATGAAGATATTTCAGGCAATAATTTACAGCTCATTATTCGGAAAGCATCCAGGTAAGCAGCCATTGGTGAGTGACTACCCATTAATTCAACGAAACAATCAAATTTCTACACATCCAATCCTGCCAATCAAATTTCGTTTATGAGTTAAATAATCATTTGTACCATGCACCAATCATTTCAATCATCATTAGGTACATACATCCTAACTTCATCTGCCACCGCACATTTAGCAGCCCGCTCTAACATAAGCTTAGAAACAAACATGATAGATGTTAGTTCTATCTAATCGTCTTCTATTTCACTATCGTCGTTGTCGTTGTCCTCTCGCGCACTGGTGGCATCATCCTGCTCGTCCTCACTCTTCTCGTCCTTGCTCACCTCCTCCTCAAGCAACTCCTGAAAAGTTCAGAAAAGGAAAATTATAGTTATTTACATGCATAAAGGTAAATTAAGCCGACACGACCCAGAAATTATCATTTTCGGTTACGATATTTTTAATCATGTCAAGAATGGGCAGTGCTTCTATACTATGTACTATGGTACTATGTACGTGGACACTTTGTTACCTGTTTCTTCTTACTCCCTGAGCTGCCACGTTGACGTCGTGCCCGTGTACATCACACATCTTCCGAAGCACTCTTGACCTGTACCAGTCGAAACAACACATATTAGAATCATACATTCATACAAGCAGGAAAATAAGACAACAATCTGAACTCAGGAAATATACCTTCTTTCCCTGGTGGTCGTAACTGTCATTATTGTCGTCACCATCCGTAGAATTGTCTTCCACCGGCACCTGCTGGTCCAAAATTCGTGAAGGGACTAGGTAGTGATAACAAATATTATTAAAAAGGAAGTAATGTCGGGCCTCAATATATTGTACCTTTCTTTTGATGCCCGTGCTTGTCCGTCTCACTTTAGTGGATGGCCGCACATCGTCATCGTTACCTTCAAGGGCCACCGTTAACACACATATATGATTTTAGAAATTATAAGCTTACAATTTCTCTTTAAAAAGAGAAAAACAAATGGATATATGCCACATCAAACCACAAAGCACGCAGCAAATTAAAAAAAATAAAAGAATAGAACGAAACATAAAATTATGACTCACTAAAACGGGAAGGCAGGATGAATGGGCTGTACCCTTTCGCTGCCGCCTTGCTTGAATTCATAGCATTCCTGCTGGAGTTCCTTGCCTTAGAGGGTTGTGAACTCTTTGCCTACACGAAAAGGAAGTATGCTTGAGGAGAATAGGAACAATTACATAAAAGACAGAAAGGAGAAAACAGGTTAAAGGACATTAATGACCTGTACATCCCTGTACATGCAATCCGTAATGTACACCACCCATCCAGCGATAACTTTGCTAAGCACGCCTGGTAATTTGCACACCCCATCATCCACTCTCTTTACCACTATTCCTTGGACTAACCTGTCGGCGTCTAGCGGCCTTGTTCTCCTTCTCCTTCTGATGTATGCGAGCTGCGTTGGCAGCCAGCACCATCATCAGTGCATCTTCACCATGTGCGGGCTGCTTTTGGCCTTTGCAAGGGCGCCCGTTTTGAGTTCCAGGCGGCTCGTCATTTTGGCCGCTTTCCTGCGGGTTGATAGCAATACAGAATTTCGTAAACAAGAAAAATAATGCATGCAAAAAATTTTATTCTTTTACTAGTTTAAATAAAAACAATTGTTATGCATGAGCTGCGACATATTTCCTGCAAACATAGTAAGATAATTTACTATGCACGTCTATCATTCGTTATAGGGCAGTTTACTTAAAGTATAAATTACGTGGACATATACATTCCACTTTATAACTTCGTACTTCACATGCATGAATACTGCCTGTACCACTCCATACAATGGAGTTGTTGCCCATGTCAGATTTCAGTTCTTCAAGAAAAAATAGTCTCATCCTGCTATGTTACTGTTATTGTTACATGTTCATACCACTCCTTTTATTAGGCTTTTTCTGTGGCATCACTTTCAGTATTGCTGTTGCCTCTTACGCTACTCTGTATGCTGTTGTGATATTTGGTCATACTTCTTCCCATCTTGTTCTGTATTAATTAGGTTTTTAATTAGACGCTTTTTCAGGACAGAATTGCATCTGGATGGTGAATGCTAAGGGTCTTATGCACGACCTTATCGCCAAGTCGCTATATGTTGTCTGAAGCTGAAATGCTTATTTAGCTGTTTGTAACATCTATTACTCACCTGGAATTTGTTGTGTCTTTGTGGCTTAAGGCATAGTGGCAGCTTGCTTGTCCAGCATTGTGCTGAACTGGACCTTTTCACAACTGATGTGACACGAGTTTCACAACATATGCCCCTGTTTTTGCTGATGTATATGTAACAGAATATTTAGTGTGGATCCTCATGGGTTCTTCTGTTTTCGTTCTCATCACAGTGTTGGGCGTTGTGATAGGGCAATACCGCTCAACGGTTTAAAGGAGAACTATAGGCTCTTGCACAAAGAAATGCATGGCCGCCTTTGGAAAAGTGCCGTACTGGTTGACGAAGTAGCGACACAGGTTCACAATACTAGGAGGGTTGTCAGCCCTCAACACGCATACAGGCACAATAGGAGAACTCGCAGACTTCTTAAGTTCATGATGGACATGCATAGCATATTGGAGAGTATGGTTTTGTTGCATGGGTACCTGGGAGCCAGGGCCAGCGGGATGGGATGGAAGGCCAGGGTTCTGGGCAGCCCTCAGTACAGCACCGTCTAGAGGAATGGCACGTGCTTGGAGTTTCTGGAGCCATGAAACAATTTTGGTTAGGAATGTGCATGACGTTTTTAATGCGATGATAAAATAATAACCGTGCTGAAAATTGTGGCATGAATCCGTTGTACTATTTATTCCCATGCAGTGATTGAACTATTCTGCCTTGCAATATGTATGGATTTGGGAAGCATTGGGGTCATAGAGTATGTCTCACACATGGTCGTTATCATGGTCAATTTTCACATCTACGCAAAGCTGCTATGGTGCTTGCCGGACAAGGCTATATAATTTTGGGGGCCTGCTCGATGTGTAACTGTGGCTCTTGGTGACTTTGTTTGGGTCTCCATCTGGCAACTGTTGTATCCTTAATGCATTTCGGTAATTCATTAAGATATAATAATTATCTGTTTATTATTTTATAATATAATATATTTAATTATCATATTAACTGTTTCATGTTTCCATCTGGCATTCGATTTGTGGATTTGGTCTCGGCTGTCGACGACCAATACTAACCGACTTCCTGAAACATCCGAACCTGTCGGTTACTCCATAACCTGTATGGAATGGGCCATTTACCGCCTGAATGGTAAATGGTGGAACATCTGGTTCCTGGTTCACTGAATCTCCGGTTGTAGTGGTGACTTCTGAAGGTCACGCCCGGTTCGAGGCCTTATGGTCTCTCAAGTACGACCTAGTCGGCGGCTCTACTTAATCGGGCTCTGGCACAACAACCGGTATCTTTTGATACCACCCTTCGTGGGTACCATATACAACAAGCTGGTATCGAGACCGTTCCTCCCTGGGACGTCTCGTCAAGTCTTCCGCTGAAATCGTTCAAGCCTTCTCAAGTCTTTCTGTGGTAACTGCTCAAGCCACTCTAACCGCGCAACGCGCTCAAGCCACTCAAGCTGCCCTTTTATAAATGGACATCGACCACGATCTTCCTCCTGCCGACATCCCTCTGGACATGGAGACATTGCCTGAGGAGCTGAGCGCCGCCATTTTCGCTGCGGCTACCACCGTGTCAACACCTCAGACCCTTCGGAGCGGCACTTCTGCCCAGTCACTCCGATCCATCGCAAATCAACTTCACGCGCGGACTTCAAAATTTTTGAAGTTCATCGAAGGCATCCAAGCGTTGGGACATGGCCTGCGACGACCCTGACGAGGAGACCCCGGCGCCCCCGACCAAAAAACTGCGGGCTGCATCCGTTCGTCCAGGCATCACCGGGCACGAGGATCAGCCGCGGCAGGTTAAGGGCGCCGGTAAGTCTAAGAGGGGCGGCGGACAGCAGGGGAGGCACTTGGCCCCAAAAGGGGGCCACGTGCAGAAGAAGGGGCCCAAGCAGAACCTAGCGGAATATTTAACCACATTCAAATGTACTAGACGGGAGTTCCATTTCCGTAAACAACATGGGATGTGCCTCCGTTGCGGTTCCGACCAACATAGGGTTGACTCCTGCCCAATGCTGGGGGCGGAGAAAAATAAGGGTAAGGACCACTAGGAACTTGCCCAGGTTGGTATAGAGGGATCACCACCTGGGGTCTTTGCTGTGGGCCAGATGGTAGCAAAGTGCCGTGCAGTACGGGCTCTTTTGCCCTCTGTTTTAAACCAAGTGGAGCAGGTGATAGGGAGACGTTTTTCTTTTGATGCACGAACTGTCCGTGCCGGCTTTGATGGCTTTTGTAATCTGTTTGAGCCTCAAGGTCGCCCCCTATCCTCCGCTAACTTGGGTGGGCATACTATCTTGTTCACTCCCTCTTCACTCTGCGAGCTACAGAAGCAATTAGCTCTCTTTAGGGCATGCAAACGTCAACACCCTGATACCTCAGCATGCATCTTGCTGCCTGAGTATGTGTCCCGACGCAACCCTTCTTTTCTGTCGGGAATGCAACGGGTCTTAAGGTTTAATCCAGGGACGGCTCTTTTCCATAGCCTTGATATGGCAGGTGAGGTTGTTCAACTCCCTGGAAGCCCATACTCTGTTGACGTCTGGTTTGCTGCTCCTAAATCAGTTCAGGAGGGCTTGCCTGAGACTGAACCCTGTATTTCAGTTCTCTGCTTGCCTAAAGCTGCTGCCCTGATAGGTGCTGGCGTACCTCTGATCACCGTAAGTACGGCAGGTCGTACGTTCACCGCCCTAGCCGACTCTGGAGCCAGTGATGATTTCATTTCGGCTTCAGTGGTTACGCAGCTTGGCCTGAAACCTAGCCCATGCTCCTGGTCAGAAGTTACCCTTGCTGATGGGGGTAAGCAGGCTATCTTGGGGCAGGTTAATCTTCGTCTATCTGCAGGTCCTTTAAGGTTAAATGTCCGCCCATACGTGTTGCCTGAGCTAACTGACGCTGCCACGTATATCTTGGGTTCTTCCACGCTAGCACAGTATGGGGCTGTCCTTGACTATGAGGCTAAATCTTTGCGCCTGCGCAAGGGGAATCTAGTCTGCAAGGTACCCTTTACTACTGCCGGACAGCCACCAGATCAGATGACACCTGCGCCTTGCTTTAATTATGCAACCACTGCTATCTGTCAGCACACTGAACCTGAAGTTGTTGGCAGAAAAGCAGCAGTTCGCATGATTCGCAAGGGGGCCCATGCTTTACTAGTACGGCCCAAGTTGCACCTGAATGCAACTTCTATCCCAGCTGATGCCACTGACCCTGAGCTTGAGGCCCTGTTACAGGAATATGCAGATATATTCCAGGAGGTCCCTGGTAAGCCTCCAATGCGGCCTGTGGATCACACCATACCTTTGGTGCCTGGTGCAGTACCCGTTTCCCGCCCCATGTATCGGCTAAGCCCCTTGGAGCTGGACGAGGTCAAACGACAGGTTACTGAGCTGCTGAAAAAAGGTATGATACGGCCAAGCACATCCCCATACTCCGCCCCTATTCTGTTTGTGGGAAAGAAGGATGGGACTCTGAGAATGTGCATTGACTATAGGGGGTTAAATGCCGCAACAGTTAAGAACCGTTACCCCCTCCCACGTGTCGATGATCTGCTGGATAAGCTAAAAGATTCTGCATTCTTTAGCTCTATTGACCTCCAGCAGGGGTATAATCAGATTCGTATAGCAGAATCTGACATCCCTAAAACGGCTTTCCGTACGCCGTTTGGCCATTTTGAATATACCGTCCTTAGTTTCGGACTGACGAACGCCCCTGCAACGTTCCAAGCCGTCATGGACCGCATCTTCAGGCCATACATCGACAAATTCGTCATCTGTTATCTGGACGATATCCTGGTGTTTTCAAAGACCCGTGAGGAGCACATACAACACCTCCGCCTGGTCTTTGAGGTTCTGCGGCATGAGCAGCTGTATGCTAAGCGTTCTAAGTGCCACTGGGCACAACCACAGGTGGAGTATCTGGGGCATATAGTGTCTCAGGGTGGCATACGGATGGACCCCCGGAAAACTGCTGTTGTTCGGGATTGGCCAGTGCCCTCCAACCTTCAGGAACTGCGTAAGTTTTTGGGCCTGACCAACTACTTTCGTAAGTTCATAGAGCGCTACTCAGTCATTGCTGCACCGCTAACAAACCTCACACGTAAGGGAGCCTTCTCTTCACCTGAGGCCTGGACCCCCGCATGCCAAGAAGCTTTTGATGCTTTGAAGCGTGCTATCTCTGATGATATTATCCTGCACTTCCCTGACTACTCTTTGCCGTTCCGTGTAGAGGTCATAACTGATGCATCTATACATGGGACGGGGGCAGTTCTGTTGCAGCAGGGACGCCCCATTGCATACACGAGTAAGAAGTTTTCGGGGGCTGAAACCCGTTATACCACTGGGGAACAGGAATTTCTGGCGGTCCTACATGCCTTGAAGGAATGGCGATGTTACCTTGAGGGCCGGCCTTTTGCCCTCAAGACTGATCACAAACCCCTTACGTTTCTGCAAGGTGTGCCCTCCCTTAACCGACGCCAGGCCCGCTGGATGGAATACCTGGCACGGTTTAACTTTGATTGGGAGTACCTGAGCGGCTCACTTAACATAGCTGATGCTCTCAGTAGGCACCCCTCACTGCATGCAGCCATTCTGGCGGTAAGCACACGGAGTACGTCTCAGGCAAAACCTAACTTCGTGCCCTCCGATTTTACCAAGCGCTTGAAACAGGCTTATGCAGCCGACCCGTGGTTCACAATTCACAACAACACGGGGCACTTGGTACAGGAGCATGGCTTATGGATCCGATCGGAAGGATCCCACCGTCAGATTGTCGTACCTAACGATGATTCATTACGTCGTGAACTTCTCTCACGTTTTCATGACGGCCCTCTTGCTGGGCATCCGGGCTGCACGCGGTTACTAGAGCTTTTGCGGCGTCAATTCTGGTGGCCCCGCATGGCTAAGGACACCGAAAATTATGTCCTCTGTTGCGACCTGTGCCAGCGCAATAAGGCCCAGTCTGGTAAAGCACATGGGCATCTCCAACCTCTTCCTATTCCTGACGCTCCGTGGGAAAGCGTCTCTATGGACTTTATTGTTGCGCTGCCCAAAACTGAGGGAGGATACGATGCCGTGCTGGTCCTGGTCGACCGTTTCACCAAGATGGTCCACCTGGCCCCCACGACATCATCCTGCACAGCTGAGCAAACGGCCCGTCTATTTTTCGACAATGTGGTACGTTTGCATGGGGTCCCCAAGTCCGTGGTATCTGACCGCGGCACTCAATTTGCAAGTAAGTTTTGGGGCGCCCTGGGGACTCTGGTAGGAATGCGGGTGAACCTGTCCACCGCCTACCACCCCCAATCTGATGGGCAAACAGAGCGTGTTAACCGTGCCCTGGGTGATATGCTCCGTAACTTTGCAGGACGCACCCCTACTGCATGGGATACCTACCTAGCCGCTGCTGAGTTTGCCATTAATAACGCTACTAACCGGTCCGTTGGTAATAGTCCGTTTTTCCTGAATTACGGTTTTAACCCTGCTTTGCCTGTTTGGCGGGAGTTGGACGTAAATGTTCCAGCTGCAAAAACGTTTGCTAAGTCTTTCGTGTCCCGACTAACTGACGCTAAAGCTTGCCTGGAAGCTGCACAGCAACGGGCTATGGACTATTATAACAAGTCCAAAAAGGACGTCACGTTCACCAAGGGCCAGCTGGTTATGTTGAGCACGAAGAACCTTCGTTCCCTGGCTGATGGGTCTCGCAAGTTATTACCGCGCTTTGTGGGGCCTTATCCTGTCGTACGCATGGTAGGGTCGGTGGCTGTAGAGTTACAACTCCCATCTGACCTACGCATTCATCCCACATTTCATGTATCTCTCGTACGTCCATATCGGGGTACTCTGCCTGAGGCTAATGATAGCATCCCTCCTGTTACGGAAGCTAATCCCTCTACCTGGTTATCGGGTAAGCAGACCCTGTATGCTGTCGAACGTATCCTAGATTACCGTGCACGACGTGTTGGCAAGGGCAGGCGTAAGCGCAATGTGCATGAGTACCTGGTTAAATGGTCTGGGTATTCATCTGAGCACAATAGCTGGGAACCGGCACGTAACTTCACCCCTGACATGAAACCCCTGCTTGATGAAGCCAGGCTGCGGGCACAGTCTAAGGACGGACCTCTCTGACGCTGTCCTACTTCAACCTGTCTGCTCTCTTCTTATGCATCGGGACGCTGCATCTAGAGGGGGAACAATTGTTGTATCCTTAATGCATTTCGGTAATTCATTAAGATATAATAATTATCTGTTTATTATTTTATAATATAATATATTTAATTATCATATTAACTGTTTCATGTTTCCATCTGGCATTCGATTTGTGGATTTGGTCTCGGCTGTCGACGACCAATACTAACCGACTTCCTGAAACATCCGAACCTGTCGGTTGCTCCATAACCTGTATGGAATGGGCCATTTACCGCCTGAATGGTAAATGGTGGAACATCTGGTTCCTGGTTCACTGAATCTCCGGTTGTAGTGGTGACTTCTGAAGGTCACGCCCGGTTCGAGGCCTTATGGTCTCTCAAGTACGACCTAGTCGGCGGCTCTACTTAATCGGGCTCTGGCACAACAACCGGTATCTTTTGATACCACCCTTCGTGGGTACCATATACAACAGCAACATTGTTGCCTGGCTACAGTGTGTTTGCTGTTGCCAAATTTCCACGATCTTTACCCACACTTGCTAACTCCGGCAGCTTGCTGCTCAATAATTAGAAAGCCTTCCATAATTAGAGAGGTAGCCATGAACAGCCATGTGTGGCACTTAAGAGTTTTATGTTACAAAGTAAGCCACATTACAGGTTCTAAACCCATATAATGGTAGCGATTTAGCGATGTTAACAAGCGTTCACCAGAGCAATCTCTTGTACAACGACTAGTATTCATAGCGCTATCCTAAATTGAAATTAACTTTGAAGATATTTTATGCACAAAGTCTCCAATGCTACTGCACAATAAGAGCAAGTAAGCAAACTAAATAAATCCGGCGAACCCGTGCTCTGAACTTTATTATGCGCTATCTACATCAACTTTGCGTAAACTGCGTTACAGTGCGTTACGTGCGTATGGTAACGCACTGTACGCAAGATATACGCAAGCTGTTTGCGTAAAGTTAACGCGTGCGTTAGGTTTGCGATCGCGTGTGTTAGGTTTGCATTAGGCTCGCGTTAGAACATACGCAAGCCCCCGAAACGTAATAAAAATTACAGGGAACTTTTATAATCATTATAAATATTGTTTTCATTTAAACGAACTTGAAAACGACGCACTATAACAGACGTTCTGTCCAGTTTTCTATTTCTTTGCGTTAGGCTCGCGTTAGGCTAACGCAACCTCTAACACACAAAACGCACACATACGCGCCCTAACGCAGCCTAACGCAAGCCTAACGCGAGCCTAACGCACGAATCTGTTGTTATAGTGAACGGGTGCTGTGCCGCGATAAGGGCGGATGAGGGAGATATGAAATGTGGGATGAATATTCATGTCAGAGGGTAGGGATAGCTCCACAGCTACATTTCCTACCATGCAAACAACGGAATAAGGACCGATCCAACGGGGCAGTAATTTTCGGGAACCGTCGGCAAGTGAACGCAGGTTCTTGGTGCTCAACAACACCATCTGTCCCACCGAAAATGTCACGTCTTGTTTGGATTTAGTATAGTAGTCCGTCGTCCGTTGTTGTGCCGCATCCAAACATGCCTTCGCGTCTGTCATGCGGGATAGGAACGACTTGGCAAAGGTTTTAGCCGCCGGGATATTTATCTCCAACTCTCGCCACACGGGTAGCGCCGGATGAAATCCATAATTCAGAAAGAAGGGGCTTTGACCTATCGAGTGGTTAACAGCGTTGTTAAGCGCAAATTCTGCCGAAGTCAGAAACGTATCCCAAACAGAGGGTGTGCATCCCGCGAAATTTCGTAATATATCGCCCAACATGCGATTTGTGTGTTCGGTTTGCCCATTGGATTGTGGATGATATGCTGTGCTCAAATGAACACACATACCAATGAGATCACATAGCGCTTCCCAAAACTTAGACGTGAATTGACTGCCTGATATCACAATTTTAGGAACGCCATGCAATTGGACAACATTATCAAAAAATAATCATGCTGTTTGCTCAGCGGTGCAAGACGAGGTGCAGGGGGCTAAGTGAACCATCTTAGTCAAGCGATCGACCATAACGAACACCGAGCTGTATCCCCCCTCAGTTTGGGGCAGCGCGACTACGAAGTCCATAGAAACACTTTCCCAAGGGGCATCTGGTATAGTGTAGTATCCTGGGGTATCTACGGGCAGTGTCAAAGGATCCTGGACCTTAGATAGTCATCCTTCCGATCGGGCCTTTGTTGGCCGACACAACAGAGATACAACATTGGTATCGAGCAGGTTGTCCGGGTTCGAATCCCCCCACCTACGGGATGGTGAGGGCGGTTCTGACTGGTAGATGGCTTGGGAAACCGTCACCAGGCCGTGAGGGATCGAATCGTCTGACTACAGACTAGGGTGAGGGCTGGCCCTTAGACTGTAGGATGCGAGGACGCACCCTATCTGAGGGGGAATACTTGTAGTATCCTGGGGTATCTACGGGCAGTGTCAAAGGATCCTGGACCTTAGATGGTCATCCTTCCGATCGGGCCTTTGTTGGCCGACACAACAGAGATACAACATATAGGTAAAGGTTGTAATAACCCCTGGCCCTTACCGGATAGTGCGCGGATATTGTGCTGACATAAACTGCACCTTTGCACGAAGTTTTCGGCATCCTTCACCACGCACGGCCACCAAAACGAGCGTCGTATCAGCTCTGCCAGTCGCGTGCTTCCAGGATGTCCTGCTAACGGGTCCTCGTGGAACAGAGCAAGAATATCGTAGCATAAAGCGTCGTCGTGCCGAACGACGAATTGTGTGGTCGAGCCATCCTTCCGCAGCCACAAATGGTTGCGCTTGTGCAAATGTTCCACATTACTTGGCGAAGCAAACCATGGATCCACTTCATATGCCATCTTGAGTCATTGCGTGAGATCCGCTGCTATCGGTACCTCCTGACTGCACGAACGAGTAACCGGTGCTGCCAGAATCAGCATATAATGATGGATGTCGACTGAGGGCGTCAGCAATATTAATTCTGCCAGCGATATATTCCCATGTACAGTCGAAACGAGATAGATACTCCATCCACCAGGCTTGTCGTCGGTTAAGCGTGGGAACACTCTGTAAGAATGTCAGCGGCTTGTGATCGGTCTTCAGTGTAAAAGGGCGGCCTTTGAGGTAACAGCGCCATTCCTTTAAAGCATGCAGAACTGCCAACAGCTCCTGCTCTCCTGTCGTGTATCGGGTCTCCGCACCCGAGAACTTCTTACTCGTGAAGGTGATCGGTCGTCCTTCCTGCAACAATACAGCGCTGCTTCCATGCAGGGAAGCATCCGATATTACTTCTACACGAAACGGCAACGAGTACTCAGGGAAAGAGAGGGTAACATCGTTGGCGACGATTCGCTTGAGCTCTTCGAATGCCCGCTGACACGCGGGTGTCCAGGCCTCGAGAGAAGCAAAACCTCCTTTCTTCGTCAGATTTGTAAGCGGGGCCGCAATAATGGAGTATTTATTAATAGACTTACGGAAGTAGTTGGTCAACCCTAAGAACTGGTGTAGTTCGGTGAGGTTCTGAGGCGTGGGCCATTCGCAAACCACAGCTACCTTCCGTGGGTCCATCCTTATTCCAGTGGCCGACACGATGTGGCCCAAATACTCCCCTTGAGGCTGCGCCCAAAAACACGTGGTGCGTTTAGCAAACAATTGCTCCTGCTTCATCACCTCAAGCACGAGCTCGAGATGCTTCAGGTGCTCCTTGCGCATCTTGGAATATATCAAAATATCATCCGAATAACAAATGACGAACCTGTCGATATACAGCCTGAACATGCGGTCCATCACTGCTTGAAATGTGGCGGGTGCATTAGTAAGTCCAAATGACAAGACCGTGTACTGGAAGTGACCAAAGGGGGTTCGGAAAACGGTTCTCGGAATATCAGAAGCAGTGATGTGTATCTGATTATACCCCTTTTGTAGATCAATCGAGGAAAAATAAGCTGAGCCTTTCAACTTATCGAGCAGGTCATCGACACACGGCAAAGGGTAGTGATTTTTAATCATGGTCGCATTCAAGCCCCGATAATCAATACACATACGCAATGTCCCATCCTTCTTACCGACAAACAATATCGGTGTAGAATATGGCGATGTGCTGGGCCAAACCATACCCCTTGCGAGCAGATCCCTCACCTGCCGCTTCATCCGCTCAACTTTAGCGGGCTTAACCTGTACATAGGTTGTGAAACGGGTTGTGCTCGGGCACAAGAGGGATCATATGGTCAGCAGGTAACATAGGTGGGAGCCCTGGGATGACAAATGCATCGGTATAGTTTGGCAATGGGGGGCTGCGACCTCAGAATCGTTCGCAAGATACTGCGCGGCGGTAGCAATCGATTGCACCCAAGGACTCACAAGCAATTCATGGGTGCCTTCCCTTATCATTTGATAGGCTTCGTTTGCACCCTTTAAGCTTGGGTTCTTTATTTTGGCGGACGAACGCCGCTACAGCAAAATTAACCATAGGCTCCGCAACAGTTCCGCCCTCCTCTGGTGTGACATCTTGGTACGACAGACAAGGTACCTTAAGCGATAGGTTCCCTTTTGCACAATGGCCAATTGTGCTGGACTCCATATCGATGCACGCACGGTACTGTCGTTATGTCGCGGCACCCAATGTCCATGTAGTGCTGTCTCCGAGAGACCTTGTTGCACTCATTGGGCCCTAACATGCAGAGGGTCTCCCGTCGACTAAGGGTGATTCTGCCCACGATGGGATGCTTACCCTCATCAACGAGGGTAACCTGTCACAATCAGACGACTGTGGGGTCGACCCCAACACATTCACCTCCTTTGCCGAGATGAAGTCGTCACTGGCACTAGTATCCTCAAGTGCCTTCATCATTCGACCAGCGAGGCCGACTTCAATAACGGAAACACAATAACCTGTCAGAGTCGACTCCACAGATAACAAAAGTGATTCCAGGGCGGGCTCAAAATTAACAAAACCCGCCACAGGAGCTTCATACCAGACATCAAAGGCATAGGGCAACTCCGGCAACAGAACTGCGGATCCCGTCACGTTCACATCATCAATCAATACAGTGCCTGACTTGAATCGGAGGACACGTTGCATACTGTTTAACAAAGCAGTAGCCCTATGCTGGCTGTGAAATGGTAGCAACAGACATGCGGTCGTGTCTGGACATTGATGTCTACATCTCATGTACCTGACCAGCTGTTCGAACGGCTCACTTTGAGATGAGGGGATGAACAAAACAATACGTTCTCAAGGACTAAAAGCAACGATGCTTCACAGTTGGACGTACGAATGACCACCGACCATGCATTTGTTCAGCTGTCCCGGATGGAGTCAACTCCGCATCAATCCAGGCATCCCCCTACTTTGACCGTGGGGCCAAAGGCGGCAACAATGGCAATCCATCATGAGATAACCCACCGCACATCTCCAACAGAGAGTGATCTCCTTCCAACGCACAAGCTTGGATTGTGTACACTCCCATTTTGTCAGTCATGAGTCCTGCGCTTGCATGGCAGTCACATGAGGCACAAATCTCAAAGCTTTTTCTCTAGCTAAAATACGCATCTCAGCTCTTAGGATAAATGGCATCACAAGAGCCTCAAAACGTAATCGGTAGGCAGTTACAGTTTCATTCAGAAACATGAAAAATGAGCCAAAGGTTAATATACAGCGTGCCTCAATATCACGTGACTTCTGGGGTAAAACGTACAAGCAGGGCAACAGTCAACTCATCAAACGTGAAGTTTTCCCGTGCAGTGATCCATTGATCATACCATGTCTTTGCTATAGCCTCGAGGGTATTCCCAACAAAGAGACACCTTACCTCATCATGTTCACCGCCACGGACCAACTGCAGGTACCTCCAAATATCACGTAGATAGGAACGAGTTGCATTCACAATGTCACGTTCAACATTCATATCATGCAAGATAAACAATTTCGGGATAGTAAACCTCTTCACCTCATTACTGTCGGTGCGGTCTTGCATTTGAGGCGACAGCAAATCCTGTTGATCAGCAGTTCCATCTGTAATCGTCATGGCTGCTGAGTGTGGCGTAGTAAGATGGGTAGGGGCCTGAAACACAAGAGGATCTTGAGCAGAAATTGTGTCAAAAGTCTCAGGATCCCTATCAAATGTTCTAGGAATGGTGCCCGGCTCAGGTTGACATGCCAAACCTACAAACGACAGGTTGTCACGTTCCGCCATCATGGAACACTGACCAATATATTCAAATTGTGTGACAATAAACGATGCACATAATTCTAAAGCAAGTGTGCAAGCGATTCACACGAATCTAGCACAAGAGCACAAGCAATTCGGTCAGCACACCGACAGTACTCTTGCAGGCTTTGAGTAGATATGGCAGATACATACTCAGTTGGTCCCTGTAGTCCACGCAATCAAAGCCTCCAGCTGATTAGAACGCAAGTTGTAACCAGGAGCTATCGCAAGCGGTGCCGGACCACTAGTTTCACCTGCAACTCAGAGCGAAGGCTCACACCACAATTGCAGTAAACTACAAAGGTATAAAAGCAATCACAATTAGGAAGCAACAGTGTCTAATACAGCGTGGACAAGTTCTTCGGCGATAATGTCTAGTGGGCTACGTCGCCCATCGTCGACAGTCGCCCTAGAAAGAACTTACTTCCGATCGAGCATCATTAGGCAGTCAGGCAACGAACCTGTCTCGAAACCAAATTTGTTGTATCCTTCCTTCTTCGATCATGCACTGAATCTGCACGTCTGAGTATTAGCTACACGTCCATGGTGCTTACGGACAGCGAGACACTTCAGTGCAAGCAACGTGACAGCGGAAGACTCAACAATAAGGAAAGATCCAACTTACAATAGTCTTCGTTTACAAATGGGTAGTCGGCCGTCAGACCCCGCGGGCAATGTTCATCATCCGGCTGGAGATGCTATGCTGGAATAGCTCAGGCCGAATATAAATGCGTAAAATGTATGTATACAAATTAGATTAAGTTAAGTACACGAATACTTAATCCAAAGTAGCGTCAAGCCGACTTCGGTCTCTAGGCGGCCATCCTCGCACCTATCACGTCGTGATACCGATGTGCAGTACAGGTCTCACTGGATTCCAATCTCAAGTGTGAGTACCTTCGTAGCACTATTCTAAATATCGTGTAATCCGTGATATTAATGGATGCAACGTATGCAATATGCGAAGGTCCGAATATCGATATTCGGTTGCCGACCCAACCATCGCAATCGTCGCATTCTCGCATACGCGTATGGTTTACGACACGGATGAGGTAATAATATTTAAAGTAATATTACGTGAGATATTATGCCAACAGATAGATCGCGCATTAATTATCAGCTTCGAGTCAAACATGTTGACCAACAGCGCGATGTCGTAGATGATAATGCGACATGCCTGATTAGCTAGATATACTCGAATATATTATGCTAATATAATTATATCATGCTTCATAGTGCTCAAATGGGTTGCGGTCTACTTCGGTGTAGACGGCGATCGAACCCGCGTACAACAGCCCATGGCTGTACTGGTGTGTGGGGGGGCTGGTAGACAGCGGCTGGCAGGCCGGCATGGACCCCTGTGGCCGTGACGTAGGAGGGGGCGATGGAGGGGGCGACCAGAGGGGCAGGTGGTGCAGGGGAGCGCCAAGCCAGGGCTGTGGGTTGCACGGGCGTGGCGACCTCTGAGACGGCCGAGGATGGGAGCTGCTGCATGGCGAGGACGCTCTGGAGCGTGTCCTCAATGCGCTGGAGCTGCGCCTGTTCGATCGTGACTGTCATGGAGGGTGCTGCCACCCGAGCCAGGAACTGCTGCGCCTGCACGATGCTGCGGGAGAGATCACGCAGCAACTGTCCCGCTTGCTGCGCCTCCTGTAACTTGTGGCACATGTCACGGAGCAACCCCTGGGGGTCTGTGGAGATCCGTGATGCCAAGACCTTGCACGCCGCCTGGGTGTGCGGCGTCCACGCGAGGACATTCAACCGACAAGTTTTGTGCTGGTGCGCCTGCCACTGACCTTCGCGGCAGACCAAGTCGGCTTTGGCAGCAGCCTCAGCGCTGACACCGCTCCCCTCAGGCGGGGTGGGCGGGCTGCCGCCGCCACCGCCTGCTTTTCCACCCTTGCCCTTGGCGGGCGCTAGCACATGCGCAGGCACCGTGATGATCTTGTTGCGGCCGCTGCCACCACTGCCACTGCCACCGGCGGTCGTGCCACCAGCACTGCCGGCAGCTCCACCGCCAGCACCACTTCCCCACGATCCCCCGCCACCAGTGCCGCCTGTGCTGTGTGGCAGCAGGCCCTCCTAACCCTTGGCGTTGACCATGGCGTTTAGGAACTGCAGAGCTTGCTCCATCGTCAGCGTGTTCCATTTGTCCTCCGTGAGAATGTCCTCCTTGCGCCAGACCAGGAAGTCATGCCCCGTGAGTGCTGCAATCGCAGCGTCAAAGAACCGTTGGGCCTTGCGGACCTCCAGGTACAGCTGGGCGTCCAGCTGATCAACTTGTTATTGAAGCCCTGGACCGCAAGGTTGGGCTCCATGCCGGTGGGGTAGGCCCACTGGTCGAAGTCCTTTTGCAGGCGTTGCGCATTCGGAAGAACTCGCGCCTACACCTCCTTAAGCCAGAACGTGATGAGGTCCTGGCCGCCGCCGGCAGCCTGCTGCCCCCGGTAGTCCGCATGCACCCCACCATGTGCGATGTAGTGCGCATAGTGACGATCCACCACGCGGCCCAGCTCCTCGGGTGTGTATGTGCTCCGGAGGGGCGTGTTGACAGGAAGAAAGTCAGAGACCAACTTGCACAAGACCTCCGAGTAGTCAGCACCCTTTTGCTTCTCGTGGGTCAGCGGGTACAGGGCGCATTCGGCATAGCTCAGCACGTGGGACTTAAAGGCCGTGAAACCATCGGATGCCCCATCGTAGGCCAGTGCATAGTCCCTAGCGCCTTTCATGGGAGTCCAGTGTGGCGAGATGGGCGCCACGATGCAGCCGGGCTGGCGGGGCTGCGGGTCGCCCACAAGGTCCACGACGCCAGTGGCACAGGGCGCGGAGCACTCATCAGGCGAGCCCAGAGTCGGGTGGATCGGAGGTGGTGGAGTGGAGTGGGGTGGAAGCGGAGTGGGTGGCTCGCCCGGCGGGTACCCAGGCAGCCCGCGTGGAGGCTCAGGAGGACGGGCGGGGACGTGCCCAGGGCATATGAGGCGGAGGCCGCCGGCGCGGCAGGAGCAACCGCCACCGGACCCGCTGAGGGGGGTGCAGGAGCCCGGTAGCGGGGCGGTCGCGGCTGCTGTTGTGCTACGGTTCGTTTCCCGCCGAGGTGCGTAGGTTGATGCGACGCTACGAGGCGAAGTGCTGTCTGGATGAACGCATGAATGACTTATGCATATGAATGAACTTGCATGACATAAATGTATTTGCATACATTTATATACGTTTTGGCATGTTACCATTATACATCGCGACATCACATCATGGCTGATCTGCCTAGCATGCATGAAATCCCGAACGATCAAGAGGTGCATTATGCTCGTGCTATGAAACGATAAGTAATATTATTTGATATAATATTACTTCATTACAGCACACGTTGAGAGCGCCGCCCTCGTCACGATACATGCCTTGCAACCGAATATCGTTATTCGTGTTGTACCTCTCGTTCGCGTTTGCTCATAAGTATCTGCACGTCTGGAGACTTTCGACACCGATGCGCGAGCACTTGCAAGTACAGCAAGGCAAGCGAGAGCAAACAGAGACAGCGGAAGACTTCAAGACGAAGAGAGATATAACTTACAGTCTTGCAGATCGGAACGATGCAATGGATGAAATCGCCGTCAGCACCGGAAGCAAGCAATCATCACGCGGCGGTGATTAGCGAAGTTCAGGCTTAGCTCGGGCTAAGTAGGGTAGCGTATAGCAATAGTAATATAGAACACACGAGTGTTCTCAGGTATCGAATGTCTTATCTTGCTTAGCTGTCCTCGCATCTGTTATACTCGCAGCATCGCAATGCCTTACAATTCACATCAGGAGGCCGATCCTAGATGTGACAACCCTACTGCGTATAGGCGATGTCTACGCATAACAACGTATAAGCCTTTCCGGCATTCGCATGATGCAAGGGTCCGGATAACGATATCCGGTTGCAGGGCATGTATCGCGACGAGTGCGGCGCTCTCAACGTGTGCTTTAATGAAGTAATATTATATCAGATAATAATACTTATCGTTTCGTAGCACGAGCATAATGCGCACTTCAATGCTTCGGGCTTTCATGCATGCTAGGCGGATTTGCCATGATGCGATGTCGCGATGGATAATGACAACATGCCAAATGCATATATAAATGTACACGAATACATTTATATCATGCAGATTCATTCATATGCAATGTGTTCATCACAATAGCACTTCGCCTTGTAGGATCACATCAACCTACGCATCGGCGGGAAACTAACCGTAGCACAACAATTCGGACCCTTGCATCATGCGAATGCCAGAAAGGCTTATCGGTTGTTATACATGAACATCGCCTATGCACAGTAGGGTTGTCACACTTAGGATCGGCCTCCTAGTGTGAGTCGTATGGCGTCACGATACTGCGAGTATAACAGATGCGAGGACGGCTAAGTAAGATAAGATATTCCGATACCAGAGAACACTCGTGTGTTCAACACTCTTATTGCTAATTGCTATTCTACTTAGTCCAAGCTAAGCCTGAACTTCGCTTATCACCGCTGCGTGATGATTGCTTGCTTCCGGCGCTGACAGTGATTTCGTCCATCGCATCGCTTCTGTCTGCATTGTTGTAAGTTATATCTCTTCTTGCCTTAAAGTCTTCCGCTGTCTTTGTTTGCTCTTGATTGCCTTGCTGTACTTGCAAGTGCTCGCGCATCGGTATCTCAAGTCCCCAGACGCGCAGATACTTATGAGCAAACACGAAGGAGAGGTACAACAAATTGGTATCGAGACATGTTCGTTGCCTAACTGTCTCTTTGTGTCAAATCAGAAGTAGGTTCTTTCTATGGCGAGTTCCAGCGACGAACCACGAGGACCGCTAGATACTTTCGCCGAAGAACTAGGCTGCACCGTATTGGACACCGCTGCTTCCGGTTTGTAATCGTTTGATTGCTTTTATCTAAATTGCTGCACTTGTTGTATAAGTGTACGCTCTGAGTCGCAGGTAATCTCAGTGCTCCGGCATTGCTTGCCGTGACGACTGAGACCGGCTTTCGTCCGGACCAGTTGGCGACTCTTATCACCCAAACTACGGAGATCAGGACTCAGCTGGGCAAGTACTTGCTGAGTTTGCTGAATCTCCTCAAGAGTACTGTCGGTAGGCCCGCGGAATCGTTTTGTACTCTTGCTTTTGCGGTAGAAGTCGTCTTCTTTTACGCAAGACTAGGGTATTGCTTCGTGTTCCATGTCTGCGGAACACGACGATACGCCGCTCACTAGCTTAGCAAGCCAACCCGAATTTGTTGTGGCTGTTAGAGCTCCGGATAGAGGTCTTGAGACTGTTGGCATGCGAGCCACTCAAGAGCCCCTTGTCCTTCAGACCCCTGCCCACTTTATTGTGCCGCATTCAGCAGTTAATACAAATATGGACAACACTGCTGGACCACGGGTTCTGCCATTACCTCAATCGCAAGGGCATGCTGCCATTCCTGAGGTGATAAGATTGACAATTCCCGTTCCTAGGCTTACGATCTCGCTGGGTGAAAAGACACCAGGTCCTAGCATAACCGATGCAACTCGTGCGTACGTGCGTGACGCTAAAAAGTATCTCCAGGCTGTTCATGGTGGCGATAATGATGGTATCAGGTGTCTCTTCGTTGGCAACACCCTCGAGGGCTCAGCGAAGAACTGGTATCACGAATGGACCACCGCCCGGATCGACTATACTTTTGACGAGTTGATTGCTGCTCTGCTCGCACGGTTCGCTACTGAGGTACAAGCGCGTGATGTGGAGGCTCGTAAGGTTTTGGCGGCCAGTACCTATCACATGCGTCGGGGTGAAAACGTACCTGCGTACCAGTCACACTTCGAAGCACTAGTGACCCCCATCACTGACCTCACCGAGAATGAGCGTGTCTTTTGGTTTAAGCAAGGCCTGACGAAACTTTTGGCTAAGTGGTGCGCTACTGACTTGTCTGGGGTGCCGTTCAAGTCGTACGACGCATTGGTCACATTCGCTAGGGGAACAGAGGTACTGTTGTACGCCGGTTCAATCACCGTTTGCACCAATGAAGACCGCAACGCATTTAAGCATTGTGAAGCATGATACAAGCATATTAGCATGATATACTCGAGTATATCTAGCTAATCAAGCATGCTGCATTAACGCATTTAAGCATTGTGAAGCATGATACAAGCATATTAGCATGATATACTCGAGTATATCTAGCTAATCAAGCATGCTGCATTATCACCTACGACGTCGCGCTGTCGGTCAACATGTTTGACTCGATATCGATAATTAATGCGCGATCTATCCATTGGCATAATATCTCACGTAATAATACTTTAAATATTAGTACCCCATCTGCGTCATAAACCATACGCGTATGCGAGAATGCGACGATCGCGATGGTTGGGTCGGCAACCGAATATCGATATTCGGACCTTCGCATATTACATATGTTGCATCCATTAATATCACGGATGACACGATATTTAGAACAGTGCTACAAAGGTACTCACACTTGAGATCGGAATCCAGTGAGACCTGTACTCCGCATCGGTATCGTGACGTGATAGGTGCGAGGACGGCCGCCTAGAGACCAAAGTCGGCTTGCGCTACTTTGGACCAAGTACCTGCATACTTAACTCGATCTAATTCGCATACATACGATATAATCATATATATATATTCGGCCTGAGCTATTCTAGCATTCCATCTGCAGCCGAGTGATGAACATTGCCCACGGGGTCTGACGGCAATCTACTGATTTGTAAACGAGGATTATTGTAAGTTGAATCTTTCCTTAATCTTGAGTCTTCCGCTGTCACTTTACTCGCATTGAATTGCCTTGCTGTTCGTAAGCACGGTGCGCACTAGCTAACATTCAGACGTGCAGATTCAGTGCATGATTGAAGAAGGAAGGATACAACAAATTTGGTAGCGAGACGGTTCGACTCACGGCTGTCTCATTGTCGCTATTGGGGAGTAGATTCTTGCACGAGTGAACGGCGGCGAGGAGCTTCACAGGATAACTTCGTCGGCAAGTCGGTACTGTATCATCCTCTCCTATAACTTTTGGTATAGCCCCCGTCTGTTAATATTAATTGTTTTTTCGCCACCCGGAAAGGTCTTAAATCCACTGAAGGATTTTCTTTGCCATCATACTCGGAATCGCTTCCCCAATAAGTCGGACATTTGACAGGTCCAGCTATTAAGGATATACTCATTTGAAGGTGACTACGTATTGGTGGACTACATTTTTACTCGTGAAGGAGTTTACTTGAACGCGGACAGTACTCAAGCGAAAATTCCAAAGGTAGAGTCCTACCTTTATCTCTTTTCCCTTTTAAGGTACTAATTGGAATACATGTTGTGTGATCAGTATCCACCAACTATGGAGGAGAGTGATCAGGCTAAAATTAGTGTCCATTATGAAGAACCGGAGACCACACCGAACGTTGATATCTTATATAATCCCCAATCAGATGCTCCCCAGTCGAACTCCCCTTATCCAGCTCAGAATCCTCCTGGGGCGTCAGATCCTATGAGGCCCACCGAGGTGAAGCAGAACCCAGCGATGGTATCGCTACAGCAACTTATGGATGAAGGTGGGGTTCCTGGTTTCGTAGTCCCAACACCTCAACTACATATTCGTCATGATGCCGAATTTAAGACTACAGCAAGTGCCACTCGTTCCTATGTCCGTGATGCTAAAAGGTATCTGAAGTTGGTAAAGGGTGGTGATCGCGACGAAGTGAAGTGTCTTTTCATCGGAGCTACACTAAGCGGCGTCGCGAGAGAATGGTATGATCATTGGACCACTGTACAGGAGCACTTTACGTTCGAAGAATTAATTAACGCGCTCCTTAATCATTTCGCTCCCGGAAATCAGTCGCAAGTGGCTGCCATGCACAGAGAGTTACATGCAGGCACTTATCGAATGCGACCTAACGAGTCCGTGGAGGACTACCGCTTGCGTTTCGAAGCAGTAACAGCACCCATGATTGGCTTCTCCGAGGGAGACTACATTTATTGGTTCCAACGCGGTCTCTCGCTTCAGTTAGCCCGAGCGAGTATTACGGACCTGACACGGGAAGGGACAAGATCGTATACGCAATGGGTTCAGATTGTTCGTGGCGTCGAAGCTCGCCTTGGAACGGGACAGGAACGCCCGATACCATTAGCACCGTTATCAGTTGACACGACGCAAGATATCTCTAATGAGACTGATCCAGCACCTGAGACTACTGGCATTCCACTACCTCCAGCTCCGATGCGCCGTGGTGGCAACCCTCCGACTAACCACGCTCATACTCCTGGTATCCAAGAACTAACTCCAAGGGATTCGCAGATAACTTGGAGTACGCGGAAGAGGACGGGCGTGCTACAAAATACCGCCGAGTCACGCGGAGCTGCATCAGAATCGAAGCGGTCAAGAACACAAAATCGATGGCTTTCCAAGTGGGGATGTACGCAAGCGGAGTTTGCGCAGCGACAACAATTGGGAGTCTGCCTTCGGTGCGCATCAAATCACCTTACAAGGAACTGCCCGCTTTTACCCCCATTAGCTGTAGGACTACCTACAACGGACGAGGCACCTGACACGATTTCCGTTGATATTGTCGGAGCACCCAAGCCACGTTAACACAGAAATGTTAGTTAACATGGAGTACTAAATTATGTTCTGGCTCGGATAAATCTAGATTGAATCCGACAATGTTGATATGAGAGGACTCTTCGCTACTTTGACTTAATAAACTCGATGATTAATATTTATGTGCCTCTAACGGATCCTTTTCTGCTGACTAGCATGGATCGTAGGTATGATGCGGATGTACGCCACGTTTTGACTCTTTTGGATGGCAACAAAATCGATTTTGTTGACTGAAATTTTGGGACACCTAAGTCTTACTGGTGTTACTGACGACCTTATCTCAAATGAGTGATAAGCATGATGGGGTTGATCCCATAGTCGTCTAAGTGTTCAGGTTATCCTCGTTGATGAGGATAAGCATCCCATCGTGGGCAGGATCACCCTTAGTCGACGGGAGACCCTCTGTGTGTTAGGGCCCAATGAGTGCAACAAGATCTCCCGGAGACAGCACTACATGGACATTGGGTGCCGCGACATAACGACAGTACCGCGCGCGCATCGATATGGAGTCCAGCACAATTGGCCATTGTGCAAAAGGGAACCTATCGCCTAAGGTACCTTGTCTGTCGTACTAAGATGTCACACCAGAGGAGGGCGGAACTGTGCGGAGCCTGTGGTTAATTTCGTTAGCGGCGTTCGTCCGCCGAAATAAAGGACCCAAGCTTGAAGGATGTAAGAGTAGTTTACTTTAAAGACTGACCACAAGCCCCTAACGTTTTTGCAAAGCGTCCCGACGTTGAACCGCAGACAGGCTAGGTGGATGGAATACCTAGCTAGGTTCGACTGCACCTGGGAGTACATTGCCGGTAAACTTAATATTGCCGATGCTCTCAGTCGACATCCGTTGCTACACGCTGCAATTTTGGCAGCGCCCGTCTTGCGACCGTGTAACAAGGAGGTGCCGATCACGACAGACCTCGTGGAGCGGTTGAAGGTTGCCTACAATGGGGATGCCTGGTTCTCGGAGCCGGCTAATGTGGAATACCTTCGCAAGCAGAATGGCCTTTGGCTATGGACGGAGGGTGCAGCTACGCAAATCGTTGTTCCGAATGACGATGCGCTACACTACCATATCCTTGCGCGGTTCCACGAGGACCCGTTAGCAGGACACCCTGGTAGCAAGCGGTTGGTCGAGTTGGTGCAACGTTCATTCTGGTGGTCTCACTTGGCTAAAGATGCGGCGAACTTCGTACAGACATGCAGTCTGTTCAGCGCAATAAGGCTTTGTCCGGTAAGGGGCATGGGTTGTTGCAACCGTTGCCTGTCCCGGATGCGCCTTGGGAAAGTGTTTCCATGGACTTCGTAGTCGCGCTGCCCAAAACTGAGGGGGGATATGATGCGGTGTTTGTGATGGTCGATCGTCTGACCAAGATGGTTCACCTAGCACCATGCACATCATCCTGCACGGCTGAGCAAACCGCACGCTTGTTTTTCGACAATGTGGTTCGGTTACACAGGGTTCCCAAAAACGTGATCTCGGACCGCGGTGGGCAGTTCACGTCTAAGTTTTGGGAAGCGCTCTGCAAGCTAGTTGGCATGCGCGTCAACCTGAGCACAGCGTATCACCCGCAGACTGATGGTCAAACCGAATGCATGAACCGCACGTTGGGTGATATGTTGCGCAATTATGCTGGTCACACACCCCTTGTTTGGGATACGTTTTTGACTGCAGAATTCGTGCTTAACAATGCTGTTAACCGCTCTACAGGCAAAAGTCCGTTCTTTCTTAACTATGGGTTTCACCCCGTGCTACCCGTGTGGCGTGAGTTGGAGGTGAACGTGCCTGCTGCTAAGCTCTTTGCCAAGTCTTTTATGTCCCGTATCACAGACGCAAAGGCGTGTTTGGACGCGGCGCAGCAACAAACGACGGAGTACTACAACAAATCCAAGCAGGATGTAACGTTTTTGGAAGGGCAACTCGTGTTGCTAAGCACCAAGAACTTGCGTACCTTGGCCGTTGGATCCCAAAAACTTTTACCCCGCTGGATTGGTCCGTATCCTGTCGTGCGCATGGTCGGGAATGTGGCTGTTGAACTCGCATTGCCCGCTGATATGACCATTCACCCCACGTTTCACGTATCGCTTGTCCGTCCTTATCGTGGTACGGAACCCGTCCCTGAGCCTGCTAACGCCCTCGCAGCGATCGAACCAGTTCCCGAGACCTGGATCGCTGGTAAACAGAAGTTTTACGATGTGGAGCAGGTGTTAGATTATCGCGCGCGTCGCGTGGGCCGACACTGACGTAAGCGGACAGTACACGAGTACTTGGTCAAGTGGACAGGGTATACCAGCGAGCACAACTCATGGGAACCGGCACGCAACTTCTCACAGGACATGAAGCCTCTGCTTCAAGAAGCCCGCAAACGTGCCACGCAAGCCCAATGACCCCTGCAGTCGATGCTGTATGAAGCAGCGAGGATGCTGCATACGGGAGGGGGGATAATTGTTGTGCTACGGTTCATTTCCCGCCGATATGTAGGTCGATGCGACGCTACGAGGCAAAGTGCTGTCTTGATGAACGCATGAATGACTTATGCATATGAATGAACTTGCATGACATAAATGTATTTGTATACATTTATATACGTTTTGGCATGTTACCATTATACATCACGACATCGCATCATGGCTGATCTGCCTAGCATGCATGAAATCCCGAACGATCAAGAGGTGCATTATGCTCGTGCTATGAAACAATAAGTAATATTATTTGATATAATATTACTTCATTACAGCACACGTTGAGAGCGCCGCCCTCGTCGCGATAAATGCCTTGCAACCGAATATCGTTATTCGGACCCTTGCATCATGCGAATGCCAGAAAGGCTTATCGGTTGTTATACATGAACATCGCCTATGCACAGTAGGGTTGTCACACTTAGGATCGGCCTCCTAGTGTGAGTCGTACGGTGTCGCGATGCTGCGAGTATAACAGATGCGAGGATGGCTAAGTAAGATAAGATATTCCGATACCGGAGAACACTCATGTGTTCAACACTCTTATTGCTAATCGCTATCCTACTTAGTCCGAGCTAAGCCTGAACTTCGCTTATCACCGCCACATGATGATTGCTTGCTTCCGGCGCTGACGGTGATTTCGTCCATCGCATCGCTTTGGTCTGCATTGTTGTAAGTTATATCTCTTCTTGCCTTAAAGTCTTCCGCTGTCTTTGTTTGCTCTCGATTGCCTTGCTGTACTTGCAAGTGCTCGCGCACCGGTCTCGAAAGTCTTCAGACGCGCAGATACTTATGAGCAAACACAAAGGAGAGGTACAACAGCTGCAGCGGCGGCCTGCCGGGCTGCAGTGGGGCAGGCGGCGGCCGCGGCTGCAGCCTGTCCTCCAGGCTTGCATAAAGCTCCTCCCAGCGGACCATCTGCATGGGGCAGCCAAGGAAGCGGGCAACGGTGGGGAGGAACGACATGAGATGGGTCGCGGTCCAGACAGGCGGGTCTGCATCGGAGCTGCTGGGAGCGCACTGCAGCGTGCCCCAGTCTGGTGTCTCCCCTATCTGAGACAGGAGAGGGTGCACTAGTATGCCACGGAGGGAGTACCGGTGCTCAACAGCCATAGTGACAGTCCACTTGTGCGAGTGACCAAAGCATGTTGTACCTCTGTTGTGTTGGCCTACAAAGGCCCGATCGGAAGATGACCATCGGTGGTCCAATCTTTGACACTACCTGTAGATTCCCCAGGATACTACAAAGCACAGGGGGTGGAAGCGGGTCTGGTGGGGCAAATGTGTCAGTGGTGAAATGCATGGATTTCCAGCACGGGGCCTCTAGTGGTGCAGGCGCCCTAGGCTGGCGCTGATCCACCGATCGGCCGAGGCTGATCCGCCGCCTCGGCTGGCGGTGGGACAGCTCCCATCTGTGAAGCACCTCCTAAGCCTTGTCTCCCCGATAGGACCCCCTCCCGGCGAGGTGCTGCAGCCTGCGGGTGACGGCCTACGTCCCCCTCCCATGGCGAGTAAAGCGTGTGGGACGCCGCAACAGGCCCGCCAGGAAGAACCTCCTCAGGCCCCCCCTCAGTTCACACACCCCGCCTAAGTGAGCGCGTTGGTGGCCCAGATCCTCCCGGTCCATCCCCCAATGCGGAGTGATACTCAGTGGCGGGGGTCAGCACTCCATCATCTCCACCGCCCAATGGTACAAAACGGCGGCCTTGGCGTCCATCATAGTCCCAGGCGGGGTGCTCCGCAGGGGGAACACCCCAGAAACCACCCCATGGGGCCCAGCTTGGGGCATCGGCACCGCATGGGCTCCTGGCATCACCGCCGCCTGGGTCAGACGGCCGCGTATGCTCGTGTGCCGTAGCCAGCACAGTGGCCGCTGGTGTAGCGGCCACAGGTGTGTCGGGGTCTGCAGCCGCGGGCAAGTGCGGGCCCATGGCCACTGGGGCGCCAGTTGCCGTGCCGCCGAGCACTGCTTCCACGCCGTCACCGCCACTGCTGCCATGACCGCCCGCGGTGACGGTGCGGTCGCCCCCCCTGGGGGGGAAGGTGGTCCCTGGGGCCCAGAGCGAGCATCCCGACCAGCACTTGTAGACACGCCTCACCACCCACCTTCGGAGAGCACAGGAGAGACGGATCTGCCCGAGGAAGGGGTGCGGCTACCGGGGATGCCAGCTCCTCGCAGCCCCGAGAGGAAAAGGCGTGCTGGCGGGCCATCCAAGCGTGGGGTGGGTGAGGCCTCCATGTCAGAGCCAGGGCGCCGAAAAGAGATGGATCCCCCAAGGCTGTTGGGACTCCGGTCGATGCCGTCCCGCAGGGGGTGTAGCGGCCGGCTTCCAGACGGGCCCCGGCAGCTAGGGTGTTGCTGCGCCAATGTCCTTGTGTGAGACGCCACTGTCGTGGGTCCGTGGGTGATGGCTCACACTCCATGTGTGTGGAGCCGAAACCGTCCTCACTCGTCCGCGCAGATGTCTGTCTCGTGTCCATGCGCGGGGAACTTTGTTACCAGGTGTTGAAGAAAAGAATTCCTCGGGATGATGACCCAAGGGTAGCGACACCGTAGAGGTGCGCTTGCTGTCACAGTGATGAGACTGGCCAATGTTGTACCATGGTTCAATCGCTGCCCATGCAGAGGTAGACTCGAGTCCACCGAAGTATGAACAAATATGATATGAGCATGCTAGTGTGATATATCCGCGTATATCTAGCTAGATTAACATTCCGCACCACTACTTGTGACATCACGCTGTCAGTCAAATATGTTTGACTCGGGGTCAACACCGATGCACGACACCATTATGGCATAATCCAGCAAGTTATAATATTTGATATATTATTACATCATTTGTATCATGGATCAGGCGTGCATGTGGGAATGTGATGATCGCAATGGTTAGTCGGCAACTGAATATTAATATTCGGACCTTCGCACCTTGCATACGTTGCATCCATTTATCTCATGAATTATGCGATAATTGGAAGAGTGCTTTGATAGTACTCACACTTGGGATCAGGATCCAGTGTGATTTATATTGCACATTGGCATCACAAGCATGATAGGTGCGAGGACGGCCGCCTAGAGACTTAAGTCTACTCAACGACTACTTTGGATAAGTACTCGCGTACTGAATTCCATCTCATTGACATACATGCGTTATATCCAGTTATTATCAGCCTGAGCTATTTCAGCACATCACCATCAGCCGTATGATGAATGCTGCCCACAGGGTCTGACAGCCTACTCCTCTTGCACAATTGTAAATTGTTGTAAGTTGGATCTTTCCTTGCTCTAAAGTCTTCTGCTGTCATATCACTCGCATTGATGTGCTTTGCTGTTCGTAAGCACGTGGCACGATAATCTAACACCCAGACGTGCAGATCTAGTGCATGAGTGAAGGAGAGATACAACAGCCAAGTACCTTGATATCGGAAGCACCCAGAGGCGTCGCGTGCTCCTACCGTCGCGGTGTAGATGCTGTCTGAAGAAAGAAGCGGAGTGTGTAGATCTGCAGCTCCACACAAACACCTGAAGCCCAAGCCCGTTCACGTGAGGACATGATGGCTTGGCTTTGCCTGGTAGTGGGTGTATGTGAGGCTGGCGCAGCAGTGAGCTAGCTGTAGCTCGGGCAACTACACTAGACACTGGCCTCACAGCCCAGCCCTGAGGTGAGACTGTGCTACCTGTTCCTAGCTCTGTCGGTGATGGGGCGTCGCGCCGTGCAGTCACCTACTCCAAGCTCCGTCACGGAGCTCTATTGGCAGCTAATCAGGGTGATCAGTCCTGATAGCGCCTTTATTAGGCTGATCTATTGGCGGCCTGGGCAGATGTGCAGAATGTGAACTACTGTAAGAGTCTGTACAATATTGTTACAATGGCTCAATTCCAAACAGTCTATATCGACCAGGCGAAGCGCTTCCAACAGGAAGTCTTCACCTTAGGTAACAGCAAGAGATCACCGCTCTTGGATCCAACAATGACCAACTGTCATACACGCGAATCAGCAGCTGTCGGAACTGTCGTTTCCTAACTGCTATTTTACCAGAATTGTCACGCCGTCAACGGTGCATGACAATAACGATGACAGAAAAAGCGTTCCTTTATGGGCTCGGTATGCTTCTGCTGAAGTGCTGCAGGGTGCTGCTGCGTGCTTGTTGGAGCTTCAGCGTCGTCCTTCAGCCTAAGCATGCACCCCGCTTGCACTCCAAACGTCTCCGGTGCGGGCCAGCACCCACAACATCCGTGGACGAGCAGAAAGATCCCTGAACCTGCGCTCTCTCTCTCTCTCTCTCTCTCTCTCTGTCAAATATAGTCCTGAAGGAAAATATATATATATATATTTTTTTTGACAGGACTTCGTTGACGACAGCAAGTCTGCAGTGCTCTTTGTTTGTTAGGTCCCGCATTGTTAGGCTCTTGTCCAAAGCTTCAACTATTGTTGCAATGGTGTCATGTGCTTCGAAACAACGGGTTTTCGTCGTAAGCTCAGAAACTGTTGTATCTCTGTTGTGTCGGCCAACAAAGGCCCGATCGGAAGGATGACCATCTGAGGTCCAGGATCCTTTGACACTGCCCGTAGATACCCCAGGATACTACAGAAACCCGATACGATAAACATATACAGACACACGAATCTTGAATCTTTGGATTTGACTGCATGATTTTCCCCTAGCATGCTAATCAACATCTTATATCGGTACTTCGTCGATCACGTGTCGGCCAACTGCTGCCCCGAGGGCCAGCGGACAGCTCGTTCCAAAACTGCTCCTTCACAATTGATCGACTGCGCATAAGAACAGAAATGAATGATTTGAATGATATTGAAAGAGCCGCAACATGAAAGCTGTAGCATAAATTAGACGGAAAGGCTGCTCGCTCTATCTTAGAACGTTTTGGGCCCCCCACTCCCGGGAACGCTTGGCCCTGGGAACCGGATCCAATCAACCGACTGCGACGAGGCCAGTTTATCGAACGTTATTTACTTGGATTCTGCTAAAATCCTTGAGACCATTGAGAGCAAGTGTTGAGACCCCCAGTTGGAAATGGCCTTGTGACAAGGTAGGTGATACGACGGATTAGATTTGTAAGGACTATTTGCTACGATTTCATATACAAAAAACCCTAGATACATGCAGTTATGATGGACGCATGCAGGAATGAGGTCCCTGGGTCCCATGCCTCGGCCCGTGATATGATACCTTTCTGCATGCCACAAGAACTTCAATTCTATAATTGTTATATTAATTATCAAATATATCAACTTGCGGCTTCGGCTTTTAAACCCAGCGTTTCTCGCTAAGGTGCTCGCCAAATGTGCAGCGCGCAGGGGCTCAGTAAGATGTTAAGTCAATATGTCGCGTTTCGCTATGCAACAAATATTATTTTAGTCAGATTCAATTGTTATAGCCTTTGTCGTGTTCAATATTTAAACGACAATCGATCCTCTCCCCCACCTTCCGGGAAGGCTTGGCCCTGGGAACCGGATCCAAGCGACTGCGACGAGGCCACTTTAGCAAACAATGCTTCTGTTGACATGAAAGGATTCTGATAAAATTTCTTAACATAGGAAAATTTCTTTGCCGAAATGCTTCACCTAGGGCCCGCTGTACGCGCGACAAGCATCAGGTAAACCTGCCTCTACGGGCGCTTTTAACAAAATGTTGATAACATAAGTATATTTTTATCATAATGCACAATTGAGACAAGTATATAGCCTGGATGATGTAATCAAATCTACCTATGCTTAGACAATTTATCAGACTCGTTTCATGTCAACAGAAACAGTATTTGCCTCGTCGCAGTCGGTACCTTGGATCCGGTTTCCGGGGCCAAGCGTGTTCCCGGGGAGGGGGGAAAGGAGCGATCAAGGGTTTCATTGCTCACGGGTGCGCATCGTTAGACCCTAAGCTTCGCATACCAGCTAGTTCTCCCGGTCAAGTGTCGGGCTCTACCTGGGACTATACGATACGGGGGGATCCCACTTATCGTGGACGTCACAAACTAAAATGATCTTACTAGGAGTCACAAACCTGATCTCACATAGATTTCAGAATACCATTATACGTTGGACACTATGTAGAGTGATGTCGACACAAAGCCACCAAAGCTACTGTGAGTCATATTGCGTCATTCCACACTTGCCTCATTTCGCAGCATTCTGGCTTACGCTCTGTTACACTGATAATGAATATAAGATGGTGCATCCAAAGATGCAATGGTATGAGTGTCCTTGTATAACATTGCACAGCAATCGCAACCTTCACGTGGTAAAAACTATCCGTAGGACATTGCACGCGCCATTTCAGCTACTAAAGACTTAGGAAATGATAAAACACGATAGCAGCAAGTATCAGAGCTCGCGCCTCAACCTTCGCATCACGCACATGACATGGACATTCAGTAGCCATGGCGTATTGATGAACAGGTAGGCCCAGAGGAGAGACAATACACCTCATCCCCGGACGGATCCTGCTCACTTCAGGCCTCACTTATTTCCTCCTTTACTCCGTTCCCCCGTCCCTCCCTCCCTCCCTCCCTCCGTCCCTCCCAACGTCCTTACCTTCATTCAGCCCTCCCTCCCGTCGTCCACCCCTCCCCCCTCTGTCCGTCCCTCTCCGTCCATCCGTCCCTTCCCCCTTGTCCTTCCCTCCATCCCGCCCTTACTCCCCCATCCGTCTATCCCTCCCTCCCTCCCCCCGTCCGTCCGTCCGTCCCTCCGTCCCTCCCTCCCCGTCCGTCCCTCCCTCCATCCCTTCCCCTCGTCTGTCCGTTCGTCCCTTCCCTTGTCCCTTCCCCCCTTCTGACCATCCTGCCCTCCCGCCTGCCCCGTCCGTCTTTCCATCCGTCCCTCCGTTCCTCCCTCCATCCTTCCTCCCTCTTCCGTCCATCCATCCCTCCCAACACCGTCCATCCTTCCGTCCGTCCTTCTCCCTCCCACCCATCTGTCTGTCCCCCCCTCCCTCCGTTCCTCCCCCTTCTCTGTACATCCTGCCCTCCCTCCTCCCCCGTTCGTCCGTGAGCTCGTCCCTCCATCCCTCCCCACTATCCCTTCCCCCCTCGTCCGTCCGTCCGTCAATCCCCCCTCTTTCGTCTGTCTGTACGTTCCTCCCTCCCTTCTGTCCGTTCCGGCCCCCTACCCCCCGGTTGGTCCCTCCATCCCTCCGTCCCTCCATCTCTCCCTACATCCCTTCCCCCCTCGTCCGTCCCTTCGTCCCTCCGTCCCTCCGTTCCTCCATCCATGGCTCCCCCCTCATCCGTCCGCCCCTCCCTTCGTCCCTCTCCCCTCTCCGTCCATCCTGCCCTCCCTCCCCCCCTCCGTCCGTCCCTCCATCCCTCCGTTCCGCTCTCTATCCCTCCCTCCTCGTCCGTCCGTACGTCCCTTCCTGCCCCGTCCATCCAATCGTCCCTCCCTCCGTCTTTTCCCCCTCCCTGTCCGTCCTGCCCTCCCTTCCCCCCCGTCCATGCGTCCCTCCGTTCCTCCCCCCTTGTCTGTCCGTCCCTCCGTTCCTCCCCCCCCGTCCATGCGTCCCTCCGTTCCTCCCCCCTCGTCTGTCCGTCCCTCCGTTCCTCCCTCCCTCCCTCCCTCCCTCCCTCCCTTCCTCATCGTCCCTTTGTCCCTCTTTCTCCCCGTCCCTCCTTCCTCTGTCCCTCCCTGACCCCTATCCCTTGGTCCCTCCCTTCATTCCTTCCTCCGTCTGTCATTTCCTCCCTCCCTCCCTTTAACCACGAGTTACTGCCACTCTTGTGCCAACGGGTACAGGGCCTGATGGAGGGAATGATGGAATGGGGTTCACCGGCCTGAATCCAACCCAGCAACCAACCTGCTTGGGTGACCCCATGGAAAGGATCCGGATAAACGCTGAACTGTTGGTAATGATAATCAAAAAATCTGTTATGAAGTTGGATTGATTAGGAGGGGTTTGCCTGGCTGCTTCATCCTTGGTATGTTGCAGGCAGTGAATTCCCATCAAACAGCTGCTGGTAGCACTGCACTTGAAATTGGCTACATGAAGCTGAAAGCTGAACTCCCGTACATTCAACGAACCGCCTTCATTAATCGGAGGCAAATGGTGTTGGCGTTGCCTCTGAGTTCAGCCTTACAGCCCTTTTGTCCCCCTTCCCTCCACCACCATCCATCAGCCTTCTTAGCCCTTCCCAATCAGCCGCGGAATGATAAGCTCTATATATAACCAGTTTGCCACCAAAGTGATCAAGTGCATCAAAGAATTGCAGAGCTTAAATCATTGTGCAATCCACAGTCCAGAAGGAAACATCTTTCAGTACACATTCATAGATCTATTGCATGGGCCACATTCAGGCAATTGTTTGGTCGCTGAATCCATCTAGTCAGCAGTTCCCAAGAAGCCGTATTTCTCTCTAGAACGTGCCATGTTGGCACACGCTGCATAATAGAGGGGAGAGGGAGGAACGGTAGAGTGAAGAGGAAGAAAAGGGAGGGGAGAGTGGAAAGGGGAGAGAAGAGAGGGGGGAGGGAGGAACAGAAGAAGGGAGATAGACATCAGAATTTGAAGAAAATTTCAGTGGGTGCCAGCCCACCAATCGCCCCTCCCTCCGTCCCTCTCTCCCTCCCTCCCTCCATCTGTCCCTCCCGCCATCCCTCCCTAACTCTCTACCTCCCTCCCTCCCTCCCTCCCTCCCTCCCTCCCTCCCTACATCTCTCACAACCTCCTTTCCTTCATTCGCCACGCCCTCCCTTCCTTCCCACCTCCCTCTATCCCTTCCTCCAACCATCCCTACCTTCCCCCCCGTACGTCCTGCCCCCCTCCGTCCGCCCCTCCGTCCCTCCTTTCCGGACGGGGTCCTCTACCCGTTGGTAACCTGTGGTTAAAGGGAATGATGGAGGGAATGACGGACGGAGGAAGGAATGGAGAGATGGGGGGGAGGGAGGGACGGCGGGAGGGATGGGGAAAAAGAGGGACAGAGGGAGGATTGGGACGGAAGGAAGATGGGGAGGGGAGGGACGGGGGAAGAGAGGGTGGGAGAGGAGGGGACGAGGGAGGGATGGAGGGAGGGATGGACGGACGGATGAAGGGGGAGGGACGTATGGACAGACAAGGGGGTGGCGACGGAGGGACGGATGGAGGGGGGAAAGGAATATAGGTAGGTAGGTAGGGACGGACGGACGGGGTGGGAGGGACGGACGGACAGACGGAGGGGGGAGGAAGGGCGGGATGGAAGGATGAAGGGATGGAGGAAGGGACGGACGGAGAGGCGAGGGGTGGAGGACGGAAGGGAGGGCTGAATGAAGGTAAGGACGTGGGGAGGGACGGAGGGATGGAGGGAGGGAGGGACGGGGGAACGAAGTAAAGGAGAAAATAAGTGAAGCCTGGAGTGAGCAGGCATAATTTTCTTCGGCCCCAACACCTTTGCTGTGTGATTTTTTGCCAAGCATCCTTGTCATGGTTAGACCATCCGTCCGGGGATGAGGTGTATTGTCTCTCCTCTTGGCCAGCCTGTTCATCAATACGCCATGGTTACTGAATGTCTTTGTACAGGTGTGTCTTCTGGGAGTCGATTTTCCTGTCCTGGAGGGGGGACTCATGTCCGCGATACAAAGGTTGTGGCGCGGGCTCTGAGTACTTGCTGCTATCGTGTTTTATCATTTCCTAAGTCTTCAGAGCTGAAATGGCGCGTGCAATGTCCTACGGATCGTTTTTATCATGCAAAGGTTGCGATTGCTGTGCAACACTATGCAAGGACAATCATACCATTACATCTTTGGATGCATTATAAAATCTTGTATGCATTTCAGGTGTAACAGAGCGTCAGCCCAGCTAGGTTCCGGTCAAGTGTTAAGTTGTACTATGCGAACCTTAGCGTACAACCATGCGCACCCGTGAGCAATGACACCCGTGATCGCTCCTCCGCATATCATTTGGGAATGATTTTTTTTCCCAAATGAGGTATTCAAAACAAATGATAAAAATAATTACACTTTTTGCTGTTTTGGCTGTCCTGGTCCACGGGAAACAGCATCATTGGCAGCCCGAAACATATCCCAACCCACGAACCCAATCCAACGAGTGTGGTCGGAGGAACTTAACAAGTTTGGTATGCGACCCGGATGAAATCATTACGTTTGAAAGCGCAAACGCAATTGATGTCATTCTGTCTAAAGTCGCTGTGGGGGGCAAACCCTTCGCGCAAGCCCCATGTGGAACTTCGAGACTTGAGGGTTTCCAGGTAAGACTTCATGCCAAATCCAAAACCGGCTACCGGCGCGCTTCCAAAATAGGCTCTCGGCGCAGCCTAACATGCAAAAATGATGCACACGGGATCCAGATTGTAATTCAACATAAATATGAACATCTTTCCGCTTATATTCACCATTGCGACTGTCGAGCTAGCCATAAAGCCCGCGAGGCGCTGACTTGAATTGTACCTATGTCCGCTGCGCTACTGTGCTGCTTTTCCTCGCAGATCGCTGTGGCGCTTATGCGCCGAATGTACAAGTCAAACAACTCTTCCGCAGCGGCCAAGAGCTTCGCCTACGCGCTTCAAGACGCCTGGGGCATAGGCGACCCCGCCTGCGACAATGGTGTGCTCGTCTTCCTAACGCTGACGGAGGACCAGCTGGTCATCGTCACCGGAGCGGCTGTGGAGGCCCTTCTGCCGCCCGAAGTTATCGCCACCATCATAAAGGACGTGCGAGTGGACCTCGCTGAGAAAAGGTGGGTCCTTGGGAGTTCCAGCTACATAGATATCCACTAGCAAACCACATACTACTACTAACAAACTACATACTTAATTAGCGAGGGGAGGTGCACACGGCAGGACGAACAGACTAAGCCGTGTGTTCCCCCCTGCGCTGTGGTTCGGCCCGGTCAGGGCCCCCGGTGCTTGTCCGTTCAGGGCAAGTCGCCCACAGTGTAACATCATACGTACCTTTTACAGTGCTACAATGTTATTAATGTTTCACCTACGACATCTTTTTGGGTTGAGTGTGAACGACACCACGACAAATAACAAGTTATTGAGTGATTTCTCCCCCTTACGCCTTTTACCCGCTTTCTTCCGCTTAGCACGAGTGGTGAGAATTTCTTAACCTCGTGCGCACCGACGGATTCTATTCCGTACCCCAACCTGTAGGTATGGCGCAGCCGTAGAGCTTGCCGTTACACGAATTGGACGAGCACTGGCGGAAGCAGTACAGCCCCACGACGACCCCCACAGTGGCGGCGGTGGCAGCGACGGCGGCAATGGCAGTAGCGGGCACGTTCTGCACTGGGGCCTTTTTGTGGAGGAGATGCTGTTGGCGTTTGGATGTGTCTCCGCAGCATTCGGAGCGCTGTACCAGCGGTACCGTCGTCGTGTACGATCTAGGCGTCAATATGAGGTACGGCAGCAGGGAGCGGCCAAGTCGCAGAGACCGATGGGAGTATGGGATTCAGTACCAAAGTAACATCTATGATGAACATCATGAATCAACTGCTAACTGAAATTTTTATCATTACCTCCACATGCAGGAGTGCCGTACAGCTCTAGAGGGCATCGAAGAGGACCATCTTAAGGCAGTACAGCAGCGAAATGGTGCTGTACAGACCTGCTGCCCACTCTGCCTTTCACACCTGAACGACAGCTGCACGCCGTCTGGCGCCGGCTTCACCCTACATGTACGACATCGTCGGAGCACGGACGACGGCAGCAGCACGGATAACAATGACGATCGTGGCAGTGTCACAAGCGACGAAGAGAGTGGGCTGCGGCGGCCGCTCAAATCCGCAGAACTGGCGGCGGCGGCGACGACGATGACGACAGCGGACGTGCACACCAAGCCCGGTGCTATGTTCCCCTGCGGACATGCGTTTTGCGAGCCGTGCATTGTCGCGTGAGTAATTGGTAGAGAGCTCTTGAGGATTATTGTGGGACATGGCGTGACATGATGACACGATATATGCCGCCATGTGGAGGAGACGATAGGAGTCCAAATGCGAGCTTCAGAAGGTTGGCCACAGACGCCGCACAGTAACTTGGAATTTTGATTAATCATATATTATGGAATAATGGACAGGGATTCCAATGCCTTGCCACTTCAGCTGTGTTTTATCAACAGTCTATCCATACGAGCCCGCCCTCCACACGCCGGCCCTCAGATCAATCCAGTGACTTAATCCAACCCTTTCCTGCACCTCCTCCACTCGCAGCCGATTCAACCAAGGATTCACCAACTGCGCCGTCTGTGGCGTTCCTGACCAGGAGGGTGGCTGCAGCGCCCCGTCTACGGAAGCTGCCCCGGCCGTTGCCGTTACCGCCACACAGGCCGCCCCGACCACCACCCTTAACACAACAACCGCCACCATTCGCAGTGTCCAGGTGCTGTTGGATCATTTGCGAGCGCGATGGCAGGCCCGGTGCCGCGACGCCGGCGGCCCCGGCCACGCCGTCAACCAGTTGGGGCCCTCTGGCATGGAGGTGCAGTTCCCGGTGATGATATTCCGGTTGCGGCAGCTGCAGCAGCAGTACCCACAGTTTCTGAGTCTGGACATGACGATCGTGTGGGAGCAAGATCTCCGCGAAGGTAAGAGGGCTTGGGAGGGCTCTTTTCGGGTTTCGGAGGAGAGGCCTCGCTTTGGGTCTAGACGCGGACGGGATCCAGGCTGGTTTAAGAGAGCATTTTAGCTGAGGTGGACGTTGTGAAATGTGCGCATGTTCATAATGCCTGCGATATGTTGTTTTATTTAATTGGCAGTAAACTCTCATTATCCATTTTGAAATTTCCCTTAACGCCTTGTCCGTGAGCAGGTCGTGAGCTTGATTCTCAGCAGATGCGTCTTTTTCGTCGCCGTGATCCCACTCAGCGCGGTGAGGGCCTGCTGGGCAGTTGGAAAGTCATTTCCCGATCGGCCTCGAAGCTGCAGGGGCTCCGCATCTGGCCCAGGCGCCGGTAGGGCACCGGCCTGTTTAGGCGCCGCGAGAGAACTGCCAATTAATGTACATTTATGACACAACGGCACAGCGAGCCAGTTTGTTGTACGACAGGACAATACTGCAAGGCTACCGTAACTACTGCCAGTGCACAATGGGTGATCTTGCTGCGGGGCATAAACTGGGGAAGCTCATTCGAAAGTGTCGCGCGAGTCGTCAAGCACCTGGTGGGGGAAGCGGGGGCTGAATAGTGAAAAGGGACCGTGGAAATGTGCAGAGGCTGTTCCGCGCGTGTTTCTCGCGGACGCTACAAATGTTTGGCAGAGTTCGCCGCCACTTATCAGTGCAAAATGTTTTGGTTTCGAGCGCGGGAGACCATCAGATGCAGGGAATGAAGTACACAGCGAGTCCTGCCTCCTCGGCGTGACCCAGAGAGTCGTGCAAGCCTACAAGCCTATGGGCTTGTTGTGCTTGTCCCGTTTTGGACACCCGCGCAAATTCACTTTTCGGGTCCTCGCGGGGGATCTATGTTTGCAAAGGATTGCAAAGCCGTGCGTGCAGACCGACGCACTGCCATGTACTTAGCACTGTGGACTTGTGAGGCTTCGATTATTGCACGCCTTAGGGTTTGTAACGTCGGCTAGTGTCGGCTTTTGGAGTTCGAGTGCTTGTCCACAAGGCACCTCAATTGGAGTAAAAGCCTCCAGGGGGCCTCCATGGCCTACTGTGTATGGCGCCAGTTCCGATCTGGCCGGATGTACCCGTCGTGTGTCTGTTCGTTCGGGTTGGCCACTGATATGTTGCCTTTTTTTCTGCCCTGCAAATTGGTTTTAATGACGATTCCGATAAACGTGTCGGTTGTTCAGTTTGTCAATAGTGCTCGGCGGTGGAACTGGATGAGAAATGGAGGATTGCGTTGTGTAACTGCAAGCAGAATCCAGTCTGGCCCATACCAGGCAAGTTGTCTGTGTAACAAGTTCTCACGACATGTTAATAGTGAATATAGCTCGTGCCCCTGCTAAGAAGTGTGGCATGAACTCAGCGCGCCACTCCCTAGGAAGGCCTCAACAAGCAAATTGTTACCTGCTATGTCCCAGGTTCTCTGCAGCTTTGAGACGGTGCGGTAAAGATGGCGAGCGTGTGGCAATGTGCGAATTCAGCGGGGAAGGGTACATTCCTCTGGGGGTATGGGTGCACTCCATATGAGCAGGTGCAGTACGACGCCATGTCCTTTCCTTACACCTCGATAAGCTCAATACTTGATGTTTAAAAAGTGAAACAAACGACAATTTTCGAATCCAGGACTATGGCTCGCTGCCGAGCGCGCGTTGGCAGTACATGAGGAGGAGTGCGAAAAGGATAGCTTGGAAGTTGACGATCAGCGCCTATCACCACATATGATTTACTCATGGAATTATGTGATCATAGTCACCTTTAAAATGAAATAACAATACATGTTTTGCTGCACTGCAAGGCGCTCCCACCGAAACCTGTACGGACAGCAAGTGTTGCTCATGGAGGTGTTGGTCTTCTTGCAAAACTTTCTGAGGTTATAGTACGAGGGAATCTTTTTCACTCTTCAAATCGTTGAGCAGATAATTTTACTGGCTACCGGAGAGAGGATTACGGGTATAACACGACCGCCCAGTCTATTTTGCTTTTCTTTCTTTAATATATTGAACCATTATTTAACCTTATTGTCAATCCATAGTGGTCTTGGCTGCGTAGAATAATCTTGCGCCACCAATAACGGCAACTGGTTGAAGATGTGCCCAATGAAGTCTTAAAATACGTATATTTTTAACAATTAGCATATATTTGTGTTTCAGCTGTCGTGGCAAGGTTCTAGGTATGCCGAAGTGCAAACAACGTCAACCTTCCACCATAACCTAGCAAAGCAAATCAACCGACGAGGTATGTGACAACGCAATAGTATTATGTATAAGTTCAATAACCTGATCTGTCTTTGATGGTTTCCTTACACGGTTGGTGGTCCGTAAGGTTGGTCTAACGGCCTGAACGTTGGGTTCAGGTATTATGCTTGGTGATTTCGTGGTTCGCTTTAGTGTCTGTATATGTCGGAATGGTGAAATGACATCCTGCCTGCGGCGCTTTGGCTATCCAGGCAATTGGCAACCGGAATACTTAGCTTGTGACGAGCGGCTGAGCGTGCTCGCAATCAATAGCCATATCCTTCATCACTATCTCCTGTACCATCAGCGCCAGCATCCAATCCAGCGTTAGCATTAATAATACCTATACAAGCAGCGGCATTTCGTCCCAATCTCAAGAGCAGCCGCTCTGAACGCAGCAGCTGCCACCCTGGAGCCTGAGGCAGCCGCCACAAGCGGCGACAGTAGCCGGATTGTACCGGGCGCTCAGGTAGCTCCTGTTGCGCGTCCGCAACTGGGATGTGGGTTGCAGAAGGCCGGCGCCTGGACTGAAGGCAGAAACTTTGCGGCAGTGCTATCCAGCATCCAGGTGGAGCTATCGGGAACGGCAGCTGACCCCATACCTGTCGCCGCCTCCGCTGCCGCCACTCCGTCGCCACCCCCTAACCCTGCCATGTTGCAAGACGGCATGTTCGTAGCGCCGGTCCATCCACTGGATGACTCCAATCCGAATGGAACACGATCAGTGAGCTCCAATGCAGCGGCGGCGTGGGATCAGCCTGCCGCTGGCAGCGGCGGCGGCGCCGCTGCTGTCCTACCGCTACCCTTACCAGGCCGATTGGCAGCCGGGAGCGCCGCTGGCAGCGGACATTCAAGCGATGAGGCGCTGTACGCATTAGATCCAGGGTTGCGGCCGGCGGGGTCCATCAGTGGTCTCTCCATTGGTAGAGCGGTTACAGCAGCGCGTATCTTCGGTTCGGAAGAACAACCCAGGGGGGCTTTTCATGATGGCGGCGGCGGAACGCAACCCGAGGCACCGCCGCCGACTCTTCCAGGGTGGGTTGGCGGACTCCACGTGGGGCTGCATCCTCCTCCCCCGCTTCCCTTCTCCCCTGCTGAGGTCCCTGACGCGCACGCGGACGTTGGCGGCGGCGCTGCTGTCATGGGTGCGCGTGCGTGGGGCCGTGGCTGCGGGCCTGGAAGGGGACGGAAGAGTGTCGGAGTGGCCAGCGCGGGCGCTGTTGACCAAGGGCCAGGGCAACGGCTCGGGGGTACCCATGACGTCATTGGACCTCACATTATCGCCGCCGTGGATACCGAAGGGGGTGCCATATACCCGCCGACTGGCTTCTACCACGATGGTAGCTTCTGTGCGGGTGCCGGCATTCTTAATCCCCAGCATTTTACCCCAGGGACCGTCATGGGCCCCGAGGGCCTTATCAATCCCCAGAGTGTCACCCCTCCGGTCGGCTTCTACCCGGGGCACGTCAACTTCAGTATGGGCATGGGTATGGGTACGATTTCTGGGGGCCTTATTCCAGAAGGCACTGTTCATAGGGCAACAAATCCTGCTCATAGCAATGTCGGCTTCGGTGGGCAAGGCAGTGCTGGCGGTGGTGGCGGTGATGATGGTGACGACGGCGAAGGCGGCAGCAGCAAAAGTGAGGGCGCTGGTGGTGGCGGAGGCCGCGGCCGCGGCGGCGGTGGTCGCGGCCGCAGCGGCCGCGTTGGGGTCGGCGGCCGTTGGGGCGGACGCCGTCGAGGGCGCGGGCGAGGACGAGGCCGCGGCGGAGGTAGGGGGCGGAGAGCAGCCGACGCTGCCGTGGAGAACGTGGGTATTGAAGCGGCGGGTGGCGAGGAAGGTGCGGCTGGCGAACGAGGCGAGGGCGAGGACCAGTCATGTACCGAGCATCAGCTTAGGGCAAGCCAGGATGGAGGGCAACAAGGCAGGTTGGCACCTGATGGCAACGGCGGCGGGGCCGGGCGGGGCCGAGGGCGCGATAGCAGTCGCGCCCGCGCCAAAGGGCTCAGTGACGGTGGCGCCGCCGCCGCCGCATTAGCGGCAGCCGCGACGACAGCGAACGCCAAGCCCGAGTCTGGTGCTGACGACAGCTTGGTGGGGTTCACGGACTTGATAGGGGGTCGTCCTGGTCGCCGCCGGGTGAGCAAAATGGAAGCCGTCATGTACGACCTGGTCCGGGCTTCGCAGGTGGTCCTCCCCGAGACACGCCGGGTAAGCAGACAGCCGCCAGTGGCGGCGTTTCGAAGGATGGCGGGAAGGGAAGGGGAGGTAGGGGAGGGGAGAGCAGGATACCAGATAACGGGCCACTGGAGGGATTGATAGCTAGATGATGATAGCAGAAGAGGCGTGTCATCATCAGATATATTACGTCGTACATGCGCATCCACGCACATGCACACATATGTACACACATATGTACACACATATGATACACTCGCAGTACTCACTCCCCGCCATCCAATGGCGGCACAATCCGTACAACCAAACATGATTGTCGCACGCTGCTCATGGACGTGTCGTGTCGTATCTTCTTTGCGCTCCGGAACAACCCCACCCCGTCCCGCCTCGTGGAGCGCAGGGCCCTGTGGAGTTTGAGCTGTTGCCACCGTACAGCGCTGACCTGGTTTCGGAGCACAAGGTCCGGTTCCAGGAGTCCTTGCAGCTGCTGAAGGACACATTCCCGAAAAACGCGCAACAGGTGAGTGGGGCGGAGGGTTGCTGCGGGAGGACTGAGGACCAGATCCGAACCCCGAACGCCGAAATTAGGGGCGAGTACGGGCGGAAGGGCGGAAGGGTGGAAGGCGAATAACGAATCCTGGTTGGGCTGGTGGGAGGGAGCGAAGGGAGAGGAGAAAGGGAGCGAGGCGAGCGAGCGTTTTGCGAGCGGCAGAGCGGAACCCGCGGGGCGCAAACGTTAAGTCGACCGGAGGATCGTGTTGCTGCCCCTTATCGTTTATTCGCAGATTAAGCAGAGCGTGCGGAGGGACTGCAGCACTGGTGTCAGGTGGGAGAAGGGTTGTGGGGTGGAAGGTGAGAGGTGGGGAGGGCGCAGATGGGAGACAAATTACTTGAATGCGCACACGTCCATTACCATCATCACCATCGCTTTCGTCGTCGTCATCATTATCATCATCATCATTATTATTATCATCATCGTCATCGTCGTCGTCGTAGTAGTCTTGATCGTAGTCGTTCTCATCTGGCTGCAGGAACGAGACCTGCATGGTGGCGGGGTTGTGGGTGGGCGATGAGAGGCTGGCGTGTGCGTCTCTTCTGCGACTTAACGAAGAGCACAACGGGCAGTACCTGCACGGACAGGTGCGTACCTCGGAGGGGGAGGAAACGCGATCACCGGTATTCGATCAATGAGGAGGGGAGGGAGCGCAGGAGAGGCAGGAGAGAAAAGGCACTTACCACGGATCCCCACTCTATAGGACGGGTGTGTGTGTATGGGTGTATGGGTGCGGGTGGAGATGCGGGTTAGCCCGTACAATCCACGTTCAGCATCTGGGGATGAGAAGCGCTTGGACATGGGAAAATCTCCACAGGTTTACAAGCTCCAAGCTCTTTTTTGTAATTGGATGTTGGAGGGGGAGCTGCTGAGCAGCTCATAAAATTAGACTTCCGATGTTAAGAGAATGTAGATAAGGGTCTATATTTAAGTTACGATGTTAACTTAAGTACCTTACGTACATAACTACTTTCGATAAGTCTGATAGACATGGACTTGTATACTAATTGAATTATTTCACTACTTATGATGAAGTTCACAGAGGAAAGCATCATACCACAGTTATTAGATCATGGGTAAGGTGGCTTGATACCCCTTTGCACTTAATTGATTCCCGCCTTTTCGTTTTCGTTTTCGTGTTTTGTTGAAGTTAGGGTTTTACCTGCGCCGTACACGCTATCCTGCCGCACGTGGTGTCTTCCGCCCGCATGGCCTGCCTGCAGATTCTGTATCACGCCACGAAGGAGGGTCTGCGTCGGAACAGTCTGGGTCGGCTGCTGGTGGCGTGCATCCTCAGAGCGATGGTGGAGACGGGGCTGCAGGTGAGGGGGGGCTGTGGGAGGCGGCGAAGACTCCCTGCAAAGATATAGACCTGCCTGGCTGTGTCTGTCCGTCCGTCCGTCTGCCTGTTTGTCTGCGTGTCTGTCTGCGTGTCTTGATGTTTGCCTATGTGTGTTTGTCTATCTGTCTATCCGTTTCTTTTCAGCGCATTCTTTTATTTCTAATATCTGATGGGCGCCGATCTGCTGTCGTAATGTTCCCGGCAGTACGCAACCGTCGTCATCGGCAGGGGCGAGGGCGCCAAGGCCTTTTGGACCAGCATGGGCTTCCGTACAGTCACCGCCGCTGACGGCAACGTCGCAAAACGTATTGTGATCTGCAGCCAGGAGCAAGCGCCGCGGGACGATGTCTGGCTGGCCACATTGGCGCACGACACAACGACCCGTGGGGCGGCGCTGCAGCCGTATTCGCAGACGGACGGGTTTGGCGCTGATGGCGAGGGGGCCGCGGAAGCCCAGCTTACAAGCCCCCAACAACGGCAGGTACGACGAGCAAAATTTGATTCGCTTGCGTAGCTGGGCCTTATAGAAGTACGTGGAAATAAAATATCTGATTATAGTAAGTAAATAGTTTTAAATGATGATGTCGGATGCTCCCTGAACTCCGAAAACCTAGCCTGACTTATCCTTTTGTCACCTCGTTCCTCAATGCTTTTCAACACTGGATCCCGATTCGGCATCACATCTGGATTTCGGATCTGGAAAATTCTGGATAATGGCGGTCACACAGGCGCAGGCCGCACTGGCACTGGCAATCAAGCGGGTAAGAACGGGGAGGAATGAGGGGCAGGATGAGGAGCAGGGACACGCATAATCGAAAAAAGGCCGGCCAGAAAACAAGTCGTGATGGGACGTAGAACCCAATGCTCGGCGGAACCGTGATCAGTGTGCTCTCGTTGTCAGTTTCCCAGCGTTCCGTCAAGGCCTTCCCAAACCGTTTCGCCGTACGTACTGCCTTGGTGCCTTCTCCCATACAAATGACAGGAACAAGAGGCATTGCAAATTGTTAAATTTCGACTGGACGGAGGCGGCCGGCCAAGGCCAGTAGCGCCACCGCCGCCGCCGCCGCCGCCGCGTCGACCCAAAGGTCCCCGGGCCTCCCGCGTCCACCAAGCCCCAGACGACAGCGTCGAAGCTGTCGACGCCGTCGGTACCATCAATGCATTTGACATTGCTGCGGCCTCTGCCGCCGCTAATGCGGCCGCCGCTGCTGTCCAGCGGCGCCGCCGCATTCTCGCCGCGGCGGCGGCAGCGGGGGCTGGACCGGCAGCCGCGAGAGGCGCGGCGGCGTGGCTGGACCTTTTCTCTGTTACTCGCCGAGTGCGAGCGAGTGCGGCGTTTGCTAATCCCCGTCGGTCATTTGCTGAGGTCGCGTTGCCATCACCTGAAGGGGCCATGGTGGCAGCGGATCCATCACTGTTACCATCACGTTCCTGGCGGCTGGAGGCCGCCACTGCCGCTGCCACAAGCGGCGGCGGCAGCGGCAGCGATCCCCTGATTTATTGGGTTCGTGCCGGTTCTCAATGCTCAGATCTCAACCTGGGTGTCCGCGCCTGCAGGGAGGTGTTTCCTCGGCAGACCGAAACCGCCCTGCTGGAGGGCCGGAGACAGCCCGTGCGGCTTACGGTCTGCGTGCCGGGGTCCGCACTGCACCGAGCCGTCGATTGTTTCCTGTCCGTTAGCAGCTCTGGTAACTACCAACTGAACGGCCTTGGTGGGTTGCTGCGGGAGCTCGGCGTCCGTCCCCGGGGCTGGGTGAGACTGATGCAAGCCTCCGACGGGTCGCCGATGCTTGTGCCGTCAAATGACACGGCTACGGATGCGACGGCGGTGGCGGCGACGATGGCGGTAGCGCCGGCGGCGTCTGCGGGACTGCCTGCCGCTGCCGCCGCCGTCACACGTTACGCCGGCCCCTCCCAAATACAGCTGACGTCAGCTAGCATCTGGAGCGATGCCATTTCCGTACCGAATGCGGTTGTAGACGGCTTGCTGGGTCGTGATGGCGGAGGCGGAGGTGACGGCGCCCATCAGCGGCAGCAGCAGGTGAGGGCGATTCCTGTCAAGGTTTATGTCTGGGGTGGCATTTTCCGGACCAGCGACGCAACGTTGTGTCGGTACGGTACGGCAGAAAGTGGGACGTGGAAGCTGTGTGGCCTGCAGCCTTGGCTCAGGTACCGTGACGCATTGCCCGGGGATGTCTTGGCGCTGGCGGTGCGCACAACGGCGGATGCGGATGTGGAGGTCCTGGTGAAGTTGTGGCACGGCGCGGCAGGGAAGCAGTTGGCGTCAGCGGCGGTGGCGGCGGAAGCGTGGACTGGGGCTACTGGTGGTGGCAGCTGTGTACGGAAGCGACCACGCAGCGAGGTGGCAGCGGTGAAGGTGGCGGCTGCGGATTATGATGCGACGTTACTGTCAAAGCTGCAGCGGCAGGAGGGGGCGTGGCGTCGCGTCTCCACGGGCTCAGTCGCCGCCGTCGCCATGGCCGGCGGCGGTGGCGCCGTTGGTACGGCATCCCAATTAACCGATTTTGGACCGCTTTGCACCTTCCAACTGACGAAAAGCCACTTCACAAGCGTCTATATGGCCACGTACATCCCAGCCCAAGTCGCGTCGAATTTGCTACGGCCACTGCTACAGCCGCCAAGCGGCCCTGGAGGCAGCGGCAGGGCATCGGTGGACCTGGGGGCGTCCGACAGTCGGACGGGGGCCATACATCCCAGGTCGGGTACAGTGCCGGAAAGCCTGCCGGTTTGGATGATGGGAACTACCGACGGCGGCAGCAGCGGTGCCGTCACTCTGATGCCGACGGAAGCCGACATGCGCTGGTACAGCAGCTGCAACACGTGGCGGATACGGAAGCTGGTGCCGTTGCTGATTGCGGCAGGCGCACAGCCCGGAAGCGTGTTGGGATTATGCCTTGCGAAATTAACAGACGCCGCTGCTGAAGCTACTGAGCCTGGTTTCGGAGCAGGTTACACGGAGTCGTCGCGGCTTGTGGTGGTCATCAGTGTACGGAATGACGCCGAGGCGGATTCCGAGCCGGCGACGGCAGCGATGACAACGTGGGATGTGAAGTTGGAGGAGGAGGGCACATGGCATGGTGCCGAGGCCGATATGGCCATGAATGGCACTCCCGCCGACATCCAACACCTTCGGTCGCCGGCACCGCCGGCGCTCCGTCGCCGCGGCAGCGCCACCCACGCCTTAGGCCGTCCATCTACAAGTCTTATCGGACCAGGCGGCTCTGAAGACGCGGCCTCGCCTGAAGTGAATGCCAGTCGTTCCGCCGGCAGTGGCGGGCGTGGCCACAAGCGTGGTGGCCGTGGCGGCCGCAGCCGCGGCCGGGCCCATAGCCAAGGTTGCGGCGCCTACGAGGATCATCCCGGCGACCTTGACGTTGGCGATGCCGTCGCTGACAGGAGTGAAGGTGCAGGTGATAGTCCGATGGCGGGTGTGAAGCGGAAGCCACGGGAGGATCTGGCTTGGGAGGATTGGCGACGACGGCCACCTGTGCAGCGGCTAGCGGTGGTGGAGACGCTACTTGGAGCGATCCGAGCTGAGCTCCCCCTTCCGCCGCCGCCGCCATCGGGGACCATCAGGTCAACGGCAGTGGAAGGTCTAGCAGCGGTGCTACTTCAGCGCCTGGGTTTGGCGGCGTCACTCCAGGGAACGCCGTATCGCTGCTTGGTGACAAGGCTGAGCTGCTTGGTAGGTTTAGTTTTTGCTGCTGTTTAATCAGGAATGTTCTCAACCTCATTTGGGAAGAGACTTTGTTAATCTTGTATATATATATACTGTGTATATATATGTATATATATATATATATATATCATAGGAAGAGGACGACAGATCTTAAGACCTAAACATCACCCTGTACATGACACGTAATACGAAGCTCTCAGCTTGGAACCCATAGCGGAGCGGGCAGAGGGGCGACAGGCGCCATGCGGAGCGAAAACCTGGAAACGTGAAGCATTTGGGCTGGTGGCCCGGTAGAACTGCCCGCGAGTGCCTTAACGAGCACCACCTGATTCAAAAGATAATCGATCAATAAAGGCACTCCTTGTTGTAGCTGCGAGTAGAGCTCGGCCTCTTGCATGGCAAAATGAGAAAAGCAATCCCTTGTCTGTCTTTCTGTCTGTGTGTGTGTGTGTGAATGTATGTATGTGTCTGTCTGTCTGTGTGTGTGTGTATGTGTCCCCCGGTCTGTCTGCCGCTGTCTGCTGTTTCCCCGCTTCCTGCTTACATGCTTTGCGAGTGGCTTTTCCTCGCGCTGCAGGGCGCTGCGGCGGTGGTGGCGACTCACCACTGGGCGGGGGTCGGCCTGGTGGCGCAGGGCGAGGTCCACGGGGCCCTCCTGAGAGTGGCCTGCTGCGCGCCGCTGCAAGGTCTGAAGCTGCAGCTGAGAGTGCGGGACAGGTAAGGGCTCGGGAGGGAGTCCTGAGAAGGTCTCATCCGTACGATTGGGATCATTTGGGGCCTATGCGATGAACGACAAACCAGGGTGCAGGAACCATAGTGAGCGAGAGGCGGAAGAGAGTTTGCGTGTGTGTGGAGAGGGGTGTCTATTTGTGTGTTTGTGTTTGTGTTTATGTTTGTGTTTGTGTTTGTGTTTGTGTGTGTATGTGCATGTGCATGTGGCAGGGTGGATGGAGGGGTGGTTAGGAAGCGATGGCCATCTGAGCAAGAGATCTGAGAACGGAAGTGGGAAGGTATGGAAAGCTGGAGGAAGCTGTACGATATAGTTCATATCGATAGACAAGCCCAGGCTTGAATTTCGGTTACTTTGCTCTTCCGGTGATATGCAGATGCTGTTTATTGTATATGCCAAGCTCTCCATTCATTCAGCAACCTATCCACCTATTCACGTATCGCGGAGAGACTGCCTCCGAAACTGTAAAGTAGCGTTTGCTGACCCCTTGATGTGATGGCATCGAGCTGACTTAATAACGGTTGGCAATGTGGTTGTTGTTTCTGTTGGCGGTTGTCTCTCACCAGACACGTGGGCAATCCGGAGCAGGTGCTGCAGCAGCCCACCACCTGGGGCGATGTGACCGTAGATGCGCTGTTTGGGGAGTTGCTGGACACTGTCAACTCAGCAGATGAGGTAAGAGAACTGAGCACTGCCCAGGTGGGCTATACCAGGCCACGTCTTATATTGTTACGTGCGCTCCAGGACGGGCGGAGATAGTCCGCTATCGGAATAAGGGTGGCGAAAAGGTTTCATCTTGAATAACCCTGCCTCTCCTGGTGCTGTTGTCGTGATGGCGCTTATCATCCATCCATCCATCCATCCATCCATCCATCCAGGACTCCCTCCGGGCTATATCCGAGTGGCTGGTCCACCTGGCCGCCGAAGACTCACACGCGGAGGTATCTCTCATGCTGCAGCAGCCCGCTATGAGAACCCATACCTCGTCGGGAGCTACTGCTGCTGTTACTGTTGCTGCTACAGCTCCTGTCGCGGAGTTGGAGGCCACGGTGCAGCCGCACCGACTGGCAACTGACGCGGCAGCATGTGCAGCGGAGGCGGCGGCGGCGGCAGCGCTTCAGCTCAGGATCCAGCTGGCAAGCGCGGCATATGAATGGCAGTTGCTGTCGCTGAGGTGAGGTCGGGTGCCCGGAAGTGGATGTGGGAATCAGCCCCCCCCTTTCCGTGCTACGAATCTTACGCACCGTTTTGGTGCCTTGGTATGCCTAGATATGCCATACATATGCACAAACACACACACACAGAAAAAAATGTATGTATATATACATGGGTTTACATATCCACAGCGTACACGTAAAAAAGAGTATTTTATAACAATAAAACACTGTGGAACATATGACAATGTAATATATTTATATATTGACCTCTAGGATTTTTCCTAGGCTAGGTATGCCTAACTAGGCTGCATATGCCATTTGCTCAAACGACCTTCAGAGAAAGACCCCATTGTGGTTATATATTTCTTATCTAGTTGCTCGCTCGTGTCCCCCGTTCATCACGCCTCCCTCTTCGCCCCCTTCCCCTGGGTAGGCCGCTGGGACAGGCACTGCCTCTTGTAGCGTCGCCAGATGATGCACAATATGATGCACGACAGCGCAACCCTGAGACCCAGCAGCAACAGTTCGATGTCCAAACCCAACGTCAGCTGCCGCAGCAGCAACTGCCGCACCGAATGGAGGGGCTAGTAGGGGCAGCACCAACGGCGGCAGCGGAAGGAGCAGAAGGGGCATGCGCTAGCCGAGGGAAAGCTGAATGGGATGCAACAGCTACAGCGACAGCGACAGCTACAACGTGTGCATCGGTACTTTCAAGTCTTTTCTGATTCTTTCGAGGCTTGTGATATGAACAGCATTCCTGGTAGGAGCGATCCTTCTCGGGCCTTACTAGGCCGCACTTGTCTTAGTAAGCCGTACTGTGCATTTTACCTTCCAGCTGTGTGTGCCGTACTGTATGTCTTCTTGGGGGTTTTTCTTGCCTTTCACTTTTGGGTCATTGAGGCCCTGGGTGCTGTCCAGGTGCTGTGCTCACGTTAAACCGGCCAATCCTTTAGCCGTTGGCCTGGAATGCTATCCAAATCAAAGCCCAGTTTCTCGTGAAAACGCCGCACGGGATCTTATAGCCTAGAGCTAGACGTGTCGGGAAGGAAGGTATGGACGACGCCTCAACCCCACCATCACAACCGCTGCCACAACCACCATGAGACTTGCGACTAGCTACGGAGACTGCTGCGGGCGAAAAGCCGTTTATCCATTTTGTACCTTTTGGGACTTTTGGGACCGATGGGGTTGTTGCGCGCAGCGTGGCGTGGGCTGAACGCTAAGTGCTGAGTGCCTTTCCCTTCTTCTTCCCGAGATGGCATTCATACAATGCTGGGAGCATAATAAAACGAGAATGGATGAGATGGCGCGGCACTTACTGCATCTGTATATTGGTGACCCCGTAAGACCTTTCATAAAAAGTAAATGTATATCTGCTTTGGTTCGTAGGAGCGGATTTTGGAATATCTGGATCTTGGGGGTTTGACCAAAACCAACATGAAGCGTATGCCGGAGGGTGGAGGGGGAGGTTGCAGCAAATGAAAGCAGGTTGGGGGTTTGCTGGAGGGGATGGAGGGGAGGCGGGGAAGAAATTCGTGGAAGGAAAACGATGCGCTCGTCGTTTATGGACGCCGCCTTGTTCCCTCTTACCTTCAAGGAGCTTCTTCGTGTACTGCGAAGGCGGAGTTGGTCGTTTCATTTTCTGCTTCCTGAGTGGCTCCTTGCTTGTGTTCTTATGTCCCGCTTGAAAGGCGGCGTTCGAAGGGGGATGTTGTGGCTTTGAGATGCAAATCAGCGATCGCCTGCACTGCCACGACGCGCCCCAGCGGTTGCAGGAAGCAGCAGACGTTTGATCTTTGACGTGTCGGTGTTCATTGACCTTCTTCGCGCGAAACAAAACTGCTAACGCCACAACCTGAGCTGTTCCTGGGCTATCATGAAACGGATCGGATCGGATCTTGCATGCCAAAATTACATAATATAGAGGACGAAAACGTGTTGCTTAAGGTTGCTTCCTTATGCGCACGGATCCTTCCGAACGCCTGTGAATTATGGGATATCAAAAGATTAATTTATTTCTGGACACATTCAACAAAAAAAAGTATTACGTATCGATGAAGCATCAACTTGCATGGATCCGTCTGGGGATTGCTGCGGCTGCTGGTGTCGAGAGCTGGACCCAGAGTTAAGAGTACATCTATTTGAAACTTATCGTTATGCGTATGGCCGCGTGATCTTTGAAGCAGCCAAAGCACGCAAGCCGTGGGGTATGGTAAGGGGGGCCGGCCAGTGATCATCAAGGTGCGGCTTCAGATCCAATGGCGGAAGTTCGGGGTGCACTTCATCTTACGCCGCTGAGAAGTGCTACGTGAACCACCACACCTGCATATGGCATTAGGAAGCCCCGTCCATGCCTGATATCACCAACAAATTGACAATGTGACGCTCTGTCCGAGCTCCCGATCCGGGTCTGTAATCAGCAGGAGAAGTCATGTAATAAAATATCGGCAAGCAGCGACACGGCATGGCACCCATATTCTGTTTCACCTGTACAGATCCTAAGATTCTAAGGGCCTTCGGGGCCATTTTGAAGGAAAGCCAGCCAGGCAGCACAGCTGCACGGTAAGGGTTCCTGGACGGGCTTCCTGCTCTGCTAGGCTCTGGATAGGCCATCTATCTTATCTATTTATCTATCCATCCACCCATCAATCCATATATCTATCCATCTATACATCGCGGACATTGGAGACACCCCATGGGTCGGTCCTACCCACCTGAACCCCAGGACCCCCAGCCATAGCCCTCAACATATCACACGAACACCCTCCATTGGCCTCATCCATTGTAAGGCCCTGCGGTTGTACCATGTACCGCATCTATGTGGTGATGAGGACCTTCCTAAGTTGCGGCTGTTGCACGGTGGTGATAGCGTTGCAACGGAGCAACGGTGATATTCTGGTCAGCACTATATCGCAGGTTCCACACCCTTGGTGGTGCCTGCTTGTTTCACGCGCCTTCATAAAGTTCCTTCGCCGCGGCATACAGTAGGATTTCTCATGTGTGGTAACGGCGACAATCATCGGTCGATGGCAGGAATTAAAGCAAGATTTGAGAATTCGGGTATCCTAAGAACAGTTAAAGGAAACTCTCAATCTGGGTCAGAACAAGCGCGTCAGGATGGCGCGTCAGGATGACATATCAAGGTGGCGCGTCAGGATGACATATCAAGGTGGCGCGTCAGGATGGCGCGTCAGAACAAGCGCGTCAGGATGGCGCAAGTTCTGTTGCAAAAAACAAGTTTATTTACAGGGAGAGGGGACTGATGTATGCCATTATATGCCGTGTCGTGCATCGCCAGACGTATGTCGTCATGTGGTTTCGTCGTCGAGACGGCGAAAGACTGCACCTTCCACAATTATATGCCACAGAAACAGAGGCATAAGGTTTTCATGATTCGGATTCAATGGCGCTTGCAAGTTGCTATGGCCATAATGGCCTGTTTAACTTTTGCTGTACAGTTATGCAACTGCGACCAACGGCGCTGGTTAGACTTCCAGGGACCTCCCTTAACGCAGCAATTTCATGAATTTTGGGAAAGTCAATCGATGAAGATATAGCATCGACAGTCTGAAGTTTAAAAAAAGAGAGGGAAGGGGCCGCCGCAACAAAAACGCGCGGCGAAACGCGTGACGTCAAAGATGGGTACATTCGTGACATCGGGAATGGACACCAACATACAAAATTATCTGGTAGGTTCTCAGCTTCAGTATGACACAGAAATTTGCACAGTTAATCGCGTGACGACAAACAGCACTCGAAAAAGTGCGCATGACTGCACATGTACGAGCAATCGGATTGTCCTTATGAGCTTGCCGCAGCAGCGTTCTACTGTACACATCTGACCAGCATTTTTTGAGGCACAAGCATAAATCTAGATTGTTAGGGGTTTTAAGGTTCGCCAAAACTCATGAAGGTTTATCAACCCGCCGCTACAACACCTGACCGTAACAGTTAGTCCCCGCCAGTTCTATTACTTCGGAACCAAACTTAAATTTCTGTCATATGAATAAAGTTCATCAAATCTTTTTGATATTGCAACGGTCCATCTTCAACCAGCAGGAATAAGTGAGGGTTATGAGCAGGTGGTCGTTGGAGTCTGTTTCGACTACCTTTTGTAACCGTGAAATCCAAGGAAACGGAAGTCGTTTAATAACAGTGATTACTGTAACTATGATGTCTGATAATTTGTTGCTTCTGTAATAAGGCTTCTGAAAACCATAATGTGCTATTACCTCGCCCGCGTATATGTTCCGCCTGTTCAAGTATTGATATTTTAACAATGAATGCAATATAGTTACTACGATGACATATACATGTCGTTATAACCATAAATTGATTTGAAATATTGCTAGCTCCAACATGCAAGCAAGGGAAACGTCGCCAGGCTACACCGGCGGAGGGGGTCCTCCTGGACAACAGCTACGATGTGACAATCTGCAAAACCTTCCACACGAGTTATTGCAGGTAGGATTCCAAAGAAGTGTTCTTCATTCAATCCGTTGGACGCAAGGCATGCCTGTGCAGGAAGCGGCGGACGCTAGCCATAGTTAGAGTTCGGAAACGGGCGCCGTTGTAAGTCCAATGAAGTTCGGCTGCAGTCGGTAACCAGCCCTTTGGAAGTCGACATAACACCTCAATCAAACGGAGTGTATGAATTTCTATATCACCAGCTGGTTTAGGTGTGCTTATTGCCAATCTCTGTCGCAGATGGTCTTGAAAGATGTCCCGCACAAGTTCCACCTTCGGTCCACCTGCAAGGCTTTCTCAAGTGCGCTCGCAAGCTGTTGCGACAGCATTCTGCTGAATCGCGCGGGACTTGCCTCGCACGGTCCACGGTAAGGAACTAGAAGCTGTCATCAGCGTCATGATGATGATAATGATGATGATGATGAGCATGGTCATGAAGGTCATGATGATGATGATGATGATGGTGATGATGATAATGAAGATAATGATGATAATGATGATAATGATAATAATGATGATGTGATGATGGTGATGATGATGATGATGATCATCATCATCGTTGTCGTCGTCGTCGTCGTCATGTATTGCCCCTCACCGGTTCTGACTGTTGCTGCTGCATCGCGGTACGCCTTGGGTAGCTTTAGGCGTAGCTTTGAACAATCTCGATAGCTACACCTCTTGTCAGTGTTCACATGTACCGTAGCATCGTTAACTCGCATGACTAATATTTCTCTCCTAGCCGCAAGATATTTTCTAAGAGTAATCGGGACAATATGTGCGTCAACATCATTTTGCTTCTCCCGCGAGACCAATTATAGCTTAATAGGTTCATTTCAAACGCATACTTCCTTTTTCTGTTTAATATTTAAAACTTCATGGAAAGTAATGGACTGCATTTCCTAAGCGAACCAAATCGCTCCCTCCTCTCCTCTTCGTTCCTTGTGTCTGCCTCCCCGCTGCGCACAGCAGCGCGGTTTCAAGCGCTCTCAACGCCTTCCCAAACGCCCGATGCGTCATCATAAACCTGGAAAGCCGGCTGTACGACTTCGCCCGCGCTAATGCTGTTTTGAACGTTCAGAGCGACTTCTCGTCGGGCCCCATTGAGGAGCGAACCCGCTCCCCCATCCCCTCCTCCCACTGCAGCGGCTCCTCCGCCTCGTCGTCCTTTGAATTCTTCTCCATCACCAGCCCCAATGCCAATGTCAATCTCAGCAAAGATGAAGAAGAGGAAGTGCTCCTCCAGACACTATCAGCGTTACGCGGCCATATTATCACCTCCTTGGCGATCATCTCCCTCTCCTGTACCTCTCCATCCCCCTCCGCCCTCAACCACATGCGGTTTACCCTTCTCCACCTTGAGCTCTCATCCACCTCCTACGAGGCAGCTCTTGAGCAGGGCGCAGTGAACATACTCTTACGCGACCCCCAGGCTCTCTGCGCCCGCAGCGATGCCATCATTCAGTTGGCGGTTTCCCTACCGTTACTCCGCACCCTCTCCATTTCAACCGCCGCTTTCAGTGCCAGCAGTGTAGTGGCGCTGACGGGACTCTCCAAGCTGGAGTCGCTGAGCCTGGTGGGCTGCATGGACTGCCCCGGGGGTACGGCGCAGGCGGCAGAGATATACCGACGACTGCTGCTGGCATTGCCGGCACTTCGCCAATTACGGCTGCCTATGGCGGTTGCGGTTACCGTAACTTCCTCCAGTGCGGCACTTCGAGACGACGAGGATGAGGATCAAAATGCAGGTGACAGTTGGGATGGAGGTGAGGGTATTGGTGCTGGGCTTGACAGCGGCGGCGATGGCGGTGACGGCGACGGTGGACTTCGCACCGGCTCGGGTGAAGACAGTGGTGCTTCTAGTGAACCTGTGTCGTACGGCGACGGCGGTAGCGCTGGCATCGGCAGCAGCCCGCATGGTACCCCCGTAGGACCCAAATGGACGGCCGGTTATGAGTCGATGCCAGGCAGTACCAGCAGTAGCAACGCTTACGCGCGGACAAGCCGCTTTCGATCCGAGCCGGCTCTCGCCCCAGTTATAGAAACGGGCTCGCAGTCCCCAGTCCGCCTTGTCATGACTCAAAGTAAGATGGAAAAGACTAACCGCTTTCCACCCCAGACGACGCGCGACGACGGCGACGGCAGCATCAGCGGCGGCAGCAGAGGCGCTGCGTTCTTCTGTACGACGGCAGTGGCGGCAGCGGCGCCGGCGGCGGCGGCCGCCACCCCACGCAAGCGGCCAGAACGGCGGCAGCGTACCTCCCAACCTGGATTCAAGTATTCATTCCCGCCACGTCTTCGGGACCTGACCATTCCGTTGTGCTCTCTAAACCGACCCATTTTCAAGGCCGTGTGTGCAGCTTACGGGTGTGACGGCGAGGGGGACGTTGAGGGGAACGGCGCGGAATGCAGCTGCGATTGTGCCGCAGCCATATCACGCTCGTATAGTCCCCCAGCGGCGTCCGCCTTTGACGTCATGCATGGCGTAGGTAATGTTGATGGCATCGCCATGCGTGGCACCCGCTCTAGCAGCGGCGGCGGCAGCAACAGTCTGCGATCGCTTCACATCGCCACCTTGGGAGGCTATTCTCACTGGGAAGGCAGTTTCCTGAAGACGACACATGACTTTGAGATGTTAGCACGGCTGAGGAACTTAACAACGTTACATCTGAGCATCGATCTCGGAACGCTGAAAGTTAATTCTCATACTATGCAGCACTGTTTCCAAGAGCTTATGTTCCTTCAAAATCTCAAGGTAAGTTAGATATATTGACATAATTGTCATAAATTTTATATTAGCCATCTATATATTGATGACATCATTTCATGCATATGATTCAAGCGATACACGCAAGGTCTGTATTGGGATGGGAGAGGATTGAGGTAAGAGAGGAATTTTAGATAAATCGCATTTTCACGTGGTAACACATTTGAAAACTTATCGCGATTTTACATTGTTTTTGTTTTGGAATCCGTTCATTGGCAGTGGAAATGTGCGTCTTTCCGTGTCGCTCACAGGACTTGCGAGTCTCAGAAGCGCAGCCACCTGCCTGCTTCTCAATTCGCAATCCTCTGTCCTCCAGCCACCAACCTTTCGTGTTCGGAAGCCTCCTGGCCGCTGCTGCAGCTGCTGAAGACGCCGGAGCACCGTCGTCCCCATCGCCACCGTCATTGCCTCTTCTAATGATGCCGCCATCAACATCTTCACCTCCACCGCCACCGCCGCCGCCACCGCCCCAACAATTACTGCCACTACCAACAAAAGCACCAGCAATGGCAATTGCAAGGGGTTCGGAGCTACCGAGCGCCGCTTTGCTGCTTCTCCAGCGGCAGTGGCCCCATTTAACCACGCTCCAGTTCTTCTCCGAAACCACAGTTCGTGGAAATGACGGGCAGCTCCTGGTTTCCCCCGGGACCAGCGATGTAAGCCTCCTGCCGCCGCCGTGCGCCTGCTGTACAGCGCCCTGCCTGATGGCGATGAAGAAACCCATGGCCGGGCGATGGGATAGGGTGGAGTATGGGAACCTATGCTTCGACTTAGACAATCCAGGCATGCGGGAGAAGGCGTGTGTGTAGCTTCATTCAGAGGCAGCGGCGGCAGCGGGCTGTTCTCTTCGTCCTATGGGCCCTATGGGCCTTATGGAGGCTCCTCTCCGAAGCAGATCTGCACCGCCCCCTCCCTGCAAGAGCTCATTACACGTAAGGGCTTCTCCTCAAGAGGGCCTTATGCACACTAGCTGACTTTTAGATCCGGGAACCATCATTCTGACCCCTTGATGATGGGACGTACTCATTTGCGTCCGACACTTCCACCTGCCTTCCCTGCGCCTTGTGGGGACCAAGTCTGCCTTGGCCTTGGACTCAAGAATGCACCAAAACAGCGGACCTGATCCCCTTCCGCGTGAGTGAAGTGCCGGCCTTGAGTTCATTCGATTGGGTGTATCAATCCGTACGTCCGATGACGGGTGCGCCACGGCATTTCCGTTGCTGAACACGACGCCACCCGACCCATCTGATACCCACTGACCTCCACCTCTGATCCCGCAAGGCCCCTTTTCGTCTGATCAGTGCATCTTATGGAGGTGTATATACGCGTGTGTGCGGTTGTGTGTGTGTGCGCACGCATCTGCGTGCCCAGGGACTGGTGGTTGTCTTTTTCAGAATCACCGAGAGGAGAGGAGAGGAGGGGAGAGGAGAGGAGAGGAGAGGAGAGGAGAGGAGAGGAGAGGAGAGGAGAGGAGAGGAGAGGAGAGGAGAGGAGAGGAGAGGAGAGGAGAGGAGAGGAGAGGAGAGGAGAGGAGAGGAGAGGAGAGGAGAGGAGAGGAGAGGAGAGGAGAGGAGAGGAGAGGAGAGGAGAGGAGAGGAGAGGAGAGGAGAGGAGAGGAGAGGAGAGGAGAGGAGAGGAGAGGAGAGGAGAGGAGAGGAGAGGAGAGGAGAGGAGAGGAGAGGAGAGGAGAGGAGAGGAGAGGAGAGGAGAGGAGAGGAGAGGAGAGGAGAGGAGAGGAGAGGAGAGGAGAGGAGAGGAGAGGAGAGGAGAGGAGAGGAGAGGAGAGGAGAGGAGAGGAGGGGAGAGGAGAGGAGAGGAGAGGAGAGGAGAGGAGAGGAGAGGAGAGGAGAGGAGAGGAGAGGAGAGGAGAGGAGAGGAGAGGAGAGGAGAGGAGAGGAGAGGAGAGGAGAGGAGAGGAGAGGAGAGGAGAGGAGAGGAGAGGAGAGGAGAGGAGAGGAGAGGAGAGGAGAGGAGAGGATCGCAATTACATATATCTACGGTACTTCTTCGTATAGGTGCTTGCGATTTTGACAGGTTGGGGGTAGTTTTTTAGGTCTCTGAAGAAGAAAGACTGGCTCCTGCGGCAACCTTGCGGAAGAAACTGATAGCGAATCCTTTCGGTGGTTGCTTGTCCACGGCCTCACTTCCTTGGACGTTGTCGGATGCCGTTCCGTTATTTGCCGCCTGCAGGGAAGGGTGGAGAAAATAGCTTTGGTCCACTGTCCGTAAGTGCTGCAGCTTGGACCTTGGGCTCGGGGTCTTTGGCTCGGCTCGGCCATTCCGATGCTAGCTCAGGGTATGGTACTTGAATGCGACCGGACTCTTCCAAATGTCAAGAGCGTCACCAGAGGAGTTCGAATTTCTGGCTTCTGGTCTACGTTACATAAACTATCTATAGAGCAGCGCCTTAATGGCCGCACTTCGTCCACGGGCAAACTTCTGCAACTTGAACGCGATGCCCTTGTCTGGGATATACCGACAGTTTCGAATAAACCGTGGGTCCAAGTTCAAACTGCAATTCAGAAGTTCTATACAGTCATCATAATTCTAGTTCCAAACCGATAATGTACTGAATTTACCGATTAGTTCACTGTCAGCGCGAGTCTGTTTGAAATTGCCTGGTATTGCAGGCCTACCATTCTTTCGGGTTGGGACCTCCATGCATAGAGCTATATTGTGATGGATCTAATGACTTGCCGGACAGTCGCGATCAGTTAGGTTGTGTGGTTGTTATACTACCGTCACACATTGTGTCGTGACACGCGCATTCAGCATCCGGAGGGTCCAAACGATCCCTAGGGGGCGCGAGAGTCCCGCTCATGTGATGGGTCCCCCGCTACCTTGCCGTGCGAATGGAGCTGCTTTTGCCTGCGTATCGGTGGGCGCTCGGCAGGTGGGAAGTGGGGCGGGTGCGCCATTGAGGGTGCTCCAGTTCACTCAGTACAGAAGCTGAGCCGCTGTAAATATTTTTCCAGCCCAGCTAGAATCTTCCTGGCTAGAACTTGTGTAACTGATTTGTGTGCTGCTAACACCGTGGAGACAGGCCCTGTCTTTCGCTGATGGGCAGCAAGCAAAGAATCATATGGAGCATACGGTTGTACCACTTTAAAATTCTAAGAGTTATTCATTGAGTTTACACATTTTGAAAATATTGCGCATGATTACTAGTTAAGGCAAGTACGGCAAGGTCGTGAGGATGACTAACCGGGTAGGCCAAACTCCAAACCCTGCTCCAATAGTCAGCAGAAATCGATTGCAGGGAGGATATACATGATTTCAGCATATTTTGTTGACAACTTGGTAACTTTCATTCGCCTCTGGAGATGCGGGCATTTTGTCCTCGGCTGCTTCTTGCGTTATCTTTCGCATGCTTAGCTGCGAAGACCACCGCTTACGTCGTAGGCGGTGCAGTTATGCACCATGGAGCACTTGCTTTAGATCCTAGGAACTTTAACAGCTCGTTACCAAACGCCACCGATGCAGCGACGGCGTTGCATTATGCCGCCCTGCATGCTGGCCTCTTTATACAAGGCCTTGAGCCAGAAATCTTGGTTCTCATCACGCCACACGGTCTTGCGCTCACGCAGCCCTACCTGCTGTACAGCAATCCAAGCGCAGGTAAGACCAAACAGCTCCCAATCCTCGCTCTAGGGGCTGCAGAGACATGTACCCGGGTGTTGTCAACCCTGTACGCTCAGAGGGATCCCTGTTCTTCAATGTCCCATATGGGTTGCCCGCAAACTTGGCGCGTGCAGCATACTCTCAGAACAGAGCCCTCAACACTAAGCCTCGCACAGCCGTATTCTCATGGCATCGTCCCTAACCCGGATTTTCGTTGCCCTCACTGCCCTCACTGCGTCCCGCCTTCACTATACAAGGGCATTCCAAGGTCCGTAGCCGGCGCTTTCATCACCAGCCAATGGTTTCTATTGACTCCTCCCCTCCCCCCATGTCTCCCCCTTCCCTTTACCAACTGGCCAGAGGGTAGCGTGGACGTGGACACCTGGCTACCTTGCTCCTTGCCTCCCTGCGTCTACAACGCCTCTGCTAGGATTGATGTCCCACTATCCAAGCAGTTAGAAACCTCCCTGGCGGGCCATAAACTCAATGTGATGACGCTGTCTGGTTTCGGGGCCCCTGGTGACGGTACGCTACCGCTGCCACTGGCCTGGGGGGAAGTCATCCCTCTGTACTTCATTGGCCGGGCGTATTCAGAACCCGAACGAACAGATCACCCGTTGTCAGCTTACCCGATCTTGTCAGAGAGCTATCTTCGCCGTCGCATCGCGGGACGGAAACACCATCAATCGCTCAGCACCCGGACATCTAGCGGCAGGATCGCTGGCAATGGCGACAGGGCCACCACTGCTGCAACAACCGCTGGTAGCTTGCCGCGCCTCGTCATCCTCAGCCTCCCCTCGCGGCGGTACAATCACAGCGTCGACATGGTTCCGGAGCTTTTAGCCTTAGGTGCTGGACTGTTCGCGGAGTTGGACTCTCTCAATGAGCGCATCGCGGTGGTGGTCAGCGGTGACCTTGCACATACTTGGGATCCTGAGGGGCCTTACGGATTCAGTGTACACGCTGAACGCTTTGACACTGCCGTCCTGCAATGGGCGAGAAATCTGGACCGCGATGCGCTGCTCAAAACCGCAGCCAAGAATGTTCTCGAGGCAAAATCATGCGGATTCCCTGGGATGGTTATATTACAAGGTCTCATGGACCATGTAAAGCCTGACAATATGCACAGCGTATTGCTGGAGTACGGCCATCCGTCGTACTACGGCATGATGTGCGCGGTGTTTGATTTCCAGGGTGACGCGTGAGAGGAATGCGGGAGCTGAGAGCTGTGAGAGGGAAGCTGGTCATTTACCAGGAAGGTGTATTAAATTGGAACTCGTGACCACACGCATCCAATTATAGGGAACCACGAACGGGAGAATTACATTGGGGTTGACCGCCTTTGTTACCTTTCGTGATTCCGCTTGGAAATGTTGTTGGGGAATTTTACGCTTTCAATTGCTGCGGCTGAGGGGAGGTGCCGTCAGATTACCTGGCGGCGGGGCATTGGTCCTGATGGGGGGTGGTGCTGATGTGGGTTTCGGGGTAAGGCTGCGGTTCGGTTTACAAAAACGGAACTGGGTAAAAAAATACAGTGGGCAGTGGGGAGCGGGATACGGGATATGGACACGATGGCGGGCGCAAGGGCACAGAGCCTTTGCTGGGTTGATTTTGTGATGAGCGCGCAAAGTACCTCGGAGCAGTTGGGTTTATGCAATTTTATTTTTGCACGTTTGGTATGCGTCTCTCCCTGTGTCCCTTGTGCGACACCATCTTATATAATTGCGAATTCGGGCTGCGTAACATGGTATGCTGGTTTGTGTGCTGCATGACGATGAAGCAAAACTTTCATTATTTGCATGGATGAGGAATCCCATTTTTGGTCTGCACCATCTGATCTGCCTTGCTCCTCTTCTATTACTATGCAAGCCTTTTCCCAGGGCGTCTGACCAGCCTATCTTTCTTCTACAGGGAAGCTTTGGATAACCCAAATCAGATCATGGGCCTAATAACGTCAAGGGACAGCTGAAAGGCGCGGATGTACGTACCGCTACGAAAGCACTTACTGACAAGCTGTGATGCTCCCTGTGTCCCTTGTGCGACACCATCTTATATAATTGCGAATTCGGGCTGCGTAACATGGTATGCTGGTTTGTGTGCTGCATGACGATGAAGCAAAACTTTCATTATTTGCATGGATGAGGAATCCCATTTTTGGTCTGCACCATCTGATCTGCCTTGCTCCTCTTCTATTACTATGCAAGCCTTTTCCCAGGGCGTCTGACCAGCCTATCTTTCTTCTACAGGGAAGCTTTGGATAACCCAAATCAGATCATGGGCCTAATAACGTCAAGGGACAGCTGAAAGGCGCGGATGTACGTACCGCTACGAAAGCACTTACTGACAAGCTGTGATGCTCCCTGTGTCCCTTGTGCGACACCATCTTATATAATTGCGAATTCGGGCTGCGTAACATGGTATGCTGGTTTGTGTGCTGCATGACGATGAAGCAAAACTTTCATTATTTGCATGGATGAGGAATCCCATTTTTGGTCTGCACCATCTGATCTGCCTTGCTCCTCTTCTATTACTATGCAAGCCTTTTCCCAGGGCGTCTGACCAGCCTATCTTTCTTCTACAGGGAAGCTTTGGATAACCCAAATCAGATCATGGGCCTAATAACGTCAAGGGACAGCTGAAAGGCGCGGATGTACGTACCGCTACGAAAGCACTTACTGACAAGCTGTGATGCGGTAAAGAAAGTTAGGAGCAAACTTTCAAGTAATAGAATATACATAGAATTTTTTTGAAAATATACGTTGGAAAAATTCATATCATACAACATAACGTGTACGGTCTTGCTTGTCGGACATACGAGCGTCAGCGGAAACCGTGCGCGGTTGCTGATCTGACCGAGAAGGTGTCCACGAAAGTTGATTTTGGAATAAGATTATGTTCCGGACAATTTGGACCTCCTTCAAGACAAGGATACCACTAATTTCCCTTTATCCTTTGCACGACGAGCGACATGAAATATATGATTTGAGCATCGAGTAATCTATGTTAAAAAAGAAGACATATAAAATTATCATCTATGGCATCAACTTGATGAGTTTACCTTCATGTGGGTTGATTTGCATCGTCGCGTCTCGAGAAATCTCTTGTCGTGAAATCGTATAACAGACTAGCCTGCGCTCACAAAACATACGGAGGATAAGAATATATATACTTTACTAGATATATATATCATAGTGTATGCAAGTTCTTTGAATTCCAAGCAACCAAATATTTGCGATATCGCTGTGCCGTTTGACCTTCGCTGTGGAACTTGACGGTACCCAGGCCGTTCAGTGCCAGCAAGGTTTATATTTTAGAGGAAGAGCCTAGCATAAAATATAATTTCATTCCCCCGGTCTTGCTGACAGAGCGAATGCCTGCACTGTTTGTTGAGAACTTGGCGGCGTGCGTAGAACCTCCCAAGAACCTTTTTTATGAAGCCAAAGTGCTTGATCCCGACGGTACAAGCCCAATCTGCGACGTAAGTTGTTGGAAGCGATAGTCTAGTATATTCTTGTGATAGTCATAAAGCCCGCTTAAATATTCGGACTTGCGTTGCTGGCACTGTTTCCGAGACTGTTTGTTTCCGCCCTAACTGCAGATTATTGTTGCTGGATACGTCTTGGCTGGTGTTTACGACACGGCCAGGAGACATCTCACAGTTCCGTGTTCAGCATCTTCAAAGCTCAGCGACCAGCCGGAGAGCGTAAGCGCGCTGGTATGCCGCAGCGTAGGGGTGGGAGTATCCCCAGAGTATATTGCACTGCTTGCGGCCGAGAACGGAGCGACGATTATCCTGCCTAGGTGCGACGGTTATGGTCGCGTCGCTTATAGGAACACTGTATTTTCCAGAGGTAAAGTTAATTTTCCGTTGTTCTGGTGCGTGTTTTTTGCATCTGTTGGCGGCCTGTGCGGACCTGAAAGGGATAGCCCAAACGATATCTGCTTCCATTTCCACAGGGAGGGCGCTTTAAATGCCAGCGAGGTTCGCATCCGCCCACGCCTACCGGACAACGGTTCATCCGGCGTCGCCGGCAATTCAGTGGTCATCGCACGCGGCGCTGACCCCTACACCGCCCTGTTGAATGCAGTCCAGCTGCTGGTCGACCACACAGGTGGATTTTTGCACTGTGAAATCTTTAGGAGCGGACTTTGTAGCACCGTGCTTAAGCGATCGCTTATCCAAACAGGTGCCCATCACAAGGATGTCCATGCCTATGCCCTGCCGTTACTTGACGGCGCAAGCTGCCTGCGGTTGGACGAATCCGCGATGTCGTTAAAATCCTCCGGAAAGGTTTCAAGCTCTGTATCGCTCAAAGCAGCGCTGGAGCAGCAGCTACATGAGGGTATCCTTGTGCAAGTAAGTCGGCTGCTGGCGGCGTGCACTGCGCTGAGATGTGCTTTGGATTGTGATCACGCAAGGCGGAAGGCATTCTATCGCGATATCTCTCGTAAACCCTGACCTCTTTCGCTCACGCTTCGTCATGTGCTCCACTGCTATACCTATTATCAATGGGTTACAGCATAGTGCCTCCTTTTTTGCAGGCTGCTCCTGGCTGCCCCACTAAGCCATTGCTGCAGGCACCTGGCCTTCGCGTTTGCCAGGGAACGTTGGCATCGCTGGGCCTGCGATACTCGGGCATGTAAGTTCCGGGCGGGGTTTGGGTATGACGCCGCCTTCCATGTTGCTTGTTATCATATCAAAACTGCTGCCTGGCTGGGCCGTGAAGCCAACTTAGTTCAATACTGTGTCTAGGCAACAATGCCAAGACGTGATTTCTGTTTCCTTATGTTCCTTGTATCCCCTTATCTATCCTTGCGGCAATTGACCGCTGCTTGACCGCATGGTGTTGCAATCAGTAATCATCACGTCTCAATACTGCTGCCGGGGCTGATTTTTTTCTGTTCCCTCGTACCAACTGGATCGTTGACCCAAATGGACCTAGACGCTAATCCCAGACGCCCATTATTTGAAGACGCTGAACTCAGATGGGCACAGAGACACGTTACTGATTTGCATAATATGTTTACACAGGAGCGTCGTCTATGGCACGGCTACTGGTCACATCCTTGCTGTTATGGAGACTAGGGCGGCACTTAAGATGGCGCCGGTGGGCATGTTGCACTCACTCGGGCATAACGCGGTCGCTGGACGCCCATCCAGCGACACTGACTCCCCATCGGCCGTCTCCGCCGGTGCGTCAGTTACTACCTCCGCCACGCCGTCACCGGTTTTGTCTCGCGCCAATAGCAGCAATGGCGATGCCGCGGCCGTGGACGCATCCACATCCCTAGCCCCCAGCTCGCCGGTCAGCATTACACGCTCGAATCCATTGGTATTGTCGGGCCGCAGCATCACCACCGCACCGGTTATCCAGGTCCTGGGAGCGGCTTCAATCGACATTGCTGCACCCAGCCATGACGGTGTCGCGGTGCCTTTCACATCTACTGGCGTCCCTGCCCATGTGCTCGCGAGTTTTGCTCTACTGGGTTTTAGAACCGCTGGCGGCCGTGTGGGCGCCGTGCGCTGCTGCCGCATCATGCCTGCGAGTGCTGCCCTTTCCGCTACAATGGCTAGCAATGAGGCCACTGTTCCGGTTGTCCACACTGGCTTGGGCCTTGTCGTGCGGGTGGAGGTGTCATCACCCTCTTCTGGTACGCTGCTGCTATATGTGGAAGGTCCCGATGTACATCCATGCGCGGATCAGACCCAGGACGAGTTATACTTGGAAGTGACCGCAGCACAGCCGGTGCGGCGCGTCCTGTTGAAGGGCCAGAATGCGTTCTGGCGTTATGACGGCACCGGCTGCATCCTTAGCGTAGAGCTGCCGTCGGCACCAGAGGCATACCGCGAAGTGGAAATATTTCTGTAAGCCGGTTCGATATATTAAGTGTTCACAAGGAGTGTTAGCGTGCTTGTATTTTGCCCGTTACTGCTGCCTCTGCTGAACCCACAACTCGTAAATGGTGCACCCCAAACACCGTCGTCATAGTTATTTTGTATTCTTCGTCAATACAAGCTCGGAAGTGTGAGGGACCGGAAGATGTTCAATGAGAGATTGTCATGGTATGTGTACGCGAATAGGCTTAAAAAAGAGGACCTCTGAGCTGCGGGATGAGAGCTGCAACAGGGGGCAGTGCTGTGCCCGGCTGCCGAACTTATGATTGGTAATTCAACCTGCAGGTGCTTCGTAATCGTCAATTTGTTGCAGAAGAAAAAAGATCTTATTTCTAATTGACACACTTCGTGTATGCACGTTCGAATGTGGAGAAAAATGAAGGCAAAGTTTGCCATGCATGGGTGAAGGGTCTCACATGCCACAAAATCTTTTGTCTTATCCAGAAAAAACTTGATTGTGCCATCCTTCAGAGCTACTTCCGCCGGTTCCGTGCGTATCATGTGTTCAATACGTATGTCGGTGGCCGGTATTAGTGGCTGATGGTTTGCTTCGGCCGACACTTGTATGGGAAACGGCGGCAAGGTTATCTACATACGATGGGCACCTATTGACCGCCGGATAGCTAGGTCGGTTGTAATTTCCATATTGGTTACGGGGGTGGGTGTCTTGGTTGAAAAGCAGTTCTTGGGGCTATGTTTATATTTGTCGTTCGCGATGGCTGTGGAGAGAGCCTATTGGAGGTGGCGGCTCGCGGGCATGTCGTGTGTTGGGCACGCAACTGCTCCACGCTGCGCCTAAACCCCGTGCATGTGCCAGGTTGGCAAGCAGCCTTTAGAGATGATAGGATTTGTGAATTGAGCTGCCCTTTTCGTTCGGCATGCCAAAACACAGCACGCCACCTAAAGCGAGATCCTAACATGGCAACCAACAAGACAGGTGCCTTGCGGCGCGCCTCAGGCGCGATGGAGTGAGGTTTGTTTGGAATGCGGAATGCATTTTTGACGCCACATGTTTTCTGAATTATGTGGTTTTGCTGTAACAGGAGCAACACCTCCTCAGTCCTATGCTAATAGGAACTGTAGGGGGTTCTTTTCGAGTCCATTTTCTAGTATGTGTTGGCGGAAATTTCTATATGTGTTCCAGTTAAAGTTGGGTAGCCGATGCTGCCGCAACCCATGTACCCTATGGCTTGTCCGTTCGTTCGGGACATGGGTATATTGAACGTGCCATGGCCTTTCTTGTCGTACCCTGGTGTTCAAGTAGCTTTTGGGGTCTCTTTCTGCGATTGATTGCCTTGAACGTCAGTTCCTGTCGTTCCTGTACCTTCCTTTCTAATCTCTTCATGGATTGCGAAAGCCAACGAGATGATACGTGTGCACATTTTCTGTTCCTTCGGGGGCAAAGCCCACCATGCTCCTTATTTGAACTGGGTATTGATATTGATGGCACGTGTTTTAAAAGCTCCTTAATCTGTAACAGACCGAACCCTAGATGGTGCTCCGAACCTGAATTTGGTGGGATATCCGAGTGCCTCTCGCTTTCGGCTGGTGAGGTGAGTGACACGGGACCTTACAAGCCGTCCTTCGGCACTGCAACAGAAAACGGATGGTCGGGGCTACGGCTTCGCATCTCGCGCGTATACCTGGATGCAGCTGCTCCCCAGAGCTGAAGGAAGAGGCATTATTCTAGATCACAGCGCTTATGAACTCTACCGAATAACGAAAAGTCGCATCTGCCTGTCCATTGTCCTCTTTCCTAGCTAAAGAAAGCTAGTCTCGCTTCCCAAGCCCCGGCCCAATACCTCTCAACACCCACAAGCCCCCTATAGCCCATGAGGACTAAACTAATTTCAAATAAACCAGTTCAACGCATTGACTTCGTGCGACTGACTCCTGGTCCCTTGTTTCCCTCACCGCCTGATGGCATGTTTCCATCCTCATCCTCTTCCTGGTGTGTGTCATGCCTGTCCCTTCCACATTCCCATGACACACGCCGCCGCGAGGTAGATCAGATACCAGCCCCGCGCAAACACGTAAAACCGCTCCGGCAGCGACCCATGGTTCATTAAACCCGCTGCCGCTACCGCCATGTTGTACAATACCAAGAACCCGCAACCCAGCGCCACCTCAGGCCGCAGCTCCACGTCCACATGGCTCACACGTCGACGTACAAAGTACGACCCGAAACCCAACGCCATGGACGTCAGCATGTTGAACAGCGGCCCCGCGAAACAGGCTGTGAGAGCCATCGTGGGCTTGCCGCGCCTCGCCATGGCTGGGTTGCCAAAAAAGTCACCCAGGCTATTGCCCCAAGCCAGAAGTGTGAGCCCCATGACGGAAGAAGGAAGCCTAAGCAGGCTCGCGAGTAATGAAATCAAGCCGACCACTTGCGACGCTAAAATATCTATCCAGATAATACCCATGACAAATCCGAACACCGCGAAAAACGCGGGACCAAAGGCAAAGCTCGTACCGAAGTCCCAATCTGGCAGGGCGTCTTCCTCCCCGGCGGTAAAGTACGCCACGCCAGCCGCCAAGCTGGCACCTGTCGCCAACGCGAGTACGATAGCCAGCCAAGAGGAGCCAGCCAAGTAAACCGCCGCCAAAAGCGGCGCGCCGACGCATGTCACGACCAGCCAACGACGGCTGTAGCTTGCGGGATCGACAAATGGGATGGAGAAGCGCAGCGCGGCGTAGACTGGCAGTAGCAAGGGGAAGGTGGCGGAGCGCCAGCGGCGGCGGAGGCTCCCAGGCGGTATCTCCTCCCACTCGGCGCTTGTGCCTACATTCGGTGCGGAAAGATTAGACTGAAAGAAATCAACGTTGCAGAGGACGGGAAGGGGGCAGGGGTGCTTGCGTGTGTGTTTTTCGTGCGAAACTGGTAAACGCGATTCGCCGGGACAAGAAGCCCGGGGAGACGGCTGTGGAGCCGGAGGGAAAACGTGACACGCTGGGTTAGGTATGAAAAGATCAAGTTTGTGACTTGTAACTGCCGTACAGAAAGGGTAAGCGGGCGAAACAGGCTTACCCACAGTTAGCTCGTACCGCAGCCGGTTCCACCATGTGCGCTGATGTCCCCCTCCACGACCCCCTTGATGACACACCGCTAACTCCCCCGCTTCGTCTTCTTCCTCCTCTTCTCCCATGCTGTACGTGCCGTACAACCCCTCAGTAGAGCTCCGCCGATGCCGATGCCCTAGCAGCCCTGCTTCTTCATCCATCGCGTCCACGCCGTCTTCTCCTTCTTCATCGGTAAGGTCGGACTCCCCGCCCACCGACCTGTCCGCAACCCATGGGTCCATCGGAAGGGACGCTGTGGCGGAGCTGACGCCGTTGCGTGGCGGTGCTGGTTGTGGTGGTACGGCATCCACAGGCGCCGGCGCCGTGAGTGCAGAGCCGTTGAGGGACGACAGCGTGACTAACTGCGACTGCGACCCGCCGCCAGCGCCTCCGTCGCCAGCTCTCAGCCCTACTCCACTCGCCTCCGTCGCCGTCGTACTTCGGAGACTGGGCCGCTGCCGTGACTGTTGCCGCCGCCGCCGTACCTCCCCGCCGCCGCTCAGTGATGCCGCATCGCGAGCTTCCTGGCTGAAATCGGCCCAAACCATCTCTTGGTATGCTTTGGCACTTACCAGGTGGTGGTGATGAGGTTGCCTATCTAGGCGCTGCGGTGCTGGTGATCCTGGCCGGCTGGTGATGCCGACACCGCGGACGCCCTCTCTTCCTCTCCCTTCTCTATGTTCTTCGTCCGTTACTTCTCGCGGCACGAGGGGTGCCGTTAGCAGCTCACTAGCCCTGAAGCGGCTCATCGCAGCACCAAAACCAACAAGCGAGTGATATCTTGTAAATTCTCTTTAAAATTCCTGGATCCGGACGCTAGTGCATAATCGTAGCTCGCCAATAGATATTTGGCGATATTCCGGTTATAAAAACAAATTGGGATATCAGATTGGGCATGCCCAGGTAAATTTCGGCCCGAAATTCAGTCAATACGGCAAAACATTTGGCCTAATACGACATGCACCGCTCGAGTCAGTAACATATAAAAATATCAGTCAGTCAATATCAGTCAGTCAGTCAAATAAAAAAGGATTCCGCGCAACGGACAGCATACGCATACGTATTCCGCGTACGAGTACTACATACTGTGTACGCCCAGGGACGATGTCTCCTCCTGGTTGTCCCCTCGTTTCCATACCCAAGCACCTAGCTTTACCTAGCTACCCAGCTCCAAGATCTCCAACCCCACAGATTTACCTGTCACCCGCCCCCAAATCCATCAGCGCCCAGGGAAGTGAGTCTTCGGGCTGGCGGCGTCGAAGTCTGGTGTGGGTAGAATACCAGTCCGCCGGTCCGGGGTGGGTGGGCATGAGCGCGGGATTTATGTGGTGATGCAAAAACACGGACCCACGGGTCACAGGCCCGTCTCCCCCGCGTTGAATGTTAAGTTGTCTGCCTCAATGCCTTCAGATGAGATAGGTTGCCTGTTTTAGCTGAGTATAATTGTACAAATGCATCGCGAAATACAAATTAAAAAATTGGCTCCTTGGTGGTGGTGGTGGGGGGGTGGGGTGGGGTGGGGGGAGTTCTGAAAGGAGAAAAAGACGCTGGAGTCCTGGTAAGCTCCTCTGTTATGATCATCCGATTAAAGCGTGTATTTTAAAACTTTCGAAACCCAAGATTGTCCATTTCCTTCATTTTTATGTTTATTTTGTCTTTTAAGAGTCTGATTGTGCCTTGCTTGCTTGCTCGTACATTGCGAATTTTCAAGCTCTCTTTGAACGCCGTAACGGTCGTAAGTCGTACTCGGTACTCGTGCTGCTTATACGCAAGAGGGATCCGTCCCCCTCCTTGGGCAAAATACACATGCCATACTAACCTGCTCAAGACAGATGACCTGAAGTTTTGCCACATCGTACCAGCTTCCGGCCGCCCCCGCTCGTGCCACTCGTCCCCCAGAAACACCCACACGGCGTACGTCATGTATAACAGTACGGCACCCACGATAAACCAGTGCGTAATCTTTTTCGATTTTCGATCCGCAAGGGTAAGTGGGGAGGGTAGAGGGGAAGTTGACGGGGAGGGGAAGGGGATAGGGGAGGAGAAAATACACATGGCAATATACACATGACACTACGACAATTGGTTTTGGAAAAGGGTTGTACGGCAAGGAAGAAGAGAATTAAGGGCAATAACCAATGGCGTAAACAGCAGTTTTCTCTTCCACGCCAGTACGACATATCCGTATTCAAACACGTACACGAATCATTGTGTACTGACAACGTTTTTGCTGCATGATTTTGCTACGCGCATAAGGCCTTAACGACAGCTGTTCCTCGTGCTGTACATCTTCGAAACAGAGGATGCGTGCCTTGGACCTCCTCCTGCAGGAGCATATCCCCACAACCCTCAATCCCGACATCGAAACTTACCCTGCCGTACGCAAATGATGTCAGCACAAGTACGACACTTGCGATGAAAATACCCAAGTCCCTCAAAGTGGCGCCGCGGCATTTGACAGGTCCTCTGTAAGTCCAGGAATGGAAAGTGAATGTACGAAATGCGCGCAATATTCAAGTTAAAGCTTGCACAGAAAAGTACAAATATGCAGGAGAGAGGGCATTCAGTTGGTCAACGGCGGCTGTAACGACCCGCAGAATAGCCTCACTGACCCACGGGTCGCAGCATCATTACGCCTTCCCCACCCCGCACTCCCCAGACTCACCTGGATGCACGCATTACCTCTGAAGCCACAATGCACTGTACGAACATGGCCGCCCCTGTCGTACGTACGGCACAGTCACAGGAGTGGTGATACTGAAGCAGATCATCAGGATCGGAGATTACATGGGGGGGGTCGCCGTACATTTGATATGCTGAATACCGTAACACCAGGACCCGGGTGGCACCCTGACACCAAACTCCCCACCACTTACTTTTCTTCCGAATTCTGTTGGGACACGTTTTCGTACGTCCGTACGCAGAAAATGCAGATTACTTACTCCCGCCACATTCCCCACCAACCACCCGCCCGCTCTGGTCAACCAACAAACCAACATCCAATAACACACCAGTCAGGGCTCCAGTCGACAGAAGTACGTCGCCGTTGCGAATGGCGGTTATGTTGGCGGACAGGTCGGTTGCACCGTTGCCAATGGCAACGAATGTAACTGAAAACAGTTGGGATCATGTGAAAAGATAACAGCTTAGCATGCAGTATGAAGTTACAGATTAAAAGCAAATGGGGGAGAGAGTTCTGCTAATGTCATGGAGAGATCCAGGACGGGCACGGCTACTTATTTCAACCACCCCACCAACAGAAAACGTCCACACAACCAACCTACCGCCCGCAAATCTCGGCCGCATCTTGGGTACGCTCTGAGATACGTGTGTCATGATCGGCGAGAAGTAAACCTCCGCCGTATCGCCCAAAAGTGTGAAGAAGAGTGGCAACAATGCAGCCAACAACAGCTGCCGAAGCAGAGAGAAAGGTGGGTGGCGGTGGAAGCCTATTGATGCATGCTGGTGAGGATGCATGCTGGTCAGGCGACAGTCCTTTAGGGAAGCAGGTGTTGCCGTACAAGCAGTAAGGAATGGCCCGATGGGGTCTGGTTTTGGTCTCGAAAGGATTGAAGGGGATTGCGTGTGTAGAGCCCAGGGATTGTGTGGTGACCGTACGTTGTGACCGTACATTTACGAAAGTGCTGTACATGAGCTAGAGATGGCAGTACACTTCTAACTGGTACCCGATCTGGGCCCTATTTACCGCAGGGCCTTTCTCATTACATAGCTTCCCGCCCCCTCCTCCTCCTCGTCCCCCCTCCTCTTCCCCGTCCCCCTCCCCTTCCCCCCTCCCCTTCCCGGCCCCCTTCGCCCTCCTCTTCCTCTTCTCTAGGGGATTTACCGTGAAGAAAAAGCTAGCAGCCATCCCATGGGGGGCCACGTGACAGTAATACCACTGAGTGTACGGCAGACCGCCATCGGATTCGCACTGCTCTGTAACGAAGCTACAGCGCTCCGAAACCGGCACTCGGTCCAAACGGTCGCACGTGTACGGCGGCTGTGGCAGTAACACTCGGATGGTTAGTTGCCATGACAGTTTTCAGTTTTTTAGGGTGACGCGTGAGATGACTGGTATCATAATAGGGCTGGAGGGTTGGTACTTTCCCACGTTTTGTCTTAAACAGTGTGGAGAGGGTGGGAGATCCCACAGAGGCGGGATAAGGGCTGGCGGAGCTATAGGGCCCATGTAAACCGAAGTTTTTAAAGTGAATTAAGATTTAGAGGGAATTACGCAACGTGCAATCCAAACCATAACCCCAATGCAGGTGATGCTTCCATGCTGGTATGACTTGTAGAGCACGCGGGGCCAGGGGTCCACCTCCCCGACAACTTCACGTACCGCTGGGGCACCTTGACCGGACTCCGCAGCTGCTGTGAAAACGACAACAGAGACCAATAAAAGTGCCAGCTTAAAAACTTTCATCCCACAGCAGATAGGAACCCTTCGGAGAGGACGAACGGGACTCATTGCAGTGGATGGTCGACGAGGTCATGCGTTACTCGCATCTGCTTCAAACAACCTGAATAATAACGCTTAGCTAAGATATGTAATTGACGTCCGTAACAACAAATCACTGAAAGAATTCCGAAATGGTATGAACCGATTCATTAACGAACAGGGCGAACGACAACCGCAACCGGGGACCCTGAAAAGCACAGTTAGCGCCGACATGCTTGAGCAATTGCTGGAAGAATATTTTCCCTTAAAAAACGTTATCAAGTTAGAATCCGGATGGTGTCTGCAAAGAAAGGTGCTTTGTTGCGATGGTGAGCGCCGATCCTGCGTTTCCGAGGCCAATGGCTTTACCCTGATGCGTTTCTGATTCTATGTATCCAGTGATATACCAACGAAAGTTTATATAGTTCATTTGAACAGCCAGTACAAGGCAGAAGGGTGCGTTCTTCTCGAGCTCTTCAGTCCAGCCAATGCGTATACATGTTTATTTACATGGTTTAAATCTTCATATCGTTTCAGGAAGAAAGAATTTATTATCGACGACCTGGATGAGCGGACCGTCCTCATAAATCCCGCTTACCTGGACGAAATCCGCGCGGCTCTGAAGAAGTACAGCGACGAGCTAACTTTCGAGCCCACAGAGAAACTTCAGGGCCAACAGTGACACCCCCGAAAGCAAGCGCACAGTGTATCATTCGTCGGACGAGGGAATGGACGTCCGATCTCTAGAAATTGTCAACCCCGCGCTTCAGGAATTCCTGCTGCTCCAAACCCGTCGGGCGCAGCTGTACTCATGCTTCCAAGAGGGCTTCAATGAGTTCCTCCGTACCAAGTCAGTGCGGCACGGCCTTCCGCCATTGGTGCTTTCAATCGAAGCGTGATGTATATCCATTTGATAGACCCGCGGGACACTTGATGTGGGTCACATATATCTCTCCCGCGTTTATCCCAGACCTATGCCTCTTGTAGTGTCCAGCAAAACGTAAAGCCAAATCCAAGCAAGAAGCAATCAAAAGTTATACAGCTGCTCGTCATCGCAACTTGTACATCTCCCTCAGGCGCGAGGGGGACTATAAGGCCCTCTTGGCGGAGCTGAGCATGGCCTTCAACGATTGCTCCAAGAAAGTCATTGTTCTGGAAGTGAGACGGGACAGACAGGGTACCCAACGTGGGGCTGGGATGGGCCTTGGGAGATGCTGCAGCTGTCTAAACTAGGGACGGTTCACTACTCGCTAGGCATGGTTTAACCCCACCGAGCCAGGCAGAAAACTTTACTTAGGGCTAGACTCTTAATATGATTACCTGCCAGGAGGATGAGGCAGTTTCCGTTGCCCTAGCCGTCATTTATTGCTGGAGTGCTGTTTTCTTGTAAGCGATGCTTGCGGCGGAGTGATGCTAGGGCTGAATCGTCCTGTTGCCCATCATTTCAGCTGCTGCTGCTGCTGGTGACTCGTTGCTGCTGTTGCTGCAGGGTATGCTTCGGGAACTGGGGCGTGCTGATCTGGCGGCCATATTGCGGGGTGTCCAGGTAAAACAAGGGAGGCTAATGAGGAAGCTAAAGGAAGTTGGAAGCGTAGAAGCCATGGACAAGTGGATTATCGCCCATTGCAGGATGACTCTGTTAGTTGTCGGTTATGGGATATTGTACATGGTTCGTGCAGTGTGTAGTTGTTTAACACTTCCTCCCAACACATTCCTGCGTTTTTGCTTGTAGGAGTCTGAGCGAGATAAGTTGCGCCTGACACTCACGCTTCAGGCGCTCAAACAGGCAGCTGCTTTCTGGAGCTTCAGCTGGCAGCAGCAGCAACAGCAGCAGCAGGGTGAAGTCCACCATGATGGCAATGGTTATGATGATGACGAGGCACTCGCTCTGCTGGACCCACACTTTGCTACTGCCGCCACGTGCAGAGCCGGATGTGCACACGGTCAAGCACATGCACATGCACAGAGCAGGCAGGGGCACGGAGGCCACTCCGCAACGGAGCCATTGGTGGAGGAAAGGGAGGGGTCCCTCCTGGAAACGTGCAGCCGCACGACTGCAGCGGCAGCTCCTGTTACTGCTGCTGCTGACACCCTGGCGAATGTCGGCTTAGAGCCCGGGAACAGGTCAGGTGGAGCTGCAAATGGGGTTCCTGGAGCGGCGAGCAGCAGCGAGTTGCATGCATTAGGAAAAGCCGCTGCTGGCAGCAGCGGTGGCTGCAGTGGTGGTGGCGGTGACGTGGCTCCGGAACCAACACGGAAAGAGTTTGAGGCAGCTGTCAAAGAGGCTACGCAGGTATTTCGGATTCGCCACACGGATTCTCGATAGTCCATAGGCCGTGAGTCGATTCCTTGTCTTGGGAGTGGGCTGTAATGATAACTTTTTGGGATTTATATTTTCCTCGTGCTGTTGCTTGTATGTCCCAAGGATGGGTTTGGACTCGCTCTGCAAGGACGAGAACCGGGGCACTGACAGAGCTGAACCGCAGCGCAAACAGGGCACAACGTTTCGTCCGTCTGTCCCGCCGCGTGCTCCACTTCCTCGTTCAGGCTAGCAGGAACACACAAACACGCACATATACACATGTATACATATGTACATACATGCATACGCCCGAGAGTCCGTCCTTCGTAATAAATATGTCAGTGATCTACATCCTAATAACCGTCTAACTAAGGTCTGGCATCTTCTACTGGTAGCTCAGACCTATACATTGTGAAATACTTGTCATACTTGTCTCTTGGCGCTGCTGCAAGCAAGGGATGATTTTTTCCTTTACATTCCGTCGCAGGGCTTGGATGGGTGCATCCGAAAGATCAACGAGGCAATAGGTAGGGTTGCTTGGGGATATGGCGGCGGTGAAGGTTCGCGCCTGCTGGGAAGGTCCGCCGTCCATATTTCAGCCTGGATATTCCATGGAGCTGAAATTTTAAAATGTAGAGCGGGCTCTAGACGTTATGGTGCCGTCATGCTGTATGTATGGGCCGTGTGTTGATATAAACTTTGATATCCATCATTCTGGTGGGACGTAAACTCCGTTTATCGATTTGGGACTTAACCCAAATCGATATTGCGGCCTGACATGCCTGGTACCCGCTCCTCGCTGCTCGCGCGTACTGGGACGCAAGCAACGTGCCAGCTGCCAAAGAAGCGCTTGGCTAGCACCTTGGATTTTGAAAGCCGTAAGATCTCCTGTATGGCTCTCGTGTCGACAAGCCCTGGGAGTTGTTTCTGAGTTGTTTCTGACATGTACGCTTTGGCGATGCCGTTGCCGTGCCTCACAGATGAAATAAGAATGGAGCTCGAGGATAGCTGATCAGAGCAAGGGTAGGGAAGCTGCAGCTCGTGGAACTGGGACCGGCTTCCGTTGGCGCTGACAGGGCGCCATGCGCGTTCGAACAGTCGTGTCGGAAGTTCTGCCAATTGTAACATGTGTATGCATCTGCGTCTGCTTAGCTATGATGAGTCGCGTGCACGTGTTTGGCATTGGTTTAATACCTGCCACGTAGGCGGCGGCTTCCGCTAGTCAATCAAGGATGTCAACCGGCTCGTCCGTTCGTACATGAGTCAGGCCTCAGGCAATAAGTGAGAATCCTTTAGTTAGATTCCCGCCGCCTTCGATAGTTTATTTGGTAAGCGAGATTCCAACCTTGTTATTCAAGTGAGATAATCTTATCTATTTGAGTGGAACTTTACCATACGAGAACCGTATAGATACCGGTAACGTACCACTACCCATGAACGCTACCAAAGCTTCCCAAAGAAGCCGCTTTACCTAGACGGCTGCAACGTAGGATGTTGCGTACAATTTTATAGGGATAGGACGTATTAAAAATTTCCGTTTTCACAGGGTGGTGCCTATTAATTCCTTTCGCTCACTTCTTGAACTAGCCTATCGACCTCGCCGACTCTCGCCGTCGATTTTCTGGGATGACGCATATGGAAGTTGTTTTGCCAACAAATTCTCATATCGCGGAGGAGGTTGTTGGAACAGACAGCGCCGGCGCAGACTCCACGGTTGAAGGCGGGGACTTCCCTGCCTTAGCCACTCAAACCTCTCTTTCCCGCACATGCCGAAGCGACGTTGGGAGGACCAGCGTAAGTGTCCCAGGGCTAAGTTACCGACTCGGCGGATGAGCAGTCTCAGGAGCCTTTTGCGAATAGAGCTGGGGAATCTGCTTCCCAGTTACTTCTTCAAAGAACCGAATATTATCTGCGGCTGGTAAGAACAGTCCTGTTTAGAGAACAGGTGTTGCAGAGCATTATCTGTCCGTTTATTCGTTTGGCTTCTCACCGCATGTATGGAAGCTGAAAAGTTATAGGTACAAGAAAGACTATCCAGTTTGAATAGGTTGCCGATCCCTATGGGTGAAGATTGCGCCCGCAGTTTGATTCCTCATATAATGCCTAAATTCCGCTAGCTGCAACACATTCTTTTTCCTTGAGGTCTTTTCCTATTACCGCAGCTGTAAAAGGGCTGTCCGACTAATCCCTCTCACAGCCCTGTTTTCTCAGTTTCTCCTCTTTTAAATTAGCAACTTCACCCCAGGCCCTTCGGTCCCAGAGACACGCCATATCCGCTTCTGTCAATAATAAACCAGCATGTACTTTTCCCTATTGGAACTCCTCCTATCAGCAGGGACAACATGGACACCCCAAATTCCTGTCCTTGCCCACACCATCCCTTCAACCTTAAGCCCCGACGCTGGCTCGCCCTCTTTCCTGCTCACCCTCGTCCTTTAAACCCCGACCCAGATCGGCCACCATACCAGCGGCGCGCTGCTTGACATAATACTTGAGGCTGACGCCAAGGCTGCACTGGCTGCTTCCGTGCAGCCCGTGGACCGCGGCCCGGCAGGCCCAGCGGCCAGCTCCGGAACCACCGCGGCCATGCCTACTGCTTGTCCTGGAGCTCCGATGCCGCCATCGACGGAAACCTCACTGTCGCTGCTGTCAAGCTGGCAGTACCGTGTCACTGGCAATGGCGCTGTGGCGCAGGTCATGATGGATTTCGGCTGTGAGCACATCAAGTCGGGCGGCCCCCGCGGCATCCAGGAGGTGGCTATCCGCCACATCCTGCGTCATGACATTGACAGCGACAGCATTTACTGTATTGACCTGGCAGCGCCGTTCCGCTTGTTCAAGGTGGGTAGGAGGTGGAAGAGCGGAGCGAAAGAGGAAAGGGGAGACGGACGATGGGTAGCTATGGAGGATATGGGGAAACGAGGAGATGGAGAGGGAGGAGGAGGGTCAGACTGGACAGCGGTGCCCACGAGGCGCTAGCGAGGGAATGGGGGGAATTCCATCATTTTAGTATGGCCTTCTGGCCTAGCTCCCAGAACCCCTTCAATAGGTTAGTAATTTACTTTTACTGCAGCTTCTCTGCAATAGCAAGTTTCGTGTATTCGCCTTCCCCCCAGAGCCACCTCAACTTCTCGAGAGGCCCCAGTCTCGGTGTGGCATGTATCTTAGTTACAGCTTAAGACGCGTGCCACACGCATTCCTCCTGCGGGCCTTATACGTCCTTCCCTTTTAGGCCTGGCGCGCTGCTATGCCGAGAGTGCTGCCGTATTACGCCGTCAAGTGTTACCCCGAACCCGCTATTCTCAAGCTGCTCATGGCGTTGGGTGCCGGTTTCGATTGCGCTTCCAAGGGCGAGCTGGACATGATGTTGCGAATGGGTGTGACCCCTGGTCGCATTATCTTCGCGCACCCCTGCAAACGCAGCTGTGATTTTCAATACGCGCGTGAGCACGGCATCCAATTCACCACGGTGAGTCTTGTGTGATTGTATGTTTGCAAGTTTGCACGTTTGTAGGCTTGTGTTTGTTGGGGAGGGGGTACTCGAAGGGAAGGAGATACCGTCTGTATGTTGTACATCATAGTAGGAACCACTATGCACCACTAGGTCCTTGTTTCTACTTTTCAATATTCAATACACGGTTCGCTTAATCAGTTTGGGAACCCCCGCTGATTATCCTCGTATTCTTTTCCTCCTCCTTCATCTCCTTTTCTTCCCCCGTCCCGCGTCTCTGCGTTTTTTGAGTTAGTTTTCTCACCGCATCGCATTGTTTCGTCTGTCGCCCGCCCAACCCACTGCGCGCGCTGCAGTTTGACACGGTTTCGGAGCTCCACAAGGTGGCGGAAATGGACCCTGAGTTCAAACTGGTGCTCCGTATCCGTGCCGACGACCCGGGGGCGCGCGTGCCGTTGGGCCTCAAGTACGGTGCCGAGGTTTCGGAGGCGTCGGCTCTGTTGCGCACGGCGCGCGATTTGGGTTTAGAGTGTTGCGGGGTGAGCTTCCACGTGGGCAGTGCGGCCAAGAACCTGGCGACGTTCACGAACGCCATTGAGAACGCGCGCAAGGTGGGCTGGGGTGCGCAATGGGGTGGGCAGGGGGCCATTTGGCAGCTTGTGGCTCACATCAGGAGGTCAGGTGCGGCAAGCAATGAAGGGTGGACGGTGACCTGCATGGAGAGGAGGGTTGTGCAATTGCTATTACTCCCCCATCCCCTACCTTGGACGGAGCTAGACTTCGTCCTCCACCATTGCGGTTAGTCGTACTTTATAGCATTGTCTCTACAGCAGCATCGAGTCTCGTTTATTTGTCTTTCCCCCTTACATCCTCGCTCATGACCTCGTTTACAAAGGCTTACATCACAGCTCACAGGTTAGGCCTTCAGCTCCAGGTTTCTCGTCCGTTCTCGTCCGTTCTCGCCTCTGCCCCCTCCCCTCCCCTCCCCTCTCCTCCCCTCCAGGCGCCGAACTCGCGTCCGAATAAACGTGATCCACATGTCCCCTCCCGCACCCAACCCTTACCCGTGTAGCCCTGCCCCCTCCCGGGCCTTGGTGCATTTCTTCTCGGGCCCCCTGCTGCTGCGTCACTAAACCATAATGATGGCGCTAGTGAAATATAGCAAAATGACGGCGTTTAGAATGGATTCACGGATCCAAACAGTGCGTAAAACCTTCAAAAATCAACAGGAAATGATTCCCTCTTGATTCAGGTCTTTGATGAGGCGGCTTCTCTGGGATATCGCATGGATCTTCTGGACATCGGCGGCGGCTTCACGGGACATTTTGACGAGCTAGGCAACGTCATGTTCGGGGAGATCGCCAATACCATTAACGCTGCCCTGGCCAAGTACTTTCCCCCCGGTGGTGAGCTGGGTGACGTGCGCGTCATCGCAGAGCCCGGCCGCTACTTTGCGGAGACCAGCTCAACACTGCTGACCCCTGTGATTGGACAACGTGATCGAGTGGCAAAGGACGGCAGTATTCACAAGGATTACTGGCTGACGGATGGATTGTACGGCAGCTTCAATTGGTATGTTATTGGTTTGCGGGAGGACCGGGGGATTTCGCTGAAGGGAGCGGAAGGGTGACGGGGTATGACGGCGTGAAAAGGGGAGGGAGAACACAGGGGTTCATTATGTGGGTGGGAAAAGAGACGTGCCAACAGCGATCCTGATGATGTTTTTTTTATATAAATTAAGGTTTTTGATCTTTTCGTACTTCCGAATAATTATAACATATGATTTGCAGTCAAAAGCACGTAACGTCCCACGGCTGGTATGTTGGTTAAAAAATACAAAAGTAACGGGTCCAGACATCAGCAATCGCATATTTACGGTTTTGAGAAGGGGTTAACTTCTGCCACCGGCGAGGGTCTTTGGGGGTCCCTTTGGGCCTATTACTGTCCTATTTCTGGAGGCGGGCTGCCCCGGGAGTTCGAATACTGGATTTCTGTATCGGGAGACTTCGGTACTGCCCGCGCTATCCGAAGCATTTGCCGATGTCTGAACGGGTCCATTCATGGAATTTGACTCTAGGTAAGATATAGATATCAAAATGTAAGAACAAAAATAACATTTTTGGTCTATCATGTTGTATTATATATTATGGGGATTATGTTACCGCTATTGTTATGAGGTTAATAATAAGCGCAAGACAAAATCACTGATAACATCTCTCGTGTCCTTCCGTTCCAATGCCCGCATGAATATAATGTACATATACATACACAGCATCGTGTACGACGGTCAGAACCCCGAGTATCGAGTCATCCGCTCCCCGGTTCAGCCGGAGCCCACCGACACTCGGCCGTACGTCTCCACCCTCTGGGGACCCACGTGCGACTCCGCTGACGTCGTCTACAAGGACGTAACGCTGCCGGCTCTTCGCAACGGCGACTGGCTTCTCTGGCCCAACGCCGGCGCCTACACGGTGGCCGGGGCCTGCGACTTCAACGGCATAGAGTTCACGCACCCCTGCAAGGTGTATGTGTGGTCGGATAGCGTCGTGGATCCGCAGGAGGAGCAGGAGCAGGGCGGGGAGGTGGCCGGGGAAGGACAGTAGGCAGTGGCTAACTTGCCGCCACAGCGTGTGCCGCATGCCGCAAGAGCGGCAAGGATAACTGGTTGGCTGCAGCAGCAGCAACAAAATACAAGTTTTGGAAATCGGGTAGCATTATGTCGGAAGAGCAATAGTCAAGGAAAACGGGCAGAAAAAGGAAACGCTGAGCGATATTTTATTTGTTCAAAAACCTAGAAACGTATAACCAGAAAACCCAGATATGGCATCAGGCAAGCGGATGGGATCGATGGGGCCACTGTCGTGGTAATGCCGCCCGCAAGACCTCTTGCAGTTCGTAAGGGCGCGTCCAGCGCCTCTTGCTTGCCCCGGCCCGGGTCCCTTGAAAGAAGAGCGGAAATACCTTATATCGGAAGTCAAATCTTCAGAGCGAGGTTCTAGTATTTGCCATTATCGGCTACTGAGCACGAGAGTTCTCGTATGTATGCGCTATGGCACCCATGGGCCATGTCATTAGCGATGCTTTTGTTGGCGGAAAACGTGGGGCGTCGCATCAGAGGAAGGAAAAGGGCTTCAAGGCTGTAATCTGTGTGTGTGTGTGTGTGATTATGCGTGTCTGTGCGTTATATATGGGTGGTTGGCAAGAGTATTAGCATCGGTCTTTTGACCCTACGGCCTCTGGCAGCCTTTGTTGTTGCCATGCTGGAAATTGGCTGGAGGGCGATAGCACCCTCGGCCTTTTATTATATGCATATATGCGCCTTCACAGCCCCCATTTGCCGCTTGTGGATTGTTTCAAACACTGTACGCGCCTCGCACACACACACACACACACACACTTCTTACGGTTAAATTCCTTACGCCAATGGACTTTCTCCATTCGGTGATTCGCCCTATGTGCTGGTACCTCGTTTTTCAACGATCTTTTGGATATATTTGTTCTCCCGACATGTATTGATGCATGCTTAGCAGCTCGCTTCGTAAGTAGGCATGCGCAGCTTAAGTAGGTACTGCGAGACGAAGAAATGTAACTGCGACAGTGGGCTGGGCTCCTCGATCCTTTGTAATGGAGTCGGACAGCTCACCTGCGTCGCTGTCAAGAATGGCGTCGCTGCTACGCTGTCTTGTTTGTCGAGTCTGAAAATTTCCCGTAAGCTGATAAAAGGGGGAGCGATTTGGGGGTCAATTTCTTGTCACGTGTGAGTACTATAAGAATGTCACAAATTAGAGGAATTGGGGTCTTCGTTCGAAGTTTTTCGGTCAGCATCGGGCAATCGTGTGTGGACTATCTATTGGCAGGGACCGTTTCCTATCTGCCGCAAATCATATGCAACCTTGGCGATGATGATGATGGTGATAATGGGTGGTGGTGGTGGTGGTGGTGGCCCAGTCGTGATTTATGCAGACGCAATAAAGAGTACGAGGGGGTGGGGCCGGGAGTGCTGCAATAGCGGCGCTGCTGCGACATTCTGATGCCACGACGTGCTAAGTCACGATTTCAGCACTGCTACTGTTGCGTCAATTGTCCGTACCCGTTTGGCATTGTACTGGTCTCTGCCAACGTATTATCTTAAGCTTTCCAGAGCGGACTGGGAGCATCTGGCAGCGCCTGCTGTTGATAAGCTCGCGCTTTCGGAGGCCAAGTGCATGTGTGTATGTCGGTGGGGATACCTATCTGTACGGGCATCCTGATTGTGTGCATGCATCCTTGGCTGGCTCGCTGGGTGGGCAGTCGTGGATACGATATTTTGTTCTCACCATCCTCTGGGGGAAAATTAGGAAATTTGGGTGAAAAATGGAAGTTTGGGCTATCAAAGGTTATGGTGCAGCCTTCGTATTATCAGGAATGTTAACAATCAAATCTGACGATATGACTGGAAGACAAAATTTCAGGAAATGTTTAATCCAATGTGGCTCAGCGGTTACCAGTCCGCATCTGAGAGCCCTGGCAGAGGGGCTCTTGGGCGGCGTTTGCCTTCACCCTACCTTTACGAAAGGTAGGGTACCTTTCGGCTCCCGGCTCACTTTAAAGAAAGCGCCTCATGACGAGGGAAAGGAGGGATCCACAAGATTGCCCAGTAACATGGATGGATTTCGGTGGTGGTCGGCCAAGGTGTTGTGAAGGGGCATGCCTTGTGCTTACTGCGCTCCCCTTTCTGGGTCCCTCGGTTACCATGCCCATAACTTATAGGAAAGGCAATGTTGTGATCAACCCACCTACTCCCTGCGTACATCTTTTCTCAAGAGCCCTGTTACGTCTATGCGAAGCAATTACAGCAAAATCATTGCATGGTGCATCAAGATGTAGGTATTCGGTGGATGAGCTGTGCGCTGCTGTACATTCACACCATACTGGCACGCGTAGCGCATGTATTTCAGATTTTGAAATCGTGTTTCTGATACGTCCCAACGCGAAATTTACTATGATGCTCTGTCGATTGGTCGTGGATGTGTGTAGTAATGTGAAAAAAGAGTATGACACTCTTATAAATGGGATTTATGTCAAAATGCACGAAGAGGGAGAAAGACAAGTCCTAGGAAGGTAAGGGGCAATATCCCCTCAGCAAAATTGGCAACGTTACGGGGGCAAGGGGAGGGGAACACCGAAGTCTAACTACACGTGCACACTTCTCGTATGCCGACGTGTCGATAAGGGCCTGCAGGAACCCAGGCTTTACCCGGCCTTGTACTACATAACCATGCGCTTGTTCGTAAATCCCTTTCTCTCCATCCGACTTAATGAGGTTAGGTAATTGTAGAATCCTGATGGCAGGACGCGTACATCCGCCATTGGGGGGAGAGTGACTTCGCGGGGAGGCTTATGTCCGTACGGGGCTCGCCAACCAGCCATAAGGTGGTCAGAGTGTCATGAATTCGTGACATCGATTATCAAACATTGCAGTAACGTGTTTGAAAAGTGGAAAGACTGCCGCTTATGTACGGCCACTAAAGCCGTTCCGTAAGCCATTAAAGTGAAAATCGCGTAATCCCACGGGCAGTCCGGAAACCCATCCAGTACGGCACCGTGTCCATTATGTCGCCATCAACGGCCGTCCGTCCTCTCTCGAGGACCTGATTACGCCTCAACTGGCTTGTACTGTAAACGAAACTGAGGGAGCAGTACACACAGATGCCGCACAGGAGCCGTACGCGCATGCGCTAAAATGGCACAAGTTCACAATGGCACAATTACTACAAAAACCATAATAAGATAATTGACAGAAAAGGGTTGAGAAGCATGATTTCGGATTTGATCCGGATGGCAAGATGGAGAAAAAAGGCAACCAGTTATTCTGCGGTAGTCTGAACATCAATTTGAGAGACGGACGCTGGTATCGTTTTTCCGATGGATCAAAAGGGGATATCTTTGCGTTGGTTAAGGAAGCAACCGGAGTTGATACCAAGGGAGCGTTTGAGATAGTAGCTGGACATGCAGGTATTGGCCTGAAGACTTCAGCCGGTCTCTCTCCGTTTAAAAATCAGGATTTAACCGCTCTTGAAAAAGCTAACCCCCAAACGTTGCAGAAAGAAGAAACATGGCGGGTTCTAGATAAAATACCGGAGAATGCCCCTGCATTTAATCCGGAAAAAGATTTATCCCAAACTTTAAAAAAGAACAATTGGTGTCTTTCTGCTACCTATGAATACAGAAGCACGGATGGGGAACTACTTGGCTATGTTGTAAGGGTTTTAGACGAAGAGGGCAAGAAGCAGACATTGCCTGTCAGTTATTGCCATAACACCAAGGCGAACATTAACAGATGGTGGCTAAAAGGATTTAGTGATAATGGTTATAAACCAATATATGGAGCAGAAAAACTTGGCCTATCACCATTGCAAAGGGTTTTAATTGTTGAAGGTGAAAAGGCCGCTGACGCAGCTGCAAAAATCTTTCCGGAACATACCGTAATATCGTGGATGGGCGGCTCTGCGGCGGCAAGCAAGGCAAACTGGAAAGCGGTGGGCGGTAGGGAAGTAACAATTTGGCCTGATAATGACGCAGTAGGAAAAAAAGCAGCGAAAACAATAATTACCGAAATAAACAAAGTAAATGGCTTCAGAGGAGCGGCAAGTATTGTCGATATCCATGCCTTGAATTTACCGCAGAAGTGGGATTTAGCCGATGAATTACCTGCTCATTTAACACGAAAAGATTTAGCTGCGGCCATTAGTAATGCCAAGATTCCGGAGAGTGAAAACAGGCTCGATAAGGATCTTGCAGGTCAGGTAAGATCGGTGCTTTGCGATAAGGAATTCGGCGAATATGTTAATTATGGCATAAAAAGAGGAAAGCATGACTTGGGGCATGATTATCTGGACTTGAAGGATACTCTCTATAGGGAAATGCTTACTGCTTCTACAGTTTCTTTCATGCAGGAGAATCGTAATACTAAAGAAGTTTTAGAAATGAACGAGATGCTGGAAGCACCGGTTAAAAATATTCCTGCACTTGCCGGTAATATCTTTCAGATTTACGAAAACAGTAGAAATAGCAAAGCTATAAACGATTTTGCTACCGGGAAACAGACTAACTCCAATAACAGGGAACTTGCCGAGCTAAATCCTGCCAAAGGCAAGCTTCATGATGAATTAATGAAGGATTTTGTATGGTTACATCAAAAACAGCTAGGCATTGAATCATTAAATAAAGTACATCAGGATAAGCTAAGCCAGGATTTAGCAGAAATCATCAAGGGCTATAGTTTGAGCTACAAGGGCTCTGAAAGGGCCATGAGTGATAGTGATCGTAAAATAATAGCAGATCACGCTTACAAGCTTATTGACAGCAAGGAGTGGCAGGAAGAGCTTAAGAAAATAGAGCTTGCCCGTAAGGAGGAAGTTATCGGTAAAACCGCTGAAAAACTTATCGGTAATGTGATTGGCAAAAACCTTGAGCAGCTTGATAAAGCCAATGGAAGAGAAAAGGCAGTAAAGGTAGAAGTATCTGATTTTAAAGGGAATAAATACACTAATAGGATTGATTATCTAGCAGCTTTGGCAGAAGACAAGGAGCTAATCGCTAATTTAAAATCCTCTCCTCTGCACAAGGAAATTCAGGAAGCGGTAAAACAAAAGCAGTTAATTCTCAGTGAGCAGAAAGAAGCTGAAAACAGGAAAGCATATGATTTGCTCGAAGGCAATTACGGTAATAATATCAGGGCAATCAGGACTTTAGTACCGGGGTATGATTTTTACAGGTTGAATGAGAGATTAAAAGGATACAAGGAAGATCAGGCGTTGGAAGTACTGAAGAATGAGGTGCCAGACCTTTACAGAAGGGCAATTACGCCAGATCTTGAGAGCATTTGTAAAAAATACGCCGGATCCCATCCAAAAAACCTCGGGTTATTCCGGAAAGAGCTGTCTATGCTTGAGAGGCTTAATCCTGAGAAATTACCTGCAGTAATCGAGGTATGTAAAACAAAAGGCATAAAATCAGCCATAAAATCGGTAGTTACAGAGAATGAACTGGCGGTAACGTCAAAAACACTAGCTACCATCAATGAGTTCAGGAAAGGTGATAATAAACCGGTAAGAAAGGTATTTGACGTATTCGGCACGGAAATCAGATCAGCCGATCAGGTTCTAAAAAACCTTGCCCAAGATAAGGATGTACTTAAGTATCTTGATAAATCATTTGAATATCCTGATCTGGTAAAAAAGATCACGGGTAAAGAGGTAGAGGGTATTAAGCCGGAAGATTTTTCAGATAAGCACACTATACGCAAAATCATCAAGGATAATGAAAAAGATCATCCTGAAAAAACCATGTTATTTAAACGGGAAATGGACTCACTTGAGCATTTTGCCTTTTTTAAAGTAAATACAGTATTAAGGAATTATGAAGAAAAGAATCTTGATACGTTAATCTCCGATGCAAACAGGGAAGTTACAAAAGCAATAAATAACACCATTCAAAGGGAGCTCGAGTGTTTAAGACCGAATAACGGCAAACAGGTTAAGGCTCATGATTTTGCTAGAAATAGTTTTGAAAATAAAACGGATTATCTGATATCAATAGGCAATGACAAACGCCTGAGCAATTATCTTGCAACGTCGCTTAGGAAAGAAATATGTGCCGCTCAGGAAGAACGGAAACTGGAACAACAGGCACAGATAACTAATTCATGAATTTTCCCTCAACGTTCACTCCCTTTTACGTCGCTTCTCTCTAAAGGCCTTCGCTTATTACACACACAACACCCGTTTGCATGTGTGACACAGTACGACACAAGCTTTAAAAACGTCCTGATCCTATACGCGCACACGCACACGCACACGACACAAATACACACACGACTCTGAGCACGTGTCGTACTTATCACAGGGTTTAGATGAAAAAACGCTCCTAAAAATACGGCAACCATAAGCGTCTTCCGGTCACCGCAGTCCTGAGCCCGCCAACCCAGAGCAACACACATCGGTCAGCCACTCAATAAATTCTTGAAGCTGCTGAATCATTATCGGTAAAACCCAACTCTTCTGAATTCGGCACGAGGCCCTGGCGCATTGACGGAAACTATTTTGAGGACTTTTTTGAGGACTCCGTGTCTTCTCGGACTTTCTTGTACGATGTACCTGCACGGTGCCGTTCAAGCATGTGGCGCCGGCGCCGTCGGGGGCATCGGAGCCGCCCCGACGGCGGCGGTGGCCGCCGGTGCCGCCGCCGTCGATACCTGTCTTTGGTCGCCGGCGCTTCCGCCCCCAGCACCGCCAAGCAGTTTCAACATGGTGGTGTAGCCGAGGAAGCTCGCGCCGTCCATCAGGAAGGCCCGGGCCAGCGTGGGCCCTACGCCGCGGAAAAAGGCGCGGGCGCCAGCCTCTTCGTACATCTGCATGTACAAGATCAAGATGCGAGGTACGACTCCTTTTGATGCACGGAAGTACGGAAGACTTCGTGTAAGACACCATGCGTACCCTAAATGTGAACCCCTGCTATCAGTACGGCGCTACCTGCGGCTTTTCGTTCATCTCTCCGTATTCCACACATACCCTTTGCTCCACACACAACCAAAAGCCGTACATCCCGAGCCCGCAAAGGCGGGTAGTAAAATACACACGTAGGCCCTACCTCCCGTGCAAAGTGCACCCAGGTCTTTCCCTGGCTGGCGATGGCGGTGACCGCTTGCACCCGTGTCTTCAGGACGTCTAACGGGTAGATGGGCAGCCAGGCAAGCACTCCCGCCAGGCCGCCCGCCACCACCTGGCCAAGGAACGTACAGCATATGGAATTGTGAGTGTGAGCGTAAGTGTAAGTGTAAGGAATTTAACGAATGTGTAGGTACGTCGGAATGACATGACGAAGGTACAAAAACATATGATGAAGATACGACCAGAAATCAACCGATATTAGGGAACGATGGGCGGCAGAGCATGTGAATGCCGAGAGGTCGGGACTGCAACCTGGCGCTACGCCAGCAATGGAGCCTATGAAGGCAACATAACCCGCTGCAAAACTTGACAGTCGGGAAGAGCTTAAACGGACCGCTAAGCAACTGACCGGTTTGAAAATACGCTGTTTGAAAATATCTAATTTCGGTGGATCCAAGAAGGATGGATCAGCCGTACGCACCTGCGTCGTCGGTGGCGCCGCTTCCGGGTGGATTCCTGGCGATAACGCTCCAGCGATGTCGTGGTACAGCCAAAAGTACATGGCGTACGACGGTACGTCACGAATTACGGTCAGCGTGAAGCCACGATACAGACCTGCCGGATTCGAAAGGGGAGAGACCGGTAAACGAGTTGTGTGGAGCACACTCATAAGCTGGGCATTAGGTGAAAAGCCGTACATAAGCCGACAGCCTTAACGCCCTTTTGATCTTACTTCCTCTCAATACTGTACACTTTTCCAAATGTGCTGGATTTCCCCGAGACATTTTAAAATCTTATCTTCCCTGGTTGCCTGACGAAACTCACCTGTAATGCCGTCTTGTCTGAGGACCTGTGCTGCCAGCGCCGCCGGATTCCGGTACCCCGCTGACCCAGGGGTCGCTGTCTGGAGCTGCGCCCGAAGCTTAAGCAGCTCCACGGGCGACCAAAGAAACACCTGCAATGATGTCGTACAGTTGTCGTACAGAGGGCTTAGTACTGCTAACCAAGCATTCGGAGGCGGGCGGAGAGTGGCTTTAGTTGCTGCTGTGCCTTGGAGACTTCATCCCTTCATAAACTACCAGGAAGGGTCACAGCCTCAAGGGCTCAGAAGAGATCGGGACCCTGGGGCCATATCGGTGGTCATCCTGGCTGTATTGCTGATGGTGGTTGTGGTGCTTGCAATGGTTCTGGTAGCGATACGACACCGGCGTGTACTTCTCCCTTCCCGGGCAAACCCACCTGAGCGAAACCCGACACGCTCCCCGCCACGAACCCGTGCCATGGCGTGGGTAATCTTGACTGCTGCTGCTGCTGTTGCTGTTGTTGTTGTTGTTGTTGTTGGTGGTGGTGGTGGTGGTGGTGGTGGTGGTGGTGGTGGTCACTCTGGTTCTGATCCGGAGGCAGATCGCCATGCGAATTCGATCCTCCGTCAGTGTCATCACTGCCACTGCTGCTGCTACAGACTCTACAGCTGCCGCCGTCGCCAACACCCCCAATACTGACGTTACCGCTGCTGACGGGGTAGGTGCCTTGAGACGCCGTACTGTCGTGCCCCAGTGGGTGGCGGCTGACGCCTGCGGCGCCGCCGCCGGCGAGACTGCGACTCACCGACGTCTGCACCGCTATCCAGTTGAGCAGTTTCCCGGTCAAGCTGGGAGACGCATGAACTTCTGCCATCTGCTGCTGCTGAAAATGATGATGGTGATGGAGGTGGAGTTGGTGGAGAGCTGTGGAACGCGAAGCGGGGCTGCTGCTGCTACTGTTGGCGCTGCTGCTACTGCTGGCGCTGCTGCTGCTGCTGGCGCTGACGGGGGTATAGGGGAGTGGATGGGCGCTGCAGTCCTGCTGCTGCGGATTCGCTGCAGTCTCAGTCTGAGTTGGAGCTGAAGGGCGGTGGTCGAGGGGTTGGAGGCAGGAGGAGGTGGGCAAGCCCATGTATCCATGCGGCGGCTGGTGGGGGTGGTGATATTCCCGCAGAGAGGGGGGCGCCTGTGGGTCCGGGGAGGACATCTGTCGTAGCGTCCAGCCATATGCCTAAGGGAGTCCGTTCGAGGGAAGGTCGGCAAGAGGGTGGCGGGGACAAGGGTATTCGGGATTCCATCAGGCTGGGTCGGCATAAAGCGTGAGAGGATCTAGAGGTGTAATGTGAGAGATCTGATTGGAAGCGTGTATGTGGGTATGTGAGTGGGGCGGATCAGAGCTTCAAGCGACCTCGCCCAAGCCGTGGGAGTGCGCCGTTGACACGGCGTGATAATGTAGAAATCATTGCGTCCAGAGCTGTGCCGCACCTGGAACAGGATGGCTGATTGAACGGAGGCGAAGAGAAGTGGGTAGGTTAGGCCCTTGAATGGGGATAGTATGCCCTCCTGGCGGACCATCATCATGAGCACCTCGATTGCGTTTCGACCTGGGCCCCTATTCAGCGCAGCTTGCTGGAGCCGAACGCGCACTGTGTCTAGTGGCTGAGATACCGTGATTGCGAAAGCGCCGGCAACGGCTCCTGAAGGAATTCCCGTCGACGAGGACAACGGTAGGAACGCCTTGCTTCAAAGAACAATTTACTGGCGCCTTGATTTAAGCATAATAAATAACAGAACATACCAGATATAAAGTCTCGTAAACCCGGGGTTATTGCAAAGGTGTCCATCGGAAAGTCCATCAAGGTCAAGATAACCAGTAAGAACGTAAGCTCTAGTAGTATTGAAAAGCTGAGGTGAATGTTAGCAGTTGTATGCAATAAACAATGAGATGCTTCTGTGTATTGGAGGCCGCACATTAACTACTCGGATTACAGCGGTGGTTTACCGGTTTCTGTCCCGGTGTGCGTACCTATATTTTCTGTCAGTTAAGACGACAGAAGCCACGGATATTATCTTTTATCTTTGTTTCGCTCGCTCTCCAGTTTTTTAGGATTGCTTTACCTCCTTCGAGCTCACGACTTATCTTGTTTCCAAGACCTTAAGCAAGATTATACCTACAAGAGGTAGATTTTCGATATTGTGATTGAAATGCGAAGCCGTTTCTTCGCAAACCGCCTCCGAAATGTGGTGCCATGCGCATTATCTCCTGTCTGGGCAAGCTTGGAATGACCTCCTGGGTAAGAACGTCAACTCTGCGGAAGGAAAGGGACTTAATTATGCGGTGTTATTGCTACGGGCTGGCGAGCGGGCGCCATGGTCAGCCCACCGCACATGAGGACAAAGCACAGAACTGCTTAACTGCCGTTCAACAGGCTTTATAACATCAAAACATGACGACAGCGTTGCCTTCGTTGCACCGAGCCTCGGTATTCGCCAACAACCCAACTGGACTATCTTCCTATCCAGGTGCGCCTCAGCGCCCGTTGCCCCACATCTTGCTCTCGCTGTACACGCATGTTTGCCCAACCAAAGTCTTCGGGTCTCTTATTTCACCTGTGCATCATTTGCCTCAATAACCTGGGTTGGCTTCACGCCCGCTATTCCAGCAGCCTTGCCGACACTGCTGTCGCGGATCCTTGACAACGAGGATCACGTAGCTGACATTCGCGCGCCCCTTACCTGCCATCGCACACTTTTCCGCCGTACAAACCCATCTTCCCTCTCTACCCCATTTCCCGCCGACCACATCCCCCAACAGCGATCTGGGTCTGCTGCGTTACAAACCCACTGTGACCATTACATTCATTCCGTACCCTACCTGCCCACGTTCTTTGTGCTGTCCTGTCTTTTGCTGTCCTCCTGTCCTCCGTACGTTTCCTGTTCATGATCGCATCTGGCAGTCGCGGGCATCTGGCCGTCCAGCGCTACGGATGAAGGTAGGTCCAGCCAGGCAGAAGGCACGCGTGGATACGAACGCATGGTCCAAGAAACGAAAGGGCGGCCACTGCCACTACAGGGGCTGGCGGTCAGCCGGGAGGGAAAGGCGGGGCCAGGGTCTAAGCAGGCATGCGTGGCTACGCTTAGCTAGGTTGTAGAAGAGGCGAGTAGAGTAAGAATTTCCATGCGCGAACAACAAGCAGCAAACGAACCGGGGCGTGAGAGGTGTGTGTGCGACTCTGTGTGTGTGTGTGTGTATGTGTGTGTGTGTGTGTGTATGTGTGTGTGTGTCGGAAGGGTCATCGGGTAGGGAGGAGTAAGCTAGGGGAAGGGGGGGAAGGGTTGTGTGCAGACCAGGGCAGGAACCCCTCTTAGAAGGGGGGGAGTCCTGGCGGGTCAACACCGCCCCAAAGTCCGCGAGCTTTGTCCCGAAGCGGAAGGGGATCTGCCTTCTTCGCTCCGAAACGACCCGGTGGTGGGCGTGTTCGCCAAGACTTCTCCGCCACCCATGTCAGAGCCTTCCCTCCTGCGTCACCCATTCCATCTTTTATCTCTTGCAAACTCCCTTTTCACAATGTTAGCTTGTTGGTTTGTGGTTTGTTGGTTTGTTGATTTGTCTGTTTCCCCCCTTCCCCACGTACCTAATTAGGAGATGGAGGTGCGATGTTGCCGGGTGGCGGCTCCAGGCTGGAGCCGGCCTTCCACTCTGCACCCCAGTTCATGATACCCGCCACGCCATCCAGCACCAGCCGAGGAACCGGACAGACAGGACTGCTACAGCCGCCAACACAGCAGCAGCAGCAGCAGCTCCTGCCGCAATGTGCACAGGCGCTGCAGCAGCAGCAGCCCAATGCTCCTGAGAGGTGGGTGGGAGCTGCTATTATCACTACTGCCGCGTTATCGGAAGGTCTGATCTTCGTGTGTAAATGCCAGGTTTCTGCCTGGTTTTGGAGTTATGGTACGGCATAAGTTACGTAAGGTTGGCCGTAGTCCTGTCCATCAGGAATTCTACGTCACGCGTCATGTTCACGTGTTATATGGATATAATGTAAATATTAGCATACTAGCTTCACTAGTTTGGAAGGCCTCAGGTTGTTTATATATATATGTATGTATATATAAAGCCTATTATATATATATGTATGTATATATTAAGCCTATAGCTAAAACCCTATATATATGTACACATATAGCTAATATGCCTTGCCGCACAAGCCCCACATTGTTGTGCGGAAAGCGTTCGTTTGGGCGCTGCATTCCACGCCGTTGGGGCTCCACCCCAAAAATGTATACTATATTTTGTGTACTATATAGACCGTGAGGACGGATTACGATTCTAACGATTACGACCGACCCGTGGGTCATGGCGCTAACTGACATTGTAAAGTCCTCCCGCGCGTTGGCTTCGTGTCAACATGCTGGTATGCGTCTCGCTGACTTCCAAGTCCCTTTGACGGAAGATGGACCCCCTTCGTCACTTGCCCCTTTCCTTTCAATACCCTTATAATGGATGGTTGTGGCTGCACCAAAAGGCGGCTATGACCCATGGGTCGCATTAATCAATTGTTCGTCATTGTCACTGCCGTCCGCGCACAGTATCCACCGCTTCACCCGGGAGCGCAATCAAGCCGGAGGCGGCAGTGGCGGAAATGGTGGCGGCAATGGCGCCTCCAGGGGCCCTCCAGCTTTCGCCGTAATGGCATCCGGCGCACCGTACGTTTCGTACCTTCCAGCAGCAAGTTCGGCGGCGTTGGGGTCCCCAACTGTGTCTGCAAGATGTCTCACACCTGAACAGCCCCGGCGGAGTCATTTTACGTCAGAGCGATCTGAGAGGTCGGAAACAGTTTCAGGATGGCCTGGAAGCGGCGGCAGCGGCGGTGGCGCGGCATCAACAATTCTACTACAGGCGCCACGCCCGCTGAGTGGCAACACCGCCTGGGTTGGCGGCGGCGGCGGCGGCGGCGGGGTAGACTCTGCAGGGCGGCCGGGATCTCCCACCCCTGCACGAATGATAACACACGATGTGTTTGTCTTGAAGTAAGGGGCGATGAGGTGTGGGAGCTGGGAGGAGGGCTTTTCCAAGTGGGTCACCTTCCCATATGCGCACTCGGTCTGCCAATCCTAATGCGTCCGCTAACGCCGCGGAGACATCTCTGACCTTCCTCACTGACCCACATCGACTGACCCGCCTCACTGACCCATGCACGTGCAGCCGCCCAATTACGTCCGCCTCTAACGCGGGGGAGCGGCGGAGGCTCTTCACCGGGGCCTCCCAGGAGCTGCTCCGCGGGACAGTGCTCACCAACGCACCGTCGATGCCGCTGTCGTCGCCGCCAGCGGCTGCGGTGACCTGCGGCCCCACCGGCCTGGCCGGCGGCGGGAGCAGCGGAGAAAACCGAATAAGTCGTGGACGGGCGCGGGGGATTTCAGGTGCGTGATAATTTCGGTAGTTGGCAGTTGTGTTTCCCTACATGATTTTAAGTGACAAACCCACACAGACCCATAAGTCGGGTGAGCGTGGTGCCCGCCATTGGCAAATTGCTCTTTCTTTCACCTCTTTAACCGTAAAATGTCTATACAGGTGGCGCCCACAGCCTTTCTCTTTCGTTACCTTTGGCAGCGGTGGATGCGACGCCAGTGGCGGGCTATCAATTTGATGCAGGGCCTTATACCGCCTTGCCACATAGCGCCTGCAGCCCTCGGTCTCCATCCCCACGAATCATCCGTATTCATCCCGGAGGTCTCGGCTCAGCCGCCATGTCCATAATTGCTTCAGGTACGGCATTACATGGCAACCATTACGTACGGCAATTTGAAAATGTTTGGGTGTACAGCGCCGATAATCACCCCCTTTCTCCTCCGCCTTCACTCTCAAGTCTATTCCGTCTGGTCCACTTTGTCAATATAGGTAAATGTGCATATGGGTTGGCTTCTTAGTACAAAAAGACGGTTTTTGGACGAGGTTAATGCGTTGTACGACAACAATCGGAAGCATACCTATCTCAGCCTTTTGTGAATTTGTTTACATATGCCCGTACCAGACGCTAACAAAAGATTATTACTTGATCGTTCAGGCCACCATATATCAAGGCAACAGGTCATCGCGCAGGCTCGGGGGGTTGAACGTTTGCTGGCGCTCGATGTCGAAGACGCACTCGCGCGCGCGCCAACGCCACGTCAGGTCGCTACACTGACCCCTGGGACACTCGACGGCATGGGCCATCCCATACTCCTTGCCGCCGATGGCTCGCGAATCCTAAAGCGCATCCCGGATCACTTGCCACGTCATGCCGCGGAGCGAATGGTCGCAACGCCCATGAAACCCGAACAGCTAAGCCTCGCGCTCGAAAGCGTGTTGGATCCAGATCTGGATCTCGATCTTCTGGGACACAGTCATGACGGCGGGGACGGGAGCTCCTCATACGACGAGGCCGATTACTTGCCGTCATCGCGTGGCACTGGCGCTGGCGTCGGTGCGTCCAGGATCGGCGGCGGCGCCGGCGTTCTAAACGGCATTTTGCCGTACATGTCATTAGGAGCGGAAAGCAGCGTGAATGGCAGCATGGGGCTAACTGGCGGTGGCGGCGGAAGGCATGGAGCACGCGCCGGCGGCGGCGGCAGGAAGGGAGGTGGCACCATCGCTGGCGGCGCCGGTGGCGGTGACGGCAGTAGCCCGCAACGGATGGCGAGGTCCTGGTCATCACCGTCAAGGCAGCCCCGCGGCGGCGGCGGCGCCGTGCATTCGCGAACTGAGACTCTGGATGGTTCCGGAGCTGGAGCCGCCGGCGGCGGCGTCCTGGCCGCGGAAAGCAGTCGTGCCAGTCGAATCGGCGTGGAGTCCCGGGGCGGTGTGGGGAATAAACAGCGGCGGCGGAGTCGATCGCCGATCAATGCCAGGGAAGGACCGGCGGCTGGCGGCCGGGTCTCTCCAGGGAGGGCTTCGCCGCCAGGCCGCGGGAGCGGCGGGGCCAACGGCGGCCGAAGCCAGTCGATAGCGGGGGAGGATACCGGGCCGCCGAAATGGCTCGGCACATACATCCCCAAGGCAAGTAACCAAAGCATTACGTTAGCCGTTACCAGTTATCGGTTTGTATTCAATCCGTCGTATATCCTTGCCACACCCCCTACAGGAGGATCCCCTGGGTTTGTGGACAGGTAAGCGAATGAGCAAAACCGAAGTGATTGTGGAGAAGCGCCTTTTCGCGATGCGGCACAATCCCGGTATGCGACTGGAACTGGAAAGCCGGGCCGCCGAGGCGCTGCGACAGCGGGCGGCGGCTCAGGCGGAGATGGCGGCGGTGACTCGGGCCCGGGAGGAAGAGGCGTCCGCGCGTAAGGCCCAACTGGTAAGCATCTGAATGTTGGGTTTCAGCTTCCAGGGTTGCGGTTTCCTTAATTCGGTTGGCTGTTATCTGACACCAGTACGTCAGTTAAGGGATTTTTTAAGAATACCGGCTCGTTGTTTCATGTTTTATGAACTTTCTTTATAAAAAGTTCAGTTCATTTTCATTTTCGCGTTACGTTTCCACTAATGAATTAACTCAAGGGGTAATGTACAGTATTTTATATTCTGTTTAAATCTTTACATTATCTATATTTATGTATATTGATAGCTATATTTATTATTATTATATTATGTATGTATATATATATATATATATATATATATATATATATATATATATAGGGTTTTAGGGTTTATATATATAGGGTTTTAGGGTTTTATTTATTATTTATCTATTATATTATATTATTTATATTATTTTATCTATTATATATATATATATATATATATATATATATATATATACCTAAAAAAACCCTTATATATATACTTTCTTATCGCACATTTCTATGAATCTTCATGTATTTCTTCCCAGCGTGCGGAAATCGAGGCACATCATTACGGCTACACCTCTCCGCGGGAAATGGAGCGCGGCCGTTCTCGGACGCCGCGCGGCTTTACGAAGGAGGCGAGGGCGGCTTTGGAGCGGCAGCTGCTGGCGGAGGCGGAGGCGGAGCCGCGGGGACCCCTCTCCAGGGTGGAGGCCGCGACCATCATCCAGTCAACGTGGAGGGTGAGCTTGGAGGTTGGGGGCGGGGGAAAGGAGGGGGCGTGCATGTGTGCTTTTGCTCCGGAACCACCACGCAAGTCCACGCATGACTAAGCGTGTTAGTACCACAACTAAACATAAGATGGCATAAGGCTCATGTCCTCCATCCTAATTTGGTTTCGTTAACTACGAATGCTTAAGGACATAAAAATGTACGTCAATGGTGCCGGTCTTGATTTCCGCAATGAACGCCGCCTTCACGAACGCCCCCAAACGATGATTTGAATAGGTTTTAGGGTTTTAGGGTTTTAGGGTTTTAAACCCTCAAGCCCTAAAACCCTACAACCCAGACTGTTCTGTAAATACGGAATTACTTTACTTTTATCCACAAAATAGAAAGCTTCAGACTTTAAGTTACGTTGCGTCTTACTGTATGGGAAGTAGATGAAGTCACTGAGGCTAGAGAAATAAAAGGTATAAAAGAACAACAAGTTTATATGGGGGAAATCCCTCTTAGGACTCTCTAGAAATCTAGAAATAAGCAACCGCGTTACTGGTGTCGTCCCGCTTCTTATGTTTTGTTTCTTGCTTGCCAGATGTACCGCCAGAGGCAGCGTTTCCTGTACATCAGATCCATGGTGATCCGGATCCAACGCGCCGCCCGCCTGAGGTACTGTGTCATTCGCAACCGCCGTCGCCATGCAGCAGCAGCAACACTGCTGCTCGAGTTTCTGTGCGCTATGGGGGGAAGCCGCCACGCCACCGCCGCAATGGACCTACGGGAAATTCACTCAAACTGTAAGTCCCCTTTGCCTGTACGGCAAGCCTAACCGGCTCGGTTGTTTGTCCGCGTTTCAATACTGCTGCCTATTATAACGGCAGTGAGCGCCGTACTTCATTTTTCATCAGCTACTATTGATTGTGAATTAAGCTACTATAGATGTAGCAAAGCAATACAAAATATACAACACATACATCTGTATTCCTTTGCTAAAGTAATTTTAACTAATAGATATATGTTTATGACATAGGTGCTGTTCTTAACCTTTTTCTCCGCCGAACCATTCCGCCGTCTGCCGCGCATCAATTGGTCTGGTCTTGTGGTCCCGCTCATTGTACGGCATACTTATAGATATACGGCGGCGGCTTCTAGAGAAGAAGGGTGACCTTCGTCACCAAACCGCTGTTGCCGTGCTTGTACGGGAATGGGAGTCGGTGGAGGCGCGGATCTTAGGGCTCCGAAGCCGGAGTCTCAAAGGCTCCGCCCTAGCGGCCTTAGCCGCCAGTGGCTTCACCACCGCCATCACCGGCGGTGGCGGCGGCAGTGGCGGCGGTGGCGGGCTTGGGGGCCACCACCCTGGGACGCACCACAGGGCTGCTGGCGGGGGCGCCGCCGCCGCCGCCTCCACAGGCTCCGGCGGCGGAAGTCCTGATAAGGACATGCTAACGGCGGTGGCGGGCGAGGCTCACTCCGCCGCCCATGGGACCCGGCTGCTGGGGAAGGCGTTAGAAGCTCGGAAGAAGGGCGTCATGCTCCTCGGCGGGGGTAAGCCGCCGCAGAACTCCAAATCATCTATGTTGTTATAACAGTACGCAAACACAAATATACATACATATACATATATGATATATATATATATATCATCTTAAACTAAAATTCTTTTAATTATATAAATGCGCTAAATAATGCTGGCAGGCAAGGACCTAAATAAGCAACTGACGGTGGAGTACGCGGTCGCTCACGCCATGGCCACGGACCGAGTGACCCTCACGAGCCGAGAGACGGTCCCCAGCGAGGTTAAGGCGCTCGTGTCCTCGTGCTACCTTGAGCACAAGTCCACTGCCTACACGACCTTCATCGGAGTCGTGTGGAGGGTGAGGAAAGTGGGGTTTGGAGGGCGAGGGGGGAGGTTTGGGGGTTTGGGGGGTTTGGGGGTTTGGGGTTTGAGGGGTTTGGGGCCGTCTCCCAACCTCCCCATGTCTCATTTTGTGGATGACGTCTTTTGCTCCTGGCGCTTGCGGTTTTTGCATCTGCCGAGTGCCGGCATTTCTGCCCTTGCATTTTACCCGTCCTAGATGCCTCCATTTGACCCCTCCCCCCTTCCCCCCTTCCCCCCTTCCCCCCTTCCCTCTGATGACCCACGTCCCATACAGCGCCGAGCCCGCTGGTTCGCTGTTTTCAATCAGCAGCGGCACATGGCAATGGCGCGCAGTGTAGTGGAGACCGGAAGTGCGTGGAGGGCCATGGACACACTGGCGAAGGTGTGTATATGTGTATGTGTGTGTGTCTCAATAATATACATTTATTGCGCTATATATCTATCTGGGCTCGACAACGGCCAAAGTGCAGCTGCCCTTCCCCGAAGGCCAAACCCATTTGTGCCGCGACCTTCCCCCATCCCCCCGCCCCCCCTGCCCACCCCCTCTCCTGCCCCTCAACCCCATCATCTGGGCGCTTTAGGAATCTACCGAGAAGCTTGTGGGGCTGCTGCCAGTACTCCCCAGAATGCGAACCAGCGCCACGTTGCGGGAGCTGCGGGCCCTGATGCAGGCGGGAGTGCAGGAGGCTGACCTGTACACGTCGTACATGCTGAAGGGCGGTATCCACGAGCTGGAGCGCCGGCTGCATGTGGGTTTCGGGTTTTGTTTTAAGGGGGGAGACGTTCGGGGCTTTTTCGGTGGGAGGAATACTCGGGGTGGTGCGTGTGGGAGTGTTTCCATTCCGGGTGGTTTTATCAACCACGGGTTGTTTTGGTGGTTGCTTGTTGGTCATCTGCGCTATTGTTGCGACCCTCCTCCTCTCTTTTTCTGCACACACACATATGTATATATATATATATATATGTACATCTATATATAAATTAATATATAAATAGATTCTGCCGTTCCATCCGCAAACGCCTCCCGGTTCGCTCCAAAATCTTGGTATCTTCTCTATCGCAGTATGCCCATGTCGTATACGTACTCCCGATCGCTAACCAGGACCTGTAACTCCTTATCATCACCTTCCTCCCCTATTTCCCCTTCTCTTCCTCCCCTTCGTTTTATTCGACTTTCCCATTCGACTTCCCCATCTCTTCCTCTTCTCTGTGTCTCCAGAGCGAGATGCTCCTCCGCAACTCCTTCGGACACATGCTGAGAGGAGGCGGAGGACACAGAGAGTCGCGGGACACGCTCACGCCACCGAACGCTTTCCCGGGAGCCGCCACGGCCGCCGCTGCCACCTCAGCGGGGGTGCCGCCATCATCGCCACTGGTTGACGGCAGCGGGGCCGGGGGTGGGGACGTGGGCGTTAATCGCCGCCTGGCCCTCAACTTGGGCAGTCTGTTTCCTGCATCTACCCCGCCGGGTCAACGCCGCGTCAGTGTAGCGGGGTCCTTAGCTTGCGGCGGACCCGTGGGCCAGTCGCCGCTGGCGGCGCAGTCGTCCACGACTTCACTGAGTCAACTCGATTCACCACGGCGCACGTCGCGGACAGTACGAATTGATGCCGCGGCGGCGGGTCTCACTGGTGGTGGCAGCGGAGGCGGGGTTGGGGGTGGTCTGGCGCCGCTGGCGGCGCCCGATGCGTTTCTCGATACTGTGTCGGAGGCGGGATCTGAAATGACCAGCGTATCGAACGTATCTGCGATGGCGGGAACCGGCGGCGGCGGCGGCGGAGGTTACGCCGCTGCCGGCCTGGCCCGCGCCCGCTTCTTCTCAATCCCACCCGGTCAGAAGGCGGGTGTGGCGCAGCTGAAAGAACGCTGGTGGCGCGATGCGGTGGTTCGAGTGGACGCGTGTTTACGTAAGCGCTATAAACTGAATGGCGTGTCTCTCGTTGCCTCCCTGGAGGATCCGATGGCACCTAATTTGGAGCTGTTTTCCACCAAGTTGGCGGAAATCAACTCCAATCCGGAGAAGGCTGAGACACTGCTGGCGGCGCTGCCGGGAGGCGCCGCCGCCGGTACCGCCGGCGCTGTCGGAGCAGCGCATGGTCTCGTTGTGGCCATCGGCGGTGGCGGCGGCGGCGGTGGCGGCGGCGGCGGCGGTGGTGGTGGTGGTAATGGTAACACCCACATCAAGCCACGGACCAGTCAGGAGGGCACCTGGTCACACCGTGTGACATAGTCCGTACAAAGCACGAAATATAAAACCTGTACAAATATATGGTTTCATGACCTCATCAAGGAGGTAGAGGACTTGTTTTAGATCGAAAGCCGTATGCAGGTGGGAAATCCTCATCTGATTTTGTATGGCTTGCTAGCCGGGCAGATTTCGTATGGTTGTTGACGTCACCATGCATATACGACACTACCTCATCTTGCTACATGATCACACAGGGAGAGCCACGTAGACCTTGCTTGACCTAACCCCCACTGCTCCGTACCATGCATGTGGCGAACCATGCAGCAATAGAGACGGGCAGGGGAAATGCAATCTGTACGTGTCATATGCCGTACTTCTCATATGCCGTACCTGTCGAAGAGCCTTTCTGTGCGCGGCGCATTTTAGCCGTGCGCCACTGCGACCGATGGCGGCGGGATATAGACGTATGTGCGGGGGAGGGGGAGGGGGGGGCCGGTGTCAGTAGCAGCAGTTATGAATGCTGCGGCCGAACGCCCTGGCTGGTGAAAATCTCTATATGCGCTCTTATTACTATAAATATCTGCTGCCTGTCTCTGAGGACGAGCAGAATAAATAAAACATGCGATATGCATGTTTGTTTGTATGTATGTATGTACGTATGTACGTGTTATTAGTTACGCCACTACATACCGCATTACTGTTTGTGTATCAACGTAAGAGACGACTTGTTATAATTAGGCATCCAGCAGGGCCGCCTGTACGACGATGTACGGCGTATACGATGGAGAGCAGGTACAGCAGAAGTAATGGTAATAACTTCGTTCTGCTGTTCCCTTGATTCGCTTGTCCGGGATATACATGTATGTAATCGGGGCGTGTCAGTAGCAAGTGGTTGTGTTTGTACAAAACGAACGATGGTGAGGTTAAGGTCAGGTCGTAGCGTATGGTATTGATCTATTGTCCTTTCTGTTCACAAGGTGCAGCCTAACCAGGTGCGTACCTGGTACATGCATACGACATCAGAGAAGGAAGGAGTGATGAGGTGGAGGCGGGTGGGTCGGATGGAGGACGAGGAGGCGGATGGAGGGATGACGACCCTCTGTCAACGACCCATACACGTGCATGTGCGTATGTACGTGAATGTTCATGGTGCATGTAGATATATAGATGCGTACGGCGTACGGTGTACGGCTGTGACCGATGCCGCTGCTGCCGATGGAGGCGGTGGCAGCCTGACCTGATGATGTCTTCATTATCGAACTCTTTGTCTGATTTACATGTCAGCGACCCATGTCTGTCTGTCTGTCTGTCTGTCTGTCTGTCTGTCCGTCTGTCCGTCTGTCCGTCCGTCCGTCTGTCTGTCTGTCTGTCTGTCTGTCTGTCTGTCTGTCTGTCTGTCTGTCTGTCTGTCTGTCTGTCTGTCTGTCTGTCTGTCTGTCTGTCTGTCTGTCTGTCTGTCTGTCTGTCTGTCTGTCTGTCTGTCTGTCTGTCTGTCTGTCTGTCAATCTGTCCGTCTGTCCGTCCGTCCGTCTGTCTGTCTGTCTGTCCGTCTGTCTGTCTGTCTGTCTGTCTGTCTGTCTGTCTGTCTCTCTTTTTGCCTCTCTATCTGCCCTTCTATACGCCTCTCTATCTTCTTACCTGTCCGTCTTTCAGGCAGCAGCAGCAGCAGCAGCACGGGGAGATGAATAAATATACGGATGTTGTGCGTGCGCTACGTAGTTGTACGATATTCAGTGGAATAATTCTAAATGGGTTTGGGTTGAATGCGTACGGTGGTAGATGTAACGGGGCAGGGGGGGGAGATCACAAGCACCCCGCCACCATCACACGCGGTATAGCGCCACTACCTGCCTGTTATTCCATACCTGAGGTGTCTCGACGTAAATGCGCTTCTGATACACGACTTCATAAGTGCCTTTGTATGCATCGTATTTCGTATGTTCGCATGTCGTGACAGGAATAGCCTGATTAGGAATTGCCTGATTAGACATCGCGGGCTGTTCGTTGGCAAGGTGATCTATCTATTTTCAAATGATGGCATCTATAATCTGTACGCTAGGAGCGGCTAGGGACGGCACCGACTACGCATCAAGATGCATGGCTCGCTAGGGCTCTTGCGCCACGGTGGGAACGGCCGCTGCTTGGCAGCCCGCTTAGTACGCTCCGGAACATCTTGGTATGCGTATAAACCTTCTTAGTATCTGGAAAATAACAGACGAAATGCTTCGTCAACAGGGCATAGTACGAAGTAAAGAACAAAAACGTGCTTTGTACGGCGGAATATAGGGTTTGAGCTCACGGACTACTGGTACACCACATACTAAGCGCTTCATATTGGCTTCGTATCTTGGATTAAAAGTTAGGTGGGCTCTATAAGACCCTTAGTATATTATACGATTTACTTCGTGCACCTTAGACTTCGTATTGTTACGAAGGTTATTTACCAGTTGTTTTCCGAATTGTTTTCCGAATTTTTTACTATGGATTGCGAAGCAAATTGGTTCCCAGAGTGTAACATACTGCCTGCTGCATGCATGCATTTGCGTGCACGCAGAGCGGTGGCTTCGGTCCTTTCGTTCATTGCGCCTCATCATTCCGTACACATCCCGTTCCATTCAATTATTGTTCCACGCAAGCAAGCAACCAAAATCATGCATGCATGTCCATCACATGTCAAGTATACGTATCAGGCAGGGGATTATACCTACCGTTTTTCTGTGCGTGTATATAGTAGTCGTATATGTACGGCCCACACACCAACACAATATCAAGGTGCAGAAGCACCCTGTCAGCATCTCGAGAAGCTTTTGCGGCTCTCAACTACTACAGTGTATGTCCACAAACAAGCGGCAGCGAACAACGACATGTATGTATGTAGTACATAGTGCTAGCTAGCTTCTCCTATCTAGCTACGATCTAGATAGCTAGACCTGTCAATACCAATATCTATGGTTTTAAATGTGTATGCAATATATAAACACATCTATTTGGTAAGTCGTAGGCAGCAGGCAGGTACGCACGTGCATCTAGTTGCTTAATTGGTGGTGGTGGAATGGACGGAAAGAAGCAGGGATGGAGTGCAGCAGCATGCATATGCTCATTGATCAGCAGGTGCGCAGGCGGGCTGTGTTGTTTCTCTTATCTATCTGTTATATCCACCGACCTTCAGAAAAGGCCCGATCGATCGGGCGGTGTCCATATATACACGCTCCATCCCGGAATTTATATATTGGCCCGTACGTACACTATAACAAGGAATTCGTGCGTTAGCTCGCGTTAGGCTCGCGTTAGGGACCCCTAACGCAAGCCTAACGCAAGCTTAACGGGAACTAACACGAGCTAACGCAAAGCCTAACGCAAATCAAACGCATTGCGTTATTGTTTGTGTATCGCTAACGCAATCCTAACGCACCTAACGCAATCGCAAATAAACGTTTTTGGGAGGGAACGAAAATGTTTGCGTTTACTTTGCGTTAGCTAACGCAACCTAACGCGAACTTACGCAATGTCAAACGCACCCACATAGATTCTAAGGTGTGCGTTAGGCCTAACGCAACGCAAGCGTTAGAGACCCATACGCAAGCAAAAATACATAGCGTGCATGGAAGTTAACGCACTTAAAGTTCTCTAACGCACAATATACGCACGCCTAACGCGCATTAACGCGCATTAACGCATGCTTACGTATGCTGCGAATAATGCGTACACAGCTAGCAGTTGTGGGTTGCGTAAAAGTTTTATACGCATGTAACTAACATATTGGCACGCTTTCGCAAGGTCTTACGCGTGCGATAGCAACATTCGCGCCACTTTCGCTTTGCGTACGAGGCAGCCTCGCATTCCTGCTCACTGCAACTACTTTTGGTCGTTCTGGTTATTTCTTTACTGTTTCAGTTATCGTTCTTGTTATTGTTTGCTGTTTTGCTCACCCGCTGCAGAATTATTTTTGTGTGTACGGAAACCATCCTGTCATAATGTACGTAGCTGTTATGAAGAATATCAATAGGATTTCAGTTTTGATAGATGAAGATATTTCAGGCAATAATTTACAGCTCATTATTCGGAAAGCATCCAGGTAAGCAGCCATTGGTGAGTGACTACCCATTAATTCAACGAAACAATCAAATTTCTACACATCCAATCCTGCCAATCAAATTTCGTTTATGAGTTAAATAATCATTTGTACCATGCACCAATCATTTCAATCATCATTAGGTACATACATCCTAACTTCATCTGCCACCGCACATTTAGCAGCCCGCTCTAACATAAGCTTAGAAACAAACATGATAGATGTTAGCTCTATCTAATAGTCTTCTATTTCACTATCGTCGTTGTCGTCGTCCTCTCGCGCACTGGTGGCATCATCCTGCTCGTCCTCACTCCTCTCGTCCTTGCTCACCTCCTCCTCAAACAACTCCTGAAAAGTTCAGAAAAGGAAAAGTATACTTATTTACATGCATATATATAAAGGTAAATTAAGCCGACACGACCCAGCAATCATTTTCGGTTACGAGATTTTTAATCATGTCTAGGATGGGCAGTGCTTCTAGGTACTATGTATGTGGACACTTTGTTACCTGTTTCTTCTTACTCCCTGAGCTCCCACGTTGACGTCGTGCCCGTGTACATCGCACATCTTCCCAAGCACTCTTGACCTTTATCAGTCGAAACAACACATATTAGAATATTACATTCATACAAGCAGGAAATTAAGACAACAAGCTGAACTCAGGAAATTTACCTTCTTTCGCCGGTGGTCGTAACTGTCATTATTGTCGTCACCGTCCGTAGACTTGTCTTCCACTGGCACCTTCTGGTCCAAAATACGTGAAGGGACTAGGTAGTGATAGCAAATATAATTAAAAAGTAATTAATGTCGGGCCTCAATATATTGTACCTTTCTTTTGATGCCCGTGCTTGTCCGTCTCACTTTCGTGGATGGCCGCACATCGCCGTCGTTTGTTACCTTCAAGGGCCACCGTTAACATACATATAGGATTTTAGAAATTATAAGCTTATATTTTCTATTTAAAAAGAGAAAAACAAATCGACGTATACCACATCAAACCACAAAGCACGCAGCAAATTAAAAGAATAGAACGAAACATAAAATTACAACTCACTAAAACGGGAAGACAGGATGAATATTCATTAATGAGCTGTACCTTTTTCGCTGCCGCCTTGCTTGAGTTCGTAGCATTCCTGCTGGAGTTCCTTGCCTTAGAGGGCTGTGGACTCTTTGCCTACATGGAAAGGAAGTATGTTTGAGGAAAATAGGAACAATTACATAAAAGACAAAAAGGAGAAAACAGGTTAAAGGACATTAATGACCTGTACATCCCTGTACATGCAATCCATAATGTACATCACCCATCCTGCAATAACCTTGCTAAGCGCGCCTGGAAATTTGCACACCCCATCAACCACTCTCTTTACCACTATTATTTGGACTAACCTGTCGGCGTCGAGCGGCCTGGATCTCCTCCTTCTGATGTATGCGAGCTGCATTGGTAGCCAGCACCATCATCAATGCATCTTCACCATGTGCGGGCTACTTTTGGCGTTTGCTAGTGCGCCCATCCTGAGTTCCTGGCGGCTCGTCATTTCGGCCGCTTTTCTGCGGTTTGGTAGCAATTAAGCATTTTGTAAACAAGGAAATAAAGTTGTTGCACTAGCTAAAATAAAAAACAAAGGTTATGCATGAACTGTGATGTACTTTCTGCAAACATACTAAGAAGTACGTACTATTATGGTAGTGAAGCAGCAACAATAATTAAAGTGAACACATGCATAATCGCATCTTACCGTAGTGCCTTTTGGCAACTCCAGTGCACCAAGGCCTGGTGTATGCTGAGCTGTTCCACCAGCTCCAACCGGCACTGGAGTGGCTGGTACGGCAAAGGATGTCTTACTGCTTTCAATCTGCTTCCATGAAGCAGCAGCAATAATTAAAGTGAACACATGCATAATCGCATCTTACCGTAGTGCCTTTTGGCAACTCCAGTGCACCAAGGCCTGGTGTATGCTGAGCTGTTCCACCAGCTCCAACCGGCACTGGAGTGGCTGGTACGGCAAAGGATGTCTTACTGCTTTCAATCTGCTTCCGCTGCACAAGTGCATTAATAAGCTCCTGTTGCCAATCTGTCACATTCAAATCCTCCATCACAATGCGGCACTCACTGGGACCCGCATCTGGGTTATCTGGCTGAGCGTACTTGAAGCTCCTCCAGGCTGCCCAAGACTCCTTGTTCCACAGCTTCTTCCATGGCTTCTTCTCAAACTCATCTACATAAAAATAATGTGAAGACGAACATCAACGCCAGATGCCATGATACACGTCATTGTCGAAAGTTTTCGTAATCCCGTACATAGCGTAAGAGGCATGGCATGTCCTTTGTCGTAAAACAAATCTTTGGCCCGCGTTTACCCTATATTCCATTTTTCAAAATACATAGAAAGGATTTTTTTTATCAAACAACCTGATCAAAATATGTTGTAAAAAGGGTATATGGATGACAAGTAGCAGTACGAGCTCACAAACCTGGCTTGCAGGCAAGTTCCTCCTTTTGGGTGGCCTTCACCTTTTCGTACCTTGCATGTTGGGCATTGTAATCCATTGCGTATCTACAAAGTACATGGGATGCACCGAATAAAAGTGCTTACTTTTTATACTGTGCATGCTTCATTCTATTGTTGTCTGTCCCCACTGAAAGTAAGCTAATGATATGGATGGCATGTATGATGACCACAAACAAGATAATCACTAGAAGCATAACAGTAGGAAAATAAACATGTACGTACTTTTGCCATTTCTTCTTGAAGCAGTCGACCGTAACTCTTGGCTGTAAGTCAGCCACTTGTGCAAAGCCAGCAGCAAAGCACTTATCCCAAACGGGCTGCAGATGCGGCACACGTTGAATATCCTTCGCAATGAGGACCCGTGGATTCTTCAGGCTGCTGTCGAGGTTGTACGGCACATTGTCGCGGACGGCTTTGTTGATGGCGGCCTGCTCATATGACCTGTTCCGCTTTGATGGCTCACCACGATCATGATCCTTTTGTATACTGATTCTGCTTACTTCAGGGGATACCAATTGAACAGATGGCTGTTTTAGGGATATATGGATAGTTAGTTTCTTCTGAGCCTGGTTCCAAGCCTTCCCCTTAAAATGTGCATGACGTTTTTTTATGCGATGACAAAATAATAACCGTGCTGAAAATTGTGGCATGAATCCGTTGAAGTATTCATTCCCGTGCAGCGATTGAACTAATCTGCCTTGCAATATGTCTGGATTTGGGAAGCATTGGGGTCATAGAGTACGTCTCACACATGGTCAATTTTCATGGTCAATTTTCACACCTACGCAAAGCTGCTATGGTGCTTGCCGGAAAAGGCTATATAATTTTGGGGGCCTGCTCGATGTGTAACTGTGGCTCTTGGTGACTTTGTTTGGGTCTCCATCTGGCAACATTGTTGCCTGGCTACTGTGTAAGGTTTGCTGTTGCCAACTTTCCGCGATCCTTACCCACGCTTGCTAACTCTGGCAGCTTGCTGCTCAATAATTAGAAACCCTTCCATAACTAGAAAGGTAGCCATGAACAGACATGTGTGGCACTTTTATGTTACAAAGTAAGCCACATGTACAGGTTCTAAATCCATATAATGGTAGCGATTTAGCGATGTTAACAAGCGTTCACCAGAGCAATCTCTTGTACAACGACTAGTATTCATAGCGCTATCCTAAATTAACTTTGAAGATATTTTATGCACAAAGTCTCCAATGCTACTGCACAATAAGAGCAAGTAAGCAAACTAAATAAATCCGGTGAACCTGTGCTCCGAACATTATTATGCGCTATCTACATAAACTTTGCGTAAACTGCGTTACAGTGTGCTACGTGCGTATGGTAACGCACTGTACGCAAGATATACGCAAGCTGTTTGCGTAAAGTTAACGTGTGCGTTAGGTTTGCGATCGTGTGCGTTAGGTTTGCGTTAGGCTCGCGTTAGAACATACGCAAGCCCCCGATTTTCGAGCACCACGAAACATAATAAAAATTGCAGGGAACTTTTATACTCATTATAAATATTGTTTTCATTTAAACAAACTTGAAAACGACGCACTATAACAGACGTTCTGTCAAGTTTTCTATTTCTTTGTGTTAGGCTCGCGTTAGGCTGCGTTAGGTCGCGTATGTGTGCGTAAGGCTGCGTTTTGTGCGTTAGAGATTGCGTTAGCCTAACGCGAGCCTAACGCAAAGAAATAGAAAACTTGACAGAACGTCTGTTATAGTGCGTCGTCGTTTTCAAGTTTGTTTAAATGAAAACAATATTTATAATGAGTATAAAAGTTCCCTGCAATTTTTATTACGTTTCGTGGTGCTCGAAAATCGGGGGCTTGCGTATGTTCTAACGCGAGCCTAACGCAAACCTAACGCACGCGATTGCAAACCTAACACACACGTTAACTTTACGCAAACAGCTTGCGTATATCTTGCGTACAGTGCGTTACCATACGCACGTAACGCACTGTAACGCAGTTTACGCAAAGTTTATGTAGATAGCGCATAATAATGTTCGGAGCACGGGTTCGCCGGATTTATTTAGTTTGCTTACTTGCTCTTATTGTGCAGTAGCATTGGAGACTTTGTGCATAAAATATCTTCAAAGTTAATTTAGGATAGCGCTATGAATACTAGTCGTTGTACAAGAGATTGCTCTGGTGAACGCTTGTTAACATCGCTAAATCGCTACCATTATATGGATTTAGAACCTGTACATGTGGCTTACTTTGTAACATAAAAGTGCCACACATGTCTGTTCATGGCTACCTTTCTAGTTATGGAAGGGTTTCTAATTATTGAGCAGCAAGCTGCCAGAGTTAGCAAGCGTGGGTAAGGATCGCGGAAAGTTGGCAACAGCAAACCTTACACAGTAGCCAGGCAACAATGTTGCCAGATGGAGACCCAAACAAAGTCACCAAGAGCCACAGTTACACATCGAGCAGGCCCCCAAAATTATATAGCCTTTTCCGGCAAGCACCATAGCAGCTTTGCGTAGGTGTGAAAATTGACCATGAAAATTGACCATGTGTGAGACGTACTCTATGACCCCAATGCTTCCCAAATCCAGACATATTGCAAGGCAGATTAGTTCAATCGCTGCACGGGAATGAATACTTCAACGGATTCATGCCACAATTTTCAGCACGGTTATTATTTTGTCATCGCATAAAAAAACGTCATGCACATTTTAAGGGGAAGGCTTGGAACCAGGCTCAGAAGAAACTAACTATCCATATATCCCTAAAACAGCCATCTGTTCAATTGGTATCCCCTGAAGTAAGCAGAATCAGTATACAAAAGGATCATGATCGTGGTGAGCCATCAAAGCGGAACAGGTCATATGAGCAGGCCGCCATCAACAAAGCCGTCCGCGACAATGTGCCGTACAACCTCGACAGCAGCCTGAAGAATCCACGGGTCCTCATTGCGAAGGATGTTCAACGTGTGCCGCATCTGCAGCCCGTTTGGGATAAGTGCTTTGCTGCTGGCTTTGCACAAGTGGCTGACTTACAGCCAAGAGTTACGGTCGACTGCTTCAAGAAGAAATGGCAAAAGTACGTACATGTTTATTTTCCTACTGTTATGCTTCTAGTGATTATCTTGTTTGTGGTCATCATACATGCCATCCATATCATTAGCTTACTTTCAGTGGGGACAGACAACAATAGAATGAAGCATGCACAGTATAAAAAGTAAGCACTTTTATTCGGTGCATCCCATGTACTTTGTAGATACGCAACGGATTACAATGCCCAACATGCAAGGTACGAAAAGGTGAAGGCCACCCAAAAGGAGGAACTTGCCTGCAAGCCAGGTTTGTGAGCTCGTACTGCTACTTGTCATCCATATACCCTTTTTACAACATATTTTGATCAGGTTGTTTGATAAAAAAAATCCTTTCTATGTATTTTGAAAAATGGAATATGGGGTAAACGCGGGCCAAAGATTTGTTTTACGACAAAGGACATGCCATGCCTCTTACGCTATGTACGGGATTACGAAAACTTTCGACAATGATGTGTATCATGGCATCTGGCGTTGATGTTCGTCTTCACATTATTTTTATGTAGATGAGTTTGAGAAGAAGCCATGGAAGAAGCTGTGGAACAAGGAGTCTTGGGCAGCCTGGAGGAGCTTCAAGTACGCTCAGCCAGATAACCCAGATGCGGGTCCCAGTGAGTGCCGCATTGTGATGGAGGATTTGAATGTGACAGATTGGCAACAGGAGCTTATTAATGCACTTGTGCAGCGGAAGCAGATTGAAAGCAGTAAGACATCCTTTGCCGTACCAGCCACTCCAGTGCCGGTTGGAGCTGGTGGAACAGCTCAGCATACACCAGGCCTTGGTGCACTGGAGTTGCCAAAAGGCACTACGGTAAGATGCGATTATGCATGTGTTCACTTTAATTATTGCTGCTGCTTCACGGAAGCAGATTGAAAGCAGTAAGACATCCTTTGCCGTACCAGCCACTCCAGTGCCGGTTGGAGCTGGTGGAACAGCTCAGCATACACCAGGCCTTGGTGCACTGGAGTTGCCAAAAGGCACTACGGTAAGATGCGATTATGCATGTGTTCACTTTAATTATTGTTGCTGCTTCACTACCATAATAGTACGTACTTCTTAGTATGTTTGCAGAAAGTACATCACAGTTCATGCATAACCTTTGTTTTTTATTTTAGCTAGTGCAACAACTTTATTTCCTTGTTTACAAAATGCTTAATTGCTACCAAACCGCAGAAAAGCGGCCGAAATGACGAGCCGCCAGGAACTCAGGATGGGCGCACTAGCAAACGCCAAAAGTAGCCCGCACATGGTGAAGATGCATTGATGATGGTGCTGGCTACCAATGCAGCTCGCATACATCAGAAGGAGGAGATCCAGGCCGCTCGACGCCGACAGGTTAGTCCAAATAATAGTGGTAAAGAGAGTGGTTGATGGGGTGTGCAAATTTCCAGGCGCGCTTAGCAAGGTTATTGCAGGATGGGTGATGTACATTATGGATTGCATGTACAGGGATGTACAGGTCATTAATGTCCTTTAACCTGTTTTCTCCTTTTTGTCTTTTATGTAATTGTTCCTATTTTCCTCAAACATACTTCCTTTCCATGTAGGCAAAGAGTCCACAGCCCTCTAAGGCAAGGAACTCCAGCAGGAATGCTACGAACTCAAGCAAGGCGGCAGCGAAAAAGGTACAGCTCATTAATGAATATTCATCCTGTCTTCCCGTTTTAGTGAGTTGTAATTTTATGTTTCGTTCTATTCTTTTAATTTGCTGCGTGCTTTGTGGTTTGATGTGGTATACGTCGATTTGTTTTTCTCTTTTTAAATAGAAAATATAAGCTTATAATTTCTAAAATCCTATATGTATGTTAACGGTGGCCCTTGAAGGTAACAAACGACGGCGATGTGCGGCCATCCACGAAAGTGAGACGGACAAGCACGGGCATCAAAAGAAAGGTACAATATATTGAGGCCCGACATTAATTACTTTTTAATTATATTTGCTATCACTACCTAGTCCCTTCACGTATTTTGGACCAGAAGGTGCCAGTGGAAGACAAGTCTACGGACGGTGACGACAATAATGACAGTTACGACCACCGGCGAAAAGAAGGTAAATTTCCTGAGTTCAGCTTGTTGTCTTAATTTCCTGCTTGTATGAATGTAATATTCTAATATGTGTTGTTTCGACTGATAAAGGTCAAGAGTGCTTGGGAAGATGTGCGATGTACACGGGCACGACGTCAACGTGGGAGCTCAGGGAGTAAGAAGAAACAGGTAACAAAGTGTCCACATACATAGTACCTAGAAGCACTGCCCATCCTAGACATGATTAAAAATCTCGTAACCGAAAATGATTGCTGGGTCGTGTCGGCTTAATTTACCTTTATATATATGCATGTAAATAAGTATACTTTTCCTTTTCTGAACTTTTCAGGAGTTGTTTGAGGAGGAGGTGAGCAAGGACGAGAGGAGTGAGGACGAGCAGGATGATGCCACCAGTGCGCGAGAGGACGACGACAACGACGATAGTGAAATAGAAGACTATTAGATAGAGCTAACATCTATCATGTTTGTTTCTAAGCTTATGTTAGAGCGGGCTGCTAAATGTGCGGTGGCAGATGAAGTTAGGATGTATGTACCTAATGATGATTGAAATGATTGGTGCATGGTACAAATGATTATTTAACTCATAAACGAAATTTGATTGGCAGGATTGGATGTGTAGAAATTTGATTGTTTCGTTGAATTAATGGGTAGTCACTCACCAATGGCTGCTTACCTGGATGCTTTCCGAATAATGAGCTGTAAATTATTGCCTGAAATATCTTCATCTATCAAAACTGAAATCCTATTGATATTCTTCATAACAGCTACGTACATTATGACAGGATGGTTTCCGTACACACAAAAATAATTCTGCAGCGGGTGAGCAAAACAGCAAACAATAACAAGAACGATAACTGAAACAGTAAAGAAATAACCAGAACGACCAAAAGTAGTTGCAGTGAGCAGGAATGCGAGGCTGCCTCGTACGCAAAGCGAAAGTGGCGCGAATGTTGCTATCGCACGCGTAAGACCTTGCGAAAGCGTGCCAATATGTTAGTTACATGCGTATAAAACTTTTACGCAACCCACAACTGCTAGCTGTGTACGCATTATTCGCAGCATACGTAAGCATGCGTTAATGCGCGTTAATGCGCGTTAGGCGTGCGTATATTGTGCGTTAGAGAACTTTAAGTGCGTTAACTTCCATGCACGCTATGTATTTTTGCTTGCGTATGGGTCTCTAACGCTTGCGTTGCGTTAGGCCTAACGCACACCTTAGAATCTATGTGGGTGCGTTTGACATTGCGTAAGTTCGCGTTAGGTTGCGTTAGCTAACGCGAAGTAAACGCAAACATTTTCGTTCCCTCCCAAAAACGTTTATTTGCGATTGCGTTAGGTGCGTTAGGATTGCGTTAGCGATACACAAACAATAACGCAATGCGTTTGATTTGCGTTAGGCTTTGCGTTAGCTCGTGTTAGTTCCCGTTAAGCTTGCGTTAGGCTTGCGTTAGGGGTCCCTAACGCGAGCCTAACGCGAGCTAACGCACGAATTCCTTGTTATAGTGACGGGGCGAGCTGTAAAGGTTCGACACTTGTTGAGGATGAATGTGCCCCCCCCGATGTTCATGGACCGTGAGGACCACGGTTATAGTGACTTACAAGCCGACCAGCAAGAGTGGCGTTGAGGCCGATTCCACTGGATGCTGGCAGTGGGTGCTGAACCACGTACTTACCGGAAAATCACTGGTTTCGGAGATATCAACATGCATGGGTGCACCCTCAAGAATTGCGCCCCCAAATACAGGCAGGGGAGGGCAGGGACTACTGCCAAGTGGTAGTGGCCACGGGTGAAGCAAAGGCCGCCTATCCCACACACATACAGGCAGACCGAGCCTCTGGGGGGATCTAAACATCCATCCATTCAATGCGTTGGATGGATGGATGTCCTGGAGTTGCTGTGTCCGTGCTTCATTGTTATGCTTTTGGGGCAGCTCCATTATTACTCTACCTTGAATTGCTTGCTTGGACTATAGATTCAGTTTTGACTTTATTTGAAGGACGGAAGTCCTGGATCGGGCGGACTGGGATGTTGTATCATGCCCGCGTGCTCTAAGAAATGAGAGCGCGAGTTGACGTCAGGATCAGACATCCTAATAATCGTTATCATGATACTAGCTACCTACACGGCGGGAGGCATTTGTTTTCTTGGATGCTTGGATAACATAATTGCTCGCCATGCATATAGTAGCTTGCCATCACGTACATACAATAAGTACCTATCTAGTACCTAAAGCCCTAAGTACCTATATAGCTACTTGCCTGGCTTCATCACTCGTCAATCGCCAGCAGTGATGCCGTACGGGTATGCCGTACTCCTCCCTGCTGCACACACACACGACACGCACACACACATATATGTACATAGTCCTATATCTATCTATACATCTTAGGAGAGTTTCCGCGCGCATAACAGAGAATAGTAAGCGGGATAGGTGTGTGATATGATGGTTGCATATATGTTAGTTAATGCCGCACTAGCTAGCGATGTTCACGCACTGAGAACGAACCCGATTAGTGTCGTTTATCTAAATTGGCTCCGATGAGCCCTGTTGGCCTATACTAAGGGTTAGCAGATCTACCTACCTACCTATCTATTGATCCATCCATCCGTCCATCCATCTACCTATCCACCTATTGGCGCGCGGAGGCTAGCTGATGATGATGCTGAGGAAACCAAGAGGGCAACTGAAGTACGTAGGGCCCACTACTCACGCACGTGCGCTCATCTATCGTCAGCAAATGTTTGTGGATGCGTGCGTGGGAGTAGCTAACATATAGTAGTTATTATCGATCATCACGACCCCTGGCCATAGATAGCTGTCGCCACAAACAAACAAACACACCCATCTTATGCAGGATGGTATACATGTACATGCACTGTCCATTCGTAAATTGTTTACGATATGTATGTATGTACGGACGGCAAATAACAGCGAGATTAGCGTCATCTATCATCATCTAGCTTTTATCAGGAAGATAGATAGGTAGGATGGGTGGAGTAGTCATCAGCAAGTACCCATCTGCTGCATGTCGCTGTGCTCATACATCTCACGCACACACATGTACGGCGGACGTATGTACATATGTATTCGTATATACGTAAATGCATCCTACCTGTACGTACGCATGCACGTACACGTAAGCTGGCAGGTACACGGCATAGCAGCACGCGCACACAAACATCTACTGAGCGCTAGCGACGACTTTGCAGCTGCATGCCGGCACGCAGTTAATAGTTAGACTAATTCCATATGACTATAATCTAGGTAATGACCACCCCTTGAATATAACGAACTTACCCATGAGGCATGGATGGGCGGATGGATGGGCGGATCAGGGCCACCTGACTCCATGGCTGGATGTCGGTTGACGGCGGCATCGTCAGTGAAAGGAAGAAGAATGAAGTGATTAAGGAGAATACGTAGTGCAAATAACGATATTTAGTAAAGCATATAGTTGCGTATGCAATCAGAATTTAACTGTTTCATCATTAATCTGATCTTCAGAGCAAAAAATATGGGCATCATCCTGAACAAAGCTTCTAACTCTCAGACCGTGACCATGCAGCGCACCAGATGCTTCATAACGATGGCAGCACCCAAACTCAGCCATTCTAAGTGACAGGTCGCGGTAGCTCTTAATACCCCGCATTTGAATATGACTAGGACAGTTCATTGGTTTTGATGCTAGTATTTTTCCATCAGCTTCAGAAGTAAGCATATTTTCCTAACACATGTGTCCCCGTGCATCTGTGTGCCTGCATCCGTGCGTGCGAATGAACGAATTTCCGTGCGTGCTCCCCCCAGCCACCTGCTGCGTGCTGCCTGATAAGCAAGCAAGGCGATGACGACACCCGCTACCCTTGCTTGCGCACACGTGTAGTATCCTGGGGTAGAGCATCCTATGGCTAATATCTTGGATCATCAGGAAACTGGACATCTTCCGATCGGGCCTAAACAGTTTGCCGGATATTAAAACTTATTAACACAGTGACACAACAACGCGTTTACGTCTCATCACCATGCATGCTTTATTTGTTTACTTGCAAATTAAGCAGGGATATATATCGTTTACTGCCAGGTTAACAGCCAGAAGCAAACTGTCTTGGCAGGTTACAATATTAGCTAGGAAAGATTGACTAGAAAATAGTATATTCTTATTATTAATTTGCTTGCTTGTTTTAGTGCGAGCGCTCGTTACGCATACACAGATGTATTATTATTGGCATTTGTAGCCTGAAGGTTTTAATATATGTTTTTCTGTCCGCGCTTTTATGAGGACTCATCAGCAGCACTCCTGAATCGTCATCTTATTGCGATGCGACCTAACTAGCTAGTTCCAAGGACCTTGTTTGGCTTCACGCAAGCATGTCCAGTCATAAGATCCAAATCTGCCATCCGATCCAGGAGATTTGAATGAAGTGTCATATACCAAATACGTCGCGTCATGTGAGTGCACGCATCGAAATGGTTCCGACGACACCGACAGCCGCCGCCGTCAGTATAAAAAGCCGTCGTGCGTGGCCAATAACCAGGCAAGATATAAACTATCAATTGATCGGTCCAACTAACAGAGCCGTAATAACAAACCGAAGACGACACTAGATAAGTTTACATGCACGCAGCTACTAGATTCGTTCCCTCTGTATATATATGCGTGACGCCGCCGCCGCGATGTATGTACGTAGCCATAGCCGCAAACATCAACAAAAAACACATCCATATACGCCCGCGTCTCATCGCACAGGTTTTGACATTGTATGCGCGCCTGTAGAGCAAGTATTCAGGTGAGCAAATCACCATTCGCGCGTGCGTCTTGTCTATTTGGTATATATTCTAGAACCAAAGGATGGTGATTTATTAGAGCGTCGCTTGGCTTCGTCCGTTTGTGTATTAACCATCAGCACAGCGTGTAGCCGTAATTAATATCAATGAAATGATGAGAATGATGGTGTGATTGTGCTGGTAATGATTAAGTGCATAGCGGGTTGCTTGACGACGGAGTTACTGCTGCTGCTGCTGTTGATTGCTGTTGCTGCAGCATCCGCATGCTGCTATCTTCTACTACGTCGCTCGTTTTTCAACTTCTTCATGCACCAATCAAGAGCTACGCTCCGTAGCTAGCTCTACACGGTCTTAACTTCACCAAAGACACAAAAGTAATGTCAGGTACGGAATTTTTATTTGGCTGCGTGCGGGCGGGCGTGGTTCCGCCACCGTGCGTGCGGGCGTACATGTGATGGGTACGGGTGACAATCGAGCGATGCGATGTGTGTATATTTGTGTGTATGAGGGGGTGTCATGCGCTGAGGGCGTCTCGCCGGCGGTGCTGCAAGGACGAGCAACGGGGTGGGGGCCTTGCTGCCTACGTGCTGACGACCGGGTGCCCGAACCCGCCCTGAGCAGGGGATCGGGTTTCAGGCACGCGGCTTCGTCTTTTCTATGTGTCCAGGGCCACGCACCACACCACACCAGACCACACCGCACCCGTCATTTGTTATATTATCTTCTAGCTACCTGGCTTGCTCGCTGCTGCTCTATCTGGTTTGCAACGGAGGGATAGGCAGCAGGTATATATTTAACTAGTTGTGGTATAAATGCAACCAACAGCTGCCTGGCTAGCTATATATACGTATTAAATATAAGAAAGGCTGTTACACTGTATGAGGGCGACTTGCCCTGCTGCAAGGACAAGCACCGGCGGCCTGATGACCACCGGGCCGATCACACAAATGTATACGCCTGAAGTTACGGTCGACGCCCTATGTAATCCTTCACTTGCATGTATCGGCCATTAATTTGCTCGCTTGCTCGCTCTAGCTGGGCCTATCAAAGACAGTAATAATAAAATAAAACATGCACACAATATAAGCACTATATTTATCGCTTCCCCCGAAAATGTTTTCATTCATTCTGCTGGAACCTTGTGCTGCCGTACGCAACGTACATGATAAGATATTACTACTACTGCTTCCGCTACTGCTACTACTACTACTACTACTACTACTACTACTACTGATAATTAATGATAATAATATAATAACCTGCATGTTGGACATATGAAGGATGGGGCTAAGATAGGTAGATAGATAGATAGATAGATAGATAGATAGATAGATAGATAGATAGGTAGATAGATAGGTAGATAGATAGGTAGATAGATAGATAGATAGATAGATAGATAGATAGATAGATAGATAGATAGATAGATAGATAGATAGATAGATAGATAGATAGATAGATAGATAGATAGATAGATAGATAGATAGATAGATAGATAGATAGATAGATAGATAGATAGATAGATAGATAGATAGATAGATAGATAGATAGATAGATAGATAGATAGATAGATAGATAGATAGATAGATAGATAGCGCCCGCATCATAGATCAGCCGCCGCCCTATTCCCGTCCCCCACCACTCGGACATGCTTTCTTGTGACGAGGATACGCAGATCGCGGCGGCAACAATGGTAGAGGCGGCCGTGGCGGCGGATACACCGGGGGAAGCGGTTCTGGCCGTGGTTATGGTGGTGGTGGTGGGGGGTCCAGCTACAATGGGAGCGGCGGTGGTGGCCCTGGCAGGTACGGTGGTGGCGGCAGCCGTGGTGGCGGGGGCTCCAGCTACAATAGGAGCGGCGGCGGTGGCCCTGGCGGGTACGGTGGTGGCGGCGGTCGTAGTGGGGGGGGGCCCAACTACAATAGGAGCGGCGGCGGTGGCCCTGGCGGGTACGGTGGTGGCGGCGGTCGTAGTGGCGGGGGGTCCAGCTACAATGGGGGCGACGGTGGTGGCCCTGGCGGGTACGGTGGTGGCGGCGGCCGTAGTGGCGGGGGTTCCGGCTACAATAGGAGCGGCGGTGGTGGAAATGGAGGAAATGGTAGTGGCGGCGGCCGTAGTGGCGGAGCCGGATATGGTGGTGCTGGTGGCGGGTACGGTGGTGGAAATGGAGGAAATGGTGGTGGCGTTGGTTTTGGCGGCGGCGGTAGGGGGCGTGGCGGCTATGGTGGTGGTGGTGCTGGTGGTGGTTACGAGGGTGGCGGCGGCGGCTACGAGGGTGGTGGTTACGAGGGTGGCGGCGGCGACGGTTACGAAGGTGGTGATTACAAGGGTGGCGGCGACGGATACGAGAGTGGTGATTACGAGGGTGGCGGCGGCGGGTACGAGGGTGGTGGTTACGAGGGTGGCGGCGGCGGTTACGAAGGTGGTGATTACGAGGGTGGCGGCGGGGGGTACGAGGGTGGTGGTTACGAGGGTGGCGGCGGCGGATATGGGAGTGGCGGCGGATATGGGAGTGGCGGTGGCCGTGGTTATGGCGGCCGTAATGGTGATGATGGCAATGGAGGTTGTGGCGGCCGTAATGGTGGTGGCGGCGGCGCCCGAGGAAGGTGTGGTGCCGGTTATGGTGGTCGAGGTGGAGGTCGTGGTGGCGGTGGGGGACGAGGCCCGCGTGACTACGAGGGTGGCGGCCGAGGTGGTGCTGCTGGCGGCCGAGGTGGCGGTGGTGGAGGTAAGTAGCAAACTTGAACCGTCCGTCCGTCCGTCCGTCTGTCTGTCTGTCTGTCTGTCTGTCTGTCTGTCTGTCTGTCTGTCTGTCTGTCTGTCTGTCTGTCTGTCTGTCTGTCTGTCTGTCTGTCTGTCTGTCTGTCTGTCTGTCTGTCTGTCTGTCTGTCTGTCTGTCTGTCTGTCTGTCTGTCTGTCTGTCTGTCTGTCTGTCTGTCTGTCCGTCCGTCCGTCCGTCCGTCCGTCCGTCCGTCTGTCTGTCTCCTTCGTCCCGCTGCAATCATCAAACCCTTTATTCCATTGTTTGAAATCACCAATAGGCCACGTTATGGCCCCAGATAAGGCCGCGGCCATGCTCCTCAGCGTCATCAAGGGCTCGAACAATCTCTCCGCACCGCCAGCCATCGTAAGTCATCATAATATGCTGTAATCCTATGTTTTCACAAGCATTTATATGTATGATATGTAGACGCACATATGGGTGGATGTAGACACACATATGGGTTTTGATCGTTTGGATTTTGGTTGACGTTATCTGGCCGTTGTACATATGCATACGTATCTTGGTGCTTGGTTAAGAAGCCGAATATTTCTCTTTTTTTACCTTTGATTTGATTTGATGTCTGCAGATGACTGAGACAATTATGAACAATATCAATGATTTAATATTATGTAAATATGTATATGATGTTGGCCTGCCTCTTCATTAGGGATGGACTTCTTGACCATTACATATATTATTAGCTAGCCCGCCTTGCTGCGGATGATTGATTACAAACACTACTTATGTTATTAGTTTGTATAGATATTAAATATATTTGCACGATTGATAGCTCGCTTGGTCGCTCGTAGCATTATTCCATACTGTATTTTTCCACAACTGTGATGTAGCTAGCTAACTATCAGCAAGCAATCGGTTTATTTCTTACATACAAATGCACGTTGCATCAAGTCAATAGATGTGAATGATTGAAGGCGTCCAATAGAAGGCAGAGAAGAGCATATAAGGCCCCACCCAGGTTGGATATGTTAGTGCGTGGCTGGGCCGTTGTTGGGGAGGAATACCACCAGACACCACCACCACTATATGCAATTCTTACGCATAATAACGAGTTGTTACGCAAGTATTAGTCGGTTATCTTTATCCAGTTTATGTTATGCATTCAGTACTGATGTATATACGTATGCATTTCTGATCTATCTAAATTTATGTGTGCAAGCAGGTGCAACGCACGGACGACGGGCGACCTCTTAAGGCCGCGCCAAAGCCTCCACAGATAAGGCCCAAGGAAATGCTTGGAACAGTTGCCACAATTTTGGCAAACTATTTTCCACTACAGCAAAATTACAACTTTCCTTCTGAGGTAATAATTAAAGGACATTATTTTGGAGGATTTTTGTTCAGAGGTTTATGAATATGGTGAAGTACGTGTGTGCGTTTTGTTTCGTGTACGTGTATGTGTTGGTTGGTTTCCGACCGACCTTCCATAAAATGTTGTGGAAAGCCCTGTTATATAATGGAGCTTTGTTGCTGTCAACGCTTTCTAAAGATGGAGTAAAATGTAAAGAATGAAGACTGTTGGAGACGTTTTCGCATTTAAACAGATTGCTGTCAATCATCTCAGGCCCATCATTGTTAAATTATCACTCTGGTTGGGCTCTAGCGCGGAACGGCGGAGTCTTTGCAATTCCGTGTTACATATATAACTAACCCCACATATATAACTAAACCCTATATGCAAAACTTACATGAATATTGTTGGTGCTGCTGCGTCGATGCTCCAGGCAGAACATTATGACGTCACGATCCAGGCGGCCGATGGCAACATGGCAGCAGGTACGGACGGCATATGTATGTTTGTTGGATACACATACACACACACTATATATATATACATAGGGTTTTAGGGTTATATAGGGTTATGTATATATAATATACATAATATGGCCTGCTGCTCACCAGGAGGTAGAGTCCCATGTGTGGCGAAGGCCACAGAGGTGCTTCAGCAGCTCCGTTGGGGCCTGTGGCAGAAGCGATGCAGGTGGTAGTAGCGGCTGGCGCCGGAGGCCGGCTGGCCGTCGTGTTGTATCTCTTGTGTTAATATCCGCCAAATTGTTTAGGCCCGATTGGAAGATGTCCAGTTTCCCGATTATCTTGGATATTAGCTTTAGATACCCCCGGATACTACATGTCGCCGCTGCTGGGCCACCCGCTGGTGGTGGCCCATTGGCGGTTGCCGCTCCCGCCGCAGACAGCGACGATCCTCCGCTGCCGCCTCGCCTTACGAGACGAATCCTGGGTGCATTGGCCGAACAGCTGGCGTGGCCGTTGGCGGCCTGGCGATACGATGGACGAAAGAGCCTGTACCTCCCTGGCGGGGTGAGGTAGATCCATGTATATCGAATAAGCAGCAGACGCTATAGGTCTACCCTCCATACATGTTATGTTACATATAAATATTTATTTTTATAAATGGTGTTTTTTGGCTCTATTATCAATATATATATAATGATACTAATGTCCGCCTCTCGAGGCCAATCCCTAAGGATCCGAGCATGCGACCACAGAGTCGCCAATTCGAATCTGGGTCGGGACAAAATGACGGAGGGGGAATGCAGCTTAGATAGCCCGATTCTACGGAGTTGGGTCCGAGTCCGCCCCCGGCATTAGAGAGGGTTAAATGCATAGCCCGTGTAGTGCGCATCTGAGGCCCGTAACTGGGCTGATGGTGCGGGGTGGTTTGACACCCACCTAAAAGCCAGTAGATCCGAAGGGGCTGGCACATGGATAGGGACCGTAGAGAGCAAGGAAACTCTGCGTAACCAAAAAACAGGTGATCTCTAGCGGCCTCAGATGAAGACGCTGAAGTACGCGTGCCCACTCGGTTAAAATTCCGGAGATCCCCATAATACACGCCAGCCCGCAAGGGCGGAGTAACCATAATAATAATGATACTAATCCACAGTTTATTTTTTAGTCATGATTATACTCAATTTCAGTAAAGAAGATCATCACAAACCATTTCTCGTTCCGTGCCGTAATGTGTAAAAATTTATACACATATGTACATACATGTGTACTGCAGATGAACGTAATCCCACGGGAGGTGACTGGCTTCCGTGTGGAGTTAAGCGAGAATCGGGTCCGCATGCCCCGGGAAGCAAAGGTCAAGGCCTTCAAGGCAAGTAAAGCATTGGAATATGTTATTATTTATATTATTATTTATATTATTATCTATAGTAGTAGAAGTAGTAGTAGAAGTAATAGTAGTACTTTTATGTATATTTATATTTATATTTTTATGATGATGATGATGATCATCATCATCATCATCATCATCATCATCATGGGTGGGTTCGGTTCGGTTCGGTTCGGTTCGGTTCGGTTCGGTTCGGTTCGGTTCGGTTTGGTTCGGTTTGGTTTGGTTCGGTTCGGTTCGGTTTGATTTGGTTCGGTTCGGTTCGGTTCGGTTCAGTTCGGTTTGGGCTTAGGGTCTCTATTATTTGGCTGCATACATGTGATGATGACCCGTGTACCAGCAGTCAGTCCAGCAATGACGCGTTCTAACAGTTTAATAATAATGGGTAACATAGCTATATATGTAAGCATTTGGATATATAGATACTGCATGCCATATGCACATGCGTGATGGCCTATGTATCAGGTAATGTATATATTTCTAACATTTGGAACGTGGCTGGGTTTGGCTTTCTTCTCTGCTCCTCCCACCGCCTGCCTACAGGTTACACTGAAGCACGTGGCATGTGTGGACCTGACATCCGTTAGCGGCTACTTCTTGCAGCAACACCAGATGCCGCCGCCTCGCGATGCGATGCAGGTATGCACATAAGCACTTACATACTGACACACGTGCGTGCACCTACTCGCTTGGTACGTAGACAGATCGATAAATCGAGATACAGATAGGTGGCTCGTCATGACGACATTTTTATAATTTGGTGATTGAGGTATCATGATAGGAAGCCCAGCTTTGTCCGCCCAGAGTGGTGTACACACACGGTAACCGTACCAGCCAGCAGCCAATCCATATATACATATATATATATATACACTTGGTGCATTTGAGTAAATGCCAGCTGTCCCTTGGCCCTGCCAACTATTGCTGGCTGGCCTAATTAGGGGCTAATTACGTTATATCTAAGTCTTATCATGCCTAATTAGGTCCGACAGGCATGTCGTGCATAATTAGTCCAGCCTGCAGTTGGCAGGGTGGTGCGTGCAGTCGCAAGGGCCTCATCATCTGTGATGGTGTGATGAAAAAGGCAGTGATGGAGCCTATCGACATGCATTCAGGATCTATCTCCTCCCTGCTGGAGACAATTACATAAATGAAACGCTGGCTTTACTTCCAACGTCTATCTGCAAGTATATATGCGGCAGGAATGCAAATATTTTGCATCGATATAAACTCTATACCTAATTTTGCCCTTCTTAGGGGTATGTATGGTGTATACTTACCCTTGCGTACGGGATCTATCCCTTACGAATTGTGTCATGATATTATAAATAAATATATATATATATATATGTATGTATATATGTATATTTATATATATGTGACCTGATATTTTTATCAATAATATCTGTTTTCATTTACCACTTCTACAGTGATGCATGATACTTCGTCAAACCAACCCTTACATATTGAATTATTTGTGTTCTCCCGCCCCAAACCCCACGTGCTCAAATCACTGCCAAGGTTCTTGATGTGGTCATCCGCCATGCGTTCTCTGCGACCCTCGGCTGCACTCTGATCGGCCGGAGCATCTTCTTCACTGGCAGCCAGGAAGCCAGGCCGATCCGCATCGGCAATGTGGAGGTCATCCAAGGTGTTCGGCAGGTGGGGGGTAGCAGTATTTACGTTTAGAACTAGAGGGTTAGGTCTCATGGGTGCATGTGGGGTGTAAGGTCACAGGTGCATAGGTAAGAGCACAGGTAGGTGCACATGCGTGCGTGCTTGGAGGAATATTATGAGAACCCGTCCCTTGGAAATGGATATATCAAATACATAGATCAGCAGTACCTGCATACAAATAATGTAACACATTTTCTCTCTATAGAAAAGCGATGGGAGGAGCGCACGGCAGGACAAACAGGCTAAGCCGCGTATTTACCCCTGCCTGCGCTGTGGTTCGGCCCGGTCAGGGCCTCCGGTGCTTAGTGTTTGTATGGCAAGTCGCCCGCAGTGTAGTAGTTAAGGAGAGCCGCAAAGGCCTCTTGAGATGCTGACACGGTGCTTCTGCACCTTGATATTGCGCTGGTGTGTGGGCCGTACATATACGACTACTATACACAGTGTAACACCCAAAATATATGTATATATAGAGAGATGTATATGTATGGGTGTTACACTGTGGGCGACTCGCCCTTCAAAGACGAGCACCGGGGGTCCTGACCGGACCGAGCCACAGCGCAGGGGAGGAGCACGTGGCTTTGTCTGTCCGTCCTGCCACGTGCTCCCCCTCTCACTCGGGCCAGCGAGCCCTCACAGGCTCTCGCCTGGCCACTCACAGAGCACTCAGGGCCACCAAGAAACCACAGAAAGGCCCAACAGAAAACGGGGGACACCTAGCTGCTCAAAGGACGGGGAAACCTCTCCTCTAACCCGAAACTGACCTGGCAAGAGCCTGACAGACAAACACAGATCCCCTCAGAGGAGAAACACCAGCAGGAAAGCACACCCTTACACAGCCAAGCCGGAAGAACCCAACAAGAGGCGGAGGGGGGGATGACAAGCCAAACTGGCGCCCCCCTAGAAAGCCTTCCGGCCCCACCCATGTATATGTATTGTGTATGTACTATATTCTCTGCTCTTACGGTACTTGCTTGTTACATATGGGCTCTATCTATCGACCCTTTCATTATTTCCGCCTCGATCTGCATTTAAATAAATATTGTAATAATCATACCTCCCCCCTAAAACAGACGCTCAAAGCCTCCGAAGCCGGTGTCAGCCTCAATGTGGATGCCACCTTTGGGGCATTCGTGGCGGAGTGTCAGCTGGATGAACTCCTGTACGACGCACTCAGCCGGGGGGACGGAGGCTTACGAGAGTTCCATGCAGTCGCGAAAACACTCATTGGGTTTAAGGTGAATAATGTGTACAAAAACACAATACCCATATGTACTGCAGCTCTGCTGGCCATGCACGCAGGGGGATACTGCTTTATGTAGGGTTATTATTGTACAGCAGTGCGCACGTAGGTGCGGTGGAAGTAGCACGTAGTGAGTTCTGGTATATGTTTTACCTACTGCGTGAGACTGGTTGCGTGCGTGTGTGTACCTACATTCATATACCTAGCTACATGGCCCTTGAACGGCTGGCCCTACGGTGCTGTCGTTTCCTGATGTACGATTTCATGTAGAAAACATGATATGTCTCTCTGTATGGAATATACATAGATAGAGATTAGTGTATATGTGCATATATGCATCAGCTTCACCTGTATGCATATGTACAAGTTTACCTCATCATCTCCCTAGAATGGATAAACGCATGACTATTAGTATAGGAATCGTAATTTTTCCACTCTTATTACTTAATATTCTGGTTACCGATATGGGCCCATCCATGCGCGTAGTATCCCAGGTGCGTGTCTATGTACGGGTCGTATGGATTGGGTATAGGCCGTGTGTACGGACATCTTCATACCGTCCCTCTTCTATCTGAAGACTGCGAATACACAGATAGGGATATAACAACTGCGGACATCCCCTTCGTGGTCCGTTTGCCGATCGTCCTAAACCGTCAGATCCAGTTTCCCACCCCTGGAGGCTTTTTCCGCCGGAAGGTGCTACAGGGCTTTTCTGAGCAAGGCGCCCACCGAACTATGTTTTACAATGACCAAGTACAGCGGTAAGGGAGCACGCACGCACGCACGTATGCAGGCGCGGGGCCGGCTACATACAAGCTTTTTACTGGCGGATGCCAGTGTGCATATACACACACGCATACGCACGCATAAACTATATTTTATATACATGTGTGTGTATAGAAGAGGTGGTACATTTTACATAAAGTCCACACATACACGTAAAGATGTATATATGTCCAGTTGCCTAATGATCCAAGATATTAGCCATTATAGGATGCTACCCCAGGATGCTACATCCCCGTATGCATACGACAACAGACTCGTATAACATATATATACATATATTTATGATGAGTTTCTGCTGCCTGATACCGCGCATGCAGGGAGATGTCCGTGGCGGATTACTTTCGCTCAACGGGCCGACAGCTAAATAACCCGACGTGGCCGTGCGCCAACGTTGGCAGCCGCCACAGGGCTAACTTCATCCCGCTGGAGCTCTGCCGGTAGCTAGCCAGATTAATATAATTTGTATTTGGATCCATCGTATTATTAATGTATGGGTATCGATGCCCGCTGCTATCCTTCATTCCCCCTTTCCATCCTACACTCCCTCCTCGTCCTGCCTTCTGCATTTGTAGGAAGAGCCCCCCGCCCCAGAATGCAGACGGACCCCCTGTATGCACATGCACCCTACGCTACTTTCCCCCTGCCGCCATCATGCTCGCTGATTCATCGTATCTGTCTTCATTTGTGCACTCTTTTAATTACCACGAAACATGTAATTAAACGTGCCGAACCTCTTATTTGTTAGATAAACATGCTCTGCCAATCGACCACTCGCTTTGCAGGATGGTAGGCGGCCAGCGCCGAACGAAGCTGGATCCTAAGCAAGCAGCGGATATGATAAGCGCTGCGAAACAGGAGCCCGAGGTTAAGCTGCAGAGCTGCAGGAGGAAGGTATGATTACTGGGGACGTATATATCTAACCTATATGATATATGATGAATTAAACTAGCTAATCAGCATTTGGAACGACCTGGCAGTCTGCTGGCGTATTTTATAGTGCGCGTACGGAAACGCATCAAGATCCATATGAGACATTTCGGTGGCTTTAGCTTTTATGCATGGCGATCTGTATGGACTCACATCAGTACGTACTATATATATTTATATTTTAACTTGGAACTAAATATATACGGCACTAATATATTTATATAGTGCCGTATATAGTGTTTGTCTTATTTTACGTAATATTTTACGACGCACCGCATAAGCATTCGTATCGTTTGGTGTCATGCGAGTTATTATTATGATGATTAAATAATATTTATATATGTTTTGACACCAACCGTCATGTATAACAGATACAATCCCCGCATACATGTATAGGTATATGTCATGCCACTTCCGTGCAATTCGAACCGACATGCAGGCAGCTCAGGTCGCCCAGGTGTTGCGAGAGGCTGGGACGGCGGCCGCGTGGGGTATCGAGGCCAGTACTGAGATGATGCGAGTACCGGCTCGGGTGCTTCCACCACCCGTACTTCAGTACGGAACCCAGGCGATCGACGTCGGAAAAACAGGGTCGTGGAACCTAAGGTAATGGGTTAATAGTACGGCAGCGGTTTGCTAGGCCTGCAAATGGCGATTGGAACCATGTAACTAGATTTGGTGCACACACACACTCTCTCTCTCTTACGCAAAACTTTGACAACAAATGTGCATATATTTGTTATATATACGCGTGGTGTGTGTTTTTGCGTATGGGACGAGATGGACCTTCCTTTCTGCGTGAGGCTCCACATCATATCATCATTTTATATCACATACATGCAACTTTCCATCTCTCAGGAGCGTCCAGTTCACGCAGCCAGCCCGCATCGAGTCGTGGGGCGTGGCGATCTTGATGAACAGGCAGAAGGTGCGTAAGAGCAATACTAACATGCAATGTATGCATCTATGTATCTATCTATCTATTTTTGTCTCTTTTATGTAATGTATCTATCTACGTGTGTGTGTAATTCTGTGCGTTCTGGTAAATCCCAATCCTGGGTTATTTCCTGAGAGGCTTGTTCAGTAATAATCTATCCATTATATTTTACGCGTCTTTTTATCATTCTTCCTCATTGCTGCTGCCCACTGCTGCTGCCCACTGCTGCATATGCAGCTGCAATTCTTCGGGGGGGAGAGCCTGATGCAGACGTTTGTTGATGGTCTGGAACAAATGCTGCGGACCTGCGGCATGCAAGTGGTCAGTATACGTATGTATAATGTATATATGTGTGTACTTATACATAGATATGTAGTAATGTTGCGGCACATATACGTACATATACGTACGGCGGCCTTGTACTGCACCCTACTTCCCTTCATGTCCAGGCTTGGGTTTTTGTAACGACTTCTCATGCGTCTTGTGCATCTCATATCCTTCGCTCCATGCAAAGAGGAAAACTACAAACCATGAAGTGCGTCTTTTACGTTTCCTTGATGGCAACGATGGATTGCAGGTCCAGGGCCCGCCCCCGATGGAGGTTCAGGCCAATGGTGCGCCCCATCTGGACACGGAGAGGACGATGCGAGCGGCGGCAGCTAGGGCCGAGGCCACATTTGGAAAGCCGGCCCAAATCTTGCTTGTCATCATTCCCGACAAGGTAATTTACATCAAAGTATATTACATGATATATATCATGTATATCCGAGTACGTTATATGATACTTATATATCATGTATATCCCATTTTATAAATCTTTCCTTGCATAGAGGATATATACATATATATGTATATATATATATATATGTACACAGTACATATATATGTATATATATATATGTACACAGTACATATATATGTATATATATATATATGTACACAGTACATATATATATATATATGTACTGTGCCGTCTCCGAGAGACCTTGTAGCACAGACGGCACAGTACATATATATATATATATGTACATGTATATATATGTACATATATATATATATATGGGACGGGGTCAGGGGGGAACGGGGGGACGGGGGAGTCTTATGTGTTTTGTGTTAAGGTTTCGTCCCAGTGAGACGCAGCCATTTCACACGCCGTATCTTCCACTAATGCTTTTGTTTATACGGTTGGCGGCATAGCCTGCCGTACATAATACAACGGCTATCATTCGTCCTTCCTGTCGTACATGTACAGACCGCGGAACAATACCGCGAGGTCAAGCGGGTATCAGATATTGAGCTGGGCTGCCTGTCCCAGGTCATCGTTGCGAGCAAGGTGAGTATTATACAGGACAGTTGGTATGAGTTGAAAAATGGTTTGGTTGGACAGTTGGGTCATGTAGTAATCGTGCCGCCGATGCACCGAAAAGACCTCTCGAGATGCTGAGTTAGTGCTTTTAGCACCTTAAATTGTGGTTGTGTGTGCCGAACATGGTATGTACGACTATTCCTAATGGTCGTCTGCATGCATGGTTGAATTGGATTTGCCACCAGACTCACAAGCAAGCTAAGCCGGCTGATAAGCGTGTTGCTTTTATCATTAGTTAGATTTCTTTTGCTATAATATATAATTATTTTGCCTGCCTCTCCATCCATCCAGCCAGCCAGCCATCCAGCCAGCCAGCCATCCAGCCAGCCAGCCATCCAGCCATCCATCCAGCCATCCATCCAGCCATCTAGCCACCCACCCACCCACCCACCCACCCACCCACCTACCCACTTACCTACCTACCTACCTACCTACCTATCTATCTATCTATTCCAGGCGAAGATCGGCGGTAACGTGTCGTTGCAGTACTACGCCAACGTCGCCCTGAAGATCAACTTGAAAATCGGCGGAGTAAACAGCAAGTTGTACGGAGAGCTAACGTGCGTGAGAGTTAATGAGGATTTTGTTAGATTTATAGCGTTTCGCCAAAAAATAACTTTTCTTATTTGGGTCGAGTCGAGTAGTAACACCTCAGGTCGGTATACATCCTATTTGTCGTTGCTCGCTGTCAAAGCTGCTGGATGTGGCATACGGATGATTTGTTATTTGTGAGATGTGCGGATCATATCCGAACTATATACACAAAAAGTATATACATCATACAATATACTATATACACAGGTATTTGCCGGTGCTTGGTGGCCCGGACGCGCCGCCCTTCATGGTTATGGGCGCCGACGTATCGCATCCGACTGGCTTGGGGCCCCGTACGGGGTCCAGCGCGCCCTCCGTGGCGGCCGTAGTGGGCAGCTTGGACAAGACCCTGGGACATTGGTCGTCGATGGTGATGCACCAGGCCAGCCAACAGGAGGTGATAACCGGGATGCAATCGGCAACGAAGGAGCTGCTGCTGGAATTCAAAAAGCGCAACCGGTACGTAATAAATAAAGGAATTATGTAATGCAGCATGGCTGTGTGTATTTGTCAATCGCTTGTATGTCTTCATTCGCGATCGACAAACCTTCGAATATATAAAACGAAGGCATGTACAGAAATAATATATAATAATCAGGAGTCCCAATAATAATATAATCCGGAGCCCTCAGCACTGACGTCGTACGCTAGCGTCTTTCTCCGTACCAAGCACATCTTATCTGTCTTCATATATATCTATATGCCATCCATCCGTTGCAAGTGTCTCTGTATGTGTATGTGTTTGTCTGTATGCATATGCGTGCTTTTTTATTCTCCATCCCCCTCTCCCCCTCGCTCCCCGCAAATATCCTCTCGACCGATATTGATTGTTATCAGTGGTTATGTGCCCCGGCGACTGCTTATGTACCGTGACGGGGTCAGCGAGAGCCAATTCGACCAGGTCTTGGCGGCGGAGTACACGGCCATTCGGATGGTGAGTGGGGGCCCTCCTGGACTGACCTGATTGCGTGGGGCGGAGCACCTTCCGGGTCCACCCCGCCCAGGCATCGGCCTCGGGCTCAATACATACACGCATGCAAATTTCCGGTATCTATAGATATATCTACGTACCCTGTACAACAACAAAAAATATATATATAGCGAAATACCAAGTCGTTTACAAAGATCTACTACTTTTGCTCTTGCGGTCTCCATTAAATGTACGTCATGTGGATGTTTGATATTCTTAATCTGTACAGTCGTATCTATAATCGCCGATTCCAAGTCTTTTTTTTGAGTGCTCCGACCTTCAGTCTTATACGCAAAAGCTCTTTTAGAATCTCATTATACCCTTCTTCTCCCAGAGCATTGCGTATACGTATATATATATATATATATATATATATATATACGTATATTTATATTCCGATGGGAGTACATAGGTAGGCGGGTATGTATACGTGCTTGTGGGTCGCTCGATGGGGTAGAGCCGGGGGGAAGCAGGGGTGTGGATATATATAGGTCGTATCGTTGCGGAGGACGGAGAAGACTCTCCCTAGGTAAGGGACGGAGAGCGAGCTGCTGGCTGTGAGGGCTGCCGTAATCACAACAGTGTATGTCCTCTCCTGCTTCATACGTTTGGCTTTCGCGTGTGTGGCCGGAGTACTCACTTGCCGTACTCAAGCAAGCAGGGAGGGACATGCGTGCCATCGTTTATTAGTTGTGTTTCTCCCTTATTAGTACATAACGTCCGTCGTCATCTCCCTGTTATTTTTATTCATCCCTACACACACACGCACACACATACACACGCACACACATACACACGCACACACATACACACACACACATACACGCGCACACATACACACGCGCACACATACACACGCGCACACATACACACGCACACACATACACACGCGCACACATACACACGCACACACATACACACACACACATACACACGCACACATACACACGCGCACACATACACACGCGCACACATACACACGCGCACACATACACACGCGCACACATACACACGCGCACACATACACACGCACACACATACACACGCACACACATACACACGCACACACATACACACGCACACACATACACACGCACACACATACACACGCACACACATACACACGCACACACATACACACGCACACACATACACACGCACACACATACACGCGCACACATACACGCGCACACATACACGCGCACACATACACACGCACACATACACACGCACACATACACACGCATTTATAACAGGCTCGTGATCATTATCACTATTCATCATGACACGCAAGTACGCTCCCCCTCTTCCTTCTCTGCTGTATTTAATTAAGTATTCTGTTGTTAATTATATCTTTCTACTTCCCTTCCATATCTGCGCATCACAGGCCTGCGCCGAAATCGAAGCCGGGTATAAGCCCGCAATCACCTTCGTTGTCGTACAAAAGACGCACAACACGCGGTTGTTTCCGGAGAGAGGCAGTCCGGCCAGTGACCCAAAGTACGACACAAACGGGAATGAACCTTGCTGCCTAATGGTCACCCCACCACCACTTTCCCGCGGCTTTTAGATTGCGAGTTTAGTCTCCCTGAGAGGTTGCTTGCCTAAATGCTGCTGAAAACATGCATGCACATATACATTATATATTTTTACACAAATTGTATATACCTAATAATATATATATATGATACATGTATAGGTTCATCAGCCCTCCATCGTTGTGTCCAATTTCCATTACTGCTCTTGCTTGACAGCAGCCCCGCCCACCTTTACAGCTACCTCTAGAGACAGACCACCTCCGACTCCCCACCTCCCTAACCACGCACACAGGGGCAACGCCGTCCCCGGTACGGTCGTCGACACCCGCATCGTCTCACCGAACGGCTTTGACTTCTACCTCAACAGTCACGCCGGATTGCAGGTCGGTACAAGTGGGGGTCGTACACGGCAACGTGTGCATCTCTTGCCATCTTAGTTGTATATCGTCAGGTGGTTATATATCGTCATTTAATTGCCTACCCTGCCGACACTACACTACTGTTGTATCTCTGTTGTGTCGGCCAACAATCGGCCCGATCGGAAGGATGACCATCTAAGGTCCAGGGTCCTTTGACACTGCCCGTAGATACCCCATGATACTACAACTACACGTATATCTGGTTGTGTATTTTGCCTGTTCGACCAACCTGTCTTGGGATTATATAGCATTTCATATATTGTTATTAGTTTTTACCTTCTTACTGTGAAAGTAAACAAACAAATAAATAATCAAACAAACAAACACATTAATCGCTTATGCAACGTGCACGCCCGGACGTAGGGAACCAATCGCCCCGCCCACTACCACGTCCTCGTGGACGAGATCGGTTTTGGTTTGGAGGGCATAGAGCTGCTCACGTATTGGATGTGTTACCTTTACCAACGAGCCACCAAGTGAGTTGAAGAAGACCGATATATTGTTGATATACATTTATATATACATATGATCGGAAATTCTCAACATCAGGAAATAGAGATAGGATCAATACGTACGAAGCACGACACGATTCACGCTGGTCGGCGGGCACACACTAAAACAAAGTGGTGGTACGCGCAATAATGCGCAGCAAACAAAACCGTGAAAGCCGAGAGAGTGTTGTACCTCTGTTGTGTCGGCCTACAAAGGCCCGATCGGAAGATGACCATCGGTGGTCCAATCTTTGACACTACCCGTAGATACCCCAGGATACAGAAAGCACCCGGGGCTTTTCTACAATTATTAACATGCCACGTCATATGTGGCTAATCACATTCATACTCGCATACATCCACAACACCCTTTCAAACTTTTATATGGCTTGCTTGTGTTTTACATGGTATTTATGGTATTTAATGGGAGACCGATAAGCAATTAACCGATAGTTATAAATCTTACCAATCCGACCCACGCCTATTCGTCCTCTGTATGTAAATCAAGGAAATATCCTAATAAAGTTTCTGTAAATGCACGTATTATATACACCGCACATTCGTACATGTTCGAATCAACCACACACACTACACATACATCCGCACTTTATGAACTTGCAGATCAGTAAGCTTCTGCCCTCCGGCCTACTATGCCGACCGAGCCGCCATGCGAGGCCGTATCCTCATGGTGGGTCTTTGTCCTCTGTGCCACCCGTGCGTCTTGAGTTGGCGCGTTACATAAAAGAATGGCTTCGTTGGTATGGCCCCTGTTTGTTTGGCACCGTTTACGTTGTTCCTGGGTGGCAGTTTGAACTTTTTATAACAATTTGAGGTATCATCTTGCTTGGCTGCGTTGGCTTTAGCGATGCATGTCAGGCGCACGTCTTCTATATATGTACCTTCGTTCAGCGGCTTAGCTTGGGCTCCCCGCATCAATCAGTCTACCTGTTCTTCACATCGGCGTTACCGCACCTATAAAATGCGGCTGCCTGATTAAGCCTCATTCATCAGGGGGCGGCATGCGGCAGGGGAGCTTGTAGCTAGCCAGCTGGGCAGGCAGGCGAGGGATTCGTCTTATTAAGTCGTCTTATTATTATTTAAGTCTAATATACGAAAAGTGTCTGAATGAGTTTTACTATTTTGTCCGACTGCGTCGGTCAGCAGGCGAGCACCTCTTCAGAGAGCGGCTCCGATGCAGGCTCGCTACGAGATGAAGCTGAGGGAAGAGGCAGCGGCGGCGGGGGCCAGCGGACCCAATTCGCTCAGGTTCACCGGAACCTTCAGAATTTCATGTACTACATGTGATGAGGCTCGCTCCGGACGTTAGTCGCCCCTCTCAGCTGGCAATCTGCTGGGGTAATCGATCTTAGTGGCGATAAATAGGATGGCGCGCTGGATTGCTAGCTAGCAAGCTAGAGGGTGTAAGCAAGGCGGCGCTGGAGATCTTACAAGCTATAGACGTGACAGGTGCCATGCATGGGGCGTGTACCCTAGGACTATGGCGCAACGACGTAATAACCACGCACGCACGTCAGTGCCCACTGCCACGGCTAGCTACAGTTCGGTTTGCAGCGTTTGGCGGAGGTGCACACCTTTTGCATAGGCAGCAACAAAACAAGCGGAGCCTTCGGCAGACAGGTCTAAGCGTTTCGGGACGCGACGTCAAGGGGAACACACGACATACGCGCACCACTGTTAGTTGTCTAACGATAACGGCGGCGGCAAGTGAGCGATGTGTCTCTGCTGGCAGTCATCATGGTGTATGCATATATCACATCCATCGCATGTTCGCGGGGTCCTCGGTGGTGAACGGCGGATGGCGAGGGAGAAGCAGAGCCGGGACGGAGTGTGAATACACGAGCACTTCCTTCCCTGCGTCAATTGACCAACTTGGCCAGGGTTCTCAGCGCACCTACAGCCGGTGGCTGGTGCATATGTGTTTGTTATGTACATAACGGATCATAATTAGCCATATGTATATATGTCTGATATGCACCTCCATTGCTCATTGCTCATACAGTACCCCGTGCATGGTTGCATAGGTATGCGCGTTTATCAGTTTGTTAATTTCATGGCTACTAAATTCGTTGGGATTTAACCGCTCCTTCCGTTTCGTTCGGTTTTTGTGCTGGTTGTGCACATAATGTATAACCGGGACTACAACCGGGACTACCCACATACATTTGGGGTAAACCATATATGCACGCGTACATTTTGCTCGTGAGGTTTGAATGCCCTTGCTGGCTCGAGCGAGGGGCGGTGCGCTGCAGGACGGACAGACAAAGCCGTGTGTGCTGTGGTTTAGCCACGGTCAGCGCCCCCGTGCTTGTCCTTGCAGGGCAAATAGTAGCCCAGCGTGTAACACAGTGCCCTAACACACGCAATTTGATATATTTGCGCCCTTGTTTGTGCATGACATGATATCGGCGCGTAGTCAGTTGCGGTATATCATTCGCCAGCACTTTGCCATCCAGTAGTAAGCAAGTATTAAGCAGCCGGCAGTTAGCTATTAGATATACACGTTAAATGCATTACGAGAGATTCTGACGTGTCTACTTGATGACAGCTAGATAGCAGAAATCTAGCTACCGATAAGTCGATATCAAATTAAGTTGGTTTTGTCAGGAATCACACTTGATTTAAGTGGCGGCAGCACGCACACATCTACACAATCAAGTCAGCAGTAGTCGCTGGGCAGTAGACGTAGACGTTGGACAGTATGTACAGTTGTAGCATACGTACATGTTAAATAAAGGACTGCGACGTCCAGATCTTATTTGCGTTTCAGTCAAAACAGAGTCAATTCTGAACATACATTCGTTGTCCATCAAACATCAATAAGGCTATGGCTGAAACGCCAAACAGCACTAAATGGTCGAATGCGTACGGGCTTCATCAGTATGTTCCAGGAGTAATAATATAATAGCGTGTGAAATAAGCAGTAAAGCCGCTTTTATCAATAGCGACCTTGTCTGGGTAACCGCTATTCCTGAAGGCTTTACGGAAGAATGCTTTTGCGGCTGCCGCATCCCTGTTTTTCCTGAGAACATTTTTTTGTTAATTTTAGCATAGCCGTCCTTTTCTTTACTGTCGTACAATTTGTAACCACAATAAAAACCGTCGTAAGTAGTACCGTATATCATCATCATCATCATCATGTTCATCATCACTAATCTCAGCATCTCTTACCGAGCGAATATTACCAGCAGCCCAAATCCGTAATGACGGCGGCTGTGGGAAATCTCGGTGCTGTATCATGTGCGTGCCCCACTCGTGCCTTTGCTTTCTCGCTGCTGCCACTGCTGCTGCTGCTGCCGATGATGATGACGATCAGCATTCTGCACCCAACAGAATCGGCGCATATCCATCACCTGTGATCTGTTGGAGGGATCTAGACCTGCGTATTGCCACCATTGCCGTACAGTACGCTGTCGACCCATGCCGTACTTGAATCCACCAGTGCCGTATTCGCTAAGCATAAGAGCCTCCACCTGATGAATGCGCAAATGCACCCAGTCCATCGATCGGGAGTCCATGCCAATGTGGGTGTGGCGGCGGCTAGAAAGATAGTGGCTGACCCCTCCGTGCATGCAAGCCACGATAAGTATACTCCCTTGTGGCCACGAGTGATGAAGCCAACCCCCACCCCGAAACATATAGATATAGATATTAGTAGGATGGCTTGGGACGGATTAGGTCCCAGACTGTCAGTGACTATACATGCATGAATGAGCCAAAACATCACAACATGTAACAAATGTACGATAGATGAGCTAATCAACATACCTTCCGAAGTACACCTGCCTTCTGAGTGTGATACGAGGGGTTGGCGTCGAAGTCCTACATGGTTGTGACGGCGCCCCACGACACACAGACACACATTACAGTCACACGGGATGTGGAGGTAAGGAAAATGGAAGCAAGGAATATGCAGTGTTATGACCATAACTTCAGCTATCCATTCAATAAAAAAATTGGAAGTAATCCAATCAATTATAAATATGAAAGTAATTACAATTGTAATTGAAAATAATCCAATGAAAATTTTCATGTACATAATACCACCCTCACCCACTCTCTGAATCAATTCATATTGCATTCACTTTCTTATATAGCAGAGGCCTTAAAGATCGCCAGCAATTTAATCAACACTAGGCGTGTATTGCGCTTGCTTTAAAGCATGCATGCCAGTATCCTAGCTAGTCACGGTGCATCAAGTGGGTGCGTGAAAAGTTGCCTATCATAAAAGTGGTATGCATTTTAGTTTCAGTTACACATAAAATATTTTGCAATACTAAATTAATATATTCAATTTATATTTATTTTTAATTATAATTTCATTTCATTTCATTTCATTATTTATTTATTTATTTATTTATTTATTTATTTGAAGGGCTCGTGATGAACGAAATTTCAGCACTTCTCTAAACCAATCTATTCATTCAAACATGAATTGTGGTATACCATGCTCTAAGCAAACAAAGTTGGCGCTCGCGAGTTAACGTCAGGAATTAACATTCCAATCATTTTCATGATCCTGCGCATCCATCCATATACTCGCTGGGAATGTAGGTGAATCACAAACGAACCTCACATTCCAGAATTTCGGGGCGTGATCTCGACTGTAGTGGTGAAAGGCCACATTGCGATCTGGCGTGAACATGTCCCATCCGTGAGTCCACAGGCGGGCGCTACAGCAGGGGGAGAGATGTGACGCGGTTGTAAGGGAAAGCCAGCAGCAAACGAATTGGCTGGTGTCCTCTGGCCTAGTCGAACGACTGGCTTGCTTCTGCTTGGAGCAAAACAAAGTTTAGCATCCTGGGGTAGAGCATCCTATGGCTAATATCTTGGATCATCAAGAAACTGGACCTCTTCCGATCGAGCCTAAACAGTTGGCGGATATAAACACAGAGATACAGCACAAAGCTGGTGTAACACAGGGTGCAATAGTGCGTGATGCTGTGGTGCGTGCGAACTCCCCGTTACACCTAGCCACAGGTTTGGTCTACCATCATGCATGGTTGCATACATTTCATTATTCTCAACCAAAAGGAACTGTGGATGTGATGATGTTGCTAGATGATGATGATGATGATGATGAGGATGAGGATGATGATTTGCATGTCAACGAATCGTCGGAACGTGCGTACCTATACAATGCTTCTTCTCCGTGGAAGAGGTAATCCAGGGAGGGGTCAAAAGGCACATTCTCTAGCACGTGGGCCGGAGCAAACATGAAGCCTGCAGCGGCGAATGGAACCGGCTGGTGTACACACACACATGTGCAGCTGAGACACAATACCATTTCCGCCCATCAACTGTCAAATGGATTAGGTTGTCAAATGGTTAGGCTGAGGGTTGGGGAGCACCAGGGCGAGGGCCATATGATATGGATGAATATAATTCATACTATATTATTTAACATAACATAACATTATATAACAATGTTATATTATATTATATTATATTATATTATATTATATTATATTATATTATATTATATTATATTATATTATATTATATTATATTATATTATATTATATTATATTATATTATATTATATTATATTATATTATATTATATTATATTATATTATATTATATTATATTATATTATGTTATATTATATTATATTATATTATATTATATTATATTATATTATATTATATTATATTATATTATATTATATTATATTATATTATATTATATTATATTATATTATATTATATTATATTATATTATATTATATTATATTATATTATATTATATTATATTATATTATATTATATTATATTATATTATATTATATTATATTATATTATATTATATTATATTATATTATATTATATTATATTATGTATGGGTGTTACACTGTGGGCGATTCGCCCTTCAAAGATGAGCACCTGGGGTCCTGACCGGACCGAGCCACAGCGCAGGGGAGGAGGACGTGGCTTTGTCTGTCTGTCCTGCCACGTGCTCCCCCTCTCACTTGGGCCAGCGAAACCTCAGAGGCTCTCGCCTGGCCACTTACAGAGCACTCAGGGCCACCAAGAAACCACAGAAGGGCCCAACAGAAAACGGGGGACACCTAGCTGTTCAAAGAACGGGGAACCCTCTCCTCTAAACCGAAACTGACCTGGCAAGAGCCTGACAGACAAACACAGATCCCCTCAGAGGAGAAACACCAGCAGGAAAGAACACTCTTACACAGCCAAGCCGGAAGAACCCAACAAGAGGCGGAGTGGGGTATGACAAGCCAAACTGGCGGCCCCCTAGAAAGCCTTCCGGCCCCACCCAAAGCTGGCCCCGCAAACACCTGCACTGTACAAGAAGGAAAGACCTCTCTCGCTGATCCCTCCCAAAACCCTAAGGATCCGAAGCCTGGACACAGGAACCTCTAGCCACGAAACCCTCCACCCTCTCCCTTCCCCTCCTCAAGAACTAGACCGTCCTCCCCTTGTCTCTACCTCCCTGACTTTCTCCCTCTTTCCTCCCACAGAACCTCCTCCTCAAAACTCCTGCCTTAAGGCCCCTGCTCTGTTCTTGCTGCTCCATGGCCGGTGATGTCAACCGGAACTGCACACCGCATTTGCGTGCCAACTATGGCTAGGATGGGATGTTATGGTCCCACCCGCTCCCAGCCATAGTGGGGTATTCCCAACGCTGCAAAAGACTGCAAGCGTGCCCAAAAGTCGGCAACTGTACGGGACCGTGCACGGTCCAGGGGTGAGGCTGCTGTTTGTGTTGGAGTGTCCATTGCTGGCTGTGTCGTAGAGATGATTGGATGGGTGTTGGCATCTTCCTCTTCCTCTGGAGGGAACCCCCCTGAACGGTTGAAGGAGTCAGCAATAGCCCGTTGACGGGGTCCCTGCTCTGCTGTGTGGGTCTGTTGTTGCTGCTGCCGTCCGTGGGTAGAAGGCCCCTGTGGCCTGTGTTCCCTGGTTGCCGCCCGGGGACAGTGCCTGCCATATTCCATAGAAGATAAGGCTGCCAAAGCTTTCACGTCCCAAGGGGCCTGCTCGCAACCGGGAGGTGCTTGGACAAGCCATAGCTTTTGCCTGGTCATGCCCCCTTCAATGGTGGCTGATGTCGGCAATGGCAGGTGCCTGTCGATTTGCTCACGCACCGCCTTGGCTATAGGGCACTCCCAGAAATGGTGCAGGCGCGGGGAGCAAGGTTGATCAGTATCAGCTCCATAGCTGCCACACCCACATGGTTTGATGGGCACCCTGGAAAGATGTGTGTTGCCAGGCATGGGTATCCCATCGACCACCAAACGCCACAGCGTCTCTTTGTTTTTATTTTCCCACCGAACTGCTGTCCACAGCCTGTCTAGGGTTGCCTGAAAGCGCTGGAGGTCAGTGGCAGGGCAGGGAGGAGTTGGTCCGTCTGTTGGCATCCCTTGCGCCTCCTGTACAAAAGCTGTCAACAGCTCCAATCGCTCCTCCGCTGTTGAAACCCCTTGCAGCTGAGTAGCTTGGCTGGCCGTAAGCTTGTAGAGAGGCACTATACCCGAGTCCCCTGGCAATCTCCAGCCCAAACGCCTGACGATCATGGCCATCACTGTGGTGCGGTCTGGTGGTGCTAGCATTTGCTGCTGCATTCTGTCCTCCACCCTGTCCTGCTATTGGGGTTGTAAGTGGTTGACTACCTCCCGTGCTTCTGCTATCCATGCTGGGCTGATATCGTTGCATAAAGCCGAGAGAGCCATATGGGTAGAGTCCTTGTCTCGCAGTTGGGTGAGGCTAGCTAAGGGGTCTAGAAACTGTTGGGTCCAGTCCAATATTATATCATATTATATCATATTATATCATATTATATTATATTATATTATATTATATCATATTATATCATATTATATTATATTATATTATATTATATTATATTATATTATATTATATTATATTACATTACATTACATTACATTACATTACATTACATTACATTACATTACATTACATTATATTATATTATATTATATTATATTATATTATATTATATTATATTATATTATATTATATTATATTATATTATATTATATTATATTATATTATATTATATTATATTATATTATATTATATTATATTATATTATATTATATTATATTATATTATATTATATTATATTATATTATATTATATTATATTATATTATATTATATTATATTATATTATATTATATTATATTATATTATATTATATTATATTATATTATATTACTCGCATCTCTTTTCAATTTGATCTTCGCTCATAGCCCATCTCATAGCCCATCCCACAGATAAACACTGTATGCAATCATTTACCACCTGCCCACATCCCCTCGCAGCTGCAGCTTAGAACTTCATCAAGCGCCCCAAAAAGCTCACCCTGAGGGGCTGTCCACTGGGAGGTGGGTCCATCAGCGCCGCTTCGAGCATGAGCACCCGCTGCCCCGCCGCCTCCTCCACCCAGCGCGCTAGGCACATGGCAGGGACCCGCCGCTCTGACATGTCGTCCCAAGACGGCGGATAGTGCTACATTTCCCCCAGGCAAGAGGTAGAAAGGGAGAGGCACCGCAGTACATAGGCATGATGGGCAGGGAGTGCCATACGTGGGCCAACTGTTTTCAGATACGTATTGTGTTAAGTGTATGTGCGCTTGCACACATGATACTCCTGGCCCTGCACTCCTAGATACCTAAGCGCCTTATCCCCATAAAGGTAGAAGGTAGATAGGGGGACGTATGTGTCAGGGTTGCAACAAGGCACGTGCATTTATGGTCCGGGGTAATTATTTACATGTAAGTCATGTGAGAGCGAGGAAGGTAGCGTGGTGCCGGCGGGCTGAGGCCGATTGCATGTACGGACGCGACTGGCTGGGGTCCCATCCGGCCCGCAGGTGGGGAAGAAAGTGTGACTAACTCATCATCGCCAGCCTCGTCATGCACTTGGCGTTGGCCAAACCTCTTATTTAACGAACAGAGGAATGTTAGCTAGGTCCTTAGGTATGTGCGCATTAACATCGATCTGAAACCCCTTTCCGTCGTCGAGGATCCGTACCCGCCATCTCACATCCGTACATCGATCTCCGTACATTATAAAGTTGTGAATCGGTAAGCGATAATCAGCATCTTACCTACCGTTAGTACGGCATTGCGACTAGGAGCTTCCCGAATCATGCGTAGCAGCTCCACGTCCCATCCTGACGCGAAGCGCATGTGCGAGTCGATCTTCAAACGTACGGTCCAGTGTGTGCGTGTGTGCGTCGGCCGAGATGCACGAATGGCATCGTTTCCGAGATGGTGCCGAACGAGAGTCGTAATGTAATCACAATGTACGGAGATGCGCGCGCGGCAGGTAACGGCCGATCCCGACGGCGGATGTTGGCACGGCGGAAGTCAGAGTGATTACGAAGCTGCAATCTCACTACTTTCATAATTGAACCGGTTTGTAAAAGCCACAAGAGCGTAAAGGCGTTGGTAGCTGGGTTCTGGGTTGGCAGGCAGAGGTGCTGGATGCCGTTGTGGCCGGCTCATAAAGGCTGGAATACAATAGTATTAGTATTCATTGTAAACGTTATTATAGTATATATATATAGTACTAAATGAGTGAAGACAGAGGACAGTGGAATCGCGTTTTCATTCGCCAGATCGGTTAGTTAACTTTGGCTTTATAGCTCTGCCGCCAAGAGACCGACATTCTACAGAGAGTCAAAGACCATACACACACATGCATACATACATACACACACATATGTATATATAGCACCTCAGAGAATACCTGAGAATCAGGTCAAGCCTACAACACAGACTTGGGAAATTAGTAAAGCGATACTTCGTTTTATGGTGTTTCGTTTTTTCACTGGCTGGATCCGGCACAGACCTCCTACATACGCCACCAATCAATGCATCAGAAGCTTTCCATGTACGCGAAGGATCAGAGCCACAGAAACTCAGCATTCGTCGCTCCCTATACAACCAGGTGTTAAGGGCCTGGGGAAGGGACTGACGCCTAGAAAAAGAGTAGTTTCCGTTCTTCGTTGAGAATTTGGCCGTTAGGAGCGAATCCTTCCTACGGCTTTTCACTGCAGCCCCTTCTGCTGCCGGATATCTCCCTCACCCTCACAGCAATAACATTTGAGGCCACTTTTACACGGCATGCTTATGACATGCATGAGCCACCACCCACGAATCAGTGGGTTGGTGCAGCATAGCGGAGCCCGTACACATCCGTACATGTTCCATAACAATATGTACGGACATCTGGATCGCCAATTCGCTGCTAGGAGTATCGGTAACTGACCTGCAGTAGGTATTGCTCTCCGTCGTACATTGTTGCTGCCTGGTAGCGAGACAAGCTGGGTCCTTTAGCCGAAGAGACTCCAAGCGACAACCGCCTGTACGAAAAGGATACGGGGCCATAAAGCTTGGTACAAAGAAGTCTACCACGCGCGGGACTTCAGAACATGAGTGTAGGCCTAGGACAAACACGTCCGACCCCGATCAGCCGCCTTGCACGAATCTGTCCAAACGAACTCAACCATTTACGAATAGCGTGACCCAGATCAGCTGAACACTTGTTTGTTCATAAACTCACATCAAATATACAATCCAGATGCGCTACGTAGCTGGGCCTTATTAATCTGCCATAATCCGCCGTGCGAGGTGCGACTGCTGTGGTGAACTCGGCAAATGCAATATGGAGCCTTTCGCCCATCCCAGCTTTAAGTGGGTCCCTGATGACACTCCGCCCGTCCCAGCTTCATCTAGACACCAGCAGGTGCGTGCATTATTTGCTGCCATGCATTACTGATGCACCCATTGCAGTACTCTGGGGTTTCTATTCCATGTCCCCAGCTTACGCATGGGAACCACTAACCGAATATTTCGTTCGAAGCGCGCGAGCCCGGCCGACTCGCATCTCTCCGCGGCCAAGGTGTGGTTGCTGCTGCTAACGCCGCCTCCAGTCTTGGTAATGTTAGCGACGCTGCCAGCGCCATTACCGGCTTCATCCAAAGTGTAGGTCACCACGCCAGCGAAGACATTTTCGGGTCGCCGAGCCTGGCGGTACAGATTCAACAGTGTGGAGGCGCACCTGTTTTGGTTTTGGAGAAGGCAAACGAGCGAAGACAGCAAAGGATTGGCAGCCGTCGAAACGATAACAGAAATCATATGATTTATTTGTTCAGGAGAAAGCGAAAAAAACTGACCGGTGAAGTTGCTCGGATGGATTCAATGTTACAGCCTCGATGGTTGCATGCTGGACCATGCTGAAACATCAGCTAGCCGTAGCTCGACATTCGCACCTATCTGCCCTACAGTTAATTGTATGTATATGTATGCCTTACTCACTCGTTGTCTCTGTACGCCCCAATAGATACGAAGATGCTGCCTTTGCCGGTAGCCCCTGCGGGCTTAGGGCCGCGTTGCCGGCCGCGTAAGGTTACGGCTGAGAAGATAACGCCCAGGATCAGCGCAACGACAAGGATACGCCTGAATGCATATGGCCAAAATCCAGCCATCTTGAGGCCAGCCCTCGTACCCAAAAACATGGATTTGGGGTTTGATGATCGCGCCTTGCGCGGGAGTAGGATGTAGCTCTTGCACTCAATGCTTGCTTCTACAAACTATTTAAGAAATCGAATATTGTAAAGAGAAACAAGCTTTGGGATTTTTATAATAAAAAGAGTTGGGATGGTGAGGCTTCCGTGGCTTTAGGGCATCCGAAACGACATCCATGTTGTGTACGTCATGTATGGCTCAAGTCAGCAGCGGTAAATTGGCGCGCTCTCATGATGCAATAAATGCATGATAACCGTGACGAGCAGGGCAGAAGCTCCCCTGGTGACTAGGCTTGGCTGTCCGGCCATCACGAGCTTATGATAGGGGCAAAGCAGCATGCATAAGATTTTATTACTAAGATGTTGTGTTGTCAAAGATTCCAAACGGACTCTGCAGTTCCGTCAGTGAACAAACTGGACCTTGCCGAACAGGGCCAAAAGCTGGAAGACGCGTCCATCCACTTTTGAATCAATCAAACGAACCCCGGCGTGTTTGCTTTAGCCGCCATATGGAATGATAAGAAGAAACTGGACTTTTGTGCATTTTTCATTTCTTTGCGATCATACACCGATGTGCGTAGCGACACATGACTGCAAGACGCAGTTATGGCGCGCACTGCCCTGTACGTGCGTGGGCATATCCTTTCAGGGCAACCTGGAGGAACACAGGTCTCAATGCCATCCAGTACCATTCAGCAGGACTAATGCTCATCAGTATTCACCTGTATATTTAGAAAAAGACAAGACACGTGGAGCAGAAACGAAGGATAAACAAGGCGCAATACGGCGGGCGCTTTGACATCCACAGATTTAACGTACAGGAGTCATGGAATGGCATATCAGCAGTCACCCAGCAGATCTTCCCCGCCCGGTGCCAATAATACGCACACAGAGTTTAATGATAGATCAAATTGGGGGATCAAGAGAGAAAATGCCATGTATGTACTTCTTCATTTACGCACAATCACGCACCACCGCCACGCACCATCGCCGCGCATTATACTGCAGCACCAAATGTCATGACGCGCCGGTATCGCATTACATGTTTGCCGTACAGTTCAAGATTAATTACAGGTTCCCGCTTTCCTAAAGCACGTCCATACTATACATCCCGTCTCGCCGCGCCTATGATATCCCTAGCTTCTGCTCCATTCCCACCATGGCGGGCCCCTGTATGTCATCCTCCCTTACTTAGCATGTCGGTACGACAAATCTAATTGCTTCGAATGTGCAGACCCGCCCGTCCACGTACGAAATCCAGGAATGACGCCCTCCACGTACACTGCCTTTTCGGGTATGCTTGGTTGCTCGGGTATGCTTCTATTTAATGTTAGATCACTCGATGGAGAGGCAGCCAGGAAGCAAGCTAGCAAGCAAGCAGCCTTGCATACAGCACATTTCCGCAGCGAACGCTAACAGCCACATCTGGTTTCATTCCGTGAACTCCGTAGGAGGTCAAAGGCATTGTGCCTCCTGGCCGATTTCAGACACCCCAACCGCCACCGCCTACCCAGATGCCGTTGAAGTAGCAGCTGCTGCTCTCCGCTCCTGCTGCAAATTCTGCAGCCGCTCCTCGTCATCTCGCCGTTTTTGTGCCCATCGCTCATGGTAGCGTTTTTGGCGGGGCTCGCGGACTAGCTTCTTTTCATTCTTAAGGCAGGCCGATAGGTCATACGTGATTTCGGAGCACACACCAAAATACTTGCGATACGGGTTCTCCTTGCGACATTGGACGAGTGCCTCCATGTACTAAAGTGATATATGGGTAAGGGAAGGGAGGAGACCGTTGCGGGGTGGGTTCAAAGGTGGGTTAGCAGGTTTATGCGCGGGGACGGAGATAAATGTGTTGTCATCATGGCGATGTCGTCAACGACCCGCGATGAGGTGCAAACAGGTCAGAATGTGATAACAGTTCTTATGTGTGGCAGCTTCAGCCGGCGCTTCCCACTACAACTTCCGACGTCGTTGAGCTTTGCACCGGGATGAGCAGAACGTGCTGTGCACCGCGACGGCTGGAATCATACCTTTCCACATAATGGATGTTTCTCCGGAATAAGAGCTGGATGCATTTTTTGTCGCAACCTGTCGGCTTCTTGTCAAGTGCCTTCACGCTGCGATGCCGTGAAGGTGCGTGTAACAACTCCCTCAAACGTTGACCTATTCCTTGAACAAGCAGGTGTGTTTATCCATATATGCGTTGCCTTCACAGGATGAGGACTTCTTTATTGCACCTTACCTATCGTACAAGGTGTGTCATCGGCGTTATCTGTTGCAGACGGAAATTGAAACCAAAGAGTTCTTGATTTCATGCTGCAATCGTTGCAAATTTATCGTTATACCGATTGTGTAAGTGCACGCTCCGAACGACCGGCGGTTTTCCTGCCGCCTTGCCACAGTTTCTGAACATCACTGTCACTTCCCAACGATCTTCATGCTTTCAACGTATTACTATCATGGCCGAATTCTCATCGGCGAAGGGCATTTGTCGTAGATAGCTTTGGTAATAGTCCTCTGAAGCCAAGTGACCTTGCAAACTTAAATACCACTGCGGAACATATCCTTGGACGGTGATACAGTCGTGCATACCTTGTAGAAGGTCAACAGGTTGGTCTGTGCATGAGTTTGTCTAAGTCTAGAGTTTCAGCGCAGAGCCAGTATGCGAATAAATGTTGAATGTTAGTATGATGGGATCATTTTACCCGCAGCAGTAGTTCGTGCGTTTCCAGGCTTTTCTCCTGCACTTACCTCTTTATGCCTCATGCAGTAGTTACCGTAGAGCCTTCGTGTGTGAAACATTCCGTGTTGAGACTTATTATACTTATATCCCGTCCTGAGCGTTTTAGTAGCGTCCTTGACCTGACGAGCAGGCGACGACTTTGGTGCTTCTGGCATCGAACTTTGTAACTTCTGCAATAACTTCAGTATTTGGATTTTTTTGCAGTTTCCGGCATCAACGGGGCTGAGTTATCACGGGGCAGTGCCGGTCGGGGTTCCAGGTGCAAGGAAATTTCGTCCGGCGTTGGCTTTGGCGCAGCCTGTTCCTGGCATTGCACTATCCTTTCTCCTGCATCGCTGCGTATATGTCGAAGGTCTTGAATATATTTCGCCGCCGGGGTGTGGCTGAGGGCGAGGCGCGGGGTGCACTAGCCACCCGTTCGAACCCCACACCTCTCCCCCCGGCCCCGCCGTCCATCAACCCCCGCACCAACGTCAGCGACGAGGGCAGCAGCAGCGCAGCCGCCGTCACTGCCGCATTCACTAGCACCTTGGCCGGCACTGCGGCCGCAGAATCCATCACCCCATCAGCGACGGACCTCGTTGTTGTCCCACGCCGGCAGTCGCAGATCAATCTAAATAAATTTCTGGCGTCTGCACCTGTCGGCCTCAATGCTGTACTCAAACAACCCTCCCGTGGCGATGCCCTGGATACGGCACGATCCCAGGGAAGCGGGTCCTTGGGAACCGCCATGTTGGCACCCTCCCCACAGCAACTAGCTATACAACAGCAGCTGCAACAGCAACTGCAGCAACAAAACAATGGCATCGGCTGCGTTACCGGTGCCGACGCTCCGCCCATGAAGCCCATACGTGAGCGGCGTCGATCCATGACGGCAGCAGAGCTGGCGCAAAGCATGCAGAACATTGACGCCAGCCAAGCTGCTCTCATCATGATGCCCGCGCGGCTTAAGCAGGAACTAGGTGTGCAGCAGTCCTTTTCCCAGCCGCTAACCTCCTCGATTTCAGGCACCCTGCCAGTCCGACCTTCTCTGCAGCTGCCCGCTGCCCTCAGCGCCGACTCATATTCCTTGTCTAGCGCCCCCGGCAGTGGCGCTGCAGCCAATGGCGGCGGGCTGCAGCCCCGCCTGGACCGCAAACCTTCCCTTATCCGGGAAGCGGTCAAGCTCCAACAGCAGCCATATCAACTGTCTCGGACGTCAGGGGTAACGAGTGAGTCGCCGCCCCGAAACCCGATCGGGGTACCCAGCGGGGAGTCACCAACGGCCCCCGGCGGCACTGCCGGGCCCACTGGGGGGGCCAGTGGTGGCCTCGCTACGCGACGGTCCGTCGCGGCGCCAGGCTTGTCACCGCTACAGTTGCAACAGCTACAGCAGCTTCAAATGGCAAATGGGTCCAGTAGGGCCTCTTTCGCCCTTGGCTCGGTGTCACCGACATCTCCTGCTCACGTGCGTGGGCGTCGTTCGGATATGGGCGAGGGAATCCTAGGCCGGGGCAGGGGCTTTGAAGCCCAGCAGGGACAGGCAGGGTCGATCCTATCCAGTCACGGTGGCTTACCGCTAAGCCCAACTGTCAACGGTAACGATAATAATTATGTGCGGCGCAGCGGGATATCGAACCGGGGGTCAGAGGCCTTGCCGGCGGCCGAGGATGAGGGGCCTCTGGTGGGGCCACTGGCCTCATCAGAATGTGATGTACGGCTGCCAGTCATCGGCGGCGCTGGGACGCTGGCCCGGCGGTCTGGTGTTGTCAACGGTGGCAAGGACAAGGAGATGGTGGCGTCGATTAACGGCGGCGGGGGACGAGGCGGGCTGACTGCATCTGACGTGGCAGCGCTATCTGAAGCGATCTCGTCCTATCAGTCGGAGGTGAGAGTGGGCCTTATGGCTTGTCAGATCAGAAGATCATAGATATAGTTCTCACGACGAAGGTCACAAGGCACCGAGGCCGCTGGCGCAGAGGGCCAGGGGCAGGGACCAGAGGGGCAGAGGCAGTTGCGTCTGAAGGGGGGCATATAACGGAGAAAGCACTACTACGACACAAGAGAGTAAGACACAAGACATCTAAGAACCCTCTACAACTCTTATTGGTCGACGCCTAAAAGCACGAAAGGGTTTTCCTTTCCACACAAACAATCTGATTAGGTTGGGTGCCCTAACCCGAATATCACACCGCAATATCGCACCTCGTCCCATCCCGCCACGATTACCGACTCGTTGCTGCTACCGTGCAGGCGGCCCGCCTCCGCGCCATGGCTATTCGGAAAGTGGACTCTCGTATCAAGAGGGCCGTCATGGATCGTCGGCTGACGTCGGACGAGGACCCGGTCGCGGGGCCCGGTAACGGCGGCAGCGGCCCTTCCTCCCTGTCCCTGCTGGAAGGCAGTTTCTCGGGGAGCCTGCTGGCCCCGTTGGTGCGACAGCAACAAGGGCAAACAGAAGCTGGTAGCAATGCATCCGCCTCCAGGTATGGTGGGGAGACGTTTGGGGTTGGTGATGGTGCCCGGGTTGGACGGCGAGGGTGGGCATGGTGGCAGAGGGGTTTCGTAGGGTTCCATAGGATGGGGGGGCTGGGGGAGGGGCATGAAAGACACAGACCCACGGGTCAGAGGAGCCCTCTCACAGGCACTCCTCACGGGCACTACCTAACTTGTCGAAAGCTGTTAAGCACCAGTTTGAGATTAAACCTGCTGAAGTGCTGGTTAAGAGAGGAGGAAGGAAATGGACGTAGGGCTGGAGGGCCATGGGCCGGGTTTCTTGCACCAACAGACCAACACAGAACGAACGGAGCTGACGGAAGCTCCTCGGGCGGGATGAACGGTACCTATCAGTATCAGCGTGATCATGATCATCACGGCGTGACTGATGCTCAGCCTGGATCTCCTGATCTATGAAACTTCGATACCGACCCCGCAGGACCTCCAATCAGCCGCCTGCTCTCCGCAACGCTCCACGGGGCTCACCGGCGCCCGTCGGCGGTGCCGCCGCAGCGACAGCTGGCGCCACCAGCGGCGCCGGAGGGCTTACCGGCTCGTCCGCCGCTTCGCCTTTGGACCATTTGGGGAAGGCTCGAACACGCCTCATGGTACGTGTACGCCAATGGAACACGTGTAGGTCTCCATTACCGCTCCTGCTCCTGGCGGTATTGCTGGTGCTGCTCCTTTATATCGCCGGCAACTGTTGTTTAGATCATTCTTTATGATGATACTTATGTGGTTAGGACCCAGGAAAAATATTTCTTACAGAGCTGCAAATTCCATTGATTGTTGCATAAGTTGTGGTAGACCCAAATGTATGTGGTGCCACTGCTTACTGAGTTTATTAATATCCCCCGCCCCTCCCCGCTTCTGTTTCTGCTGTTGTTGCTGCTTACCGGCTGGGGGATGTGACATCTTCACAACAGGAGACGGAGGCGGAGACGAATGAGGAGCTTAGCCAGATGCGGCGAAATTCCAATTTGGCGCCACGACTCATAGGTGCGCGTTATTTGGCATTCCACCTACCGGGTATATAAATACAGACGCATGTTTATCTCATCTTGTATTCGGGGTATGCGTGGGGGAGGGGCCGTGAGAGACAATGCGGTGAGTGTAAGGCGTGGGGTTGGGGTGGGGTGGATTGTGGGAAATGGAGTTAACCCTTCAAAAACCCCTTGTGAGGCTCTTTCGTTTTCCGTCATCAGCTTCCGGGCTTCGCTCAGGGCATTTACGAAAATCCATCATCCATGCATTTTCCATTGCCATCAATTTGGGAGAGGGGTACTTGGAAGGTTTTTTGTCCGCTGTCTTCTGACCTTTCCTTCCGCCCACACGGCTTTGTCACCCCCATGCTCCCGGACTGTTTCGGTCGCTGTCTCGGCATCCGTACAGCCGCCGAGCTGTATTCCGATCCGTCCGTACCAAGGAGGCCTCGCTAAGCCACGCAACATCAGCCCCAACACGCCCGCACGCCACGGCTGCTGCTTCCACCATCACTGCCTGTTCTGCCGCTGCCGAGAACGTCGCCTATGCCACCACCAGCAACGAGCACGGTCGCTGCTGCCATATGCTGTCGCGCTGCCACGGCATTAATGTTGACGAAAACAACGAATCTGCGGACACCTCTTCTCATGGTGAATCGGATTTGTCGTAGCCCGTATCTTTGCGGCCACTGCTGACGACGACTGCGATGATGGCGAAAACACACCTTTAACTCCGGCAGCTATCCTAGGCTAGACTAAACATGGCCACGGCCCAGGAAGAGCCATATGGCGCGAGTGAGTCCTCTTCACTGCGCTGGCCAGCAGCGATAATAGCAGCGGAGAGAGCTATTAGCGATGTGCTGTTCCTAGCGCGCAGCGGCAGTCACAATCACAGAAGCGGTCAAGAGGTTTTTCTTTCCCGTCTGCTTCCTCCACTGTCTGCCCTCTCCTCCTGTCTTCTCTTATCTTCCTCGTTGTTCCTGTTTTCCTCCAACCCCCTCTTCCACGCAACGCCATCCTTCTAAGAATCCTTATTACCTTCCTTATCTCTCTCCTTTTCGTGGACATGTGTCATGTATGTGCGTACCGCCGCCGCTTTGCCAATGGCATTGTCGGATTCGTGGCTCGCGCATGACCAGTGCTTTGTGTGTTATCGGTGATATCTAGTAGAAGGGAGCGAGAGGTGAGAAAGATGCTTTTGCCACAAGAAGTGATTGGTAGACTGCAGGTGCTTATTTAGAGACGAGTGCTCACTGCCGTAGCAGTACTGAGAGCCGCCTGATATGCCCATATCATAAAGCGGGAGACGGGACCTAGCTTTTAGCTCATCGTCCCTGAAGCTGCTGTCAATCAATCAATTGTTCAACTGAAGCAGCAGGCAAGTAACGTCCTGAAAAAGATGGACAATTGCTCACTTGCGCATCCAAACTGGCCAGCATACGACGGAACTGGACTGACTTTACTCCGTAGAGCTTCGTTCAGACTACTGTCGTACCCTTAATACGACTTGCGGATACAGCAGATACTTCTTGTCCAGACTTGCACGATTGGATTTATCCGTACGTGAATTGCAACCGTAGTGGACTTTGTTTCGTGATGTACAGCGCCGTACTTGGGCTAGCATCAAAAGAAAGGATGCTTACGTTCATGGTCGCGCGATGGGTGATGCTGCTTGAGTGTGTTGCTTTAGTTTCCGGACGGTGACGCGGCGCATCTACCTACGAGATGGATAGCCAGGAACTTGATGCGCTGGCCGCCGCCATGCAGCTATACATGGCCCCGCTCTCTCTTGCGAAGCTTGCGGGAATCTGATAGCACTCAACAAAGCTTGGTGTGTGAAATGCAACCCGTAAGCTTGCAAGTGATAGCGCTTTAGAGGAAAGGGATGGAGCTGGTCAAGGCGGCGTCCATGACACGTTTGTGGCTGGAAAGGGCGGCATGTGGCTGGCGGAGATGTTTTGTCATGTTCCGTATCATCCGGGACACATCCAGCTCTGAAACTTAGATTTGACGCTGCTCGTTCCACCACCGTGCCCTGTACGGTAAATGCCAGCCGCAAACCGCCAGTGCGCGTCGAATTCCACACATGCGTTTGTTCGATGCACATGAGGTAGACCCAGCTGAGTGTATGCGTGCGTGTCTGTCTGTCTGTCTGGGCTTCATTTGTTTCCAGTTTTGGGGTTTCATTTTGTGTTTACAAATCGATAATGGAAATATGCAAGGGCACAAGGGTGGAATGAAACGCCTTTGGGGCCCCCAGTCAAGCTTTTCTGTCAAATGCCAACCTGACTGATTGGCGGACGCTCGGGCTGCTCTCGGACCGGGTTTCACAGGAAGGAGTTCCGAGTAGGCGAGACTGGTGGTGGGCGTCTCAGGAAATACCACAATAACAAAAACGTTTCGTGGTGCGGCTCAAGGCGGCCTTGAAGTTTGCCTCTCCAGTTTACATGTACTTTGACGATCCATCGGTATTCTTATGGTATGTGTGGTCGGGTAATTTGGTGAGGTCAAAGTTCCATTGCAACATGCAATCTGTTGCCCGCATGTTGCGCCTTCCGCCCGACCAGCTATGCAATACTGGGCCTTATCTCGAGGCCATACGGCTGCTTCATTTAGCGACTTTGACTGGTTTATTCTAAGTCCTGCGGGCCTTATGCCCCATCCTAAGTTAACAAAATTATCTGTTTTGATCCGGGGACCTTATGCAGCCGTAATGATGTAGTCAATATGTGGGGACATAAGAGAATGTGTGTACGACATTGGGCGGCCATCGTATAGTATGCATGCATTCCTAGAATCGAGCACACCACTGTGTGTCTATGTCTCTGCGAGTGTGTGTCTACGATGCTAAGCCTGTCGCTCCGAAACCATGCGCACGTTTACTTAGCGTGTGCGTGACAGGCAGGTGCTGGGGCCGCACGGGTGAGATGTGCATTGCGTAATTCCTATGGAATCAAGGAAATTTGGCGCGTAAATCGAATTGACGAACCGGACAGGGATGCAACGCATGGATAATGTCGTAGTGGCAGGTGGAGGGTGGAGCCTTGGACATTAACAGCTCAATAGACCCTCTTTTGTCAATATATGCATACAATATGCGTTGGCCGAAAAGATGTCCAAGAATGGCTTTGGGGTTCATCGGTGGGCTCGATTGAATTTTAAATCATTTAAACTGGTATGGGGCTATCATTCACGCCAGGGGGCGTAATCCATAACGAGAGCTAGCTCCATTGCCGTCCTGACGCAGGCTTGCTTTCTTCAAAGCTTCTCGTTACCTGGCCGGCGGGTAATTGAATATACACGCCCGCGCCTTGGCAGTATGGTACGACTGCAAGATTGTTATGTGGATATGCGGAGGCAGTGCGGTGGGTCGGGTCGGGTTAATTCAAAATCCCCCCCCCCAAACTTGAGCCATCACGATGAGACAACAAGCAGCGACGAACCGCATCAGTGTATCACCAAGCTAAGTTAAGCAAGGGTTTGATGTGCACATGGCTCCATGCACAGTCCGTTGGGACGCCATCCACCCGCTTAAAATCCTCTGTGTAATGCCCGGTGCGTGGGGTTCCCTGCCGTCCCTGCAATTGATTTGATTGTGAAGCGGTAGCGGGAAGATAAAGTGGTGGAAGCAGAGGAGGAGGAAAGGTGGGGGGCGTGGTGAAGGAGAAGAGAAGAGGGAGGAAGGCGGGTAAGTGACTGCATGTACCTCTGCTTATGTACCTCCCCACTCGTGGCCGCGATACTGGCTGTATGTGGTGGCGGTCATGTACATATGGTAGGTTAGGAGGTACTGAGGCAGAGGAAGTTAGCTTGATGTGACGGATGGCGCTGGCAGAGGTTCTGGGTTAATCTTTCTAACAAGCAGCCCCTAAGTAGCCATAGGAGTGCGTGGGCGCTCCCCCTCCCCAGCTGGTCGATGGATCGCGTAGGACGTGATAATAGCGCGGATTGTGAGCTAACGACCGGCGGGAGCAGAGTTGATTGCGCTGTTGATAACTCGCTAGGAAGATTCTGTTGGAAGACGGACACTGGTCGTGAGCGCTGATGAGAATCCAACACCTACATGTATGTGGGATAGGGGGAAGGCTTTGGGGGAGGCTTTGCTTCACCCCTGGCCACTACCTGGTATTCCCTACCTTCCCCCGCCTGTATTTCGGGGCACCCTCATCCGTTCACCCCTAGGGATGTTGACTTCTCCGAAACCAGTGTTTTTCCGATAGGTAGGTGGTTCAGCACCCACCTCCAACATCCAATTGAATCTGCCGGATCGGCGGCTGCCTCAACACCACTCCTGCTGGTCGACTTTTAAGTCAGTATAACCGTGATCCTCACGGTCCATCAACATCGGGGGTACTTCCACCATCAACCAGTGGAGGAATTTTTATCCTGCTCCCAGTCGGGATCGACTCACGAACTCCAGAGACACACTGGCGTGCCTTACCGGTTGTGTCCGGAAACATACATGTTGGTTGTAGTAAGTCAATTTGGATGAATGGTTGAGGGCGCTCCGCCCAGGTTGGTGGCCTGCTGGTGAGGAATTCCACCACCCCCTGTAACGCTTACATGTGGATTGAAGGTGTGTGTCTTGGTGTATGTACGCGTGGGTTCTGCGTGCTGGGGCAAAAGGCCCAGCCAGTTATTTGGGGTATGGAAGTTGCAGATGTGTATATTCTTGTGTGTTTGTGTTTTAGGGTGTATCTGGAGGGGTGTGGATGGATGCATGGGCTCTGGCGAATGCCGCTACACACACAAGCCTTGGGGCGCATTACAACCTGCTGCTGACTGCTGCTACTGTTGGTTGATCCAGGCAGGGGTGCATGCCATAACACAGCAGTACATTCCAGTGCCGGAGCCGAACCTGCGGCAACGAGAGAGCTGTTTGACCTTGACTGGGGGAAACACCGCTGCGTGTCATGTCCGGTACGGCCTCTACAGCGCATGCTTTATACCACGGTGGTGTGGATGTGCCGCCTCATGCTTTTGCACAGGAGCGTGCGCCATTGGTATACGTGTGCCTGTGCGTGCGTATGCGTGCGCACGCGTGTGTGTACACATCATAATATATATCTAGGTATATGGCGTGTTGGAAGTGAGTTTTTGTATCTTGCCCTCTGATTGCAGGTGTACAGCTTGACTTCACCAATTCGAATGATGACATGATGCGATAATTGGTGAAGTTTTAGGTTCCGTTTTTTCGTTTCAAGTCCTTCTTTGCGTATGTGTGCGTTCCGTTGACTACTAACGAACAGGTGTGGTGCCGCACACTACCGTACGTGTTCCCGGCATCGAGCCCACACTGATGGATTTTCTGGGGCGATGCTGTTGCTGCCTTGACAGTTTGTACTGCCGATGAGATCCTTTCATCTCTCACAAAATTCGCAAGGTGTTTGCAAGTATATATGCATGTGTGCGTTTCGCCCTTTAGGAGCCTGCGTCTGTTGTGCCAAGCCATATTTTGGCTTGTCATTATCAATATGTGTTTTCACAGGAAAACCCCTAAAACCTGGCTTGATTCAGGCGTGTGGATATCTGTCCTTTCCTGGCTTGGATTGTTGGATTGCATGTAGCAGGCAGGCAGGCACGATGAGGGTAGTCGCGGCCTTCACCAAGCACAAGGTGCACTATGTAGATCCCTTATCTTCCCTTACCTGCTGCTGTTGGCAATTAATTTGCAGTTGACTTTTGACTTTGGAGCGAAATGTAAGTTGCTTGGAAACCGTTATTACATTTATTTGTTGGTTTTGGTTTTCTCTGAGACGTTATGGTTCTGATGTTTGTCTCACACGTACGACGCTATCTCTAGCACACGTGTTGCATACTTCAAGGCGTTAATACTGACGACAAACCTCCGACCGCCGCTTCATGTGCACATTTTATTTTTCTTAACGGATTGTCTGCTATGCTGTGTGCTTGGCTGGCGATTGATAAAGCTTGTAAGCCACAAGCATACATGGTGTTCACTTCAAGGCAGCGGGCAGGGAGGAGTACAAGGGGCGGGTATCATCGGCACCTCATCACCAAACTATGTATGTATTGCACCCTGCCTGCAGCTAATGTAGTATCTTGGGGTGTTGACAGGTAGTGTCCAGGATGGACCATGTATGGTCATCTTCGATCGGGCCTTTGCTTAGACGGATATAACACAGGTACAACCGTATCCTGGGGGCTAGCAAGGTATCTACGGCTAACATCCGGGATGACCAGGAAACTGGACATCCTCTGATCGTGCGGTCATTTATGACTGTTAGCAAGGGAGGCGGATGTTATTACAAATATACACAACACTTGGGCTATTTTTACTACACCTGCCTGCTTGTCATACATGCCGATTAAGTACTACATATACCGTCACTAATGCAGCAGCTTCCCCTTCCACCTTCCACTACTTGCATTCACGGCATGCTAAGCACTCACGGATGCATGTGCAAATGTACGCACTTGTAAAAGGTACGCACTATGCAACCCATCCATGGACGCCTGTGTCCCGCAGATGCATCCTAGTCAGCCAGCCGGAGGGGCGCTGTATCCCTGTTGGTGCCTTTATGGTACAACAAAGTCCCATTACAATCCAACCTTCCGTCTCACCTCATCTATCACGCCCGCTGCCCATGATTATTGCTCTAGGAAGGTAGCTGCGATGCTGCTGTGGGGTAGGAGTATTTAGGCAGGTAGGTTCTGCTGCTTCGCGGATGACAACATGTGCTGCATGCCCGCCCTTACCTACATATATATACTTGCAACTTTTTCCTTGCACAAAAAACAACAAGTAAACAAGTAGACATGCACAAACGCGTTTGCATGGATGTTTGTGCAGTGTCGTAGGAGTTGTAAGTGCACAATCAGGCAAAAGCAGGGGCAGATAAACAGATGAAGCGATGAATGCGCGTACAAGCCATCGTCGTCCACATTGTCATCTATATCCAGGCTGCTGGATGTCCATACATCACCATCACCATCACCAACACCGGTAGGTGTTTGCACTTCCGTATCTAAGTTAATGACTTTTTAGTCACGCAAGTGCATGGACTGTAGTAGTTGAGAGCCGCATAGGTCTCTCGAGATGCTGAGAAGGTGCTTCTGCACCTTTATACTTGTTGGTGTGTGCCGTACATGGACGACTACTACATGGACGCTACACATACATGCATTTCATACACATATATAAGCAACGTGCACATATATACACGCATATATAGATGTAGGCGCCCCTCTCCTTGCAGGCCGGCACGTAGGTACACTTTTTCAATTCATTACAGCCCTGCTGACAAGAAGGAGGCGATCATGTCCTGCAAGTTCCCCCTCGCTAGCCGAATATCCTCCGCAGTGGCGCGGGTTGTCAGGGGGGGGATGGCACTACAGGTAATAAGCACGCATGCAGGGGGAGAGAAAGGCAAGGCATGCAAGGTTTTGAAATCACGATTGACATTGTAAATATAATAGTAACAAAAAATAATTCCATAAAAATATAGTACATATACTTGTATTTTTATATGTATTTGTTTTTTACTCGTATTATTTGGACTTAGGGTTCAGATTTAATTTTGTTTTTTTTTCCATCAAACGCCGTGTATTGAATATATCTCCAAATATGTTTTCACTCCTTCCCAGCTACTACACCCCACTGATGACTTGCAATATACGTATTCGTTGTCACGTAAGGACGAACCCCCACCTGGCTGGTATTCCCAGCCGCCTGGCATCCTCCACCATTGCCGAGTACGACAACCTCCACCGCTCCAGAACATCTGGTGTCACGTCCAGGTTGCTGCATGCGGGCACCCATCAATTCAGCAGAGATACAATCAATCAACAACAACACGTTTCATCATCAAGTATAATATATATATATATATATATAATCTACTAACCTGCTTATCTACTGTATAAAATATACTAAACTGCTATTTCACTCATCAACCAGTACTATCTATCTACTTGCGTACCATTTCCACTAGTTGCTTACATGCTTGGTGATGATCATTACGGCAACTACGTGCGAACCAATCATACGATTCCAATTAATGAGAGGCTATCATTCATTATCTGCTACGTATCGGCAACGAGCCCACCCAGCCCACCAGAAGTCCATCTCCTTTAGTGTAGGCCCGATGTACAGACTGGCCTCCACCGCGGGATCCAGCTTTTCTGCCTCAATGATGGCGGGCAGGGCCTCCTCCTCGATTGTGATGGTGGCACTCGCCCCGCCGCCAACCCCCTCCAAAATCTGGCGATACAGGCCGTCCCCGCTGTTGATGCCACTGCTGCCTTCATCAGTATTGTTGGCGCCCTCATTGACGACAACCGCCTCTACGGCTGGCGGGTTGATGACGAACTTCTCCGCTGCCTCTACGGCCTCCGCTGCCTCCGCTGCCTCCGCTGCCTCTACGGCCTCCGCTGCCTCCGCTGCCTCCGCTGCCTCTACGGCACCTGTTGCCACGACTGCCTCCGCTGCCTCTACGGCACCTGTTGCCACTGCAGATGTCTTCTGGGCAACTGCAACAAAGAGAGGGTCCCGGGCAGCTTCGGGTCTTGCACCCTCACCACCACCGATATCAGTACCGTCAGTCGGGATGCCCGCAGTTGTTGCCGCTGCTGGCGACCCGCCGCCGGTTGCAAGTCCTTCGTCATCGGCCAGCAGCTGCACGATGGTCAGACCAGCACTCCGCAATACCCTGTACGGCATAATTGACGAGAATGGCGCTAAAAGATGTATGAGCGCGCTCATTCGTACATGCTCGTACATACATCCTGTTGCTGGATCTGCCACCTAACCTGGGCTCTTCATGCCTGGGCGTGGACGGGTGGAACGTATCCCCCAAACACACATAATACAGGAATTAATTATTATATTATTTTACCTTATACGATAATGTGATGTGATATATGATATACATACATCACAGTTATGGCATAACCTAATATGCTGAGGGATGGACATGATGCGCCCTTTACACTACACACAAGTCACCACCACCACCACCATCAGCAGCAGCACCATGAATGTCACCTCTCAACAAGTTGCAGCCGCTCCCTGCCGCTCCTCCGCGCGAGCCACCCCGCTGTGGCTCTCTCCGGCCAGCTGTGAGCGCTGAATGCCACCACCACGAGGCCCTCCGGAACCAGGACCCTCCGCACCTCCGCCATCACCCACTCCTGAAGACATGCAGCATCCGTACACGAATTTAGATGCATACATCAAAAATGTTACACTGTGTGTGGGCGATTTGATTGCCCTGATGAAAGTACAAGCACCCGTCGAGAGCCCTGCTGACCGAGCCGAACCACAACGCAGGGCCGAACCACGCGGCTTAGTCCATGTCCTTAGTACATGTATGTTTTACATAGCACTAAAACAGACATATCCATGTATCCATATATATATCTATATATCTATATATATATGGATATATGACTTTCCGTACTCGTTGCTGATGAGAAGATGTACAGGCTGCCTCTTTTGGACAAAGTGCATACATTGTTTTTGCGCGATATACATTTATATAATACCAACAAATATATTTAAAATATGTTATATAACATAATTATATTATCATACATTACACTATATCACATCATATTATATTATAACATTATATATAACGTATATATGGGGAGAGAGAGATTGCATTAATGATGCAATCTACGGACTTATCATCAGCAACACGTATGGAAAAATTATATATACACACACATATATATACACATAAAACCATCTAGCCACTACTATCTCGTTCCAGTCACTGCCGGTGACACACTACATGTCAGAAGATGCACCTCTCCCGTCCGAAGGAGATACAAAGAGAATGGAATGCGTATTGTACGGCAATAATTTACATAACATTTAGGGATAGCGGAGGACCGGATGCCCTAGAAGTGAACGACAAACCAAATACAACGAACATGACGAACAATAATTGGAAAGTAGAATGATCAAAAAGCTTCCTTACCGGGTGCGTCAGGTACTGCAGGCCGTTACAGCAAAGTACGGCAGACACGCTGTCGTCTGGCAGCGGTAGGCGCGTATGGCGGTTGAGGTCCTGAACGAAGCTGGACGTCAGGGCGGCATTGCTCGCCAGCTCCTCCGCGTTCATCCCCTGTCCAATGACCTGCAGCCGGACCGCAGCCACTCGGGGAGTCACGCTACAAACAGGCGGAATCAGCCTGGGTATAAACGGCCAGCAAAACAGGATGAGCTGCGTCCAGCACGTTTTTAAGTATGCATGTTACGTTCACAACAAATCAGAGGAAGTGGCCACTGCATGTATGAAGGGGGTGTTACACGCACTGTGTGCGGGCGACTTGCCCTGCAAGGACATGCACCGGGGCAAATGACCTCCGGGGCCTTGTGTGCATGACCCCCGTCTGCGACCCCTACGACCTCACTGCTGCCGGTCCACCTCGACTCATACGGTTTAGTATTTAGGGTATAGTCGCGACATGTCTACGCACGCACTGTTTGCGTGATGAATCAGCTCCCCCTGAAATTCTACACCTTAACCCACCACCACAACTGTTGGTACCTTGAATTGCGCATCCACGTCCACATCCACATCCACATGCGCATGCACGTACATATGCACGTACATATACTACCCCCCCATACATACATACGTATATATATATATATATATTCCCCGTCCTTTGAGCAGCTAGGTGTCCCCCGTTTTCTGTTGGGCCCTTCTGTGGTTTCTTGGTGGCCCTGAGTGCTCTGTAAGTGGCCAGGCGAAAGCCTGTGAGGGCTCGCTGGCCCTAGTGAGAGGGGGAGCACGTGGCAGGACAGAAAGACAAAGCCACGTCCTCCTCCCCTGCGCTGTGGCTCGGTCCGGTCAGGACCCCCGGTGCTCGTCTTTGAAGGGCGAGTCGCCCACAGTGTAACACCCATATATATACTACGTACATATACTCCCCCCCTATACATACATACATACGTATATATATATATATATATATGCGTCTCTTCTCTCACTTAACAACTTACCAAGCATGTATAAGGGGGTTATCCTTTTACACACGACTCGTGAGTGTGCCATGAGTTATCGCCCTATCCGGCCCCCCCCTCCCACACACCTGCGTCGTCTTCAGTTCGGGCGGCAGATGGCTGGTCCAGGAGCTGCACAGGTCCAGAAGCACGAGCCCACCGGGGCCGGAGCTGACGTCACCCATCCGCGGGCCCAGGAGCTCTCCGTACAACGCTGTGTTAATGGGATTAGTCACAGAGCGAGGTTGGGCTTTTAGGAGGAGGAAGGTGTGACAGAAGGCTGATAGGCAGGAGGCCAAAGCGATATTTAAGTCAACTTCTAATTAAGGAATTTTATTTCAACGGATGTGTACGGAGGAGTGATGCACGTCAGACCTGACCTAACAACATTCGGGATGTGCGCTGTCGAAGGCGAACCCTCCCGATATGCGAGAACTACCCACAACAATAACAACGCACAGTTCAAGGTCATGACATCTCTGGAGGAATAAAGAATTCATACCTATCAAACAACCAAGCAACCGACCTGAGAGCCGGCGTTCAAAGCTGGCATCCGTGTTCGCTGCCCCGACGCGCGAAACCTCGAAAAACTTCACCGCAGGCCGCGTGTCCAGGACAGCCCGTTCCGATGGACTTAGGACAGGCTCAGTTACTGCAAGTAATATTTATGAATGCATGTACGTCATGTATGCTAAGGCACGGCTCGGTTACGGCATGAAGTAAAGAAACCCGGAAAGACTTGATGATGCAGTTCAAACTCTCGCACTGGCCTTTATTAGTGCGTGAAGGAGCACTCATTCACGGTCAGTGGGGAGTTCAATGATAACGGCGGTGTCGCTTGCTTCCGTGACATAACAACACATGTGTGAATAACGACTAACCTGCGAGTGGTTCCAGGCTTATTTCTAACAGACCGTTGCTGGATTCACCAAAAACATCCTTGCTCGAATCACTTGGAGAATTCTGGAGCGGCCCCGATAGTCCAAGCTGGAACCGTGCCGGCATTGCCATGGGCTGGATGGCGTCGGAAGTGAAGGGGACGAGAGACGCGAGCCACAACAAAGTTTTCCAACATAAAACTATGAATTTCATCATTTTGTTTTATCTCGGGAAGATACTTACTTTTGGACGGATCGTTTTTGTCGTGGAAGTCCTCACGGCCTGCCTGTGCGAAGCAGCGAGCCTGTTGAGCATCGTCTGTCCAATGCTTAGATGAGAAAATCTATACATGCCTGCGTCCTTTGTACTTCTAACTTCAGGACTTGTTCTCAGCAGGTGATTTAAGATTGTTCCGCAGTAGCAGAGGTACAAATAACAGGGTAGTAGACGGACGACGGAATAGTTTTTAAAGTTTCTTATGTTGTTAGTTTATAAAGTACAACGAAACTATTGCTGAGATATTAAAATATATAACTCGTCGAGTTGCACGCATTCTTATGCTTATAGTTCTCGAGCTCCATAGGGCCCATGTTGGATGCATGCTTTGTCAATCACAAGCACAGCACGACTGGAAAAAATGTTTCATCTAATTGTCTGAATAGGTCGGATTTAGCTTGATGCTATTGAGTGCATTCAAAATGGCTGGTTTCTGCTAACCAATTGCCCGACGAGTCGTCCAAACAAAGGGCGATTCTCTGTTAACTCCACAATTAATATAGTCACGTAGTTTATTGCCACAATAGGGTGACTAGTGGAGGCTTTTGGGCCAAAATCAGAGCTGACCAATGCGGGCCAGCCAACAAGGAGTGCAGCATCGTCTGGCGCCAAGAAAAATGGTAAACTTTATTTCATACAACATTTCATTTTTAATTTGAATTGCATTGGTGCGTTTAGCCTCATTCAAGTCCTTACAAATAGGAAACAATTTTGAGACCGGAGGCGTGAACGGAGATTGTACGAACTTGAATTCTAATGTGGCTTTACCGTGATTCGTAAAGCTGTGTGACTCGTATAAATTACTTTGCACAGGCGCTGGGGTGTATTGCCCGTGTGATGGGGCCTTCCCTGCCTGGCGTCTGTGCCATCCGAACCGGGCTTCGCGTTCCTCGGATGCTTCAAAGCGTTGTTTCTGCTAAGGGAAATGCCAATGCGGCAGTGTCACCTCCCGCCGCCACTGGTAGCGGCAACAAGAAGGGCAAACGCGCCGCAAAAGAGGAGGGGAGCGATGACGGTGAGAACGCCGTTGTAATTAGAGAATGGGGCTCGGATGGGGCCACTTAGCTGGTTCCAGCTATCCTGGGGGAAACTTCGGAGGGAACCAGCTACTAGATGGTTCGATTAGTCTTTCGCCCCTATACCCAAGTCCGGAAAGCGATTTGCACGTCAGCACATCTACGAGCCTGCACCAGAGTTTCCTCTGGCTTCGACCTGCTCAGGCATAGTTCACCATCTTGGACTTTTAACTGTAATATGCAAGATCTAATCTGATGCTCCAATTCCTTCACTGTCCCATGGGTCTTTCTTCCGACCAGGTCAGTACGACGTACGATAATCCCGCGGGTCTTGCTCGTGACCCAGATGAAATGACATTACACTAAACTGATACTGGCCGTAAATTACGCGATTATGTAAATCACTTTTCCGGCCATCCTCTCGCCCTTTCCATCCTCTTTTCGCGACAAACACTTCCGGCTCAAATTGATGCCGTCGGTACATCACCCCGTACGCAGTTTCGGGGCCGTACAGCCCCACTGTACGGCTGCCCACTACGGAGTTCAGTCTCCGCGCCAACAGCCCCATTCGAGAGCCCCAGATCCAGCAGTACTGGGAGCAGGAAGCCATTTATGAGTCGCTCGTGGAGCAAGGCAAGGGGGTAAGAGAGGAGTAAGGGGGTTAGGGAAAGAGGAGCGGCCAGGGCAGGGGGAACGGGATGTGGCCGCAAAGGTGGTCAGGGAGGGGAGCAGAAGGGAAAGGGGGTGTTGAAATCCAAGAGGGGACACCGTCCTACGGGTCGGTGGGTTGGGCGCATTTCCCGCGTTTTATAAATCGAGTGCTGGTGCAATCCACATTCAATAGCAGCCCTAAGTTCCTAAACCCTAAGTTCCTCAGTGCAATGCGGCTTCACTTTAATAGTCCTTACCTTGTTTGCCGTGCAGGAGCCGTACACCTTGCACGACGGGCCACCGTACGCGAACGGCGACTTGCACATTGGCCATGCTTTGAACAAAATCCTCAAGGACTTCATCAACAGGCGAGTGGCAGGAAGCACGGGAAGGGGTTGGGGCAGGGAGCGGGAGCTGGGCTTACGCGAGTTGGATATGGGAAAGCATGATGGGGTGCACCTATTCAGAGGCCTTATGCGGCTCCGGTAGGGGGAGTGTCAACCCGGGACGGAACGGCGGTCATCAGGATCCTCCTCGCAACGTCCTCTGGACGTCGGAATGCGTTACTGGGTTGTGGAACGCGGGTGATGCATATCTCTGTTTTGCCCATCTGTGTGTGTATGTGTATGTGTTATTGCCTGTCCCTATCATGTACCTATCTATCTACCTATCTATCTATCCATCTACCTACCTATCTATCTAGTTATCTACACATCTATGTTTATGTGTATCCATCTATCTTTATTCCTATATCCTAACTGCCTTCCTCGCTATCTATCTATCTATCTATCTATCTATCTATCTATCTATCTATCTACATCCACCTGGTTCCCCCCAACCCCTCCGTCAGGTATCAGCTCCTCCAGGGCCGCAGGGCCAAGTTCGTGCCGGGGTGGGACACACACGGCCTGCCCATCGAGCTCAAGGTGCTGCAGAGCCTGCCGGAAAAGGAGCGTAAGGCCCTGGTAAGCCGGTGCGCGCGTGTGTGTATGTGTTTGGGGGAATGGGGTGTGTGTGCGAGATGAGGCCCATGAGGGAGGGGTTGAAAGTTGAGGTGGGGTTTTTGGCAGGCGAGCTGCATGTCGAGAATGTGGTGATTGCGTGAGATCTCCCTTTCGTTTTGGAGGGGGGAGGGGGGTTATGAACCGAGACGGGGGTGAAAATGCCGATGGTGTCGTGCTGTGCTTTGCTGTGCTCATCATGTATGTATGTATGTATGTATGTATGTATGTATGTATGTATGTATGTATGTATGTATGTATGTATGTATGTATGTATGTATGTATGTATGTATGTATGTATGTATGTATGTATGTATGTATGTATGTATGTATGTATGTATGTATGTATGTATGTATGTATGTATGTATGTATGTATGTATGTATGTATGTATGTATGTATGTATGGGTGTTACACTGTGGGCGACTCGCCCTCCAAAGGACCCCCGGTGCTCCCTCCAAAGACGAGCACCGGGGGTCCTGACCGGACCGAGCCACAGCGCAGGGGAGGAGGACGTGGCTTTGTCTTTCTGTCCTGCCACGTGCTACCCCTCTCACTAGGGCCAGCGAGCCCTCACAGGCTCTCGCCTGGCCACTCACAGAGCACTCAGGGCCACCAAGAAACCCTGTATGTGTATATGCTGATAGTGTTTTTACTGACAATCCCTATCTTATATGAACAGAACGTGTTGGAGCTTCGCACAAAGGCACGCGACTTTGCTCTAAGGACCATCGACGCACAGCGCGTGCAGTTCAAGAGGTACGGCGTGTGGGCGGACTGGTCAACGCCGTACGTAACCCTGGAGCCGTCTTACGAGGCGGCGCAGCTGCAGGTTTTTGGAAAGATGCTCCTCAACGGCCACATATACAGGTGTGTGTGTATTTCCGATGTACGATATTTGAACCCAGCTGAGGTTGGCAGCATGGGGATCAGCATGCGGTTTTGTATGTATGTGATTCGTACTATCCTTCAACACTATCATTACACATACACACACATCTGTTATCTTACATTAACATACATTTACGAAAACGTCTAACACGTAATAATATATCATAGTAAAATCTTGAAAATAAAATTATGAGATTCGTGCATTAGTGCCATCCTTGGCTCCTTCCCTTCGTTCCGGGATCATGATTCAGAGGTCTGAAGCCCGTACATTGGAGTCCGAGCAGCCGTACGGCGCTAGCGGAGGCAGAATTAGAGTACCCGGAGGGTCACCGCAGCACGTCCATCTACGTGGCTATGCCTCTGGTGGAGGTGGGGTCCAGGGCAGGAGCCGAGCTGAAGGAGGCACTGCAGGTGCGGGTGTGAGGGGGGACGGGTGTGAGGGGGGGCGGGTGTGAGGGGGGGCGGGTGTGAGGGGGGACGGGTGTGAGGGGGGGCGGGTGTGAGGGGGGGGCGGGTGTGAGGGGGGACGGGTGTGAGGGGGGACGGGTGTGAGGGGGGGCGGGTGTGAGGGGGGACGGGTGTGAGGGGGGACGGGTGTGAGGGGGAGCGGGTGTGAGGGGGGACGGGTGTGAGGGGGGGCGGGTGTGAGGGGGGGCGGGGGACAGTGTTTCTAAATACATGCAATCACGGAAAGTCGGGAGGTAAAAATGAGAAGGGAGAAGGAAGTGCGGGGCGCCTTTGCCATCTTCCCCCCCTCCCCGCAACCCTCCCGGGAGGGATCAGGCACTGTGTTTTGTTTTGGAAGACCGGATTTCTGTTTCATGCGGCTCCGTTTCCATTTCCCGCTTGTTTCCCCCTCCTCGCAGAGTGGGGGTGCGGGTTTTGCCATTTGGACGACCACGCCCTGGACTATTCCCGCCAACTTGGCGGTTGCTGTGAACGACCAGCTCGACTACTGCGTTGTGGAGGCGCAGGTGCGTGAGGGTGGACGTTAATGTGTTGGGGGGGGAAGGATGCATTTTTGTTTGAGTGTGTGTTTTACACAGATGCATTGAAGATGAAGTCTTCCTTTAAAGATTCCGGTGTATTCCAGTTTAACGACTGCATAGGTTAGCAACGAACAATAGAAGGTACATGAGGAATCCAATTATGGACTAAAGATACGTGTACGGTATACACAAGCCTATAGTGAGTTATAAGTTAACCAATTGGCCCTTCCCTGGGGTATTTGAGTCACCGCCTAATTCTCAGTACAAGGGTTCGATTCCCGCCTCATCCAGATTGGCGTCTGATTGAAAGTGTATTGTGAGGGCACCCATACCGCGTCGGGAACCCCTCGCCGAATACACACAGCATCTCGCACCGGCCCCCTGATCCCCCTGCACATACACATGCAAACACGGACGCCCAGGGTGATGCCGCTTCCAGTTGGTCGTTGAGGCGGTTGGTGGTGGCTAAGGAGCTGGTGGGCCGGCTGGCTGAGAAGGCGGGAGTTGAGTTCCAAGTGCTGGCCACTGTCAAGGTGTGAGGGCGTGGATGTGCGTGTGTATGTATGTTTACGTCTCTAGTGCATAGATCTATACGCCCATAGATATAGGATCAGTCAGATAGAGATAGATAGGTAGGTAGGTAGGTGCGTGTGAGAGTCTGACGCGGATGATGGGACGGAGCTTATTATCTGCAAAATCGGTCAAACGTTTCATCTTTACCGCGTTCTTTGGACTCTACGCAGCTGTTAGTCGCCCAGCCGGGCCCCCCACCAACTCCCACCACATATCCCTTCCGAACCGGGGGCTTCTCTGCGAGCACTAATTCATAGTTATTTCCGTCACCGTAGTTATTGCCGTACATAATAATCGTACAACGGACTTGTCGCAGGGCTCCGAGTTGGAGGGCTGCTCGTACCGCCACCCGCTTTTTGACCGTACCAGCCCCGTCGTGATTGGGGGTGACTACATCACTACGGAAACAGGTACAACTCTGCCGTACATGTGTGTGTATCACGTCGTTAGGAGTGTATGACCGTTCGCTACAAGCGCAACAGCCTCTCCCTTCCTCCCCTTCTTCCCTCCTTCCCTCCAGGTACGGGATTGGTTCACACTGCGCCGGGTCACGGCCAGGATGACTTCGCGGTGGGGCAGCGCTGCGGGTTGCCGCTGCTCAGCCCGGTGGACGACGCGGGGAACTTCACGGCAGAGGCGGGGCCATTCGCAGGGCTCAACGTGCAGGTACGTGTGCCGGTTGTGTGTATTCGGGGGAGGGGGGAGGGGGGAGAGGGGACGTATTTGCGTCTGTAGGGACGGAACGGGGCTGCATTTGTGTGTTTTGTGTGTTTGTGTGTGTATTTGTGGGTTGTTTGATTGTGCGTGTGTGTGTGTTGGATTGGGTCAACTGCCGTACAGTTTGACGTTCCCTTTAAGCAAGGTGGTGAATAATCAGGGATTGCCAAGTGGTTAGTGGCCCAGTCAGTCGAACTGGGTGGGGTAAGGAGGGGTTGGGTTTGGGGGCGGTAAGAGGAGGGACACGATGTAGCATATGCTGCGGTTTCGTGCCGTATTTGATGCAAGCTATGTCGTACTCCCTGTCGTCTACGCCCCACTGGCTTCATCAGTGGCCCACCCTCTCACAGCCACGCTGACGGCCCGGACCGTGTGCAGGGAGAGGGCAACAAGGCGGTGGTCTCGGCGCTGCGGGAGGCCGGCGTACTGCTGAAGGACGAGCTGTACGAACACAAGTACCCATACGACTGGCGTACAAAAAAGCCAACCATTTTTAGGTGCGGTTTGGTTGGTCAAGGGAAGCTCCCTCTTTCGTTGCCACCTAGTCGCATCTCTTTATTTGTTTTTAATAATGTTACTAATGCTAATAATGAATAATGATGTAATAATTGATATTTATGTTTTCTTTTTCTGGTAAATTAATTTATTATCATACCCTCCTTACCAAACTCTCAACGCCTACACACACATACACATGCCGTACAGGGCCACCAGCCAGTGGTTCGCCAGTGTGGAGGGCTTCCGCGGCGCTGCCCTGGAGGCCATCCGCGGCGTGCAGTGGGTCCCGGCCGCGGGCCTCAACCGCATCTTGGGCATGACTGAGGGCCGGTCGGACTGGTGCATCTCGCGACAGCGGAAGTGGGGTGTGCCCATACCCGTCTTCTACGACACAGAGACAGGTGAGGAGGAAGGGGGGTGTTCTCCTACTGCTATTGCCACTGCTACTGCCACTCCCACTGCTACTGCCATTATTATTGTCGTCAGCTACTGCGGTTACTGCTGCTACTCCCAGCCCCAAACCTCCCGTACCCACCCCAATCCTTATCTTGATCCGCTGCCTGCCCGACCTCAAACCCACCCCAGACACAGCATATGGACACACTCGCGCACGCGCACCCTGTCTTCCTTTCTTCCCCCACCATCTTACTTTGTCCTCCGCTCTCCACTGTCACCGAATCCGGAAGGGAGTATGGAGGGGGCATCTCACTGTGTGCTCCCCTTCGTGAACTCGAGCGCCCCTAAACTGACGAATTTCCCCTCCACCTCCCCCCGCCCAGATGAACCCCTTCTGACCTCCGAAACCATCGAACACATCACGGGCCTGGTTTCCAAGCACGGCAGCGACTGCTGGTGGACGCTCTCCGTTGAGGAACTCCTACCCCCGAGTGTACGGCACCTCGCGCCCCGGCTGCGGAAGGGGGAGGACACGATGGACGTGTGGTTTGACAGCGGGAGCAGCTGGGCGGGTGTACTGCAGTCTACCCCGGGTTTGCAGTACCCGGCCAACCTGTACCTGGAGGGCTCGGATCAGCACAGAGGTGCGCACGCGTGGAGGTGTGTGTGTGTGTGTTTAGGGTTGTTGGAGGGGGTTGTCAAAGGGAGTGGAGAGGCTGGAAGGGGCGATCCCTCGGGAATTCTGATTGCTCTCATTTCCCTATGTTAGCTTCATGTCTATCTCAAATACCCGTTGACAAATCACTTTATCGGTCGCTTAACCAGACACTCAACCGCTCGCTCAAGCAACCCCGATCACCCTAACCAACAACTGCAGGTTGGTTTCAGAGCAGCCTTCTCACGAGTGTGGCTGCCAACGGCGTCGCGCCGTATAAACAGGTCCTCACGCACGGGTTCGTGTTGGACGAAAAGGTACGGCGTGCGTGTGTGTATGTGTGTATGTGCAGGGGAGGATTAATCACTAGGGTCAGAAGGGAGGGGGAGAGAAAGGAGGCATTCCCTCCCCCAACCCGGGGTCGAGGACTGCAATCGCCATTTCCGGTCTTTTTCTAAGGATTTGCGTAGTCCTGTTTCCCACGACCCACAGCACCCAGGGCGACGGGTCAAAAGCCAATCAGGGGGTGTTGTATTTCCCGCGTCGTACGGCTACTGGTAACTGTGTGGTACTGATACTATGTATCTTCACTGGTCTTCACATTTCTGACTCCCTGTGCGAGTGCAGGGCCAGAAGATGTCCAAGTCCTTGGGCAACGTTGTTGACCCACGGGTCGTTATCGAGGGCGGCAAGGATGCCAAGCAGCAGCCTGCGTACGGTGCGGACGTGCTCAGGCTTTGGGTGGCGTCGGTCGATTACACCAGCGACGTGGCGGTGAGCGGGGTATTCACTTTGGCGGATTGGGGGTGGGGGATGCAGCGAAGAGTACGACAATGTGTACCTGGATGAAGGTGTCCTTCTTAACAGTCATTTAGAGAATCTTAGCTTAATGGAAGGAGTATTAAACAGCTTTTAATATTTATTGTTTCGATGCGAATAACTTTATTATTTGTTCAATAGCGCTGCGAGGTTTGAGCCAAGTTAAATAAACTGAATCGGATATTTTTGATTTCGGAGCGCAGATCGGGGCCAACATTCTTCGCCAGATGGCAGATATGTACCGAAAGGTACGCGGCACGCTTCGCTTCCTCCTCGGCAACCTCGGTGACTTCGACCCATCGGTCCATGCCGTACCGCACGAGCAACTCCCCGCCCTAGACCGTTACATCCTCTTCCGCCTGTCACAAGTAATGAACGACGTCGCGGCGGCGTACGATAGTTACCAGGTTTGTGATGTATGGCATTTGGTTGGAATATGGGATTCCTGACAAGCGCATAAGTAATTCAGGGTTCTGTTTCTCGGATTTACTGAATTCCGTAACAATCGCCGTATAAAACCCCATAACCCCTCCCTCCCCCATACACATACACATGTCACTTTCTCTCTCTCTCTCTCCCTGCATATATATATATATATATATATATATATATATATATGCGTGTGTGTTTTTTTCATTCATTTCGTGAACATGTCATTTATTCCGGTTTCTCCGTCTGAAATCTTAAAAAAATTATTAACCACGCACTTGTATCGCTCACCTGCCTTAGTATTTTATATCCTCAGACTTTTATGTTTTTGGTTTCGGGGTTTTGGTATAAGGAGTAAACAAAAGTATTTTTATTAGTTTTAAGGACCAAGTATTAAATCTGATCAAATTCTCGCCCCGCCATAACTCCAATCCCCCGCTGTGCAGTTCTTCAAAGTCTTCCAAACACTGCAACGCTTCGTGGTGGTGGACCTCTCCAACTTCTACTTGGATACGGCAAAGGATCGGCTGTACATCCGCGCCGAGGGGGACCCTTCCCGCCGCTCTTGCCAGACGGTGTTGGACGCCCTGCTGCGGAGCCTGTTGGCGGCGCTGGTAAGTACGGCAACTGAGAGACAGTCTGATGGGTTTAGAGACTGAACTGCCGGGTTTGCATCAGCCCTCCTTTTTACCTCCTCGATGGTCTCCCCCTCCCTGCCAGTGCATCGTACGCCACACCGGCGCCGTCTTTTCGGTCCTGGCTGCAGAATCTGAAACCTTAGTGAAGGGAGTGCAACTTTTTTTTGAGACAATAAATACACATAGATAGTTATATATATCATATATATGATATATACTACAGCAATATAAATGCGTTTGCTCTGCTGATATGTAAATTGATAACTTATCGGGGCCACGAGTAGGGGTCCAAGAAGCGTAAATGCAAGGCCTTTCTGAGAGCTTTCTGAAAGCAAGCAGGCCTCTCAGTGTATATGTGTTTCTCTACGTCATTTTAGATTTACCTATCGATAGATTTGCCGTAGCGGCATCCGAAGTACAACATGACCTCATGTTGGGCTTCTTTTTAAGGCACGTACGAATCTACTTGCTCCAAAACTCAACCTCTCAACCGACTCAACTACCTAACAACCGCCCCAACCACCTCATGTACATTCTGCAGGCCCCGTTGGTACCTCACATGGCCGAGGATGCCTGGCTCAATTTGCCGTACGCTCGACCCGCCGCTAGCGTCTTCCAGGCCGGCTGGGTGACGCCGAATGCTGTCTGGTCGGGCCTTACGTCCGAGGAAGTGGCGAGCTGGGTCACTCTTTTGGAAATTCGCGATGCAGCCAACGCAGTTCTGGAGCGAGCCCGGACCAGCAAGCTGATCGGCGCAGGGCTTGAGGCCAAGGTACGGCATTCGTACGATAACCGTACGTAATGAATACGGGTGATTTGGTTTCTGGTATTCTGAGGTAGGGAGCCGCGAAGCCCCGAAGAGGAATGGGGGCCTTACGGGGTTCGGTACGCGATACTAACAACGCTGCCGAATGGCAGTTCGGAGCACCGATGCGTTCACATCGCGTAAGTCGTCAACAATTCACCGTTCCTCCTCTTGCCCAACCTAACCCTTCTCGTCTCCGGCATACACGTCATTATCGTACACCTTACCGTATATCCTTAAATATTATTTAATATAAATGTTATTTCAGGTCGTGGTACACGTGTCCGACCCCGCCGCTGCCGCCCGACTGGCGGCGTTGGACAGCGCCCGCAACGGTGCCGACGATTTGCGCTACCTGTTCATTGTTTCCCAGGTAGGATGATGGACGTTGTGGGTACCCGACTCCTTCAGATGTGTGAGGGGGTTGGGGGGGCTGTCGGGCACCGAAGGATACACTGGGATCAGAACTGCCCATCCTATCTTTTTTATTTATGATGGCACTATCTAGCCGGCACATGCGCATTCACACAGAGGCCGGCGTGACTCCCTTCTTCTTCATCTGCCTCGATGGTGGTAGTGGTGGTAGTGGTGGTGGTGGTGGTGGCGTGTGTGTGTGTGTGTTTCACTTCATGGGTTTGCTTTGCTTTGTTGTCTGGTGATTGGGTCTTCCCCCCCGTCTTCACTCACCTTCCCTGTTAAAGCTTGGGTTTGCAGCTGTCGGTGTGCACATGTGGCGCTTGTAGGCACTGTGGGGAAATTCCTGTGACCCATGGGTCTGTCGTCTCACTTCTTCCCCTGCCGAACTGACCGCACAACAGGTCGAGCTGGCCCCCGACGCAGCGGCCGCAAAGCTCTGTCCTTTCCACGACACCCTTCCCAGTAACACTGGGGGCGGGGAGATCACGGTGGGGGTAGCCCGTGCCAGCGGCGTCAAGTGCGCCCGGTGCTGGAACTACAGCACCCTGGTTGGTACCGCTACTGCTGCCGCTGCTGAGGCCAGCAGTAGCAGCAGCGAGTGGCAATACCCGGACCTCTGCGAGCGGTGCGTACCTGTTGTGGCGGGTAAGGGCTTCATGCCGCCAGTGGCGGCCCCGGTCGCAGCACCGGCCGCTACCGGGAAGGAGCCTGCAGTGGCCGGTGCGACTTAAGTCATAAATCTACCCCAAAATTGACCGCGGTTGTTACTGGGTAGCGTAGACAGAGCTGGGTTGGCGTCAGGTGTGGTCTACGAGCGTTGTGCAGTTTTCTCCCTGTGCTGCCGAGGGCGTTGCTGGGTGAGCTGCGATCCTGTAGCGCTATGTGTGTGTCATCGTCGCTGGTGTGGAGGACCGGGCTGCTGAACCCTAACCCGCCATATGGCTTAAGCGGGAGACGGAAAGGCGATTGTTGAAATCTGGTCAATCATACAGCCATGGGGTCAAGAAGTGTCAAAGTCATCCCAACGGAGCACGACGATAGGGATGTGGGATAAGAACTTGCGGGTGTTTTTTGCTGTCATGACAAGAGGAACCAGGGCATCTAACGTATGGACCGGACAAAGCTGATACCGTCGTCGTCAACACCGGAGTCGGGAACTGCCAGACAGACAGACAGGTCAGGCAGGACAGGACAGACAGCCGCATCTCGCTGGGCTGGTAGGAGTAATTCTGTCGGTTACTGGATTTGTGATAGTCAGAGAGTGTTCGGTTGCAGCATTTTAGGGAAGGAAGGCTTTTGGTGATGTTGCAGCATCCGTGCGGCGCGTGCCGCGTGCCATGCAGCAGCCTGGCATGCGGGGCGCTGTACTGGATGAAAACAGTGAAGTGCACATGTTGGTGAAGGTGAGATGACGCAGTGAAGACTTTGTGCGTTTCCTGGCTGCGGAAGCTGGTTAGTTACATTTGCAGGTTAGGGTGCGAAGACCACTTCTCCGCGGGCGTCAACGTGGGCGGGTGGCCTGGGACGCTGATACACAGTTTTGGCCACGGCGTAATATGAGCGGCCGCATGAGGGCCGCGACCCTCCTAGCGAGGGTGGTCCTGGTGGTGGCTGAAGGATGTTCTGTGCAATGGCTTTTGCTTTGTGTGACAGTTTACGTCTCCAGAGCCTCTGCAAGAAGCGCTGAACATGTGTTATGAGGCAATGCGAGGCAAGGCGCTTCAGATGAAAAAGAGGAAATGGCAGGTGACAGGTAGTGTGGTTAAAATTGGTTAAAATGGCAGGTGCTGGAGGACTTACCGCTCTTTTACCCAGTTGGTCATATGGGCCCCTTGCATTGAGTAGGTGAACAAAAGCGGCAGTGTTAGCATTGTGACCATCACAGTGCTTTTAGCCAGCCAACAACCCAAAGAACAGACGGTCCCCGAGGCGATCACGATCCGGCTACACGTCAATTGCGACCCAGACGATCTTACACAGAATGTTTACTTAAAGAAATGAAATTGTGTCCCTGGCTTCAATGCCTCGACAGGGTTCAGCCCTGGGCCTACAGAAGTTAGCGGCCGAGCACAACCGTCAACCATAGATCTTGGACACAGTAATCCTACACACAAGCTACTTTGGTGGCTGGACAGGTGATTCTTGCGCAGCCCTTTGGGACTTCTCCTGGGCAGCAAGCACATCCTCAGCACGAAGTCGCGTCCGCTGACCACCGTTTTGCAGCTCTTGCCCTGTTTGCTGTACCCGAGCATCTGCATCAACCTGAAGTTGGTGGGAAAGCATAAATTACATATATGTGTAAAGTAACGAAGCGCCGTGTCGGCATTCAAGGGCGCACACAAACGGTGTTCCTTACCAAATCATCATCCTCAAGGCCCTTCATAATCGCTAAGGCTCCAACGAATGTTGCACCAATTGTTGCACCAACTGCGGATCGTGAAATGATGATAAATAAAAAATTGTACTCATTGCCGAATTTTAAGCAAGAAACTTAAGAAGAGATTGTAATGATTTTCTCACCTAATCCAGCAGCGCTGCCTACGTTAACCCAAATTGTTGTGGCATCCTCGACTCCGGCCGGCATTTCTTAATGTGCAGCAGTAGCAAAGATGCACCAGCTGTCATGCCGGGGGTTTATATTGGATAGTAAGCTTTATGATATCTATCGAAAGAAGAGTACCTGCTTCACGTACTTCGCCCGTAACGCCCACGTAGACGTAACCGACAACGGTATCAGTCCGCCCCTGTCCGGCACGCACAGATGAGAGAGGACAGAGCCACAGGTACTCCGCGCATCACATATCAAGCACACGTCCCTCGATTCACCGCAAAAAGGTTTGGACAGGATTGGGAAAGAACCTTGATTTGTGCAAGGTCCACACTTGATTTTCCTGCCAAACTGATGCCATTCGCTTTTGACCAGAATGAATAAATGCGCGGAAATGATCTTCCCAGGATTCTTTGATTTAAGGTAAACTTTCAAGATCCTTCACAGACTTTCAGGTACTAGCCGACATGCCCCAGCCATGCCCCCCAAGTTGCCTGCCAACTCGTGCAACACACTCGCTGCCTTGATTTCAAGCGTTACAGGTGAGGCAAGCGACACAATGCGGTACTCTTTAGGTATTACCCAAGCATATGCTTTATTCCCGGCCACCTGGGAGGGGTCAGCCAGCTTCGAACCTTCCAGAGCGACCTCACCATGGTTTCACAATGCATGAAGTCGCACCGTGGCCTAGGTAACAGCCGGGGTGATACATGTCGGACCATACTGGAGCCCCTACCAACATTATCTGCTTGAACCTGGGCATGCGGGCTTTCCGGGACGAATGGATAGATCTCGGCACCCGTTCCAATCATGTTAAAAGCCGGATTGTTATAACCCATAACTATTTCCTTCTTTGACGGTTAGTAATTGGTAGCTGTAGACACGAGGATACAAGCAAGAGTGTAGTAGCTCGCCGGGTATCCCTAGCTTCGGTTTTTACCTCGTGTATTTTGGAAAGATAGACGGAAGTAAAAGTCTTATCCAGATAATATGACTCATGCCGCAGCAGTCAGATGAGATCCATAACTTTTGTTCACCACCGTAAGGGAAATCGGCGCTCAAACTAATCGTACTCCAAAGCCATGAGCTTTCCTGAGGTTCATGAGTTGAAAGTAAAGAATGCATATGCTAATGAAGGATATTTATTAGCACCATTTTCGTCCTCAACCCCCATATGAAGAAAATAGTTGCCTTTGTACGGTGCTGTACTTTTTTTCCATGCCGTGTCCCATGCCCCACGGGGGGTTGTCGCTATCTTGCTAAGATGCATGGGCAGGTTTTTATTTCTGATACCAAATTCTTAGAGGGAAAAGCAGAGCGGCCACATTTGAACATACAGGCAAATATACTGCAATTCTACGCACGTGCAGTCTTGAAACTTGTACTCCCTCAGGCTTAGGCGATCAATGGATTTTATGTCTAATTAATCTTAATATTCCTAGCTACTATATACGAGGCAACTGATTCAGGATGGCGAAGGAGGAGGTCCAGGACCAGTGAGCGCTTGGTTCTGTAGATTTGACAAGTGGAATGTGTAGTGACTTGTTAACCTGATGATAAAACTGCCTTTATGGTGGCCTGCTTGATTAGAAGTTGTTACATACTTGCACGCGTTCATTGCCTTCTATGTGTCAAGTGCAGGTATGGCATCGTCTATTTCATCTTTGTGTTGCTGGGAACTGGAACTCTTCTGCCTTGGAATGTGTTTCTTACGGAAAAGGTGGGTGCCAAGGAATGCGCGGAAAACGGGTCTTGGCCTGCCGATTTCAGGAACCTGTTTACGCCCATCCGCGCGGATTATGTCTTAAAATGATCACATTTGCTTGTTATTTAACGCATGGCTGCTGTCGGTTCACGATACGCGCAGGAGTTTTACGACGTGCGCTTGCATGTCCAGCCCTTCAACGGATACATCACGGAGAACTTTATGAGCCTTTTCTGTCTGGTTTTTAACACGGCGTAAGTCCAAATTTGACTTCGCGTGGCTTTTGGTCACTGTCCGAATGCAGCTGTCACACGTGCGAGGCGTGCCGCCGCACGCACACTGACACGGGGTCCTCACTTCCTGGAATCAATGCGCCTTCTGCAGAAACTTGGTTGCCCTTGGCTTCCTTGTGAAATTTCAAAAGCACCTTTCCCTCCGAGTCTTGGTCCTTCAGCCGCTTGTGATTACTTTTATTATGCTGCTCTCAACTGCGGCCCTGGTAAGTTACGCGTATCGATGCGAGGTTTTCACGCCGGTCGTTATAGGTTGGCATGCAATTAAAATTTTCAATATTATGGTTTGCTAGGGACTTGAAAATTCTTCGGGGCACCTACGTTCCTACCTTCCGGCATGACTATGGATATAGGTTTCCCTCAGCACATGAACATGTTCATCGCCGGCCATGCCGTGGGATCCCAGCAGCAGACATGATTGCCACCTGTCATACCATACAAAGGCTTGTTTACAACGGACATTGCTGGACGGACAGATGACCATGAGGTCATTTGTCCCTGTATCACACAAAGCAGTCCTGTAAACGTCTTCATACGCCCCTAGCCCTTTGGAAGTGCCCATATCTAACACATTAAGGAGGGACTTCGGTCTGTCCCTTCTTGCTGTTTGTCATAATTTTAGCATCTTACCCGGTATGACCCATCTGGGCCTCCTGGGGTCCCATCTAACCCAGCTATGGCACCTCCAAGGCTCAAGCTACTGGCACCTCAAAGAAGAGCGATTCGTTTGAAATGAGTCAGCGGAAGTACCTCGAACGTTATAATTGATTGCTAGGTTTCTTTTATTACAGGCTCTGCGTACGGAGATCCCTGGCGACTTGATGGCCAAGTTCACACTGCCATCCCTGGCGCTTATGGTAGGCTGAAGGGACCCTAGTGCGACTTGGTTAGCTTGCCCGGAATTTCGACTCTGATTGTCGTCGACCCACTTGGCGACGTGGTGTGCCGAAATCTTAGGATCATTTAGGTAATCACCCCGGTACGGTGTAATTATCCTGCTGGTACGTGTACGCACATGCAGGGTCTGTGTATGGCCTTCCTTCAGGGTGGTACGATGCAACTGGCGAGCATCTTTTCGATCTCACATATTCGGGTAAGCGAGGCCTCTGGCATGGCCCGAATCAGAGTTCTTCGAATGAGATGATCCATCGATGTGCAACAAGCACACGGTACTGTCACACCCCCGGTAAAGCATTGCGACCATAAAAGCATGTTTTGGGGTTCTCCTTTCGTCTACGTGTGACTACTACTTGTTTCCTTTCGTCCTTTGGGGTCGAACTTATTTTGTCTTGTCTACATGCAGACCTACCAATGAGCAAAATTGAATCCTTACAGGGCGTTGTGTCGGGTATTGCTGTGGGAGGCCTGGTGACCAGTGTGCTTTCGTTCGTGAGCCAGCTACGGGCCCAGGGTGCTGTCGGCGGCGATGAGCCGCAAACAGCAGATGACGTGGCGCCGGCCGCGTTCATGTACTTCTCCGCATCGGCTGCCGTCATCGGCGCCTGTATCGCGGGCTACTGGTCCATCCCCATGCTGCCCTACGGGCGTTACAAATTGTTGCTGGCTGGCATAATCGATGATCCCAAGGAGCGCAAGATGCTCACGGTGGGGAACGGATAAACGGGCGGAAGGGCATGGCCTGGGTTTTGGTTGCATGGTTCACGATGAGGAACCCCTCCACAGGCACTTGTGGGTTGTCGGTATATGCGCGGAACGAAGATTCTGTGGGATCGATGCATGATTGGAGGGAACGAGGATCGATGCATGATTGGAGGGAACGGGACGGGAAACATTTGTCGTATCCGTGTCATGGTGGGTTTTGCAAAAGAGCCGTTCGGCGCAGACTGGTCAACACCTGGGCGCCGTCGTGCCATGTCCCCGCCCTTCACCACGACCTCTGCAACCGCTTCCAAACTACAACCAGGTCGATGAGGATTTTGAGGAGCCTCTCCTGACGGTAGTGGAGCGCTCCGACAACGGTCCGAGCACTAGCACGGGTAGCCGCAATGAAACCACGCGTGCCGCCATCATCAGTGTTGAGTCAGACTACACCATCTACAGCCGAACCTGGCAGCAGCGGAACGCCTTTTACATCTACTGCACCTCTCTGTTCCTGTGCCTGTGTGTCACCATGAGCACCCACCCCGGAATCTCCTCATTCATCTGCTCTGTTGACAACCCCGCCAAGGTGTCGCCGTGCGCCTCCCGAAACGACAAACCGGGCATTTTGGGTCGCATCCAGGGAGATCTGTTCGTGCCGCTGCTCTTCGTGCTGTTTAGGTAAGAGCCAAGAGTATGAGACCTAACCTAAGACGGATCCAGCGGGCCAGGAAGGTGGTCAGTATGACAGTCATGCATTTTTACGTGGGTATGGACGGGCCAACGAGACCGGAAAGTTTCGGGTCACACTGTCATGAAACGGAGGCCCATATCCCTGACAAGTCTGTGATCCAAACGGCTTCCAATGTTTAGATTGTCTCTACCTGCTATGTGGCACTTTATGATCGTACTGACGCCATCAACCGCTCGTCTTCGTACGATGTCATCCTCTTCTCATTCTTTAACAGCCTGGGTGACTTCCTGGGTCGTTTCCTGAGCGGTTACGGCCCCTGGGCCCACGGCGCACCCAAGCCCCTCAGCATTCTGGCGTATGCGGTTCTGCGTTGCGGAGTGGCGGCCGCTGTGCTGTTCTGCCACCTGGTGACCCCCACGCCCTGGCTCCTAGACGAGTACCTGTCTCAAGACTACTGGCCCTGGGCCGTCATTTTGTTGCTTGGCTGCACTCAGGCAGGGGCGGGGGATCGATTCCTCGGGATTTAGTTCTTTGTCCAGTGAAACGCCTTTTACTGGGGTTAGATGGGGTCATGGGATTGTGAGTTCGGGAACCAGGAGAGAAGTAGGGCTGGTCAAACACGGTTTGTGTTTCCAGCGGGGTGTCGATGTGGGGGTAGCGACTCCCCTCGCTCCCCTCCCCGAAACTTTGGGAGTACCTTGGATCCCGGCCCGCTCGACTCTTAATCTGAGCACTACTGCTTTCTTGAAAAAAGTGGACACATCCACCCCGTCTTCCGGTTTCATGACTTCACGCAGGGCCATCTCATCAGCACCATCTGTATGCACGCGCCATCGACACTGATGCCCACTGAGCAGTCCAAGTACGGCCCCGTGACGTCTTTCGCCATTTCAGCTGGTTGCTTCGTGGGTTCGTTCGTGTCGATGGGGCTATCATCGGTTTTCCAGTCGCATTAATTTACGCGCTCTCCAGGTAGCACATTGGTTATATCGTTGGGCGAATGCCGGAGCTGGTTGTTGGGAGCTCCGAAGGAGGTAGAGCTTATCAATTAGAAATGGTGTCAGTATAGTATCTGGATCGATTTCAGTATATTGACCACCTCCCATGCAATTCGTTAATATCTACAGGGGGCTGGAAGCGTTTGTGCCGGCAGAACAGCACAACTTAAGTACGTTATAATGCCGTCCACTGTAGTGCATGGTATGCTGTGCGATTAAAAGATGTAACTTTGGCCTGGTGGGACTGGCACCATGATGTTATTCCTATATGCGCTGCGCACGTTGAGCCCTTTCCTGGCCGGTATTTGGTGTGTTTCTGAAAACCTTCCTGGGTTCTTTTGTGTCGATTCGCCAGCGCGCCTTGGTCTTCCGGCACTAAACAATCCAGCCTACATCGAGGCCATTGTGACGATGTGTGCCACCGGATGTGTAGTCGGGACCGCTCAGCGTACTCTGGGTAAGGGTTTCAATGCTAGTTGCATGCCGTCATGTTATGAGCCTGCTGTGGTGTTGGTCGTGTACTTTTTAGTATAAGAAGGTGCGTTGGAATGAGGTGCGATGTTGTTTGGTATCATGCCGTTTCAATCTTGTGCTGCTAAATCAGCATGCTGTTTCGATTAGAGAAAACGTAAGTTCATCGGTGTACAGTATCTGTCGGTACAGCTGCCCCGCGTTAGCAATTTTCACAGCGCCTTGTACATACAGATGATTATCTGTATGTTGGTGTGCTGCGGTTGCGTCTTTCTGACGATGCAAGGACAATGACACTCGCCAAATTTTGACGAGACGTGCCCGTTTATTAAAAAGAACAGCGTGACACGTTGGCGCGTGATTGTTCTTGACCTCGTAACAGGAATCGCCACGACCATCCAAGGAGGATCTATTGCATGTCGGTTGTTAGTAGGTTCGTTTTTCCTTAAATTACATTTCCAGTAGCAGAGATGGGTTTTTGTTACAGGTCACTTGAAGATACTTTTCCCATTTTTGATCCGGCTTCACGATCCGCACAGCATACGGAACATTTGCCGTCTCACTGAAATTGTCTCATGCACACTCTGCATCATCGTCCAGCTTCACTTTCTAGTCAAACACGAAGATCCTTCTGCAAACACGGAACTGCACGGCATGACTGGATGCAGCGATAGTTACAGTTAAGCTAGCACACCAGTCATCTTGCAGCAATATCGTCCACGCTTTAGAGTCCTCACAGACAGTCGATGCCACCTTCGCCCTCGTTCAGCCACGGGACTGAACTGGCGTTTTTCCTAACCCGTCAATACCACAAAATCTTTATGGTCCTAGGCCCACGGCCCAAGATCAGCCGCGAACGGCAACGAAGGATGGTGAGATGCGCAACGGAACCTTCACAGCATTCATCCCATTTAAACTGCACCAAACCCTCCCCCCAGAGAGTGTCTGGGAAGGTCAATAAAAATTTTCATAAGCGAGATTTGTCACTACCCATAACGGGCGTGGGCCCTGAACTTGACGTACGGCCACATCCTCCCGTTTAACTGGGTCTCCCTCGAAGCTGCGAGTAGAACACGAGTGACGAATCGCACAGCCAGAGGCTCAAAAATGAAATTCAAGCATAAGGGAATCTACCCAACAGCAGCTGCACATCCGTGGTTTGGAATGCCCTACGAGAATCAACCATATCATACCCAAAAGCGGACTGTAAGAGCTTTCCCCCTCTTTCCACTATGCATCAGAACAACGAGCAGCCGCCAAGGTCAAGACAGGACAAAGCGCTCGAAACGCGGTCGCCCTGGCCTGTTTAAAAGTCTGCCGTGCAGATCATTGAAGAGCTCACCAAAATGACAAGCCGTGCGCTAAAAATATTTCGATGGTGCACAGGCTGTTAAACATAAATCCGTCCAACCCCTCACACACTCCCTATTTCCCCCTCCTGCCTAGCAGCAGCAACAGCAGCAGAAAAACAGTGACAGCGCCCGTCCTTCCCATTCAAACCGCTCAAGATTTTAACCCTTTACTTGTCCTTCGGCAGCATCTGATAGTTGTCCTTCTTCGTGCCCAGGATCTTCTGGTCAATGAACTCGCGCAGGACGGCGATGCCCAGAGGAATCGCCACGTGGGGCCGCAGGAAGTAGGTCTTGGGCTGCATGTTGGTCATGATCTCGGCCCACTTCGCCATCATAGCGTCTCCTTTGCGCTGCATTTCGCTAGCGACCGCGTCCAGAAGGATGGGGCAGCGGTACACGACCTCCGCGAAGGCCTTGCTCATCCAGAAGTCGTGGCCGTACAGCGCCCGCCACTTGGATTCATACTGGCGCGTGGAGCGAGCCGAGAAGTCACCGGTCTGACGCATGGCCAGGATGGTCTCCGCAGCCGCCTTGCCACCCATCATGGCCGTGTGAATGCCCTCACCTGGAGTGATAAGTACATAGAATGAATGGGATTAAGTGGCGAACAAGAATCGCAGGAAAGGTAAAGAAGGACAAACCGTGGAAATAGAAAACTTCATAGAGATATATTGATATAAAAACTGGGTTGCATTCGGAATGCAAACCCGATTGATACGGGAACGAGGAAAATCAAATTGCCTCTTTGACTTACCAGTGTACGGATCGATGTGACCGGCGGCATCACCGATGATGAGCAGGTGATCGTCGTAGCTCGTCTTGAGCCCCTGGCCACCGAGACGAAGGCTGGCAGCACGCATGCGCTCGATCTTTGCGTTGGGGCCAATAGACTTAGAAATGAATGGATCATACTTGATCGCATCATTATGCAGGCGCGCCAGGTCCGACTCCTTCACATCGCCGCAGTAGCCGTCCTTGCCGCAGGGGATCAGGTAGTAACAGAAATTGAGCTCATCGTTCGGATGGCGGAAGATAGCGGCGTACCCCGGTAGCGACCACCTTGGGTAGAAGCACACGCCGTCGAAGTTGGTGTTATGAGTTCCTCCCTCGATGAAGGCGCGCGTGCAGACGCCCTTGGGCGCCTCAGTGCAGTAACCGAGCTTGGTAGCGAGGCGGGAGGTGGCGCCATCAGCGCAAACCAGCACACGGCCGCGGACGATGGCGCCAGAGACGGAGGTGACTGTCCAAAGACCGCTGACCTTGTCGAACGTCGCACCGCTGACCTCAAAGTTTTCCTTAAGATCAGCTCCTGCGCGGGCGGAGTTCTTCGCGATGCGCGCGTCGAGGTTAATGCGCTTGACCGCGCAACATGCCGCCTGACCGAGCTTCTTCTTGGAGACACCGATGTAGGAAGTACCACTTGGACTTACAAAGCCTCCAGCATCAGCGAAATGGGCTTCATTGTTAGCAATAAGCTCTTGGAGCACGCCCATGTCCTCAAGGATGCGGATTGCCGGAGTGCAGACGGCATCGCCGCAGTACTTGTCGCGCGGGAATGTTTCCTTTTCCAGGAGGGCAACTTTTGCGCCACCACGAGACATGTAGTAGGCGCAGACAGCGCCCGAAGGACCGGCGCCTACGATGACCGCATCGTAAGCGTCGGTCGGGAGGGTGTCGACTGTATAGGGGCCGCGGGCTGGAACAGAGGTCTTGGCGCGGCGATAGGCGTAAGTCGCCAATATGGCAGCCGATGTAACACCAGCTGCAATTGCCACGGTCTTCTTGTTTTCCTGCACATATTTCTCCGCCGTCTCAAGCGCCTTCTCGATGCGAGCAGCCATGGTCTGATCCGAACGTTACAGACGGCGTCCTAGTAGCCTGAGGTCAGCAACCCCACAATGTGCAATGCTGACGCCCTTGGAAGCCTGAACAGATGGCCTGGGCAAGATCAGAATGAGCGCGGGAATAGTGTGGTTAGGGTGTGACGCAAGCATGCATTCAGCTACTTGCACTAGGTCGAGTGAAGGCCAGTGCCACCAATTGATTGGTAACAGAGACAAATAAAAGTTGGTTCATACGAGGAGGTAAGCCCGCGCTTGCACATTGGACGAGTGTCGTGCAAGCGGCTCGTTAAAGCCATAAAAATAGTCACCGAGCGTCTTGAATCAGTAGCTACTTAATTGTATAGGAAATATCCGTTCGTATACAAACTTGTATTTCAGGTACAATTTTACTCCCTTGACCTGGCTATCAGTACAATTGCTTACCATCACGTCGAGTGCCTCTGTATGGTCCTAATAGCTGCTTATATTTTGCCTCACTCATTGCGAGCGTTCCTGAAGAATTTGCCAACTGTTATGGTGCCGGCTTGTCCTCCCGCCTGAATGATCGTCCTTGTCACTTAACCACAATGCTACCTCCCTGTTTCTTTTGTGGTCATGAGGTTATATAAAGTTCCCTTGAAATAATAAAGAACGTCTTCCTCCCGAGTGTACGGTGCTGGTTACGAACCTGGAAGGTTGCCGTGCTTCCTACTTGCCTCCAATTGGTTACACAATCACACTTCCCTAGTCTTGTACACTATTTATGAAGTGCCCGGTCCAAAAGATACAGAGAAGCGGACCACTGTATGCCAACCGTCTCACGGATTCAAACTTATCAGCAGAAAGGAAACATCATTCTTCCTCGTAGGTCATCGGTTGCCGTTAGGGGTAAAGTAGAGAGCAGATCCCGCGGCACCGGTGCTGCACAGTGACCACAAGCACCCTACAGCCATACACATACATGAGGTACTGGCTCAGTGCATAGGAGAGGGGGACCCCGGCAACGTAGGTCACTCGGTAACTGCCGTAAGGGGCAAAGTCGTAGCGGTACTGTTGCCACGGTACCGGCGTTGCACAGTGATCACAAGGAACCTGCACGCATTGCACGATTATAAGGTACTGGCTGAGCGCAAAGGAGAGAACCTCAGTTCTGGGACCGAATCCCATACGCCTACGTCAAACAGCCGGCGCCGCCCAAGGATGAAGCCAAGCTGCTACTGGGCGAGCGCATCGAGCCGACGGACTTTACCAACAAGAAGAACACCCACTACATCCAACCCTACACCAAACAAATCATGAAGTCAGTGCTGCTGCTGTACGCGATCGTGGTCGAGCAGCTAGCTGCCGGGTTTCTACGCGCTGTCCAAACCGGCTGACTACCGGGACGTCGTGCGGTTGAGGTGCAGCTGGTGCTGACCCAGGACCCCATGAAGGTCAAGGAGAAGCTGGCGTCTATGAGAGAAACGAACGTCAGAGGGCTGCTGTTCGACAAGTACCTCAAGCAGATCACGGAGGGTGGCAAGGTTGCAAGATCATGCTGATGCTCAAGTCCACGCTGCCGCCGGTGCCGACAGGTGCTGCCACGACAGAGGGACCTCAGGAGGTAGCGGGAAGCAGGCGAGGCGACACCTCCCGGCGCAGCGCAGGTGCCACGCCGGCGAGCGCATGGCACTTGTTGACCAGCAGGCATGTCAGAGATGGCAGGACCCTGACCTGAGATGACAACCGCACACCTCAGAGCCGAGCTCCAGCATCTGCAGATGCAGCAGCTCGGCCCCGCACGTCAAGCACGTGTCTCTGGTCGCCAGGTTGGTCAGGTGCGAGACACTCTCCAGTCCTCCAGTCCAGCCTCTAACGTGCAGCCTGTCAAGCCTGGTCAGAGTGCGCAGGGCGCTCAAAGGCGGACAGCAAGACCAGGTGCAGCAGGTCGTGCACTGCCTGCAGGTTCTGGCACCAGCACCTCCAGGTTCAGCGCACCCGGCAGGTGGCTGACTCAGCGCAGCGCAGGGCCCTCCACGACGGCCAGCTGCTGCACGCCGGGCGCAGGTGGTCCATGCGCAGCAGGGACGGCAGCCCCTCCACATTCAGGTGCACTAACCAGGCGCAGCCACTGTCCTGGCTTGTGGACATCACGACTGGACGTGGCCCTCCTCTTGCTGCTGATGCTGCATGCTCCATCAGGCATGGCCTCACCCCTGCGGCTTCTATGGCTGTGCAGCCTGTATCATGCAAGGGAGATCGCCACTATTGAGCCACTGCTGTTACTGGTTGATATCTGCGATGAAACGCAAGATTGGAAGATATGGTGGTTGCTGCTGCTGCGTGACTTCAAGTCAGTACTAGTTCGCAACCCCAAGCCTGACGGATGTGTGATCCCGTGCGCCAGCTGCTGCTACGAGACCACCCCACTGGTTGCAGCACAGTGGCAGCTGATGAAATGCCGCCCCTGTTGCTAGTGATGACATGCTGTTCTGCTTGGCGGCCGAGGCTAGCTGCCGCTTCGCGGGTTAGGACACCCCTCGACCCTTTCCCCCTGATATGTAGGGTTTGATCCTCATGGGTTCAACGGTGCACGCTGACGTGCGTTAAATGGCGCATGCCTATTTCTAATCTATTGCCCCTTGCCTTGCATCCTAGATCCCACACGCGCAGATCATTGTGGCGGCGAGGAGGACCGCGATCACCCACCAGCCGCGATGGACAGACCACACCTTGCCAGGTGCACGGATACATATGAACGTGATGCAGGATGCAGACAACTAGCACTGGACGGTGCAGACCGTTGCTGGAGGGAGACCACCATGTGCCGAGACGGCAGGCGGGAAGCGATACAACTTGACGGCCTTAATTGAATGCGATGCTTGGCCTTGAAGAATTCAGCAGAAGGATGTCTCAACATGCTCTCTAGCTCATCACCACACCACATCTCATTTAATGCAGGCGCTAGCGTCACGCTCAGTGTTGTCTGCCAGGAAAAGGACGCGCACCTACCCCATTGGTCAATGACCCCATGCATTGCTCAGTAAAACCACCACCATCGCACATGAACTCGACTGGCTGAGGCTAAGCACATGAAAGGGCCGGTGACTGCATGATATCGTCCATGCTGTATAGCACTGCGTAGTAGTAAGCAAGATCTAATCAGTGTCACGACATAGCACCCACTGGCTAGCACAACCAGGACAGTTTGAGTGGCTGAACAGAGCACTGCGGGACAGACCGAAATGCTTAAGAAAGCCAACGCGCGGTATATACACGACACGTGCGCTTTGTGGCATCGTGACATTAACTTCATTCGCCGGCTGCACCGGCTTTGTGCCATGATTAATGATAGGGTGTCCTAGCTCATAAATTAGTGAACAGGTTTGGAGCAATCTAAATCTCCTGACGGGGAACTTCTGCGCTCGTCGCAATGCTTTGCTGTGCGCGGGTCGTTGGGTGTGCGTGTATGCACAGTGCGTTTATGTCGTTGTATAGCGTTCCCCTATAATGGGTCTGATTCGTCATGCATATACAAATCCTCTTAAACATCCTCTTGAACAAACAGGCACGTGTCATGTTATGATAAAAACCCGTCTGGCAAAGTTAATTGCTGCAAGCCGGCCAAGCAACTGAGTTTCTCCACTGTAAATACTTTTGCGGTGTCCATTTTAACTTGAAATCTTAAGTCAGGAACCCATATCATGGGGTTGCTTCAACTGGGATCGCTCGTGCTTATCGGAGGACCACTGATGGCGCAGGCAGGCTTACTCGCGACGATAACGGTGTATTCCGTTGGCCACTTCTTTAACGATATAAATGGTGCATCGTTTGACAGCTGCTTACAAACCTTTATCTATCAAAACAAGCTCCCCATTAAATTTACGGACCGAGCCGTCGTTCGACGCGCCTGGACAACTTCAGCCCCAAATAGTGGTCTAGCCAAATCAATCCTAGACTACAGCATCGTTTTTCTTGGCGCTGATATGCAGGTAGGAGGTTTTCTTCGCTGCGGAGCGCCTCAAAATGCCATTCCACTGCCGTACCCTGCGAAACGCCTGTGCCCCATCGGCCGTGAGGCCGTGATCCAGCTTAACCGCCGATGCCTCAGGTCCCATATGTCTCTGGTTTTTTCCAGACATCTGACGCAGCCCCCCGGGAACCGACCCATTCTTCCTATCGCTCAGCGCTCAAAAGCCCTCCTGGAACGATCCCGTCGGAAAGACAACATGCGTTGATCCCAATCTCGACTCCCCGTACTGCCGTAAACATGCTGATCCCCAAATGCGCTCAATCCCCAAATCCCCAAAACTTGCGGATCTGAACTGTACCCTTGTCCTGACCTTGTGAAAGACGATTTACTGCAACCTAACCCTGAAAACCTGGCCCTCGTGACATGCTTTCTCGCATGCCTCCTTTAATCTGCTGCCAGTGTTCCCCCTCTGTGCACGACCTTCTTCTGGCCTCCACCATACACAGTGTGGATTGAGAACTTTCACATTCCCTGCCATAGTCACCAGGACCAAGACCCGTTATTCGTTTCATTACCCCATGCTCCTGTCGAACTCTCCGTCACTCAATCCTCGAAATTCAAACCCGCCATCACCCTGCCAATCAAGACGTGGACTTTTCCGGCGCCGTTGCCTGGCACACTGCTTCCCAGGCCAACCTCGCAACTTTTACCAACATGCTTCAAGACCGACTGCTCTGGTACGACCTCCTAGACGCTGCCCAAGCAGGCTGTAGCGCTGAGGCGCTCTACCGCAGCCCCTCCACCAGCACCAATAGCTCCTCACCGAGGGTTGAACCCCTCAATCAGCGTATCTTGGCGATCTGCACCTCTAACTCCATCGCCACTGTCCTGGCCCCAACTGCTGGCAGCCCATGCACGTTCTTCCTCCCCCAGCAAGTTTGCAGCCCGCCGCCACCAATACCGGCGCCCCCACGCCCGCCAGCCATGCCCGGTATTCCTCTGGCGCCGCAACCACGGCCGCTGCCAAGGCCGGGCTTACCACCAGGCATGGGCACTTGCACATTGATCATCAAGGCCCTCCGCCCTACCGCCTGGCCTCCGGCCAGCGCTTGCAGCCAGCTTCTCTCCGCGGTTGGCGCTCTATGCACTTTCAATGTGCAGATGCAAACTGGCCGTGACTGGATGTGTTTCGATGACGGGTCTAAGAACGGGCAGCTCATCATCGTGGGGACAGCTGCAAGCCGAGGCGATGCGCAGCAGTTGGCTGCCAACTTCGCAGAACACCAAGTGAGTAATGATAACGATAATACCTTATGATTGGCCGATCACGGGAGATGGGACCAAGAGGCGCTGAAGATGCCGTTGAAGCAGTTCTGGTGAGCTGGCTAAATTACCGCCAAACAAAACATAATCATACTTCCTTCGTACTTCCTGCAGGTAGCCAGTGCGATAATAATCCTGCTTGGCGGCATGAGGTGCGGCTCTGTGCTACAGCTGGATGGCAGCAGCTGTGGTGTACGGGCGCGGTACGACTCTGCAGAGCAACCGGAGCTGTTCAGCTGTTTTCTGCCACCACCACTGCCGCCGCGGCCGCTGCCAGTGCCTCCATCGCCATCACCACAGCCACCACTCCCACCTGCACCCCCATCCCCTGCATTGCCGTTGCTGTTGTTGCCTAAACCATCCAGACCGCCATTGCCAGAGCCACCTACACTATCGTCGCCGCAGCCAACCCCGCCAAAGTCGTTGGTAGTTCCAATGCCGATGCGCTTGACACGGCCGCTGCCGCCAATACCTCAGGGCATCACGGGGCTCTCACAAGCTAAACCACAAGCCGCTTCGTTTAAGGAGCGGCCACCGCCGTCGACAAAGCGGTGGCCGCCGTCGCCCCCTCGGAAGCAGCCGCCGTAACCCCTCGCTTATGGTTGGGCTGCCATAACCACCATCGCCAGCCGTGTAAACCAGCCAACTATTGTCAGCGGTTGCCAATAGACACTAAGCGCTATGGTTGGTACAATGACGTGTCTCCTATTCGGGATGCAAATGCGACTTGGTTGAACTCTTGGCCTCCTTGTTCAATTTTGCGTTTCCACTGCATATAATTGATGATGAGTAGCGGTCCGTCATCGCTGTGGGGAGAGCGGGAAATGTCAGGGCACAGAACGCAATTTGCACCATAAGGCTCCCAGGTGTGTAAGGTGCCATGAGCCGGCGGCAAAGCTCTTTGCCCAGGTGTATGTGAGAACCGCTGAAACTGCTGATGGAGCGTTTGGGCCCATCAAGAGGAGAATCCTGCATCCCTCCTCCTACTACTATACCTGGCACAAGTAAATACGCGCCTTCCATTCGTGTGCGTGCGTCTTGGCCCTTCGGGCTGGCAGCAACTGGTTGATTCTAATGCAGTAGTGTGCATTGGCCAGCTGGAGCCCGTCCCAGCAAGGAGAGTAGTCGAAGGAAATTTACATCTAGGTGGTGGATACCTTAACGATGCACTTCGCAAAGAGTCTCTCATATAACCTGTCCACCAAAGCCCCAGTTGCATGCACCATTGAGTTCTGAGTGAATATTCCTAAAATTCGTTCGAAGTTCGGTTCGACAATCAGCAACCAAGCGGTTCAAGAGATCAACTTACATATTCGCTCACACGGACAAGGCTGATGGGTATCCGGCATCTATAATCCCTCAGTGCGCGTTCTAACCTCCACTCCACCTCCACTCCAAGTAAGGTGCCGTGCAGGCGCCAAACGGCAAGATCTCTCTCTTATGTGTCCCTATAGCTATTTATACGATATTATTGCAGTTCAAGTCTGCTTTGCTGTGATGCAGATGCAGATGCAAGGCGTATGGCAGCAAGAGTGAAATATGATGCAATATATCAAACAGATCCGAACTCAAATCGAAATCCGAAGAGTCCCCTTGGACTGGGTAAGGGCATCTGCTATAACTTTTTAGATGTGCGACGACGCGTACTAACTGCCGTACCAACTGCCGTACTAACTGCCGCAACAGCTGCAGCAAAAACGCAATTATGACGGTCCTCCGGTGATAGGCCAGTGATCAACCGACAGCACGTCGCACGTCTATTACTCCTTCCCTTTCTCTCATTCCGGAGCTGATCAGCAGCTACTGGACAGCAATCTTGGGGAAGGCTCGCCAACAGAGGACACGGCGGGACCTCAGTGACCACTGCACCTTACTCACCACTGCATGGACGACCTCTCCTCAAGCGCTCAAACCAACAGCGCACAATCCAGGAGCTTATGCGGTGGAACAAACCCTAGATGGCAGATGGCGGCCTAAAGGGCCGCCGTGCGATGGCAATAAACACAGTTTTAGCAATACCACGCGCGTGCTTGATGAACCAGTTCGTGGGGACACTACGCTTCGTAGGATTGGCACCCAATCGACACCGTTGTGCTTGTCCCGGAGAGAGCGCAACATCTAAAAAGAAACGTTCCTATCACTATGGCCGTGACGACCTGCTGGAGAATCGAGAATGCAAAAAGCAGTGCGTCGAGCCCCAACTGACAACTGACGACATCCGGTGATTCAACTTAAAAGAGGCAGCAGATGACAATAAAATGTGCCCTTTTCCAATTCATTCCGCTCAACGGCATACGTGGGCAAACAATGTTTATACGTAACACACGCTGCATATTTTGGCTGTAATGCGTGGCTAATGCGAAGCAAAGGCCAGACCGGACACTCATATTTCCTCCACTGCTGGGTTGCGGTATCGTCCTCCATGGGGTTTCTCATCTATGTGATGATAGCGGTGACGACACATAAACAACATCGACACGACATGGCTGTCATGATGATGACTAGTCGTGTCACCATTTGAGGCTTGCTGCACCCTGAACCCAACACAGATTAACGGTCACACCACGTGAGACGCCGTACGCAACTCCAGTGAGACATTCCATGACCGTGACTGTTTTGCTTTTCTACGCCCTAGAGCAATGTGACACGTCTGATGTAACACTGCCGTCCCCTCCCCCAAATTGACCTTCCTAATCCCCTTCTCCCTCACCACCAGCTGAAACAGGGCCATCATCATCATTATCATGAAATCCGGTCCGCTCCGAAACCGCGCACTAAGTTACCAGTTACGGCTTCACTTCTTCGCTCTCAGTCCTACCAAGGAATAGGCATCATCGAGATCATGAATCCATGAAAGCAACTCTCAAAATCAATTATGCCTGCGAGCGCCATTATTCAGTTGCTGCTGCAACACGGCAACAGATTGTACACATTAGTGTGTCTAAAAGCTCCTCGTCGCCAAAGAGCAGCGCCCGACGGACCTCCAGCACCTGGCACAGCTGCTTCGCCGCAGCCGCCACCACCACACAGGACAGCGGGTGGTTACCCCTGCACCGAGGTAGAAGGCAACAGCAGAAGGGACAGGCACTTAACCAACCGACGGAGTGACCGGCTTCAGTGCTCGCCTAACTGGCTGACTAGCTCAAAGATAAGGCATATGGAGATATGGTGCCAGAGAAAGAAACCCAACACGACAAAAGGAACCTCTTGACAAGGGGATAATCTCGACCTGATTCGGCGTGTGAGGTCTACAAACCGACGCACATCACAATAAGAAATCTAAACCGAGAGACGTAGGATGTGCGCGTGTCTGTGTCTGTGTCTGTGTCTGTGTACAATCGACCGGGAGAGCTCGCTGTCTCCCCACCCCTCCCCACACCCTCCAGCCGAACCCACCATGCATCCGCCCTCAAAGCGGCCAGGGAGGCCAAGTCTCGACCAGGTACTCCCAGATCGGCCAGGCGCTCCTGCAGCGGCACCATTCCAGACCACGGCCGATGCGGCAGCGGTGGGACCCCCGAAGGGGAAGATACCACTGTTGCCGGCGAGCTCGCCGCCCTCGATTCAGTCGCCCTCACCGATGGCAAGTTCGGCCCCGCTGCACCTGATATGTTGGGGCCACTGGTGGTGGTGGTGGTGATGGTGTTAGCGCCGCCGACATCTTCCGTTGCTAGCCGCACCAGGACATGCAGATCTTGTACGGGTCCCAGTTGCAGTCCGGGAGGCAGCAGCGGGGACAGCGCTGTCACGACCTGCAGACAGACAGAGACGTCCATTTGGAGGGGGAAAGGAGGGCAAATACACGGGACCTGATACTACGGCTGAAGATATGCTGCTATGAAGTGCAAATACCATCCGCGAGGGTGGCTGATGAGGGCTGGCCTGGTCCTAGGTGGAGCCCCCCAGCGAGGGGAACATGGCCCCCAATTGAAAGCCCTTAGGTAGCTAGTCTCGAGCGCACACACACACATACAGATGCCTTTGTATCCCGCAGGAGCGAAAACACCGCCGGCCCGGCAGCTGGCAAATTATGGCCGTTCCAAGCAGGCTGAACAAGACACGAGTAGAAACAATGTTATGAAGAAATTGCCGGTCGTGGCAGCTGCTGTCACTGATGCCCTCCTTCGTCGCTACCCCGCTTGGCTGACGAAAAACCGCTCTGGTGCCTGTGTTCTCTTCTTTCTCTATTACATTTGAATATACATACATAAACCTCACGAAACAAGCACTGTTCATGCCGGACGATCGACACCCCCTCCCCCTCGATTGCACCACCCGAGGGGCTAACCCACCTGCTGTGCGTTGCAAAGCACCTTGACGATTCGCCTTCTTTCGGAATTCCCCGTCGCAGTGTCGTCTGTAGCCGGAATCACAGCACTGCTTTCGGCTTTCAATACGGGCGGTGCCGACGTCAGCGGCGGCCTCGTCGGCGCCACAGCCGCATCAGTCAGAACCGACACTGCTGTGCGGATCAGCGCATTCTCCGGACCTACACCTGCTACGCCCAAAACGTACAACGTTGTGCGCCAGGCCTGCGCCACCGCAGGCGCCAGCACCATAAGAAGGACAGGCGAGTCACGCCGGTCCATCATCGTCGGCGCGCTGCCACTTGATGTCGTTGTTGACTGTGTCGCCGCCGCCGCCGCCGCCGCCGCTGCAGAGTGGGTGGTGGCGGTAGCGAGGTTGTAGGATTCACCTAGTAAGTCCACGCCTGTATGCGCTCCCGCTTCCAGATCCTCCGCAACCCCCACAGCGTCCGTCGTCGATGCTGTTGGCTCCACCACATCCACATCAGGATGTAGATCCGCCACAGCACAGTCGATCGCCACACGGGACGCGGCCGCACAATGCTGTGCCATTGCGGTGAGCGCCGCCAGCACCTCTACCTCCCCGACCTCGACGTCTAAAGCACTGATGTAACGCACCACAGCAGGCTGCAGATGAGCGGCGGTGGGGCCCGGGTCGGCGGCACTGGCCGCGGCGGCAGCAGAGGATGCCAAGGTGACGAAAACTGGGGGCAGCAGCGGCGACGGTGATGCCATTAATGATTGCCACGGGCCGCTTTCTTCAGCCGCTGCGGCGGGCAGCGCATTGACGGAACCATGACACGGCACCTCGCCAGCATTGCACGCGTACGAGTCATCAGTAGTGGCGGTATTGGAGGTACCAGGGGCGCCACCAGCACCTGTGGCCGCAGCCTCCGCGTCACACTTCCCATCAACGGACGTAACCGCTATAGTGCTGCAGTCGGCCGCAGCGTGCCCAGACTTGTTGAAGGGAGATGCAGAGGCATGAGGGACACTACAAACCACTCCTTGTTCACCATCGCCATGCATGGTGGTAGAAGCAGCAGCAGCAGCAGCACCACTGCCACCGCTAGCACTGCAAGCGACTGCTGCCTCCGCCCCTGTGGGGAGCCCCAACAGCAGGAGCCTCGCGGTCTTGGCGCGTCCCGCCGCCTCTGCCTCAGCAACGAATGACGAGGTGAGTTCCGCCTCCGCCTCCAGTTCTTTACTCTCCTCGGGAGATTGAGCCTCGTGCCGCTCCACCGCCAACTTAGCCTGGTGCTCAATTGCAATCCTGAGCTCCGCAGCAGCCGTAACCGCATCATTCGCAGAGCTGACGATATCAGAAAGCGCACTTGTCAAACGCTCCACCGAAAGCGGTGATGAGGTTGATTTGCCGGAGGTAATGGTGGTGACAGATGTGGATACGTTGGAAGGACCTGGAGATGTCCCGCTGTGAAGCTGTTCCGTGTCCCGTGCGGCGCGTGCGGGTGCGGATGAGGACGACAACTGTGCAGCCATTGGCTCCTCGATGGTTGCCGGGACGGGCGCCACCATTTGTGTCTCCGCCGCTGCCACTGCCACCACCACCGCCTCCCCTGAGGAGTGCACATCTGCACCTGCATCTGCATCCAGGTCGGCTGTATCGAAGTATGGTAACAACTGTCTTGTCGGATGCCGCCGCGGCTGCGACACATGCGGTGGCAACGTTGGCGGCGACGGCAGCGGCGGTTCTGCCTTCAGCTCCGGCTCCAATCGTGCCCGCGGGTCCGGTCCGTCCTGCAGCGGGGCATCCCTGGAGGGCTCCCTAGGCAAAAGAGCTTCCTCCACAGCCTCCAAATCGACCAAGTCCAAGTCCCCAGAGGAGATAGCACCCGAAGCCGTACTCCGGCTCACGTCGTGGGCCACGCGCTGTGAGCTGTCGGCGCCGACAGCTGCTGGCGCGGACAATGACGCGGTCGCTTTATCGCCATTATCAAGAGGCAATGGCGACAGCCGCAGCCTTTGCAGCTTCGCCTCGCTGTCCGGCAATGGCTCTTCCTCGAGTCGTGCACCCGTTTCCAGCAGCCGCAGCAGCATGGCTACGTGGGCATCATCAGACTGCTCGTCGTCGACACCCTCAACAACCGCCTCGCGGCCGCCGCTGCCGCTGCTGTAGCGGTCACTACCGCCGGCGTCGCTTTTGAGAGCGCTGGCAAATTCACCGATGACTTCCTGTAAGATAACGGCAGGCGCCCGACGTGGTGCTTCTGCCTCCGCTGCAGCTTCAAATAATCCTCCTCCTCCTGTTTTTCCCGCGATGCCTTCACCGGCTATTTCTGTTAATTCTGTGTCCACTGTTTCTGTGCCTGTTGCGATACGGCAGGAAACGACGTCCAAGACAGCAGCTAGAACAGCATCCAAAACCGCCTCATCAGTATCGGCAGCAAAAACAGCCTCCAGCGCCTCGGTGTCCAGACTTGTACCTAATACCGTGTTTTTGATCACCACTTCATCAATATCGGTAGCGACTGTATCAACGTAGCCTGTTGCAGATTCCTCTAGACACGGCTGCTGGCTGCTGCTGGTCGAACTCTCCGAACCACCCTCTCGCGGTGCTCCTGCCGCCGCTCCTGCTGGTGGCTCCCCACCTCTCACAGGTTCCACGAGCGCCATCAGCTCATCCAGCATGAGTTGAACCGCAAAGCCCATGCCGCCGCCGCCGCCACCGCCCAAATCCCCAGCCGCGGTGGCGGTGCCGCTGGCCCCACCAGTCCCGACAGCACCGACAATGCGAAAGAACCTCGGCTCGCTCAACAGAAGGGCTGTCAAGAGGGGTGCCGCCGCGGCGTCGCTCAACGACTCGCTCAGGATGCCCTTCCGCCGGAGAAGCAGCAACAACAGGCCAGGGTCGGCGGCGGCAGCGCCCAGTTGCGGGTGGCGGGCCTGTAGCAACGCCTGACCGACTGTGCGCAGAGCCTGGGCCCGGGGGTCCAGTCCAGGGAAGGCGCGCAACAGGTGCTCCGGCGATACGGATGTCAGGTTGCAAATCGAAGTCGCGAAGTGAGCCGCAGAGGGTGTCGTAACGGTACCGGCCGGGGCTGCGGCCGCACACGTTGGCGCTGACACTGACGCCGGAGTTAAAGCAGAGTCAGACGCCTGGTGGCGAGGGGTGCACTTGGCGGTGGCGGACATTGGCATACTTGATGGATCTTCCTTCGCGGGACCGGCCCCTATGGCTTCGTCACCGGGCGAGACGGAGGATGTTGGGTGGCTAAGCGCTTCGGTGGGGTTGGCAACCTCGTCATCACCGAAAGGGGCGTATGCTGACGACAATGAAGATTCCGCAGCGAGCGGGGCTGCGGCTGCAATGTCTTGGGGTGTTTCTGTCTCCTCTGGGACCTCGTCCGGCCCCGCCATGTCACCCTGAACTACTGGGGCCATCCAAGCTGCCTCCGCCTCCGCCTCCGCCTCCGCCACGCTCGGGGGTACGGACTGGTCCGTGGCGCTGTCCTGGGACGATCCAGAGGCAGCAATCTGCGTGTGGGTGTGTGCGTGTGGGCTCAAGTGTTATCATCGGGAGTCTGGGTTACAAGTGTCTGTGGCGGCAAATGCATCTATGAGGTGTGATGTGGCTACAGATTCCGTACCGCGCGGAGGAGTTGTCATACCGACATATACGACCATGAGCCGCGGAGAGATTAAAATCATACGCCTATAGCCATGATATAACCTTCCCACCATAGTGCTGCCCGCCCAGAAAAAAGAACAGGAAAAGGGAGCATCTTTTGTTACAAAGGTTCCAACAGACGAGATGCACAATTCAAGTTCTTTTAAGAGATGCGCCAAAAACAAAACAGATACCTATCGTAAATTGAGGGAAATATATGTCTCATGGGAATGCATGGGCGAAGCAATGGTTGTAATTAGGGGCTTACTCTTGGCCGAGAGAGTGGGAGTCAAGTTCCTGCCGTACCTGCCCAAGTTCTGTTAACTTAACGAACTGCTCATCCCACTCATGGATGGTGCCCGAATACGATTGCGCACGTCGCGCCATTGACGTCTCCACCGCCAGGTCCCCAGGATGCGCCTCCCCATCCGCCTCCTGCCCATCAGCACCATCAGTGGCATAGCTCTCAGGGCTTCGTGACGATGAGGGGCTCCGTGAGGGGCGGCGGCCGCTGCCGTCCAAAACGTCCTCTGCCGCTCCCGCCACGGCAGTGCCCAGGTTCTGTCGCTGTCGCTGCTGTTGGTGCAACTCCCGAACTATAAATTCAACTAAATGTTGATGCTGCTCTTGGTGGGCGTTGGGTTGCTGGAGCTGCTCCTGCTGCTGCTCCTGCTGCTGCTGCGAATCCACCTCACGCAGTAAGGGTGTCAGCATCATGTTTTGCTCCTGCTGCTGCTCGCCGCTCAAGTCTGCCTCGCGTTCGGGGACCGCGACCCCAACCGCCGCTGAGGCGCTCGATGCGCCATGATGGCTCCTGGCTGCACCACCGAGGACTTGCGATGGCGGCGCTGGCGCCAGTGGCGGGGCGCCGGCGGGAATATGTGCCTGTGCCGCCAGCCAGGCCGCCACGTTTGCATGACTTTGGGACTGCGCAACGGGTCCTCCACTAGCTGGCAAACCGCCCACATTAGATAACGCCGCCAACGTCAGCGGCGGTGTAACGACGGGGCCCGAGGCCACGGCGACGGCCCGCGGCACGGTGTTGGTTACAGCGCCGCTGCGGGCCGCTGCCGCTGCCGCAGCCACGGCGTTACTCGCATTGTACTGCTGTAGCACGCCAGAGAGAGCGGTAGCTTGTGGAGCGGCAGGGACGGGTAGCAGCGCAACGCGAGCCGATGGCTGTGGGTGGGCATGCATCTGAGCCACTTGGGCCCGTTGGCGCTGCATTAATGCAAGTTGGACTTGCGCGATCTGTTGCTGTTGCTGTTGCTGCTGCTGCTGCTGTTGTTGTTGTTGTTGCTGCATCACGGAGTTCCGTTGCTGCAATAGCATATGCAGTTGCTGGAGCTGTGCGACCTGTTGCACTTGCTTCATCTGCGCAGCCGCCTGCTGTGCTACGGCGGCCTGGGCCTGCGCCTGTTGCAGGAGGTGCGCGGCTTGGATCTGTTGTTGTGCATGCGCCTGCACCTGTGCCTGCTGACGGGCTTGCAGAATGCGCATCAACATTACGGTATCCGCTGTGGCATTGGATGTGGGTTGAGCTCCAGAAGCCAGGAGTGGCGGGATTGCTGTACTTGGTGATGGGTGCTGCTGCTGCTGCATTTGTAAGTACTGCAGCAGTAAGGCGGCATTTGCACCTTGTGTCCCAGCAGTGGCAGCAGCAGCCGCTGTGGCTGGCGCGCCGGAAAGGGTCGTAGTCTGCAGCGGCTGCTGCTGCTGTCCTTGCGCTGCAGTCTTCAGCGCCTGCTTCGCAGCCGCATGGACATGCTTCTGGGGCTCCTGCAGCTCCGTGTGAATTTGCAAAGGCGCCACTGGCCACTGCGGGGGTTGATTCGCCGACTCGCCATGCAGTTGCGACGCGGCCACCATGCCCGCGGCGCCTGATCCCCCTGACAGCTCTGCCAACCATGACCCCCGAGAAGGCATCGGCGCAATTGACGGTGTCACAGCGCTGACCCCTCGGGGCTGTAGCGGCAAACCTTGCGATGCCCCAAGCCACATCCCTTCACCAGCACCAGCACCATCGCCACCACCACCACCACCACCACCACCAAAGGCACCCAAATGATGTCCTGCCGGTGCTGCAGGCGCGGACGCCTCGACGCCAGCAGCTCCAGCTGGTTGCATCCAGGGAGGGTGCACGCGCGTCATCCCAACATCTCCAAAGCACTGTCGCTTTGCGGCAAAATGTCCGGGAACCTGCGGCTGCGGTACGGGGCTGGAAGCAAACCTCGCCGCCGCCGCCGCCGCCGCCGCTGCCGCCGCCGGTCCCGCTCCCGTTGTGGGGCTGACTGCCGCCTTTTCAGGAGTGATTGTCGGCGCGGGCCCGGCAAGAGCCATCATTCTTGAAAGATCAAGCAGCGCCATTTCGTTACCGCTCCTGTCTCCCACGACGGAGAGGCAGTCGTAGGGGTCTCCCTCCAGCACCGCCATCAGATTGCCTGACGCCGGAAAGTGATGGGGCAGGAGGATGAGGAAGAGGCAGGGAATGTGAGCATGTAAGTAATGAATGGATGTGAATTATATGAAAAAACATCATATGAAAAAACATCATATCAATTAGAACAAAGACGATAATTAACAAGTTCCACAGTACACCACAGCAGAATACAACGCCAACGCACAGCCTGTATTGCATGCACACTCGATTCTCTAATCGAAAAAGATGTTCTGAAGCGCAAAACACATCATCCGCGCCAGCCCCCCGAAAGAAAGGACGCCGGCCCGGACGCCTCACCCGCTTTGTTGCAGGTCACTGGATCCTGACGCCGTATGGCCCGAAACAGCAGGTCTAGGCCCATGCTGTACGGGACCCGGTTGGCGCTTGCCGAGGTGCTGCCGCTATCGCTGCTACTTAATGCCAGTAGTGATGCAGCCAGGCGGCGCACCTTGTCCTGTGCGGTTAAGGAAAGCAAAAGAAATCGCGAGCATTAAGAGTAAGACGCCATCTGACAGAAGGTGGAAGCGGAAAAGAAGTTTCGGCATCGTTGGAAACCTCGTCAAGGCGCCAGACATACAGAGACATACAGAGGCCCATATAGAATGTGGTGGCGGTCAGGAGTTTGATGGAGGTGATAACACCAAGACACCCACCTGTGGGTTATCATCTGACCATACGCGGGTAGCCGCCGCCGAGTAAGACTGAGCTGAGTCCGTGACAAAATTGCCAGCCAGAGCTTCTGTACTCGCTCGATCACGTAGAAAGCCTGTCTGTACTGCACCAGTAGTTGCACCAACAACGAAAAGTTGTTGCGGATCCTCCCAGCGGTGTCGTCCTGAGCTCGAGACCAACGGGTGCTGGTGCTCGAGTTGCACGTGATCCCGTGCGGGCGATGGTTGCTGGTGGTGATACTGAGGTTGAAACATCTGTCCCATAGCGGCAACAGTGCCGCCGCTGCATTCAGTTCGAAACGTCTCCTCCCCTTGCGCCGGCGCCGCCATCAGGCCAATCGGAAATGGCGGTGGGAGGCTGCCGCCAGCGCCGCCGCCGGCACCGCCACTGCCTCGCGCCGCAGTCGGCCCAGCTAGGCTCCTCCCCGTTGCTGCCGCAGCCGCCGCAGCCGCCGCCGCGACATCGAACCCCTGCAACGCTGCCACCGGCAAAACAGAGGAGTTCGGCGCTGTCTCGGCGGCTTGAACGGCGGGACTACCCTGGGTAAGCGACGATTGTGACGGCGGCGGCGGCGGCAGCTGGAACGGTATCACCCGCGACATCGCGCGTGCAGCACCATCACCTTCCGCACGCCCTGATTCCGCTGCTGCCGCTAGACCCGGTGTCTGTCCCAGCCCCAGCAACAAGCCCGCTGTGTATCCTCTCTGCGCGTTCAGAATGGCAGGATCCTGCCATGAATCTTGCGCCTGATCCTGGCTCTGCTCGTGTGGCGACGAACGGGCTGGGATTCTGTCAAGTCCCTTTCCGCCGCCGAGCACGGACACATCCACGCCTGAGTCGTGGGTCACATCGCCCTGCAGCCCCGTGGCGGGATCCGTGGCTACCGTCCGTGGTTGGCGATGAGTGCCGGCCGACGGTAAACCCGGCTGGAAGTCAAATCCACCCAGCTGAAGTGCTGGCGGCCCGCGCATGTTAAGTATGCCAGTTCCACCGCTCATCGCACCGAGAAGTCCAGAAGCGTCTCCGCCGCTGGCGGGATGTGGGTCAGCTCTCATGCGCTCCAAGCCGTCTGAGACGGTGTTCCTGTTGCCCCATGGACCCGCCCAAGAGCCCACGGCTGTGGCAACGGCGGCGGCAGCAGCAGCGCCATTGCTGCCATGCTGCCGCGGCGCAACGGCCTCCACCGCACCCGGCTCACAAAAGTCATGCTGTCCAACAATCGACGCCACAGCATCGCCGTTGATGTTCCCGACCGTGGGCACAAACGTCATACAGAGCTCCTCAAGCAGTGACATGTTGCCGCGGCCGCCATCCTCACAACTGGTACCGCCGCCACCAGCCGCCGTCGAGTCACCACCAACCCCACCGATGAGACCCCGACGACCAGCCTTGTGTCCAAGAGGATGCATTGTCGGGAAAAGCTCCCAGCCCCTAGCAGCTTGCAAGCCGTCACTGCGGTCGCTTCCCGGCGCGGCATCGGCAACGGCGGTAGCGGCAGCCGCCGCCACATTTCCAGACCCGACTATGCCTAATCGTGACCCCACCACACCACCACCTGCAGCCCCAACTGGGTTGCTAGTGACAGCCCCACGATCCAAACCAATCCAGCTGTCGCCCAAAGCCTCCAGAGCGACGTTCTCCGCGACCTCTCCTACGGCTGCCTCCAGCGGATCGTAAACAGATGAGGATGACAGCCGAGCGTGATGCGTCTCCTGCCGTCCGTTTGCCCCAATGTAGGACCCAAATTGGCCGGCGGGATCGGCATCGGCATCGCCGCTCTCATTACCGGGCCACGGCAATCTGGAGCTGAAGCCGCCGGGCACCAGGCTCAAGTCTCCAGGGGAGCCGTCGCCCCCGACAGTAAAAGCGTTCAGATCTGGAAGCTCCGTGCCGGAGAGCCCGGCTGCGGAAAGGGCAGGCTTCGGAGCGGGAACCGTAGGCGGAGCACGTGAGACCGTATCCCGGGAGGCTGCCGCGAAAAGGGCTGCGCTGGGGAGCAAAGTTGGCGGGGGAAGCCGCGGTGGCACGGCCGCTCCGGCCGCCACTGCTGTTAGGGGAAGATAATCGGTTCTGCGGTCTTTATCGCCGCCATTTACCGACCATGTGGGTGGAGGTGCAGTCGATGATATGGGCACGTGAGCTGGCATGAAGTCGATTGACCTCTCCTCGTGGGGGAAGCTTGAGTTGCCACCGCCGCTACCCCTGGACATATACGCATTCGCTTCCCCTGTGTCCTCGTCATCCCTCTCCGTCACAGCCTGTAAGCTGTTGGCACGATGCACAAGCGCAGCTACATTAAGTGTGACTGAGATGCCTGGCTGCACAAACCAAAGGTTATCTCCCAGGAAGAGAGCCTCAGCGCTATCGTGTGCAGGGCTAACGGTGCCGCGCCAGTGATGTGCATCTGACCAATACGCATCCAGCATGGCCTCTGCGAAACATCAGGCAAGGCAGTCGGTCAGGTAAGGATCGCAGGATGGTGCCAGCAGAAGGCAGGAGGCAGGAAGTAGTCCCCTTGTTGAACCAAGACCAGAACGGAACCATGTGTTCATGGCATGACTTGTTTATCCGCTTCTTCTTAAGTTCGACAGATAAAGCGAGAGTAACTACTTTGATCACAGGAAAAACTCAACCAACGTGAAGGGGAGTCCACCGAACATCACATGCGCATTATCATCTTTATAATGGAAATTGCGTAGCAGAAGAACATTGTAAAATAAATGAAGCCTAAGAGGCGTGCAGTAAATTGTTATCGTGGGATGATCCGTGTTAATAAAACCCACCAGCGCTAGATAATGGCAAGGTAAATAATGACCTCGCTGATGCATTAACCAGTGCATCTTGTTCGTTGATAATGTGCTTGGCCAAGAAATTTTTAAGGCACGCTGCCGGACCAGCATCCGGTGGAAACACTGTGTCCACCCATTTGACCAGACGTGAACGTGCGAGATATATTAAGTGCCCGAGGTCCAGACGCACGGTATTGCCATCCAACACAAGGAAACAGGGGTCCTCAACTAGGATGCGCTGCAGAGCCGCCACGTCAACGTTATCGTCAATTGTCGCTGGAGCAGGGACACAACGATGGATTTCGACAAGCGACTGCGGTGCATTGTTCAGGCTGACGAGTGTGGCTGCAACTTTCCGCTTGCAGAGTGCGCCGGGACCGTTTCCTCTCCACACTATGTTTGCATATAACGATAAAAGAGACATGGTTAAACACTCTTGATAAACTATTTGGGCTGAATATGAAGAAACAGGAAGAGCAACGCAGAAGAAGAGTACTCGAGAGGACTAAGTGCAGCTCAAGACAAGGCTACAGAGGGCTAGCACAGTGTTGTAAAACTGACACAGATACAATAGGTACTACCTATGGCTGTAACATTTTCGCAGATACTGTATTTGAAGAGAAACATCAATATATACGATTGCGCTCGGCCCAGCTTAATCGGCGTTGCCGTACTGCGTACTTTGTTTGTCGGGCGATTTATAATCCTGTACGATGTTGACTCAGATCATTCATTGTGCACTATATTAGTATGGGGCCACATGCAAGTCCGTGCTGGGCATAGCGAATTGCTTAAGGTTTGTACCACGCGCCACCAGGGGAGTTTTGTTCCCTCCGAGCCACTTTTTAGCGCGCCCTCGTCCCGCCTCGCCTAATCAGGCAGTTAGGCAACTCCACAAAAGACTTACCCCGTGTATATACCTTCCATGCCTGGTCACATGATGCACTTCGAACAGAATTAGCAGGTCCTGAGCGGTGAAGAGCGGGGCGACTTCGTTGCATACTTTTCACGACCTCCGATTACACATTCTCATCCGGACATGCTGCTGACCCAAGTATGTTGTACGGTCAAGTCTTACACACTTGCACAGTCCGAAGGCACGAACTGGCACCATTGACATGCCCATTCTAAAACGGTGAAGAGGGCTCGCCAATAGGGCCGCAGACACAGACGCAGACACAGACGCAGGAGCGAAGCTCCAAAGTTGGTCCTCCCCACTTAACAGCACACCGGACTGGTTGCCAGTGGCCCAGTAGCTGATGGGCTCGCCGCTGGTTCCCTGCATCGTCTGCTGCTGTACCGATTATCGGCGGAAGCCCTGGCTATTCGGGATTCTGCCTGAAAGGGTTCACGAGACCCGACCGCTGCGTGTACAAGGTTTCCTCCTTTCCTCTCCGCTCTTAAGTCTTCCTTTGTGCGAAAAAAACTGGTCAAAGACCAGCACAGCTGGCACTAGAGGACGATGCTGCTTCTGTGGTGCTTTGGTACTCTAGTACTTTCCCAGGCTTGACAACAAGGAAAAACACACACCCTGTATAATTGTCCATCTTTTCACATCGTAAACCGAACTATGAAAAGCTGAAACTCAAACTCCCAGCCGCGATAGCTGCTGTTGTTGCTGCTGCTGATCATAGTAATGACGAAACAACAATGAGAAATACAACATTCATTCAGCTCCACAAGGTCTCACTTCCAGGCATATGCCGCCCTCCGCGCCCCCTCCTCGAAGTCCCGGTCCAGGCGGTACGGTCGCAGCACCGCTTGAGCCTCCAGCAGCTCGGCCTCCGACCCCCTCGCCACCCCGGCCGCAACATCCCAGTGCCGGAGCTCCGCGGCCACCAGGCGAGCCACCTCGGGTGCTAATGTCATGCCGCTGTGCATGGTGGCGATGTAGAGACCACGGCAGGTGGAGGATGGCCCTATAATGGGGTGTCCGTCCTGTGGCAGTGCGGTAGGGTACGGCAGGGGAGAAACATTACCATTAGGGAGACCCTGCAGCTGCATAGCACAGACAAGGCAAGGGAAGGTGGGATAAAGGTTTTCGACGAGACTGTCTGGTGGTGGGTGTGATATGGAGGTGTCACAGAGGTTGTCGGTGACAAAGGGAAATGTATTTTTTTGCGTAATGATATGACTTTGTACAATTAAAATTCAAAATTATGCTGTGTAATATAGATATTATTACTATAATTTATAAAAAAATGAACGTATCAATAAAATAAAATAAATTGTATTATAATTATAATTAATAGAGTATGTGTATATATATTGTTAATGACTTACAGCGGAGCCCGAACGGCTCTCGAGTGCAGCAGTGTTTGCGCCCAAACAAACACCTTCTGTACAACGAACACGGTGTGGCCTAATGGCCTATGCGGTCACCAGGCATGTACTAGCTTCACTAGCAAGGAGGCCGTAGCTAGGACGAAAGTTCAAGGATTTCCCAAAACAACTTAACATGGCGTCTTTAACACCTCTCCCTTCGCGCCCCACCTTGGGCCAGGGGCGATAGGCAACCTCCACTCGCTCCACACGTGCGCCCGCGACTACTAGCTCCGGAACCAGCTCCGCTGCCCGCTGGAGCAGTGACTCGCCCCATGCCGTACTGCCGTCCTCGTGAGCGCCTGCGCAGTGTGGACGCAAGTGTCATCAAGATGAGCTAAAAACGTTTTTGGGCATTGAAAGCTGCTTGATTCCTGATACAATTTTAATAATCTATTTAAATATTTGATCATGAAGGCTATTGTAAATTGCGGAAGAAGAGTAGAGGTGATGATGGGATGGACATCGGGGGGCCCGGAGTGGAGTGGGCGAATAAACCACCTGGCATTCACAAACCAGTCTAGATATCAGATATCAGATATCAAGAAACAGCAAGAACAAAAAACATCCGCCGTCGAAGATTCCAGCGAAGATTCCTGCAGACTCACGCGTGTCTCCCAGCATGAGAGATCCGTCGGGTCGCTGCCACACGAAGACCTTGGCGGTCGAGATCAGGTGTCGGGTGAGTTGTCGCGGCAGCCCATCAGCGCCTGTCAGTGGCGACGTGATCGCCACCACCGCCGGTTTGTGCAGCAGCGGTACCTGAACACCCGCAAGGGCCGCTAACGGCATCGTTTCGGCCCCAGCCGCTACCACCACCACGTCTGCGGGGTGTGTCGTACCATCTGCCGTCACCACACCTGCCATGCCAGCAAATGGGAAAACCAGAGGTAACAACTAACACCATCTTAAGGAGGAACGCAGATACGAACAAGGTATGACGGGTTAAGATAGCGCGTGGAGGCAAAGATGCCGTCCCTTGCAGTACAGTACCGTATCGCACCCCGTAAAGAACCATATTTTTGTTTTGACCCCACCGCGACCGATTCGGCATCTCCCAGACGTAACTGTGCCGCCTATTTGGTGTGAAGCGGCCCCGTGTCTTCCTTTGACCCGTGGGTCCGTTGTTTTACCCTGCGCACCCGTCACTCGTGCTACGTGCTCCTCCGTACGGGTCAGGAGTCCCATAACCTGATGCGTAGGGCCCAGGAGGACGTCCGCCCCGTTGGCTTTCGCCTTCGACAGCATCTCCCTGCAAACCACCTGCGGGTCCACCCAGGCCTCCTGAGGGAACAAGTGAGCGCCCCGGTCCCCCATCTCTACGAGTTGGAGTCAGGAGGGATTTCCACACCATCAGCAGGTGTCAGGTGAGAAGTATAAGAGTGCGAATGCGAAGAGTGCGGCCACTCGGGTTATCCGCTCGGGTTACTTGGATTCTCAGCTCATAACACGAACTCCCTTAAGTAACAACAGTAATAATAATAGCAACAACGACAACAACAATAATGATAACAACAACAACAATGATGATGATATTATACAAGTAGGAGCGATCCAAGTCACAGTCGCCGTCAGGTAACCGGGCGGAACAGAGCGGGGCGTTGAGGCCGGCATCTGTTGCCGCAGCCGCACCTCGGCGACCGCCATCGCCGTCAAAGTCGCGTCCACAGGCCTAATTGCTGTCCTGCATCCGCCACTGCCTCCCCCCCCCCTCGCTGGCCCCGGACGCACCTTCCGACACGAAGGGCTCCAGCTGTCTAAGCTGCTCGGGGCCCACATGCTGACCCGGATACACCGGGTCCGACAGACTGGCCTCGTCATCGTCATCAAACAACAGTGAGCCGCACGAGTGCACCAGTGCCGGCCACTCAGCTTTCCACCTCTGCAACCCGGCGAGGTTCAGGTCTGCCGGGGGGTAAAGGGGGAGGGCGAAGGAAAGGGAAGGAGGGCAGGAGGAGGAAGGGGAATCAACCGGACCTGGCACTGCTGCAGGAGGATACGATCAATACTGGCTGAGATGAAGGGATGTCGGCTGCTGCTATTGTCTTACAAGGTCGTACAAGGTCGCGAAGCTGAGAAGGAGAAAATAATAGCTAGAACGCCGTCAAAGTCCCGGAACGGAAGCAGGAAAAGCACTCGAAGTCGACTATCGGCCACTTCTGCAGCTGGCGGCGAAAAGTACCTCGTGAAAGAAATTTGCTGCGAGAGCAGGTAACTGCTGCTGGTGCTGCCATGCCCGTGCTCCTTCCGCCCTCCCTTAATAAAGAGACTCCCTGACCCTGCCAACCCCCAATCTGAGCCCGGGCTAGCTTATCTACCAACGCGAGCCATCCGAACGAAGCACAGAGTCACATGAACGCACAAGGAGAGGCGGCGGCGGGAGCAGTGCGAACGGCAAGGACGTGCGCATGCGACAGAGAAGGGGAAGGAGTAGATGCACACGCACATGCAAACTGGCGAAGAGGCCCTTACAGTGCACCGACAAGCAGGTATTGCAATGGAAAAATTCGGGGCACCCGAAGACGCCGTGCAGATGGGGTGTAAGTGACGAGCCAATAGCAAACGAATGAAAACAAAATGGGAAAGAAAGAAGGGACAACATAGTGGGAAAGAGTACGACGAAAAACCGAATGAGGGAGCCAAAGACATTGCAAAGAAAGTCGCAGGCCGGGGTCACAGGGAACGGGATGGTAGCAGTAAATACGTGCAACAATGCAAAAGTAGAAGAAAGGTCCAAGGAAGAGGGAAAGGGTGGGGATAAGGGGAAGGGATAAGGGTGGGAGAAGGGGTGCAGATGGGAATGGAATGCGGGGTAGGGTGGGGAAGGAGAGAGGGGGGGCATCCAGAGGAAAACACAAAAGAACTGATTACACAATCTTACAATGTACGCACAAATCTACATGAGTTTCACGTGTGAACCGGTTTAAAACCCAGCTAGCGAGGTGGCGACTAAGGGGATGAGACGAACTCAGGTGAATATAAAGGGGCCAAAAGCTGATGCGTGTAACAAATGCAGGAATGCGACTACTTCTCCGACATTGTCGGAAAAGATTGGACAATGCAGGTAACTGAGCAACTTTAAATATGTCTACTAGGAAGTGCCGTAGAAGTCAGCACTTAAGGGTCGGGGTTTCGGGGTTTCAGGGTTTGAGGCTTTGGATCTTTCAGTTTATTCAAGCTATTCATGAATTGGCGGTTCAAAAGTGCACATACACCGCATCGCCGTCAAGGAATCATCACGATAAGACCCGACTCACTAGCAGCCACTTGCCTCTATAATGCTTGGGGTGTTTCTTGTTGGCATTCAGCCATGCCCATGTGCTTCGAGTAGCAGCACCCTGTCCCGGCTGGCCAACGACGTCCAGCACGCGAACCTGCATAAATTGTGTACGCCAGGGAAAATGCAAATCTACAATCTGTTTATTGTAGTTTTGAATGTTTTTGGTGATCCCGAACCTGGGAGGCCGCACTGCTCAGATTGATCAATCATCACCTTGGCACCGATTCGTGCGACTTGATGCGAAACTGCCGCACCTACGATGCCTGCGCCAATTATAACAACTTGAATAGTCATGAAGCCCTCCGATCTGTATGCAGCCAAAAGGTTGCGAAGCAGGATAATTCAGCTTATCCTTTGCCCGTCTTGCGCGTATAACTAGTTATGTGTCCCAATTCATTTTCAGCCCATGGCTACCATTTGGCTGCGAAGCTCTGAATTGCGATTCCGTACAGTATGCCTTGGGATAGCAAACTTGGAGGGGGAAGTCGTCGGATACTATGATGTTTAATAATCAGCGTTGAAACAGTACATGTTATGCATGCAATCAGGGGTCGGAGAACTGGCATGATTATTTGGGTTTGGGTTTGATATTGCTCTTGGCCCTATCGACTGACGGAGCGATTTTCCTTTTATCTTTTTCACCATATATTTATTTTGCAACGTTCCTTCATAGACCATGCCTTTAACTGATAACTTCTTTAACTTCTAGCAGTTCGTGGAGCCTGTTCGCTCGCACGGGCTGTACGACGTGACAGATAATGAGATATGTAGCAATCGCATTAAACCTTGATCTACTTACATACTCAATCACTACTATCCTACTGTCCTCAGCATAAATTTGTGGGATCATCTTGTACACCTAGAAAGCTCAAACTTCAGGCATCCTTCTCCAAGGTTCTGACTTTCTTTGATACAGGCTACAAGAATGTCTACCTGGTACGTTATTCTATCTTGAATCAAGTCTTATCTGCCTGCTGGCGATTTAGTCAGCGAGCACCTGTTTCATGTTTACTACAGTGTGTGCTTCGCTTGCCCTGAGCAAGAGACGGTCTCCGTTATTGAGACATGCGGCAAGTTCAGCCACGTCGCGCAACCTGGATGCAACTTCATTTGCTGCTGCTGCGGCTCCGTCGTGTCGGGAACACTGAGTCTACGCGTTCAGCAGCTTGATGTCAGGTAAGGGAAAATTCCATGCATTTTACTGGGCTCTAGCGAGTGCGAAACACTCGCTGGTTTGTTTCGCGTTTGGTTCTGGTCAACCTTCTCATATCCCACACTTTCGCGTCTGCGCCGTTCACATTCGCGTTGTCGCCGCGTTCACGGCAAGTATGATTTGATTTGAAGCATTCTTCTTACTCAAGCTTTGAAGAACCATGTTCCATAGTTCGGGGTTCCCTTCACTTCGAGTACAACTCTGCTGGATAGAGGAGCTGCTACTGGTGTTTTTTCGCTCAAGGCATTTCGCAATCTAACATGCTCTATACGACTGAAAGCGCATATCCTGCTGTATGACTTTTACCTTTTATCCGCAGGTGTGAGACGAAGACCAAGGTATGCGGGCTTATCATGGTGTGCCTTCTTTTTCGGCCTGATGTGCAGCATTAATCTTGCCCGCCGTCGTCAAGAGTCACGTCTCTTTTGTATATTCCCTCTTCCTCCCTAGACACTCCGCGACAGAACCGTGCGTTCTAACTTAGACCCATTTTTGTGCATATGTTAACTGAAGGATTTGGGCCCTCGGCAAATCATATCGTGGGGAGGAGCCCACACGCTTCAGAGTTTTCGCGCAATCTGCGCCCCTGTGCCAGCGGCGAGAATCTCAACTTATCGCATGGAAATTTGTATTGGGTTTCCTCCTTGGGCATTTTATGAGATGTACGGGAATATTAGTGGTTTCCAACTTTTGCCTTCCTTCCCCCAGGACAACGTGTTCGTGACCATGGTTATCAGCGTTCAGTACCAGGTGCGTAAGAGGAAGCTTCTTTGCCAGAGCTAATCAACTAGAATTGCTCAGCTGCGTGTTGTGCCGACGCCCCCTGGCTGCCATGACGATGGGGACCTGAATGGATGTTGCTGCAGGTTCGCCGCGATGCAGTCTTCGACGCCTATTACAAGCTCACAAACTCTACGACCCAGGTATGGTCACCTTCCGCTATGGGCCGTTGGGTGCAGTGCAGCAACGGGTGCTTGTAACGGGTGGCCAAAGAAGTACGGGGAAGATGCATCGGAAACGCGCTGTTGCACCTGGGACATATTCGGCAATCAGGTATTGAGGTCGATCAGGTTGCCGAGGGATAGGGCTGTGTGAGGGCTTAGGGCTTTTGAAGACGACGAACACGCAAGGGGTGTGTGCATGTGCATACGCGTTGCAGAATTGGCCATCGCCAAAGAATTTGCCTTTCTGGCCTTGTGTAGGTTTTGTAGCCGGTTGAATGGTTCCAATGTATTCCATTTGATCGGCCCTTCTTGTGACAGATCTCGTCGTACGTCTTTGACGAGGTTCGCGCAGCAGTGCCGAAGCTTAACCTGGTAAGACCCTCCATCTGTTTTGATATGAAGGGGGATCAATTCGGAATGTGAAACTGCGGAAAACAGACGAAGACATACCGCCAGGGCTTGCGACATATTGATATCCTAAATCAGTTTGGGCGTGTAGGATAGGATGCAAAGGGCATGCAACAGCTTAGCAACAGTCGCATATGGCTAGTGACTGCCAAATGTACAAAAATGTTCTATACGACATAGGACGATGCGTACGAGATGAAGGACGACATTGCCAAGTCTATCAAGGACGCACTGGCCAAGTCCATGGAGGGCTACGGATACATGATCATACATGTGCTGGTGAATGATATTGAGCCCGCTCACAAGGCAAGTAAGATTTCAACTCAAGGTTGACCAGCTTGATCAAATCAAACCCATATCATTGGATAGTATTATTACTGCAATTCATCATTGTCGTATTTCTTCCCGTAAATGGGTTGCATCGTTGGGATAGTTTCACCATTTTTAAGGGGACGATGGTGGGTGACAACCAGCAACATAGGTCCTTACTTTACTCGACTTACACATCTACCTCGCGCCTCGTTGCCACCGCCCTCCTGCTGCGCCCCGCTGTCGTGGCGTGCGCAGGTGAAGGAGGCGATGAACGAGATCAATGCGGCACGCCGCCTGCGTGTGGCCGCGGCGGAGAAAGCCGAAGCTGAGAAGGTGAGACTCGTTGTCAGATGCACTGAGGGCACGTTCATCCACTCCTTGGCGCTGCGGTCTAAATCGTCGGCGTCGCTGATTAAAAGAGTTCTTAAGGGAGACCCAAATCCCGTCTTATATCCCAGCTTTTTCCCTACTCCCCGGCGCACGCTGTGCAGCGCCGCTTCTGGCTTGCCATATCTATTTGAACTTTTGATTAACCGGGGTTCGTGTTATGGCCGCCGGTTATGGTGCAGTTGTCGGTGGTGAAGGCCGCAGAGGCGGAGGCGGAGGCCAAGTACCTGCAGGGCCAGGGTATCGCCAGGCAGCGTCAGGTGAGGCGAGAAATTGCAGGTTGCCATATATCCTGTAGCTCCTCCTGGAGCTCTCCGAAGGGGCTACGAGGACACCCCTAGGCCCACCTGCACGGGCTGCACATGCTACCGTTACAATAATCTGAGCATCTAGACATCTACCGAAATCTCCCGATCAATCAACTTCCCTTACTTCTTACGATCGGCTCAAGGGCTCCCCGCTGTGGAGCGCTGCTTGCTTCACCATGCAGCAACAGATCGGCGTATCATGGGCAGAAGAGTCCGGCGTTCCATTCCTCCCTCCCTTTATCCTGCCCTTCTTCGAATAACTGTAGGCCATCATTGGAGGTCTACGGGATTCAGTGGCGGACTTCCAGGTTAGTCAAAAGTCGTTTGGTATACCCCGTATGCCACCGTATGCTATGCACTTCGGATGCCGAGGGATGCGAGGTCGAATGACGCCTGTGACTTCCAATGGACTGTGCTTTTTAATGGTACCTAGAAAAATCTTCCCAGAGGGACAAACAAAATTATATTTCATTGAAGTATCAGAAAGTCCGTGAGCCCTAACATTTTCGTGACGACTTGCCGTGGCGTATGACCCTTTCAATTGGTCACAGAACGGCATCACCGATATCTCGTCCAAGGAGGTGCTGCAACTGATGCTGGTCACGCAGTACTTTGACACACTTCGGGTGAGGGGGCAAGCGTACGGGGTTGGGGTCTTGCGGTATGACAGAATATGCGTTGAGGGTGCGCAGCACAAGGTCCCTCATCCCTTCAGCTTGTTGATACGCTGCGCGGCGACAGGGACTGTTCTACCCTTGCATATTACCATACGAAACACGCGATTTTCACTACGCGGAACTCCATGGCCTATTCTTGCTGTCGATGTTTACTGGTGCTGACATCTGCGTTGATGCTGACGGCTGCTGCAGGACGTTGGCGCCAACAAGCACGCGTCCACGGTTTTCCTTAACCACGCGCCCGGCGGTGTCTCCGACATCGCGGCGCAGATCCGCAACAGCTTCCTGGAGGCGCAGGCGGGCGCTGTGGGCAGGGCCGGCCCCAGCAAGTAAAGCAGAGCAGAACCCTAGGGTTCGGACTTAGCGGCTGGAAGGCGGATAGGAGACTTGTGGACTACACCTAACCAGTGGTGGATTTTGTAGATTTTGTTTGAATGCAGACAATACCTATTGGAGCGCTCCGGTGCGGCAGGGAAGTCACGCATCCTGATGACTTTCAGCCGGGACACATACAAACACCTGCAACCCGAATCGGGATGCTCACAGGATTGTGTATGATTTGCTTGGACAGTGCGTCGGGTGCGGTGGATCACCTCATATGTATGGTTTGGAATCAGCAACCAACTGGTGAGGTGGCTTGTACTGAGATAGTGTTAACTGGATGATTGCGGTGTGGACAAACAGATGATGAAACGAAGGTACTGCACTAGAAAGTAAATGCGAAAATGTCCCTGTGAGTTATATGGACGCAAACGGAAATGGGGCGTTCGGTGAAAGCTGGTTGGAATCTGCGTTTGTTTTTGACTTCTAGGTACGTGCACGTATACTTGTCGAACTCTGTCTGTCGATGTGTATTTAGCCGCAGATGCTTCCCACTTTCATCGAGATCTGCACAGTGTTAAGCACACTGGAAATCACACCGGAAATGCCGCACCTCATTCCCAATTGCCGCATCGAGTTGGTGCCGAGGAATGCGGACTGGTTCATCTGGCCAATGGTATCGTGACTGTTGGCGGTGGCTGGGTGACGCATATCCACATTGACGGTCCACTGGGAAACTTCCAAATGAGCAACCCCTACATTAGCATGTGCGGCTTTACACGGCGTTTCCGATACGCGTCCTTACTCTCCCCCATCCTATACGCTATGCACTGTGGATTTTCGTAATGCTACTGGGCGTGGGTACCGCCAGGGTGCGGATGCTAGGCATGGTCCTACCTGCTGTGGACATGGTACATACACACCGGTGTGCAACGCAACTCACTACCGCACCTCATAAGAGCACGTTTCGCGTGTGCTTGTAATCATAGCGTCGTCAGCCTGTGAAAAGGCATCCGCGCGTGCAGCCATGGAGGTGTGTCATGTGACGCAATCTGAATGTACCCATCTCCCCCAAGCCACCGAAAGCCATTGTCATCATTTTGAATCTAACTTCTACCAGCGATGTAACATTGCCTCTTGCGAGTGCGTACATCACCTTGACCTTGGTATGGTCTTCTAGCAGGGCGCAGCGTAGCCGTGCCGAAAAATATATCATCATGATCTACATCTGATAATGAACATTTAAATGACTCCACAATCGCGGTTGAACGCAATACAAGCCGGACCAGTGCTCTTGGGCTCTGGGCCTCAGCCCCAACAACCTTCCACTTGGAGCACAGGGCACAGGCTCCGCCTCATCCATTCGTATCTTTCCAACGACCGCCCAGCAGCAACTCTGATCGCACCCGTAGACGTATTCTAGACGTCATGATTGATAATCTTCTTGACGGTTAGGGGGACAATTACCTTCCAGTCAAAGACTGCAGTGTTTTTGGGCGAACTGGGACCACCGTGTGACCCTTCCCCGCCCATCTTTACTACAGCCCATTTTAGTTTAGTTTATGTCTTAGTTCAGTTTCTCATTTTTAACACACAATAACACACACCAAGCATCACAGGACAACGCAAACCTGCGTGCTGCTTTCAGGAACTATGCTTCCTCCATGCGAGACCCGCCGTCCGCCCTTAAGCCACTGGAGTGCTCCTGGAATTACCCTACCGCTATCCTCGCGATGTACCCGATGCCCCTTTCTACCTTATCACCCATCATCCTCCACAATCCTCAAGCTGCTCCAACCTGGCGCTCCGCCCCGCACAGCCCTTCAAGAGACTAGCTAACACAGTACCGGTGGAGAAGTGCAAAACAGGCATGTTGCAGCAGACCAGGAATCCACTACACCAGGCGCCTGGGAGATAGGACTAGCGGGTTAGGTTTGCAGCAAACATATTAGGGTCTACAGGAATCCGTGAAGCATATTAACCCCAGACCTCACAGCATTCTTCCCTATCCCTCCAAACCCGCCTGTGGTGCTGGTCATGTTTAAACACACATATGCGCGCTGAAAAAGAAAATAATCACAACTAGCCATGCTCATAGCACCTCTCGCCCGCTGATTAGAGTCAGGCTGTGGAGAGGGCTCCTCCCCACCAGCAATGCCGACACGAACTGCTTCACCAGTACGCGGGAGGTTTCTGTCTTGTGGTACTCGAAGCCGTCAAAGGCTGAGAGGGAAGAAAGCGCCGCCGGCAGCGACTGCCCAGCCACCAGCATCAGGCCCACAATGCGGTACTGATCACAAGCGCGATCATGCAAGGCATACATTTGCAAGAAGACCTCGCTGGCTAATCCCAGATCCTCCAGTCGGGCGCAATAACCATGGATGCAGTTCTCCGCCTGAGGAAGGAATGTAGTTTAGCGAAGGAAAGGGGGTGTCGGGAAATGGGATGGAGTTGAGGGATGAGGCAGGCGCGTGCGTCGGTTAGGGACGCGCAAGAGGGAGGGAGGGGTGGGGCGGGTGGTTGGCTGGGTAGGAACATACACGGGACTTAAAATAGGTCACAGACACATGGACATACGTACGTAAATATAAAGGATCCCTACGAAGTACCAACCATGTAGGGCGTAAGCAGCAGCTCCTGATTCCGATAGCTGATGCAAAAGCAACTGATGTCATTGGGCGGGAATCTCCGCCAGAAGTAGGTCTGCATAGGAGCGGTGATGGGACGGGACCGGGGGGGATGGAAGGGCAAAACAACGGGGAACGGCGGAAGACTCGGTCAGCAGACCCCGCAGAACGCGGTGCAGGGTGTTGCCGCAGGCTGCGGGGGGCGCGGAGGGGGAGCTGCTTTCGAGGCAAATGGCAACCGGATCGAAGAGGGGGATCACGTCCCCGGTGCCGCCATCCGGGGGCCCCGGGCAAGCTCCCCCAGAAGCTAGAAGCCTTTCCATTCCTTCAATCCCACTTTCAGAAGGCCAAACCGCTCACCACTAAATCATTATGTTTGTGTTTATTGTAGCCATAGTATCGCTTCCATGATTGGAGTGTGAACCTGTGTCGAAGGCGAAGAAGGGAACGATTAGTAAATGGCGGTATTGGGCCTTTGAGCGGCAGCGGGCGCGAGGAGGGGCAGCGCGAAGGAGGAGCGGCAAGAGGGAGCAGAAAGCCAACAGCCGGGTTAGGAACATTATATTATTGTGGAACAAGAAAGGTGTCCGCCAGCGAATTCTTCCCAGCAACCCTCCTGAGTTTGGTTCCAAGGAACACGGCTATCCATCCGCTTACAGTGTCGCCACTTCGTCGTCGTCGCTGTCGTCGCCCCCTAGCCCGTCCAGGTCAAAAGAGTGACTGGATATGGACAAATCTGATGCATCCGTATATCGAAATCGCGGCGCAGCTCCCGGGGGTGCCTCAGGCAACAACATGACAGTGGCAGTTGCGGAGCTGGGTGTCACGGCCGGGTCAAAAACGCCTGAAGACATCCCCGGGGTAAAGCACGGCGTCGGACGCTCGAGGTCCATTGCAGACGAAGCTGTTGAAGACCCCAATACCAGCCGTGTCGCTTCCTGGACGCCGCCTCCACCGCCTGGGGCCGTCCTGACTCGCTGTGCGGACTGCGGAGCTGGCGACAATCGAGGAGAGGATGGAGATCGAGGATTGTCCACCAGGCCCTCCTCCGTCCCTGTTCCAAGGGAGGGGACATCGGAGGCGCTGCAGGGAACTACGGGAGAGAAGGCGTCCTGGTCCTGAACATTCGTAATTCCGGGTTCGGTAGGTGTGGTGGTGGTAGCGCTGGTGCACGTCTCTTTCTGGGACTGCTGTTCGGCGTCAGGTTCGGCGCCTGCGGCTGGGGTAGGCAACCCCGCCGTAAGCTGAGCGGCTCCATCCTTGTCAACGTCGCTTTTAACGTCCGGGTCTTGTGCTCCCTGTATGTCATTCGCTAAGGGTGCTGGGGTGCTGTTTTTTGTCTGTGTCTGTACTGCTTCTCGCTCGGATTCTGCGGAAAGTCGGATAAAGGGCAAAGACATGTCCATGGCATCATTTCAAGACCGAGGTGCTGGGCGCGGCCCAGCCCTCACCTGATGGCAATGGCAATGTACCTTGCGCATGTACACTTGCACCGCAACCCATTCAAGCTCAGGCGACGCCGCGTACGGGTCCTGGCGGGCTCCGCGCAGCTCTTTCACGAAATGTTTAACCGTTGACTCCGATCGGACAGGACATTATAACAACGAAATTTGGGACGATATGTTTACAGACAAAATACATAACGGTTTGCTTTGGGTCGCATTATTCCTGTCTAAGGCATCGTACATTGCATTGACAGCTGATTCGGCCATCAACTACCTAAACGGCGAAAAAAGAATAAAATCTGACATATGACTGGATAAAACACATGCGAGTTGATCACTAGCTGCTTGAAAACTTGCAACGGTGTCGGTCCGACACAATCATCTTTCAGAAACACCGTGACGCCTTCGCTGTGACCTAGGTAGAAACGTTTTATATAATATCGGATTTTGATAGCCACCCGAAAGCTTGCCGACTTGCTGCTGCGACGATGGGTGAGCAGCCGAAAAGAGACACAATGGGTCGGCAGATTTTAGCCCGAGTAAGTTCTGACATACATAAATTGTGGAGAGAGATAAGTATGCAAGCCGTTTGCGCCGTCACGTGACTACAGCCGCAACCCGACTTGGGATTGCAGATAACCGCAACAGCTGAAGAGGATCCGCGCACAGCACAGGCATTTTTATCAAGTGGCAATACGTCAGAAGCGCGCACCGCAGATCAGCAATCTCAACCGAGCGATCCCGTTAAGCCGTTGTCTTCGGAAGAAGAGGTGAGCTCCGTGGATCTTTTTGCCCACCGAGCCGCCACGAGAAGCCGCCATGTCATCCCAAAACCCAGCCCTCCCCGAGCGTTGGGACTTGACACTCTTGGGTCCGGCATGGGACTTCCTTGCTGTCCATAAGTCACAGCGCCCATCACATAACCCACGACAAGGAACCCACATGGCCCACAGTCCGCTGTTCTGACTTTCCCGCAACCCTTTTCTTTTATCACCCACAGCGGTTGTGGAAGGAGTACTCGCTTAGCTTCGCGCGGCGCTTAAACAAGATGTGACATGTGAGCGGTTCCCCGGAGCTAAGCATTCATGCGCACTGTCGAGACCCTTATCAGCCTGCACCACAAACTCGTGGCAAGGAAACTTCTGGCAAAGCATGAGATGCGGTACAGGGGAAGAGCTCACAGGCACAGCAGCTAATAACAGCGACCTCTAACCGATGGCCCACTAACAGAAGCGACAGCTGTGAAGCTATGAACTGACGTACGAACCGACTGAGACACATCATCCAGGCGGCGCGCACCAAGCATACATTTGTGTGGCCCCGCCGAATAAGACGGTCTGACACTCTCTTCTGTCAACCGGCCACATCTCTTTCGTCTCGGTTGTATATGTTGTCAAAGTTTGTGAACGTCTATATGTGCATGTGCGTGTGGAGGCAGTGGTCACGGCAGATATTTACCTCAGCTCTGTCGGTACGCACTCCGGTGTTTTAGCGAGAGCAAGCTAATCACAGTGACGAACGTTGGTCAGACATATGATCGGTCAGAACAGGTGCCCAGTCTGACCTAATGCGCGAGCGGGCTACCCAGGAAATGGCAAAGCTGCTGAAGTACGATAGAACTCTATGGTTCCTTCCCCAAAGTCATGACAGCCCACCCGGGGCGTGGTGTAGTGCAAGTGTACACCTGCCCACCCGTTGCGCCCTTACGTCACACTTCCCTTGTCGCTATTATCCGCTACACGAACCGAAGCCAGCGCTATTATGGACATCCTTGGAACCACAACCCTGCCCGCTCGCCGTCATATTCCCCAGGACGAAAGCGACTCAAGGACAGCCCCGGGGTCATGGGCTGTAGGTCGGCTTGGCCTCGGCAAGATAAGCTCCACTTTGCCAGCTGGCGTAGGAGGTGGTGCAGACGGCGAATGGAGTTTGCAAGGCGATAGCTCGGCCCCCAAGCCGTGCCGCCCTGAGGCTGCGGCAGCTATGCACTTGATGTTCTTGTCCTGCAGCTCATCCACAGTCTGCTCCAACAGAGCCGAGATGCTGCTCGTGCTAAGTCTAGTTCCACGCAAAAGGGCCCGGGCGGCCGCTTGGTGCTTGGGAAGTGTCGGAGGCCGGCAACCTTGCCGCCCGTGCGTTAGCTTAGTCCCTTGCTTCCGAACGCCTGGAGCTGATTTCCGTTCCAAATCTTTGTTACCACCGCGCCCGCCTGAGCTGCCAGCCCTCTTACTTCCTAGCCCTTCCTTTTTCATCCGCAACAAAAACTGTCCGGCTTAAGTTGTATTTGCGAAGGTAGAAGAAAGTGGTTAACAGAAATTTGAAAAGACGGTGCCTTGTGATGGAATACATCCATATACTCGCAAATCCCCTAGCCCCTGTACGGCAACGCCGCATTTAGAAGGCCTCTTTACGACGAGTCAAGAAGTCGGGATCACGACGATATTTCTCTGAGAAGCGAACAAACCACCTGCGCGACGCCAAAAGCTCACGCGTCTTAATACAGGAGCAGGAAGGCCCGGAAATTTTTAAACGCACCTGTCCAGGGCGTTCATAGGAACCACGATATGGTCACCCATTTGCTGTGTCTGGAAAGATTCAAGAAATCGGAATAGGTCGAGTCCAACCCTCTTAGCGAACTCCTCCTTTGCGCCGTGCGCGCTGCCTTCTTTCTGGATAATCTGCTCCCCAGGCTCAATAGAAATGCCAATCTGGACAGGTCCTAAGGTTGAAGGTAACGGGCTTCCATCATCGTTTAGCGGCCACTGCAGAATATAAACGACTAACATCGTAATTTGCACGCGTATCCTGAGCTCGCACGGTTATGTGGTGCCTCAGCGTACCTGCAAGGGCATGACCTCACTGGGGTGTGCATTGTGCACGCAGCCGCGGTACGCCCACTCTCCGGCGGCCCCCGCCTTGACGTAGAGGCCGAGTGCCGCGTTCGGGTCAAAAGACGTCCCCGGTAGTAAGAACAGAGCAACCTCTTTCAGATCTGTATAGTTAGTGGTAATGTTGCCACAATTCAACACCCAATGTGTTGGGTCCACTTGCACAAGTTGGTTTGATGTTATCGGACCAGTAACGCCCACAAAAAACAAGCCGAACATTTTTGCAAGTAATATGATATGATTGGAATTATTTTATCTGAAGTTAAAGCTTGCTTAATAGTATGGAGTGCTCCAAGCCATGCGTCCGAGCATTCGGGATGGATAATTTTCGATTTAGGTGCCGCGCGGCAAGCTTCAACTTAACTCTAAAACTCGGCCCATTTATCGTCTTAGAGCTATGACTTTAACAGGCCCGGTGTCAGTTTTTAAAAGGACAACGTCCACGAACTTCGCGAACCTCCCCTTAGCTGTCGCGACCCAAGGGTCAGCAGGAGAGGAATGTAGCTATCAGCCAGCGTCATTAAGGACACAGCTCACTGCTGAGCAACCCTAGGCAGTCGACGGAACAGTTTCGTAACGATATATGCCATCAGAATGCATGTGACCCGCTGAACTGACCTTTGTCCTGTGAGCCTTTTCCCTGAACTACACGGAAAAGCACTTCAAATTACAGCAAACGGGTACCGTTTAACCTCCCCACACACAAGCAGCTAAGGACTAGAGCTAATGGCCAAGAAACCAGCCCGACACGGCAACGGCGAAGCACTCAGAATTGGGCTTGATATACAGAGACGGGTAACCTGCTTTCAATCCCCCGGCAGCATACACCCCCACGCGGGCTGCCACACCGCAAACAACAAGCGTGCGAAGCATAATACTATCATTACACCTGGGAAGGCAGGTATCACGGTGAAGTGTACTACATGTAACTGTACACTTCACAATGAAAAGAATTGACCTTCTGCCAAAACCAAATTTGCGATGGCCGGTTTCGGCCGAGACCCTTTTTGAGACATCTGTCAGGATTAGATTATTTGCTGCCTCCTCCTTTTGGGCATCAAAGAGGACCATCCCGCAATACAGCGCTCGCTGGACACAGACATAACGCTGCGCTATTTCGACTATGTTGGGATAGACCACCATCGACTGAGCATACATATATACACCCAACAATATCACCCAACACAAACTGAATGCCGCGACGCGGGGCCCTTTCCTCCTGCCTGACTGTCGGTATATGTCCGTTCGTCCGTAGTCCAAATGTTTGTCTTCGCCTATTTGGCATAGGTTCGAAGAACAATAAGCACTGCGCACTTTGCTACTGCGTCCTTGATCAATAAATTCAGAAGGAACAATCCAGAAGTCACGGCACGCAACCTTTATGATCCGCGCGCACGCAGAAATTTCGGTGCCTGACACTGCCAGCTTATGTGTCCGCACATGTCTGTCTGCACACCTGACTGCCCTCCTGCTGACATGAACGTCCGGAATCTTGTACGGGATTCCTAAGGTGTATCAGGCCCACACCTTTCTGTAACAACTATCCACATTTGTCACTCTCTACCGATCAAAAACAAGAAGTGACACAATCGCAAACCCCGATAACGCCAATCTTCTCTCCCTCCGTCTTCCCTCCCCAACGTTTTTCCGGTCATCCAAGTATCTCAAGTGGTAGATACCAAGTACTCCTAAAACGACCACACCATTGATTACAACAACGGAGACTGGAATAAGAAGACAGAATCCTGTGCGCGTGCGTGTGGACATCCCAGGGAATTATGACCAGTTATACCAGCAGCGTTATATCTCTGCGTTATGGGACCAGCGCGGTGCTGGTAACAGAGGCCTTCAGCTTGCTCTCCAGTCCGCTACGCCGGGAAGAGCCATCAATGGCGGTGGCTGTGCCGACACCACGGACTGACTCCACCCCGATGTGAGCCATCACGGTCGCCAGTGACAACTTCGATGAACTGGCAAAGCGTAGCTGTTGCTGTAGCTGAGGCGGACTAATCGTTGCCTGTCGCGCAATAGATGCTACAGTCGGGGCGGCGTAACGCGGCACAACACCGCCATCATTGTGGAGCCCTGTCGCCAAGCTGGGTGTCGTGTTGCCGTCACCGCCACTTATCACAGCGGATCCCGCCGATTTATAAAATGGATCCATCCGGGGACTCGTAGTGTTGAGCAGCCGTACCACGGGGCGCTTGTCACCTCCACCGGAACGGGGGCTGCGGGCACCCTCCACAGGATCTGGGCCCACGGGTCGGCGGGCCGTAGCGGGTGTGTCATTTCCGGCTGACCCTGTCGGCGATAAAATAATCGCGCGCTTAACCTTAGGGTCGCTGGCGACCATCATTGGAATAGCGGTAGCAGTAGCGGTGGCCCTTTTGCTGGCGCTGGCATCGCGCGGCTGGCGCGCCTGCGAATGCGGCTTGTGCTTAGGGCTTGGGGTGGAACGACCTTTAGCGGCCCTCACTCTCCTGTTTGCACCCGCCAGTGCACGCGCAGGGTTTGCGGCGACAGCAGTTTCTAACTTTGAAGAATCTTGCGAAAGGTTTTGCGGAGAGGACTCAGAAATGGAAGGGAATCCAACAGCACCAGGAGTGGAATGGTGCTGCTCATGTTGCGCCACGGATTCAATGGCAAAGGACGGGTCTTGCAGGCCCACCGCCGCACTGGCAGCCCCTACGTATTCTGGAGCCTCCTCGTCGCAGCACTCCACATCCTCTTCTTCCATACCCTGTGACAGCACCAACAACGGGTTCCCTGTAGACGCGACTTCCTTCGCGTCTCCGGTACCCACATCTGCAGGCAGCGTTCGGTGTGAGAGGAAGACAAAATTTCCACTTAAGCTGGGAATGGAAAGGATTAAACCAAGAATTCGACGATGATGGGTGATCAGGACACCGTGCCGCTCGCAATACATGCCCAATAAAGTGGGACACTAAAACTCCAGGTCGGAATCGTTACGTCCGCAGATGGACGGTCTGCGCGCAGGTGCCATTTTACGCGTCCCCCTGCCAATCCTTGCGCAGTCGCGCAGATAGGAATGAGGAACACTAATTCCCGACATACGGTACAACCATACGCATGCGCATAGTAGTTATTAAGTATTGCAAGTTACCGTTCAGGCAGCTACAGCTCACATCAGCGCAAACCCACCATCCGGCCCAGGTGAATTGGGCGCAGTTGGCAACTCGACAGTCGGGACCCCGAATCGAGAATGGCAACCACCAGAAGCTACCGTCGTCGTTGACTGCAGCACGTCCGGAGACAGCAGGTCATGGGCATCCACAGCGGCACAACCCTCTGCCTCATCCACCCTTCTTTCCTCCTGCACGCTCGTATGCCATGGCAGCCGGTGTGATAGGTCCAGCTTCCCAAGCGTTGGCGCATCATGGGACAAATCTTCCTTTGCCGCCACCTCCACAGCTGCTGCTGTTGTCGGAAACGCAATCGGAGTACCGCACACATGGAAGGCTTCTTCTCGCCATGCAGCAGCCGCGTTGACTGAGTTGACTGCGTCGATGCCACTACTCTCAGTCGCAGGTGGGGTGGCGAGTGTCACGGGCGTCAACATGAGGGCAGATACGGCACGATCATCGGCAATGTCGCTGGGAGCCTTACGCAGCACAGTTTCCGCAATCCAAATCGGTGACACTGCAAGGCTCTCCTGCAAGCACTTCGATTTCGACTCCAAGAGTGCCGTCGTGGTCGTCTTTGACTGCGGCGTCGAGATAAGCCGCGGCAAAACGGCGTCCTGTGGCACCGACGCCAAGGGTGGTGTCGAGACCCGCAAGGGCGTCGAGATAGGCAGCGGTGTCGAGATCGGAAGCGGCGTGAGGATGTCGTCCTGTAGTGGATCCCCCGGTGAGCCTTGCATAAGGCGACTTGAATCGTTTGCATTGGTCCAACCGTTGACCCAAATGCTAGGCTCCTCATCGTTGCCTCCGTACACCTCACCACCGACATTAACGCTGACACCGGTGCAAACCTCGCCACAAATATCACCATCAAGGGCCGTCATAGTAGCTGCTGTGGCGACGGCCATAAGCACGGGCTCCAGGTTGCGAACAATGTTGGTGCTGTAAGGGGACGGAGGTTCGGAGGTGGAGGATGCAGGCACAGTCCTAGCGATGGTTTGTACCGGGAGGGGGGCACCTGGCGTAACACCTCTCGCGTCAAAGGGTATCTGCGTGGAAACGAGTGTTGCCAGGGTCAACAACTGGGGCTGATAAGGCGGAGATCGCCAGCGCGCTCTGTCACAGGGACCCTCTACCGGGGAAGGAAACATATTTCAGAATACATTGAAAGAATGCAAATTAGGGAAAACTAACAGCATCGTTCGACGTTTGATATTGATTTCGTTTTGGACCCAGGACCACGCCGCGGTGGCCCCGACGTTTCCCTCACCTGATCAACCGGTGTTCTAGGCTCCGCCATGACATCCACATCTTTTATGAAGTAAAAGGGAGTTGATGTGTCGCAGGCCTGTGGCATTTCATAGCGAGGCATAAAAAGCAATATGTCAATGGCCTGCCGTCTCCTGAGGTACAAGAATAACATGCCATGGGGCCTGAATGTGCGACTAACCTGAACTGGTGTCTTCGCATCGTCAATCTTATCGCGATCATTGACATTTGCCTCCGTGTGCAACGCGGTGCTCTGAGCAATGCAGTCGCAGAAACTGCCCGGGACCTCCAACGCGTTCCTGTAACTCCATGAATTTCGTGTGTCAGGGATCATAGCAACGTTTGTAAAACATGAATAATTCTGCTTCCGTGCTCGAACCAACCTTTCTTTCGGCAAGACTGGCAACGCATCAAAAAGGCGCGCATAAAGGCTGCCCAGCAAAAAGGTTGCCATAACTACATTTGCAGCAGCCTTAGACAATATATCAATCATGGCACTGAAGAAGTCGCCACTTTGTGACAGCAAAGTCGAGTCCATTTCAAATAGTTTTCATGGAAACGCTGCTCGAATTTACGTTACTTTGATGATAAACGAAACGTTATATATCGCGCAGCATGAGCTTTACAAGGAAGAACCTGCCTGCATTGACCGCAAGGGACAGCATAAAACGAGCCTTGCCCCCGACGGAATACTAGGTAAACCGCTATCTAATATAGATTACAACTGTACAGTGCAGAGCACCGGTCCGAAATGAATCTCGCCAGCGCATGTCGTTAATTTTGTGAAGTTTACCATCCATTAGAGGACGAGACCTTCGTACACAGTACGATTTCAACTTCTCCTTTTGTGCCGTGGTCCTAAAGACATACAGAAATGCAAGCCAATTCATTGCCTTCTTTTGTCCATTGACTCTGAAGCTCTTGGAGAGCCGCGACGTTTTCGCTGACAAACCTCCGGAATGTCTGTGAATTTTACCGATGGGCCTACCCCCAACGGAGCGCGTTATGCGAAATTAGCGCACATCGCATATCCTGGTTCAAAGCGTCACAATGCGTGAAAGGCGTTCCTTTGTGCATGCTGAGCGATGTGCACGTTCCCATCTACCCGCCATCACTGTGCACAGTCGCTACCATCGCCACCCGTACTTCCTCCACTACCGTGCCACATCTATAAATACATATAGTCTATGCACGAACCAACCACAACCACCCCGCTCCCTACTGCACCCCCCACCACCGACATCCCGCATCCTCTACCCCGTAATCAATCCCCCACCGCGCCTCTTCCCAGCGCGCGCGGTTCTCCAGCTCCCCCCCCAGGTTATGAATACTTAATAACTTCCTCTCAATGGACTGCACGCGGAAGCCGCCGCAGCTGTCCTTCCTCCGGCCATATCATACCTGAGTTCTCTTCTGCAACTGGGTCCTCGGTTTGCATCAACCTCTTCCCCTTCCCTTCCTCCGCGCCTCCCACCCCACAAGACGATACGACCGGCCATTTCCCCGTCTCGCCTCGGCCTCCCTTAGTTCCCCCTTCCGCCTCCTCATCTAAATCGGCAGACCCTTAAGAAGTTGAGTTACGCAGAGGAGGGCATTAGTGTTGATTAAGACTCGTTTTGGGTTACATCGCTCATCCCCGGTTTGGGTCGGGTTTACCACCGGCCCCTCCCGATGGCACGTCACATCCGGAAGCGCGAGTTGCTCTGTCCTCCCCCGGCACCCACCCCTGCACTGGCGCTGCTGGGGCCCCCCGTAAGGACCTTGAGGTCGGGCGGCAAGCGGTGCGGGGGAGCCGGCATGCCCCCAACGCTCTTCAGCTCCACGAAGGTCGGGTATGTCCTCAGTCTCATCTTCTCAACCTGACCCCTCAGGTCCGCCAACTCGGTCTGCTGCGCCAGGGCAATCTCCTTCAGCTTCTTGTGCGTCACCAGACTTCTCATGCGTCTGCGGAAGGACGGGAGAGGAAATAACGGTCTGTATGCAGTACAGCCGAAAGGATGCAGAAATGGCATTCTTGGAAGTCTGTGAGGGCGAGTCAGCAGTGCAGCAGTCTCCGGGGAAGTTGGTATTGAGACAGGAGGGAGTCGCTGCAGTGGCGGCATGTGATCAAGACTGAGAGGGATATTCAATACAGGCGGGACTGATATGATCATCAGTGAGCTGCCGGAAGGGGACGTCCGCTTAGGAAGTGCATTTGCGAATGTGCAAATGTGCAAAACATACTGTACAAAATACATTCCATGAGGATATATTTCTGTTCAGTTCACGTTTATATTTCATTTACATTTAGGTTTATACATTATGCTTTGTCCGTTTGTGATTCACCACCATCCCCATTACCCACCTGGCCGCCTGTTCCGATGAGCTCTGCATCCCCGCCTGCAGCCTCTGCTGTTCCTCCAGCACCTTCCCCAGCGTCACCAGGTGCACCGCCACCTCCTGGTTCTGACCGCTGCGGGACGCCACCTCCCCCGCCAGCTTCGCCAGTCGCCGCCGCTTCTCCTCCAGCGCCTTGCTATGCAACCTCTCCCGCTGCTTCATCAGAGCCTCGAGGCTGGCGGCTTCGACAGCTGCGGAGCGGTCCTCACCGTCTTTGAGGACCGTCTGATGGATGAAGGGGTTGGAGGAAGTGGGGAGGGTGAACGTGCATGCAATAAACACCTAGGAACCAAAGCCATACGATATACATCATATATATACATATAGATATATATATATATGTATATGTGTGTGTGATTATTGAAAATTTGAAGCCTGAGAGGGGCTGGCCGGAGCTGTAATTTCGGGGAGGAGGGGAGGAGGAGGGGGATGGGGGTAGGAGAACAAACTAACAAACAGGGGTCTCTTGAGTTCATTCTCCTCTCTGCCTACTTGTCGTATAAGAGTTGTGGGTGTACATGTGTGTGTGTGTGTTTACTCTCCTCTACTTACAGTAACCCAATACGCCTCGTATACTCCACTTGTGGTCGAGGGGTGTGCTTTGCTAGCCACACCTCCACCCCACCCTACCTGCATATCCCTCGTCACGTGCAGCAGCTGCAGATCCCGAATCTTGGATCTCAGATCCTCCAGCAGCATATCCGCAGCGGCCGCCTCCCACTGGGCGGCGTAGATGCCCCTCTTGAAGTCCTTCATGGCGGTGAGGATCTCAACCTGGGGTATCGGGGGAGGGAGGAGGGGAGGGAAGGGGAGCCGCTGGGTGTTTCGCTTCCGACCGACAATTACAAACGTGTCAACATACCCGATACTTAACCCCCGGACACCCCACCTCACCCTACCGCACTGCTCACTTCACCCCTCCCCATGAAAACACACACACGCCGCACCGCACCTTCTTCGTCCCCTTGCCCAGCACCACCGAGTTGAGCGCCTCCACCACGCTGCGACTCAGCAGCCGAGCATCAGACAAATTCGAAGGCGCTGCCACCGGCGGCGTCACCTCCACCTGCCCCGCCAACAGCCGCAGCTGCAGCTCATTGTCGTACGCCGATGTACGGCGCTCCGTACGAAGCACCGTTATCGCGGACATGAGGCTGTCCATTTCCACTGCCAGTGACGCCTCCCTGGACTCCAGCTCGGGAAGGTCCCGTCGCGCGAGAGACAGGTCGACTTGAGTCAGGCGAAGCGACGCTTCCGCTTCCAGTCGTGCGCCTCGGTACGACACAAATTTGTCCCAGAGCGCTGCATCCAAGCCCTCCGGTTTAAAAGAAGCATCGAGTGTCGCATGAGTGTGGCCACCGTGGGGTTGGCTGCCATGTCCAGCTGCGCCGCCGGCGTGGCTGCCGCCCCCATGACCCATGGGTCCGTGACCCGTGGGTCCATGGCCGGTGCCGCCGTGGTGCGAGTGCTGTGATGCTGACGCCCCTGACGCAGCCACGGTCGCAACGGACATTGCGGAAATGGGCCGTCCGTCAGAGCGAGTGGAGAGCAGCATCCCCGGCGGCACTTCCGGAAACGCCTCCAGGGAGGCGGCGGAAATGGACGCGGGCAATACCGGCGGCGGGTGAGAATACGTCGGCGGCGGCGCATTGGCCGGCAACGGCTGCGGGTGCGGCGCCGCCGCCGCAGTCTGACCGGAAACAGACCCTGACTCCGTCGGCGCGGACGTCAGCGCGCCGGGATGTCCGGAAGCTTGGTGATGTATGCTCGTCGCGCCAGGTCCCGTCATCCCCGGTCCGCTGCGGAAGCTACTGCCTGACGGCTCCATCACGCCGGCTTGGCTGTAGCTCGCCTGTGCTCCGATTGACGTCGCACCGCTGCCCGTCGCTGCCGCCACCAACTGATCCGACCGACGCGCGCGGTACAACTGTAACAACCGATTAAAGTACATATCCGCGTCCAGGAACTCTTTTTTGAAATTCCGATCCAGCTGTCGCTCTTCCGCTGCCGCCGCGGCATGTTTGGAGTCCAAATCTGCCAGATCCGCCCGCCGCTCTGACAGTTCCGCCGCCGCGCGCCCATGCGCCTCCTTGGCGGCTCCCAGTCGGGCTAGGAGCTGTTTCTCAACGGCTTCAGAGGAGCGCGCACATCGAGAGAGGCTGGCGGCGAGGGAGAGTGTTCGCGCCTCCAGCGCCGCAACGTCGGCGGCGACGCGGTGTCGCCGTACAGCCAGTGCCGCCAGGGCTTCGTCGAATCGGACGACGGCGTCCTCCGCGGCTGCCTTGGCGGTACGGAGCTCCAGTTCCAACATACCCACACGGCGGGATCGCTCTTCTTGGAGGGACTTCTCACGCGCTTGCCAGTCCTGATGCCAGATGGGGGGAGGGGAGGTGTGGGGGTGGCGGTACGGGAAAACACGGACCCACGGGTCACCGGAGCTCTCCTCACAGGCCTTGTTTATCTAAATTACCGCAAGCTGTGAACAGGTGTGACAGGTCAAAACATTTGCGAAGTTACTAACTTGGAGGTGACTGGTTATGTTTACTTTATTTCCGCACTTGAGGAGGCACTTGGGACGCAGATGGCAACGGGAGCTGAGCGTGGGGGGAATTGGAAAACTCGGAAACCCTAATTTAGGGAGGTGGGAAACATGGGGTAGGAACGATGATGTACATCCGTACGAGTGTCGTCGTACACTCGTACCTTGAGATCTCGCGCCTGCTCCTCCGACAGCATCTTTGGATTAACCGTGTCGGGGTCCAGCCCCATGGCCGCCAGCCATGGCGGCGGCGGCAGCGAGAACGGGTTTCCGTCGCCGTCGATACCCCCGCCACGAGGTGCCAGCGTGCCGCCCATCATCTGCCTCAGCGCCCTCTCGCCAGCGTTGTCCCGGGCAGAGCGCTTCGTCGCCTCCTCCTCCGCGCGCCGCACCGCGTCCTGCCGCGCGCGCTCCTCAGGCGTGACGTAACGCTCGATACCCACCTCCTCCTCGCGGACAGTCAATACGGTCGCCTGAAGGGGCCGAGTGCCGTACACGTAAATGTAGCCGTAAATGTAAATGTAAATGTAAATGTAAATACTTGTGCGTAAATATTTTTACATTTTACATCGTTGGCAGTACGGAGCTGGAGATGTTAGGTAATTAGATATTAGTTATTAGTTTAAGATACTCTTTCCATGCATTCAGACATGCGCAATATTAGATCTCTGCGTCCTCCTTACGTTTGCGTACGACTTAGCTTTGAAAACACACACACAAACCTGGATGTTGTCGCGGGTGTCCTGAGAGCCCAGCTGGTACCGCTCCTCGAGGAGCGCCGCGGGGGGAACTGAAACCAGGCGGCATGTGAACGGCATCACGTGGCGGATGTGTGTGTGTGTGTGTGCAGGGGGAAGACTAATGTGGAGGAAAGAGCAGCGAGCCAAGCAAAAGGAAGGAGGGCCTTACACCCCTACCTTACATAACGAGTAAGGCTTATGGGGGATACACGGCCGTACCCCCAGAAAAAGAACAGGTGACAGGTCGGGCTCCCCCCTCCCTCTTCCCCTCACTCCTCTCAAGAGCACAGGAACCCACAGGAGGTTGTGGGTCGGGGGAAGGGGTCCCGAGGTACAGCTCTTCTGTTCTTCCGCGCCCCAACGAGTAAGGCACCAACGCAAACTCGTTGTTGCACTGCGATTTTCACGCACACGTTCTCGTACTACTACTAATTCAGGTTGTGCGACACGCGGCGCCCTCCGAGCCCCCATCCCTCCCCCCTCACCCGCCCCCATCTTCCGGAGATCCTTCACCGTCTCGTCTATCCTGACGTTGAGGTCCGCGATGCGGTCGCAGTCGGCCCGCTTCTGCGCCGCCACCCGGCTGAAGTCCGCGTTGAAGGCCGTCTTCAGGTCTCGAATCTGGGGACATGGAAGGGGGCGGGAGGGGGGTGGAGGGCGCCGTGTGTTGCCCATAAAACCCTGCACACCCATACACACATACACACACACAAACACACACAAATACACACGGGACCCTCTCTTGCCTTTTGCTTCAGCAGGTACATTTGCAACGCCTTTCGGGTGCTGCAATGTAGGTCGAAGTCGCTGTACAGCAAGGTGTCAGGGTCGATGCCGCCGTTGCCCATCGACAGCGCTGCGGCGGCGGCGGCAGCAGCGGCAGCCGCTGCCGCCGCGGCGGCGTCGGGTGTGGGTGTGCTACCGTCATAAGCGTCATCGCCGTCCCCTAGGCCCTCCATGCCATTGCCCCTGGTGGAGTTCCGGTTACAGTGTTCGGAGAGGCGGATTCGGCTGAGAGATTCATTGGCGGCTAGAGACAAGTGACTAGGGGGGACCAGGGTTGCGACACACAGCGGTTTTAGACAGATGCGGTTGGGCTTCGGAGTAACGGACTGGCTGTGACGAGGTAACGAAGTCGGGTGCGGTTTGTCGGTTGGCCGTTAAACCAAATCTCCCCCCTGGATCGATGGCACTCTTCCCTGGCCACTCCACCCAGACGGTATCATTGCCGCGCACCTGAACATGAAGTTGTACGGCACAACCCCTAGGGCCTGATGCTCCAAAAGCTCCACCCGGCGCAACATGGTCACCTGCATGATGGCGGTTGCCAAGAGGCAGTTGCGGTAGTTATAGCAACGGAACCGTAACCCCCAAGCCCTCGAGCCCCACCCGCCCGATTCTCCGACAAGGTCTCCCTCTGTCCAACCCATCACGAGGACCCTGAGGTATGCCTTTTCAATATAAATACACACTGCACATTTGCACATTTACCCCCCGCCCCCCTCCCCAGCCCCGCCCCCATCCACCTACCCGCCTGACAAACACCCCCACCACGTCCTCTCCCCCTTCCCCCACCTGCCGCAGCACCCTCTCATGCGGCCCCGGCTGTGTGAGGGGGAAGTTGGGCACCACCAGACTGCTCCGCAATCCGCTGACCACTGCACCCTTCACCGCCAGGTTGTCCCACACCATCTTTCGGAGCCGCTCTGCCAGAAGCTCCGTACGGAGGTTATCGCGCCGTACACTGGCCGCCACCGTCGCCACCCGAGCCTCCGTGTCACGCTTGAGACGCTCCACCAAACCCACATCCACTATCAAATCAGATCTGGAGAGTGACAGGGAGTGTGTGTGAACGAGGCCGGGGAGAGGATGGGTGGTTGGGTGGGGACATGTAGGTGAGATGAGGAGGTTCAGGCACGGTTAGGGTACGGCAGCGGTTTAAGGGGGTAAGAAGGGGAAACTGGGAAGAGGGAGGGAAAGAAAGGCGTGGGGTGATGTACGTTGTTCGTGTGTTCAAATTGCAAAACACACAGACCCGACGCCTTGACCAAATCACCAGACAGCAAACACCCCACACTCACAAGGCTGCGTCGAACACGTACCGTGCCATCACCGTGTGCTTTGCTTATTTGTGGTGTGTGTGTTGTGAGTCCCACCTCAGCCCACCATCCACGCCCATCCTTGGCCACCCCTCCTGGTGCCCACGCCAGGTGAAATACATACACGTACACGCGTACACACGCTGTCAACGTGATTTTAAAATATTCTTTCTCTAATAAGCATAAACACACACACACGCTCCTCCATCCCCCCTTCCCGACCTGTCCAGCCGCTCCAGCTCCGGAGCCGCCAGGTTGGCTTCCAACAGCTCAGCGATACGACCCCGCAGCGCCGTCAGCTTCGCCGTCACCGCCGCGCGCTTGCTCTCGCCGTTACCGCCACTAGCCTCCAGCGCCACCTGCCGCCGTACAAGCTCCACTTCCGTCAGCTCCGACGGATCATCGATGGCGTCAGCATCCACACGCGACGTTGCCGTCACGCTGCCGCCGTACGGCACTGCCGGCCATGGCGGATTAATGACTAGATGTGCCGTCCCGGCGGCGGGGGCAACCTCGAATATGACAATAGCGCCGTCGGCGCCGGCTGAGGCGAAGTACCTGCCCGTGGCGTCAAAGCTGATGGACACGAGCCCGCCAGCGGTAACGTCGTGCAGAGCGCTGCCGGCAGCTGCGGCGACGCTGTCGCCAAGCGCCACCAAGTTCAGGTTGCGCATCGCGACGGTGCCGTCGGCGCCGCCAGTGACCAGCACGTGGCCCCCTGGAGCCATTGCGACGCCTCCGCCAGGCCGCGCATGTGCCGGCACGTGTACGGCGCTTCTTAACGGCCGCGCACGCAGCCCCGCCCACGCCGCCGCCTCCGCTGGCAGCGCCAGCTTATGCAGCTGCTTATCTGCGCCCAGACCGTACACTTCCCCTGTACGGTCGTGAGGCGCTGTCGTCAGCGCCAGCAGCGGCACCTCTAGCCGCAGCAGCCGTACAACTACGGGTTCCGGAGCGCCGCTAGTGCCACCCTCACCGCTGTCCGAGCCTAGAGCCCGCGCATTGAGCGCCACAGTCGCCTGCGGCCATACGAGCATCATATCGGGATGCGGGTTTCGCCAATTTCCGGAAGTCAATTCCGCCGACACCGTTATCGACATCATGCCGCCGCCCGCCAGTGTTAGTAGCGCCGTTTCGCCTTCCAAAACGTCGGATCCCGCATGTGGCCACGTCACTCCCAGGACACGTTCGCCCGTAGGCAATAGCACGAAACCTAGTGCGCGGCAGGCCCCGGTGCGCGCGTCGAGCGCCACCAGCCACACCGCCCCGTCTCGCCCTGCACTGAGCAGCAGGTCATTGTTGGGGCTGAAGGCCAGAGCATCAATGGGGGCAGTATGAAGGCGGCGGCGGTACATCACGCGAAACTGTTGTGACGGCGCGCTGCTGCTGCTGGGGGCGGGTGCACCGCCAGTGCTGGCGCCATCCTTCTGTGACGGCGCCGTTGGCAGCACCAACACCCGCACCACGCCCGTCTCTGAACCTACGGCCGCCAGACCGGCGCCCGGCGCCGCCGCCGCCAATGCGCACTGCGCCGCACTCAGGGCCTTACGCGCCAGCAACTGACCGTCCTCCACGGCCCACAGCCGTACACTGCCATCTGCGCCCGCTGTCAGGAAAGCACCGCCTCCCGGGTGCGGTACGATTCCCGCCAATCGACCCACGGGGTAGTCGCCGATCTGAATTGCGGTCGTATAGCCGGCGCGCGCCGTCACACCCCCGCCAATGTGCGGTCCCACTGGGGCCCGATAGATTGTCCCGTCCGGGCAGCTGAGAATCAGTGTGCTGTGGTCCTGTCCTCCACATTCTGCACTGATGATGGCAACTCCCGTGGAGCCGCCGCGCGCCAGCCAGATCTCGTGGCTGAAGGCGGGTGAGCCGTGGCCCACTGCCACTGGCGCCTGACTGAACACATGCACACTGCCGTCTGTACCGCACACCACGACATGGTCCCGGTTAAGCGCTAAGGCCGAGACGCCGGCGCCGGGGCCCGCAGCGTCTAGGACCAGCGCCGGCTGGCCGGCGGCGACGACTGCAGCAACAGCTGCCGCCGCAGCGGAGGCGAAAGCACCACTGGCGGAGCCGCCGGAGGCAGGGGAGACGGAACCCCCAGCACCACCTCCGGCGGCGGCGCCACCGCCGCCGCCTGGTGACGGCGGCTCTGACGCCGCCACCGCTGCCGGCGCCAAGCCAACGGATAGCGGCGCCATGGTCGTTACGTCCAGCAGCGCTAGGCCGCCGCCATTGGTACCGACATATAGCCCGTGAGGGCACCAGACATGCGCGGTTATGTCGTGTCCTGGCGGCAGGGCCCCCGCTGGGATGGACTGGTAACGGAAGAGGGTTCGATCCCACATAGCCTCCAAGTACCAAACAGACGTAGTGCCACCGTGCGTTGTGGCAAGAATGGTGGGGTCTAGAGGGTGGAAGGAGACTTGGGTGGCGGGTTGGGAGGGGGGAAGTCGCGAGCGACCAAGGACTTCGACCTGTGCAGGCGACCGAGATTAGACAGGTAGGGAAGGATAGGTGAGGACTGGTGAGGAGAACGATGCGGATGAGGTTCCATGTCGGTAAATTTCGGTGTATTAAGGCAGCAAGTGGGCTGTTTGCGCATTGAAAGGGGGACAAAGAGGGAGCGGGCAAGAGGAAAGAGGGAGGGAAGAGGGAGAGATGAGTTCCAGCGGGTGACGGCCTGTAAAGCCGCCCAGAGAGAGCAACAAGGGGACGAGGGTACAAGTGCCTGGAGTACACAGATGAAGGTGCGCTGCGAGATTGTATGACTGAAGAAGAGGGTGCTGTAACAACCACACGGCATTTTTACCTTCCTCCAGCCGTACACGATGACGGAGCAATCCGGTTCATCCCCGCACACCACCAGCCGCTCGCCATCGCCCGAGAACGCCAGGGCAGTGATGCCCAGTGTCACCACGTTCGGTTGTTGCTGCTTGTCTGTGGACCCGCCTGGTGATGCCTGCTCCTCATCCTTTGTCAGCTCCCCTGGTGACAGCCTCATTAGCAGCTGTAAGGTCTTTGTTGAGTAAATAAAGACATTTGGCTTCAGACCCTGTACGATTAGGTCAGGGAGGCGCAAAAGTTTTAAAGAGAGCTGCGTCCTCCGATGGAGCATTACAAAGCACGAGATGGGCCGCGCGTGGGGAAGGCCGACTGAGCCCGCCGCGCATCATACCTTTTCCGCCACAGCGATCAGCCCATGTCTCTTACTGACACTGAAGCAGCTTATGCCGAACCCAGTGCCTTTCAGCACGCGCTGCGAACAGGTGTCCCAGCAAATTCCTTTAGAACCTTAACCTTAATTTGGATCATGTAGACTTTAAACAAACCTGCGCCCTTGTGCTCAAAGACTGAGTAATAACTGCATTTCCGCATGTCCAAGCGACCTCGTCAGGACCCAGCCAAGCAATCGATGAACCATTATAACCAATAGCAAACTTAGTTTGAAATGCCATAGTTAGGTTATTTGCCCCCAGGATGGGGGCCCAAGTGTCAGCCTTCCACTGTCGGTCCTGTAGTCAACATGATTGCTAATGGGTTTACAAAAGAATCAGGCTAAGCATAGTTGTATCATTCATGATGTCAACTGAGTAATTGGGAGCTTGATGCCAGGGCTTCGAAGTGCGATTTCGTGGAAACCGTACGGCTTGCAGTTAGGTCCCCACAAACATGACAGAGACTGACATATCACGATGATATCGAGTTATAATTGATGTACATACCATTTCATGTGTTAAACAAATTGCTTTGCGTGTTGATGTTTCGGTAGTGTACTTCGCCTCGGCCCCTATCGAGTTTCAATATTCTGTTTATACCTCATTGACATTACATTTTCTCCCAGAATTGCAAAAAACTTACCTTGGCTATGAAGGCGCTACTCGCCTCTCTTCCGGCGATCACACGACAACATCGGCAGTTCTTGCCAACCATAGCAGCATCCATCAGAATTGTGCAGCGAGAATATGCGAGCATTCCCAAGGCAGCGCCTGCTGCAGAGGATCAACTGCCTCTGCGGACCGGAAGGTGAAGGTTAGATTGGATGTTGCGCGTGTAAGATACGGTTAATCAGCAGCCTTGTAGTATTCCACCGCCAAAAATTCCATTTTTAATATAACAGTTTGTATTTATGATGTCGGAGCACAGAACGGTGCATCTGACTGCGAACATCGCAAAACTGACAACTTACGTCATTCTGGTCCCCCTTGCTTATTTGAGCGTAACCTCAGGCCGCGCCTGGTCATCTTGGGTACCGGATGGGCGGCTGCCCGGCTTGCGCATGACATTGACCCAAAGCTGTACGACATCACGGTATGTAGTAATGCATAGGACTTACGGCGTAGCCCGAACGACTCTCGAGTGCAGCCAG